>CM033637.1:11576750-12176750 GCA_019453435.1 Rhinogobius similis
CAGCAAACCTCCATTTATGCCACGACCCAAGAGCCATCCCATCCAGACCCGGGTCTGGATGGGTCCAGTCTCTGACACAAAACGTTGGACTGTATTGTCCCTGTTAGTTCATCGATTAATCGCAACTAATCGATTATTGAAATGATTGTTAACTAATTTAGTAGCCGAATAATCGTTAATTGACCCATACATAGGTTCCAAAACATACCATGAGCAGAGAAACAAAGTTTTATGACTCAAATTGAACAGCAATTGCATGTAAATGATGAGGAAAATGTGTAAATTTAGTGTATTTGTCCATAAATTTGCTCAAACAGCTTCACTTCAGCTTCAACTTGGTTAACCCTCGTGCTCTCTTCAACTGAGCTATGCACATTTGGTCAAAGCGCATCATACATTTTCATATCATGAAAAAAATACATAAAATAACTAAAAATCTTGCATAAATTGTATGTTAAGTGATGCTGTGGACCACCCATGAAAGTTTAATAAAAAATAAAAAAAAGATTTAAATAGGGTAGGAATTAAACGCTGTAAAACTTTCCATCAAGTGACGTTTGTGTTTAAAATAACTAATAAATTAATCGTAAGAATAATAGCTGGACTAATCGATCGTTAGTAGCAGCCCTGGTCCTGGGGCAGCGTGACTAAATAAGATACAGTAGAAGCAGTGCACAGAGTGATCGCTTTACAGCATAGATGTTTTGTGGCATTTGAACCACCCATACCTGTGTTTACAGTTTAATATGTTGCTGTGGCAAAACAGTACTACCATTTCTTTTAAATAACGAATGCACCTAAAGCTGTCATCATTTTTATGTTACCTGCTTTTATTGGCTATTTGAGTTAGAATGTTTTTGGCGCTACCCCGCAGCTCTGTGGCATTTTGACCTGCTTGTTGACTGAGACAATACTGGTCTGACTGATTCTCTGGAGAAATCTGATGATATTTGGACAACAAGCATACTTGGAGTACTCTGTGCTTGTAAATGAAGTATATTACTACGTTGCAAAACTGTACAGTAAATCATATCCGGGAGATCGATGCGCTGTGTCCAATTCATTTGACCTTTTGAATGACTGAAATACTTAAAGTTGCTGAACCTGTCTATGCAAGTATAAACAACATAATTCACATTCCCCCTGTGCAAAACTGTCTTAAGCATTTAAACTTGAAAAAATTTCCTCTTCTGGTCTACAGAGCTTTTGGGCTGTTTAACAAAAATGCCTTCATTAAAAAAATAAAAAAAAGATTACCCATTTAAATTATTTTGTGAATGTTATGGATGCTGGATCAAAGCCACTTGCCTAATATGTAACTTTAAGACATGAATCACAAAATATGACTTATGAATTATGCAACTTTTACTGTGGGCTACATACATACATAATAGTAGAGTTTCAGAATCAAGCCTTTTCCTTTGTGTCAAAATTATATTTTAGGAGAAACCCCGCACTTACATTAAGAGGACATGAAATTGAAACAACGATTGCTGCACAGATTACTCAAAGTTTACAAATGAATCATAGCTTCTGTATTTTGCTTTCCAGACTTTTTTGCTCTCCATTGTTATCTTAATTTGTCTGTTTCTAAAAATATTCTGTCAAATAACTCTGTGTCATCACTTCATTTGCCAGTATTGTACGCAGCCCAGTCTTGCCCAGTCTCATGGGAGCCCTTTTGTTTGGAGGGTCTGGAAACACTGAATCAACGTCAATTTGAAAAGAAAAAGTACATGGACATTAAGAGTTGTCTGCTTCCTGCACATCTTGGAACCATCAAACAATGTATTACCAAAATAAATGTTGAGTTTCTCCAGTGTGGATCTGGTCGGTGGCGGTAGGGCTGCAACAAGTGGATCAATGCTCGATTAATTGCAATTGATTAAAGAAATGGTGCACAGACTCCAAAATATGCCATGAGCTGAGAGAAGAGGTTTTATAAAATACACTTATCTGTACATTTTCTCCACCACAATGTCCTCAAATGGCTTCAGTTCAGATTTATTTGGGGAAAATTGAGTAAAAGTCTTTATATATTTACGGGCCTTCTGTGTTCTAAACAACAAATCGATTCATTGAAAGAATAAACGCTAGACTAATCAAGTACCACAATGATCGTTAGATGCAGCCTTAGACGGTGTTCTCAAGAATCTGAAAACAATCTTGGGCATCGATTAGTTGACTAAAAGGAGTTGTTGCTCTGGCAAAATAATAATTAAAAAAAACTATCTATGATTCGCCTGTACTGGAAATTTGACCCAAAGTGGAAAAGTATTAGTAAATTGCATCTTTGTATGTAGAAAGCAAATTAAAGCTCCAACTAACTCGATAATAATGATTATTTGATTAATAAAAGGCTTGGTCGACTCACAAGACATCATTGACTTATTAATTGACCAAACAACTAAAGGCCTTAATGACAATCTAACACGTAAACCACATCCTAGCAGCACTAAGAACACACTCTTGCAATCCTTGCTCATTTTTCCCTGAAGACAATAAAGATCTCAGTGATTATGATGATAAAAATCAAATTGTGATCCCTGTCACTCTCTTCTGTTATTATCATTTGGTGATGCAGTGCTCTAAGTGAGACAAGTGGATTTTACTAACATCGTGTGAACTCCAAGAAGAAGTTGATTGTAGTTAGGGCAGTAACGAATAATCGGAATAAGCAGTA
This sequence comes from Rhinogobius similis, assembly GCA_019453435.1. Taxonomy (NCBI): domain Eukaryota; kingdom Metazoa; phylum Chordata; class Actinopteri; order Gobiiformes; family Gobiidae; genus Rhinogobius; species Rhinogobius similis. The sequence continues at coordinate 11,579,434 of CM033637.1, forward strand.
ATAATTGACTGAAATAAGCATTGACTTTTTTATTATTCGTTATCTGATCTGACTCTAAAACACATGCCAAAACATGTTGTATAACAAAGACTGTGACATTGTGAAATCAAAACTGGAAAAAAAAAAAGTATAAATGCTGTGATTTTTATCAATAATACACTTAATTTATGCATCTCCTTCTAGAAACCTCCAGTCAGAACATGTTTTATTCAAACCTTAATCTGGTTACAGAAATGTTAGTTGACTAATCAATTAAAAACAATAGCTGACTAGTCGACTTCTAAAATAATTGTTAGTTGCAGCCCTATTGGTAGTTTCCTCTTGAAGACAATATAAAAATACTGAAGTCCGTGAAAACCGTGATCAAGGGTCTAAAAATCAGGATAGGTAACAGTTTGACCTGTGTCAGGTGAAGGTTTTTGGGGATACATTGAAGAACCTTAAGAACCACAATGTATTTTTGCAAGTTCACATGCAATATTTATTTTTATTACAGGATGCGTCTCATCTTTTGAGCCGGTTGTACACACCTTGTCACCGTAGTTTTCGTTCTGGGTCATTGCCTTCAATGACACGTTTGACAAGAATGCAGAACTATCATCTCTGGAATGACAACAATGAAACCGCTTCCTCCCGCTCCTTCAACAACAAAACAAGTGCCCAAACTTTGTGCCAGGACTCAACATTTCATCAAAATGAAGTCCAAAATCTAAATTTAAGAGTTAAATTAGAAAATGTTGGTAATCTAATCTCTCTGTAGAGCGCTAAACGTCTCTATGTCTCCATGGGGCAAAACTTGTTAACCCTGTATTTTAGACCTCGACAAACATGTTTTGAAATGCATGGTATTTTTGTAGTTTAGCTGTTTTAAATTTCTGTCTTCTTTCAAATGTAAACTAAATGTTTAATATAGTGTGAAACAAATCTGATAACAATTACTATATTTGTAATACAAAATGCAAGGATTTTTACATTTAAATTTAATTTATTTATTATATATAAATATATATAGCAGCCATTCATTGTGCTGTATATATAACTTTATTGTGTCGAAAGAGTGAGGGGTCAGGAGTTTGGAGGAGGCCTGAAGGAAAACTCAAAATGAAAGCATTTATTTTAAAACAAGTCTTTTGGAGATTTGTACTGTCAATAACTCAGGGCTTTGGTCGTCCCTTTGATTTTACTTTATACAACAGTAAAACATCTGTCTCAGGTTGGATGTAAAAGTATTAAATGTCTTAACAGAAATATTTTTAAAAGTTTTCACTTTTTTGGTTTTCTGACAGTATCTGTAGGTCTTTGTTTTTATATTCAATATAAACCATGCAATTTCAACATGATGTATGCTTATCTTATTGTTGGACAGACTGTCAAAGATAAAGTTATTAAATCTCCTATGCACCCAAGAATGCATTTTCATAAACGACCAATATAAAGAGGCTGACAGTGAGGTCTGAGGCCGTGTGTTCTATGTCAAAACATTCATCTTTTATATTACAACGGTTGACAGTACTGTTGAGTGCGATGTAGCTTAATGTGGCGATTAATGCATGTTTTGAGCTTTAACCTTCATTCTTGTTCACATGTATCACAAGAGAGAAGTGGGCACAGAAAGCAGATGTGAGAGAACAGCCTCAAACGTACAGCCACTGCCAAGACAAACGCAGACTTAAATGTTGAAGAGAGTGTTTCTTCTGCTTTTGATTTTTCCTTCACTGTTTATGGGGTTAAACCTAGGGCTGGGCACCAAAACTTGGTTCCTCCTTTCGGTACCAACCGAAAAGGTCCAGTGAGAATCTGGACCGAGAAAAAGTTCTTCCTGCGCCATCTTTCGGTACCTTGGCTTTAAATGTCCACATTGAAGCAATAAATACACAGCAGAGACTTGAGAGTGAAAGAGTTGTTTTTGTGTGCAAATGTATTAAAACTAATTAAAAAACAACCAAAACCATAAATAACTATATTGGGGATGATTGCCTTTGAAACCTTTTCTATTATCGATCACTATGGACGAGTGAGGGATCACCTCGATGTAGGAACCAAAAAAAAAAAGAACCATTCAGGTATTGGTATATAAAAGAAGGTATAGTTAAGGTATTGGTATTAAAAAAATCAAACAACACCCAGCTCTATTTAATCTGTCAAGAGTACTAGGAGGATTAACCTGCCAGTCATTTTAGGTGTACAGGGAGAACATCATGCCAACTCCTCACAGAAAAACCTCTGTCTGGGACCTTCTTTTTATCAAACAAGAATGCAAACTTCTCTGGCACAGCAAATAAACAATTTAGTCTTCTTAAACTGTTTTAAATGTGTAAGTAGTTTGTCTCCAAAGCCTTTGAGCTGTAGAAGTAAACCGCAGAGCTGAGGCAGGTCGACTCAAGCAGCCTCATGTGGAGACCGTAAAGAGCCATTTCGTAAAACATGTTTCGCCCAAACGCTCTTCGCTTTAATAAAATGAAATATCAAAAACTCACTAACCCTGTAGTTTAGACCTCTATAGACTTCTTGTATGCTTTTAGAAGTTGTTCAATTTTCTCTCAAATGCTCCCATCCTGGACATGTTTTATAATGATCTCTCAAGATGTATTAAACAATTTGCTTTCGGATATACTTTCCTAAACCATACTGCCCTAATGTAAAGTGTGCATGACATATGAAACCTGAAATATCCTCACTAAAGCTTTATGAATACATCAAACATCCATTAGCCCTCTTGTCTACTGTTGTAGTTGTTTTTCTGTCTGTTCCTCAGGTGCGATGAAACAAGACGCACCATGTTATTTTGGAGGGAAACTATGTAAAGTATGTATGTCATAAATGCCAAAGGGTTTCGTCATAGAAGTCAATGCGATATAAAGAACCAGACTTCTAATCTTGCCAAAATCAAATGTAGAACTGCACCTTCTAGATCTCCGATTGATAACGTGCAGAACCCAAATCAAGAGTGCGAGAGTGTGTACAATCTTGCTTCTGGCAGATTAATAAAATGGTGTGGTTGAATAATATTTGGTGACTCTCAAGTTTGATTTGAGGTTGAATCTGATGTGTTTTGTTTTCTCACTCAAAATGTGATACTCTTATACTGTCAGATTAGGGATTATATTTCGGATATTGGAGGGTTTCCCTATATCGGTGTCGGTCAGATATTAAAAAAAAAAAGAAAAATGTCCAATATTTTTTGTTTCTGCATTGCCCCAGTCTGTGTCATATGTCATTCTCTGTTTGCCCTCAGATTTGACTTTTTCAAAAGCAGAAATAGGAGGCCAAAGCAAAAATATTGCTGTATGAATATGCCATCATGCCAGAAATTATTTTATATCCCATATTTTGTTATTATTTTTCAAAAGTGAAAAGTTGATTTGTGAACTTAACATAAATCTGTGGTTTTATTATTGGTATATGCAAATCTAAGTTATTGGCCACAATGGTAATCTATGACAGATTTTAAATGAACGTTTACATAAAAGCCATGAAAAAGTGTGAAGTGTGTGACTATGACAATTCTTTTCATATGCCTCAAATCAAGATTAATTTTTACTTCGAATTGATCAAATGCATCACTGTATGATGATCCTCCAAAGTTACATAGTTCTCTTTTAAGAACAAACATGTAACCACCAACATTCATCGTGTACTGTTTGCCTATTTTCTAAAGTTTAATGGACTTATTGTAAATGGTTTTGTCATTATTTCTCATTTTAACCCTTGCTCATTCTACACTTTACATATTAACTTCACATGTCACTGCTGCCCATTGGCCTATTCTCTTTCCATGAAGTCCATGTGGTTGTATTTTACTGATATTATTTCTATTAACAAAGAGGCTGGTTTCAGTTCACCTGGTTCAAACATGACCTCGGGGTTTAAAAACACCAGCGGACCCAAACCAAACACAATAAAAGTCACTTAAATGGCACATGGTAGCCTTGGACCAGCTGTGTTTAGAGATGGTTATATATTTTCTACAAGATTATATAGAATTTGTTATTTTGAAGATAAAGTTTTAAACAAAAAGCACATTTGCATAATCCTGACACATGCTAAAGTTATGATTAAAAGTAACTGCTGTTGGATAATTGACCGTAAAGTCTTTTTAAACAGTTCTTAAGTAATGCAAATGTGGACTAGTGATCTAGGTTTAACCACACGTTGGTAATTGTGTGCTATCTTGGCTCAAATTATTTGTTGAGGCTTGTCTTGTTTCATTTTTCTCTGTGGGACATCCCCTACAAAGTAAAACGAAGTAAAAGTAAAACTAAACAACTAATGATTTCTCACTTCTTCAAACAATGTCATAAAAATATATATACTGGTTTTGATCTGACCACCCACTATATTGTCAAAGCAGCACCAATGAACAAAAAAATTATTCAAATTTCTTGTTTTTGGTCGGTTTGCTTTACCAACATTTAATCTTTCATGTAGAAACCACAAGATTCTCCAATCTGCACCTATATGTGTCTTATTAATCAACTCATACGTCATAGATGTGTGTGGGACATTGTAACTTCAAAGGCAGACATAAAAATCGGTCATTAAAGTAGCACATTACACACACCAAACTTTTTGTACTTAACAAGATTTTTATGGATTGTTTGGAAATATTTGTTGATATCCAATTCAAAGCCTGATAAAATATTTTGCAAAATTTCCCTTTCTTACAACCATTTTCAATGAGACTTTTCCAAAATCCCCTCTAAATTTCTTTAGAAACGAACCAAGAAATTTAAACCTGGCTCCGTCCATTTTTCAGATTCATATGAACATTTTTACTCATTTGTTTCTTACATTTATGTGAGTAAACTTGAGTAAAATTTTCAAACGTATGTCTAGTAAATTTTATGGTTTTTCCCATTCATCTAAGGTGTCTCGTCTAATAGACTATTGCGTTCAAATGGAAATTGAAAAACTATGATGTTTTTTACTAACATAATTCTTTGTGAACTTCACTTTGCCTTAATGTGTGAGACTTTCAGAATCAGAATCAGAATTACTTTTATTTATGCCCAAGGGGGAAATTCTTTAGATTTTAACATAGTTCTCTTTTAAGATTTTAACATAAAAGTCACTATCTATTCGGCCATCCGATACCCGAAAATCATCCTGATTATTCAAAGTGATGACTGTAGATTATGTCACTCTCTCGACTGCCCAAGTCCCTCTGAACTGAAATCACTTAAACCCAACTGTGGACTTCCTTCATTTTGCTGCGTTCAGGAAAAGCTGGGTTCATGTTTCAGACCTCACATTTTCCATTCTGTGTGTGGCGTTCGAGGGCCTGTTTGGTTTGGCGTTGGAGGGCAGGGCAGCTCGTGCCTGTCATCCATCCACTCACTTCATTCACTAAAACACAGGATAACAGTTTGTATTTTAAACAATAACCTCTATTGGTTTTCATTGATTGTTTGGACTCTTTCTCAAACCCCATTTTATCCTTAAAATTCTCTGCCAAAATGTATAATTATCCAGTGATTTGTGGCTTTAAAATTGAGATGAATTGCATATTTCTGACTAAACCAGGACTAAACCAGGACTAAACCAGGACTAAAGCAGGACTAAAGCAGGACTAAAGCAGGACTAAAGCAGGACTAAAGCAGGACTAAAGCAGGACTAAAGCAGGACTAAAGCAGGACTAAACCAGGGCTAAACCAGGGCTAAACCAGGGCTAAACCAGGGCTAAACCAGGGCTAAAGCAGAACTTAACCAGAACTTTATAAACCATGATTTAGGGCGCGTTCACACAAACATCACATTAAGACTGAGATTTACCAGAACAAAAGCCGGGGGTTAAAGCAGGACTGGAACACGTACAAATCAATACCTAAGCAGACCTAATCTATGGAGGAGGAGAAAAGCAGGATTAAACTGGGACCAAAATGATTGTGTCCATGTCCAGGCCCAAACCATGACCAAACTTGGACTTAACTTGGGCTAATTCAAGAGTAAATCCAGTTTAAACCTTGAACCGACTAAACATTAATCACGAATCTAACGTAATCACAATGTTTATCGCAAAATCGCAATGAGATATTTTAGACCAAAATAATTGAGGGCCTACCACTGGCACTTCCTGTGTGACAGCCGTGTTTTCATGAGAAGCCCATGTTAAAAGAGCGCACAACCCATCTCTCAGTATCTGATGTAAAAATGTAAAAAGGTGAACTTAATCCGCTCTGAAGTTTGTTTCTGTCTGAGTGAATGAAGTGGTTGTTGATGTCCACAATGTGGCTCTGTCGTGGACCTCGGCTGCTTTAAACAGCTGCATTCTGCACATTCTGCTGGGGCCAGGAGTGGGCAGAACCAGGCTCACTCTGGACCAGAGAGGACCATGGGAAAACACAGGGCCAATGTGTGCATTCGTGTTCTCACAATTAGAGCTGCATGAAATTGGGCATTCTCACGATTTGATATGGCTGTTCAGTTTTGCAATATCTTCACAGACACAAAACTGAGTCACTCTTTACTGTTCTCATTTTAAAGATGGCACATTTCTGTTTGATGGAGGACCTTGATGTTATTGCGATTATTTAGTTCATAGTGATATTGATTATTGTGTCTGCCAGTATTGCGATGTTGATGCTTCTGCGATACATAGTGTACCTCTAGTCACAACTTGATTTTGATGCAATTAGGCTTGATTCTCTTCACCAAGTGTGGTACCAAAATCATAATAAAATACATTTTCAACATATACTCCTTATGGAATAACTGAAGATAATTTTACAACTCTCCAAAGCCCACTTTCGCTTCAGACACAAAGTTCCCTAATCATTGATTGAGAACAATTTAAATTTGAATCCATTTATGACTGAATGCACCTCTTGTCCCAGGTAAAAGTATGTCTCAGAAGTACAGTACAGTTACTCAAGTAACTGTACCTGAGTGACATATTAAGCTCCTGTGGGCTTGGACCACCAGATCCGTTCATAAATGTCCTCTGCTTTGCCAGAACATGCGTCTGTGTGAGTCAGCTGCATAGTTCACCCACACTCTGCGTCGTGTCACGTCATGTCAGAGACTCACTCATTACAGATTTACACATCCTAAGCAAACTCTCCCGCCTCATGTCCGCTTTGTTCAACAAATATTTGGTAATTTTGTATTTCCCAAAATGGAAGGCAAAGTAAGAACACATTATTGTTCTTGGCAAACCTCTGTAAGTTCAAATCCACCAGTGCCAAACTACCTTTGCTCTTACATATTTTTGTACATTTTGTTTTTATTTATTCAAGCTACAATTGACACGTGTTGTATTTTCTACCACACAGAGCTGTTCTCATTCATTCAAAACTAGACAGAATGATTTCCTACCAGCAGGTGGCAGTAGCACTATGTTTACCAAACTCAAAATGCCCTTCCTCTCAGTCAGTCGTCACTATTTTGTTAATTTTGTTTGTTGTAACATCATCCCCTATCCCTGCCGTTTTTAACTGAGATAGGGGCTGGTAAAATGCCTTGTTAATCTGTGTGTGGTGGTGTTGGATGAATATTAGGGCTGCAACAATTTATTGACTGTTAAAATTGTCAGCAGTCGACTATATAATATAATATAAGATTATATAAGTTGACAAAAAATATATTTTATTATTGATTATATTATCGAGAGTCAAACAGACAGTTTTATTACAAGACTGTTGCGTTATTAAAAAAGAATAAACTGTTTTGGATTTTTATCAATAATATACTTCAGTCACTATTTTACAACCTTTAATTGGTTGGTGATGTATTTTCAAAGGATAGAAATAATGTTTTGACTAGTTGACACGTTCTCATGAGTCTTGTGTTAGTTTAAATTTAGTCTCTGCACCTGTTGTCTGTCCAATCCTATTAAAACATAATTAGTAAATTACACTTAAACTATCATTGTGGGAACCGTGGGTTCTCTCCGGGTTCTCCGGCTTCCTCCCACCGTCCAAAGACATGACTGTGTAGGTTAATTGACAACTCTAAATTGTCCCTAGTGAATGAATGTGAGAGTGAATGGTTGTTTGTCCTTGTCTGTCTGTGTGTGAATGAATGAGAGTGAATGCGGGACAACAGATGGAAATTAGCCCAAGGCTACAATCTGGTGTGTTTACAGCATGTATATCATGTATGTTCATTAACATGCACTGTCCCGACCAAAAAAAAAAAAATAAAAATAAAAAAATAAAAAAAAATAAAAATCATTGTAAAAATTAGAAATTAGATATTTTTTCCTAAATTGTTCAGCTTTGTAGGATCGTTTCATAAGAAATATATTCCCTCAGGTATTTTACACCAAAGAGTCTGAAAACACTATATTTCAGAGCTGATTCTGTTTGGATATCGTGGTATCACATGACTTTCTTTACCTGAAGACATAACGGATGACACTGTTGAGGTCGGGTTGTCCTGATATCACTCAGGGTCGTGAGGAAAGAGGGGTTAAAGTTCAGAGGTCACTGGGGAGGCTGCTGTGTCTGACCTGAAGTGTCCAGAGGATGGATCATTAGAACAAGGACATGACTTTGGGTCATTGAAACACAACGGGAGTGTTTGATCGACCGATATGTGTTTTTCATTGCCGCTGCTGATGCCGATGGCTTTAAATCCAGAACAGTCAATGGCCGATAACCTCTACCGATATTTTTGTACCAATTTTGATAATTTCCCCCAAATAATATGTTTTGAAATGTCAACAAACTTATCCACAACTCCTAAGAAAGCTGTGCAGTCAGATTTGATTTAATAATGCCACTGTTTTTGTTTATAAAAGGTATTTTTGTTTGTGTTTATATATCAAGCAATAATGATTAGATTTATTACAATTTTTATAACAATTTTATCAGATAAGTCATCGCAGCCCAAACGCAAACATAGGTCTAGCGCTAGTTATCGCCCACAGCAAGACATTGCACAAGCATAAAATAAAACTAAATAAATGTAAAAATCTATCCATCCTTACGTTTTACTGCAGTGAATTGGTTGCGATGGCATAAAAAGAGTCCGATATCGATCATTATGTCCATGTTGTCCAGCCCTAACACACTCCAGGGCAGATCAGTTTGACAGTGTCGCTTACTACAGCATGTTCTTTGTGCTTTTGAAGTCAATATGGTCGGTCCCCTCCAGGTTGTAACATCAGAGGCCGGCTCCTGAACTAAAGCATTGAGCCACTGTTCAAAGGGAGCCACAAAGAAAAGAAGAGGAGGGAAAAAAAAAGGATAACCAACTACATTTGTTACCGTTTCTTTTTCTACAAGCCAAGTCAAGCTGCAACGAACTAATATTTTTGTATAATATTTTGGGCCAACCAATTAACCAAGTAAATGTTGAAATTAGGTGATGGAAGGTTTCTGGAAAGATAATATTTACAAAGTGTATTATTGCTGAAATCTGAAATTGTTAATCCTTTCCTGACATTTTTATTTAACAATACTGCTTTGTTATTAAAAATTCTGATTGTGACGAATTTTGCAGCACAACTTTTGGCTTTGTCTTTAAACCGGAAGGAAGGGACTGGTCTGAAGGCCGAGGACAGACAACACAAGCAAAGGAAAACTTAATGCATAAAGCTACATCGAGCCGACGGGTCCTTTTACCATGAGTGCCTCAAATGTCAATGAGAAACAGCCCTGCGTCCCCTGTGGATCCATGCCATTTTTCTGCAAATATCAGTTCGGATCTAGATTCAAAGTCAATGTGGTGTGTTTGGGTTGAGTTTGTGGAAACACAGAGGAGCTATGGTCTGTGATTATAAATGCAAACAGATTAGAAAATAGAAAACAGTAAGAATGGGGACAAATATATATATTTGCTGCAAAGTCTCACTTACTGTGTGCATTTTCGGAAATTAATGCAGGAGTGCATATCTCCAAAACAACAATTGCAAAATTATATATATATATATATATATATTATATGTGTGTGTGTATGTGTGTGTGTGTGTGTGTAAGAATTGGCCTTGTAACATTTTCCTTCAATCTGCAACTAACATAGGTTACAAACGACAGCTGAAGAATTATATAAGAATTTGCCATGGAGTCAATCAATGCGTTAACTGAAAATGACACATGTCTAACGTATTATTACATAAAAGCATAACTGCATAAACTGGAAAATATTTTGGAAATATTAAGGTTAATGTTACGGTACACTTTGTCCCCATAAGGAAATTTAAAGACAAAGATTTACCTCTATGTTTGTATTTACAGTATGTTAATATCTTGTCTTGTCCTTTTCGTCTCGTGGGATTTACATCTTATACCACCATTAGAGCATATATTTTCTGAATAGAGTCAGTGTTGTTTATGTTTGTGGTCCACTAGTTAAAGCAGGTCCTCTTTGTTCATATCTGCCTCTCCAGGTTTGACAGCTGGCTCTGATAGAGGCCTATTTTTGTCGGTGGATGGATATATATCTGTAATATACTGGCCTGTTCACTTTCACACGAACACTTTGGTTTGTCACGTCTCGCCTCTAAACTTGATTTACATGAAGTCACTCTAAACAATGAGCTAATCTTTGAAAAGCTTTTCCCCTTTTCAGTCGCTTTCTCCCTGTATATTTACAGACATGTGACACGTACTGGCCATAAATATTTGAAAAAGCCGTAAACTTTGAATTTGCAAATGTTAAAATACACACAATTATTTCATTTTAATATAAATGACATTGGAGCACCACAGTGTTCTTGTCCAAATTGCTATTTGTATCTCAGTTAGTTATTAGTATCTGAATCATGTTGTAATCTCTTATGTAGCTCCATAAACAACTAAAGACATTCATTTCAAACAGTTTGTGTGTCCGTTGACTCCAAGTTGTGCTGCTAATTAATCATTTTAGTCATTCTTTTTTCCATACATGCATACATACAGTAGCTTCTTCTGAGCGTTCAAACTTCACTGACTCACTGACCAATAAGAAGAGTGGGTCTGGAAAATTAGACATTTTGTAACATTGTTAAGCAGTTTTCATTGCAATGTTGGATTATCATTTCACCCTTTTATTGTGATTTTATTATGCCAAAGACTTAAAATACTTTATTTTTTGTTTCATTTCAGGATCTCCACACAATCTACTGCCAGCTGTATCACATGGACGTCCTCTCCCACCTCAGAGAACATCAGCTACGGTTAGTCAGTACAAATATATTTATTGTTTTTATTGACCGCTCAGCAAAAATGATCAGTGCACAGAGTTTCAAAAAGTATAATTTGTTTTAGTGATTTGGTGCCAATGGTTTAGGGTTAAAAGCATTCATTCATTAATTCATTCATTTTCTACCGCTTATTCCCGTTAGGGGTCACGGGTGACTGGAGCCTATCCCAGTGACTTTGGGCCTTAGGCGGGGTACACCCTGGACAGTGGCCAACTCGTCGCAGGGCTGACACAGAGACAGACAAGGACAGACAATCATTCACTCTCACATTCACTCACTAGGGACAATTTAGAGTTGTCAATTAACCTACACAGTCATGTCTTTGGACGGTGGGAGGAAGCCGGAGAACCCGGAGAGAACCCACGGTAACACGGGGAGGACATGCAGACTCCACCCAGAGAGAGCGTGTGATGTTAGGGTGGTTCAGAATTCGAAACCACGATGTTGGGGTGGTCTGGGATTCGAACCCACGATCTCCTTGTTGAGAGGCAGAAGCTCTAGCCGCTCTGCCACCGTGCACCCCGGGGGGTTAAAAGCATGCAAAGTAAAATAAGAACAGACTACAGGGCTCTAGACAAAACTTTTTCTCTAGTGGCAGCTATTTTTATATTTAGTTGCTCGCACATATTATTTGCCATACAAATACTGTAGCAGACCATGTGCTAGTTTGAATGATCACGATGCCCTACCGCAAAGGACAATGCAATCTAAAATGTAAGTGTATTAGTACGCATTTGAAGCACGTGTCACGATGTTCATCATTGACTGGCACAGGTTCCAGAGCTGCCCTGTCACAGCGGTGCAGAGCTGCGGAGTGTACCTCGCACCACAAAGAAGGGACCTAGTCTCCCTTTTCTTCCTTTCTTTCTCTCTCTCTCTCTCTATCTCTCCCTTTCCCTCGCTCGTTCACATATAACGGCGTGATGTCAGTTTTCCGCTGGCCTTTTTGTCGCCAGCTATCCCTTGCCCCCTAACCGCACCGAGAAATTCATCATCCATATTGTACTGATTGACATGAAAAGAAGTTAATGTTTACATTTTAGTTTTGGATCTCAAGTCAACTCTTTTTTTAAATTGTTATTTTTCTGCCTTTTAGTGGTAGAGAAGCTTCCTAATTGAAGTCCATATACAACCCCCACACAAAACATTAGTTTATTTACATCATATTGGATTATTAAAGAAATATGTCAAATAATAAAAACATAACACACATTGAAAGCAGTTATTCTTGTTTGTTTGTTTCAGGTCGATGTGTACCTCAGCCCGATACGAGCGACATGAGGCCAACCGCATCCTTTTCTAGTGAGTTCACGCATCTTCTGCTCCGTCTGACCTCCTCTGCGTCTTCTACTCCGTCTGATCTTCTCCTCTGCGTGTACTATTTCATGTACTCTTTCACTACCTGCATAAATCTCCTCTCTGGTCTTCCTCTCGGCCTCCTCAGGTTCCTTTATTCACATATTCACCCCTCCAGCTAATGTTGTGTATGACGCCTTATTGCAGGTCTAAATCAGAGCCGGCTGGTGTAAGTGACAGAGGATTACGTGCCTAAACTCCCCGCGCGTGTCTGTGCTTGGCTAACGTGTGCTCCACTAATGGCATATTATGGAGCCGCTCTATAGCACTTGGCACGCAACGAATACATTTGTCTTAATGCAAAAGGCAGCACTGGGGATTTAAGCCTGGAATGTATGCTCGATGTTTATGTCCGGAATCACACACTTTTGCCTGCACAAAGCAATATTGAATTTATGTGTTGTATTTATAGCTGCAATTAACAATAATTTTAGTTTATCGACTTATCAAAGACTTTTATTGTAGATAGAGATTTACATATACATCTTTAACCAGATAAAGATCAAAATATGCTCACTAAAAGCTTCTACATTGAGAATATTTACTAAATGAAGAGCAATATTGAATTAAATCACACATTGTTCATCCTTTTTATGAAATTTTGTCTCTTATTGGCTTTTGGTGTCAACTTTGAGCTCGTATTGTCCAGATAACCACTAACGCTTATTGGAATAGTCAAGTTTTGTTTTCCCTTCATTCTTGCATGTTTCAGAATTATTTCATGTTTCTATTTGCCAGCACATCTAAATCTATGAAACTTGTTCTGATCATTTCAGTTTTTAGCCTTGGTTAACAGAATTATTATTTTTTTGCTTTTGACAAATGTTACACCATAATTAGCCCTAGTTTAGGTCTGGAATAGTCCTGGTTTAGATTTAGTTGGTTACGTTTTCTTATGTGGTAAGATTTAAGAACCACTGACTTAGAGTTAATTCAGTATGTTGAATGCTTATTACAGGCTACAATGAGTTTGAATCTTAAGAAGGAAAAGCTGCAATAATACTTTTCTATATAACACAGCATATTTTATCGCAAAAATGTCAATATACTGAATATACTTTGATTGATTTTTTTGTTTTTTTTCAGCCCGGACACCATCGCGACCTGTTGGTACATCCTCCTCACGGGGTCGGTTTTTGTGAAGGAGCACATGTACTTGGCCCGCTGCTGGTACGTACTTCAAATCAATACAGAAAAATCATGGAAAACAAAAGAATGACTGTGTTCAAACAGTAGGCAGTTCAAACAGTAGACAGGGCTGAGGACTGGAGCCAGTATTCCTGTGTTGAACATGCAGTGTTTCTATTGGAAATGTCTAAAAAGAAAATCAAGAAAACGTTATTGCTCCTATGGTTTGGTCCTGGTATGACCCTAGTTTAATCTTGATGAAAACTTTCTTTGGTCCTGGTCTAGTTCATGTTCAGTTTCAATCAAATTTTAATGTGGTGCGTGTGTGTCTGTGTGTAAATTTAAACATGGAAATTTTGAATGCTTGGAAAACAAAACTTGAAATAAAATGTAATGACAGCCGTTTACCCCTAGATGCTGGCTCCTGAAAGGCTTGAATGTTAAAGGACACAATCTGCTACATTGACTTTTGAGCTTTTAACCATGTTCTAACAATGTTCTAACAATGTTTCGTCATCAGAAACATACCTGAAGTAGCATTCAGTTGCTTTCACGCTGTTTTGAGGAATGTTTATTAGAAAGCATCAAACACACTTCCTATTGAACTTCCTGGATTTTCAGACGTATTTTCGGATCATCTACATCACTTAGCTGAGAATCTTTTGCTGTCCTTAAATCATCGACAGACTCATTCTCAGCCTTTCTTTCGTCTAAACATGATAACTATAACTGCTTGGCACCATCTACTGGCTGGATGCACTAAGTACACACTAAGTAAGTGTCTTTCCAGACTGCTGACAAAAAAGTAATTATTATATAATAAACTTTTTTTTGTTTGAAAACATGAATTGGCAAATTAATGGTTCTCAATAGCATGTTTGAAGGCTAGTAACAATACAAAAAAGCATAATATGTTCCCTCTAAGATAGATAGATTCTTTCTCAGATGGGGGCAAGGGCCACTAACACTATCGACTATTTATATCATACAGTGTGAAAGATAACAGTTTAATTAGTAATAATAACACAACAACACTTGTATAACTTAACGTATTACTCATTACTTGCTCCCAAATGCAACATTTATGATTTTTTTTTTTTTTATTGTCTATAGAAGTTTGCTTTGCTTTTTTGTTTTTAAACATGCGTCTAATTTTAAGGTGCATCAGTTTTAACGTTTTATTGGGGTTTATTTCAATCTCTTGATCACTGCTTTGATTTTAAAGAAAATCTTTTCTGACAAGCATTTTGATCGCAATTGGTACAGGATTCCATTCAAAGTGCACACTTTAAAGCCGTCCAGTAGTATAAACCTTTGAAAGAAGACTCAAATATGAACTGCTAAATTCAAGAATCCCATTTATTTCATGTTTTAAAGTTCTTAAAACTACAAGATTAGCAGGTTTTATGCAGAATAAAAAAGGATATATTGTTGTTCATACAGAAATTATGTCATTTAAATAATTGCACCCTTTGTGATTTGCTTTGTGTTGAAATTGCTCATCTCTGATTACCTGATTACACACAAGCTAAAACAGTCATCACCAGTGGTACCACATTTTGAGAACCACATCTGTAGATGTGTTTTGCTAGTGGAGGAATGTGCGGCAAAGGATGGCTCAGAGAAAGCCCTGATCTGTTTGAATGGGGAGAGTTTTGGACCGTAGAAAGTGCTTGTTTTGACTTGTTTTACACATGTGCTGTGGAGCTTTGCCTCGTTTTGATTTTGGTGGAGGCTGTAGCCTTATCTTATTTTTAAGAATGAGACATTACTTCTATATTTTACAGTGTAGTGAGACAGCCAACATGAAGCAACTCCTCTTTACAGTCTTGAAATCAATTCTGGAGACCTCCGTGGTAGTGATCGACCGATATGGGTTTTTCAGGACCGATACCGGTTATTAGTAGGTAAGGAGGCTGATAACCGATATTTAGGACTGATATTCATTTCCGGCAAAAGCGTAAAAATTGGCGTAAAATGTTGAATAATACAAACACTTAACTTCTAAATGCCGAAAGCAAACTTATTTAATCAAACAAATAGAAAATAAATAGCTCCAGAAGTGCATGGACTGCATGGACATAGACTCAGAAGTCTCTTATAAAGTTGAATAAAAAAATAAATAGCTCCCTGAAATTCCATCTGTAACAAGGGTTTGAAAAAAAGAGAAAGTGTTAAAGGTGTGGCCATATGCTGACATATGTCAACTACTCATCATACTTAATTTATTACAGCATCTGGGAAGCCTAAAGTTGATTTCATTATTAAATTTTATATTTTACATGCGATAGCAGAGACCCTGTCATTCAAAACTATGTTGCTACATTATTAATGATTAATCTGACAAAGCCACTGAAAGGCAGAACTCTAGCGAGAGAAGAGTGAAGCCGCTCTCAGCTCGGGCCGCGGAGGCGGGACCGAATTGCACTGGTTTTAGTTCTCTCTCAGCCCAATACAGGAGAACAGCGGGACGAGATGAAAATATGTGATGTTTATTACAATTTCGGGAGAGTTTACCTTCGACATGTGTTGCTCTCCGCCGTGTTGCTCTCTGCCTCTACGTCAAAATTCCGAATATCTGCGCTGATAATCGGTGGACCTTCACTCTGTGGTGTGTTGAATCTTGCCAATAAATTATATATCTTAATGTATAAATTTGTGACAACACAAAGCGTGAGTGCCCTTTTTTGAATGGAGAATTTCCTTGAGATTGATTGACAACAAAAATGTAAAATTTTTTGAAACAAATTTCATGACATGTCAATTGGTTCAATGTGGGTGCAGAATTTCTAGGCGCACATAAGGAAGGTGTCCGGTTTGGGGACCACTGGATCTCATTTCTGCTGTTTGCAGATGATTTTGTCCTGATGGCTTCATCAAACCAGGACTGCAACATGCCCTGAGACAGTTTTCAGCTGCGTGTGAAGCTGCTTGGAGGAAAATTGGCACCTCCAAATCTCAGGCCATGGTTTCTTGACTGGAAAAAGGTGGAGAGTCCCTCCCCCAAATGGAGGAGTTCAAGCATCTCTTTTTGTTCATGAATGACAGATGAATGGAGTGTGAGATTGACAGGCGGATCAGTGCAGCGTCTGCAGTAAAGCGATCGCTGTATCGGACTGTTGTGGTAAAGAAAGAGCTGATTCAAAAATCAAAGCTCTCGGGAGGGAAAAGTTTGGAACTGTTCAGACAGCAAACAACATCCAAAGGAGGAGTCTAGCTCCTATCTCACAACATGTCTACGTCAAAGGTGACATGAACAAACCTAAACAAACATGGCTACACCGTGTTCCAAATGATTATGCAAATTATATTTTTCTCATCCTAACCCTAGTCATCATAATTTTCAAGTCATCAGCCTTTAGCGTTACATCCGAATGTTATTGAACAAACCTCCCAAAGATAACAGTATATATATATTTTTTTTTTTCAAAAATAAAAAAAAATGACCAGCTCTCTTCCCATGATTCTGGCCCAAAATATGACTCCACCCCCTCCTCGCTGATGTCGCAGCCTTGTAGGGACATGGTGGCCGTCCACCACCCCCTCTGGACCATCCAGGGCTGCACAGCACTCATCAGTGAACAAGACTGTTTGAAAACGAGTCTTCATGTATTTGTGGGCCCTGGAGCTGTTTCTGCTCGTGAACCTTGGTTAAGGGTGGCCCAAGAGAAGGTTTATGCAGAACTGCAGCCTCTAGAAGATCCTACACCTGAGCACCAGCAGCTTCAAATACCTGTTTGCTGCTTTGTAATGGCATTTTAGGAGCTGTTCTCTTAATTAATGTATTTGTCTGTCAGAAACCTTCCTCATTGTCCCTTTATCTGCATGACTCCATGTGTGCTCTGAATCAGCTTCACATCTCTTAATAGTACGATGATCACGCTTAAGTTTTCATGAAATATCTAGGTTTTCATACCTTGTCCAAGGCATTGAACTATTTCACCCTTTTCGGCACGAGATCTTTTTTCGTTAAATTATTGCTTGAAAATGGTGGTCTGATTAATAATGTGAAATGTACTTTTTAAGTATTTTTTCCTTTAATTGGACTAAACTGGCAAACTGATTGACATAGGAGTCTGAGATTGATTTCACTGACACAAAGAGTCCTGAGACACAGTACCATCCATGAGTTTCACTGGAAAAAAAAATGACCTTCATGACACTTAAACACAATTTGCATAATCATTTGGAACGCAGTGTATGTAGAGGGATGTACATAGGTCTTTTTGAACAGAAATACAGACAATTTTATCTTTTAATAAAGAGTAGAAGGAAGCACTTTGTGCATTTGTGGATGAGAAAGCTGTCGACTTGCAGTATTCGACTGAACATTTCGCAGTTTTCTGTGCACTTTAAACGGAAGGATCCCAGATCGACAATGTGTTGAACTTGAGTCACATTGAGACACAACAGTCTGGCTTCTGCAGGATAACCTGAGGACATACTGTTATGAATATGATAATATAATATACTGGCTTTAACTGGATTATTGCAGATTACTGGAATATTATTGTGTGCTGTCATTGTAGACTATAAGGGCGAATCGCCGAGGACATGTTTGCATTGTTTCAAAGGCTGTGTGTTGTGTACATAATACGTCACTCTTTGAAAATCCAGGTTTGACGCAACAGCTGCAGGTTATCACGCTCATTTCAGTTTGAGAGTTTATTACATTTGATGAACATGGAAGTAACAAAATGAAATGTGGCCAAAGTTGTTGTAAAAAGTGAAGTTGGACATGCCGGAGTACTGGTTGAATAATGTAGCAGCTGGTTAGTTGTAAAGACCTGTCCTTCAGAAGCAAAACAAAGCAGCCTCTGACCAACTGTGGAGTAATAAGCCAAACTATCAATGACTCCAGGGCAGTTGGGCAGTGTTTATCTTAGCGCGGGTCAGTAGATCCAGACAGCAGGAGGGGGAGGGGCTAAAGTTTTGAAGAGGGGGAGTGTGTTTGGGGCAATGTGGAAAGGGTTCACACAAACACACTGTAAAAAAGCTGAAATATACATGAGTTCAATGAGTTGAAGTCAAATCACATCAAACTTATTTCTACAGCGCATTTAAAAACTACCGCAGTTGGCCTAAGTGCTGAACTAGGAAACTGCTAGTTTCAATAATACCACATACTGTTAAACAACATCGTATAGTAAAGGTCTGAAAGGGACATCTGAAACATCAACCATTAGGGAACATTACCAAGAAAGATGTTTCCTTAATTTGTAATAACAGCCACAGTATAAAAGTGAGTTTTTAGTAGAATCTTAAAGTGTCAGTGTTTCACAATGTTTGTCTAATTTCAAGGTTTTACTAGACATACTTGTTCTTTTGCAGTTCTAGGTTATTCAAGGTTTAAGAGTTCCTGTGCAGAAACAGAAACAGTATTTTAAACAGATCATTGAGATTACATTTTCATGAATGAAATGTGTGAATGTATAAAACTGCTGTTACCTTGGCATAATATAAAAAAAAATACAACATGTAGTATCCATCATACCATGTTACTTTTCTTTAAACTACTTCAACCTGTTAACTAAGCTTCCTAAAAGAGTTGTTATTAACATAATAATATGCTAATAATATTATTTGTACAACCATTGCACTAACTTTAATACAGTAAACTAAACTCTAGACTGAATTCTGTAAATTTCAGAGCTTTAAATCGAGGTATCACATGCCATTACTCTGTTGAAGTTGTTAAAAATAAGTTGTTTATGTTCTAAAAATGGCTAAATTGAATATTGGGTCAATATTGGTAGAGTGTAGGAATCAATATCAGATTCATTAATTTTTCCAGTTTTGGCACCGATATCGATGCTAGAATTGGCATCGGTTCATCACTAGATTCACAACACAAGGGAAAATGTCCTTTCCCAACGATGAATGACTACACTTGAAATAAAAAAAAGATGAAACTGAGAAATGCCAGTAAAAGGGTCAAATATTGTACACCAACTAAACAAATCGTCAGTCATAACTACTCTAATTAAAATTTTGACTTTAGTGATTTTATTGACACATGATTTTCTAATTTTGACTTTATTTATTGGGATAATATACCTGTTTAAATATAAATAATAGTCAAGTACCACTTTTTGACCAAAAGCAAAACATAAACATTTTGATTATGTTAATTACATCCAATGAAAGAAGATTTTTTCTGAGATTTTAAACATTAATTCAACAAAATAAAGGTTTTCTTATATATTCTTATTGGTCAAATATTAATTTCTGTGACGCTGAACATGATTACCAGGTAGCAGTGATATAATTAAAGTAAAATCATAAGCCTTAAAAATAGCCAAATTGGGATAGTAATTGGTATTCTAACCTGTCATAGGCGCTTAAACTTGTGTACACTGTCTTTTTTGCAGTGCAGGGTGTTAATGGGAGAGTGGGAGGAATGCACAAAAGCCATGTGTGTTTTTGTGCCCGCCTCAAACTGCAGCCGGAAATGAGCGCGGGACCTACTGCTACACTTACACATGTAGAGCCAGCTCATAGAAAGAGAGAGAGGGAGCGACAGGAGGAGAGGGAGAGGAGAGCGGGAGGGAAAAACCGCTGCTGACTGAGTTAAAACCAAACTAGAAACTTTCAACTGCGAGCCAACACTGTGGAGTATTAACCAGCCGGATCTTTTCTTGGATTTCCTTCCCGGACTTTTCCCTCTTTTTTATGGATATAATGCTGGATTTTAACTTATTGAACTGGATTCTAATCAAGTGGACTTCCAAAACTTCACTGTTAGGTTTGTGAAACTTCTGCTATCGTTTAATGTTTGTCCTTGCTGCTATAAATTTTAAATTGTAATGCGCTTCCAGGCTAATACATTTTTGCTAGTTCTACTTTTCACTATTTTAAGTGTAGTGGCTTACGTAATCAAATCACTGTGCGTATACTTATCCATATTATTTGAGTAATTGTTATTACACTTTAAATACTACTTTCTAAGCAACCATTCTCTTTTACTAGAATGAAAGCTGTGCAAAGTTAGCCATGTACTCGGCTGTTTTTCAACTTTTCAATCACACTTCTATATTCCTAGCTTTTTTTTTTTGTCTTGCCATAGAGGTAAAGTTTACTTGAAAACTTGGAGTTTCTGTCTTTACTGCTGGCTCCCAACAAATTTATTTTTATTTATGTCGATAGACTTCCGATACAGTGAGAGAGAATTTGAGCGTCATTTTATGTGAATGCCGGTTTATTCATCTCATATCTCATTCAAAAGTCCCTCTCTCTTTTGGTTTGCATTCTTTCTTTAACCCTCTGTTTCCTGTTGGTCGTCACTCAACCATCCAAACCACATGGTCTTTCAAAAAGAATTACTGTGGCACCAAGAGTTTGCCACCACAGGACCAATCTTAAAGTATGCATAGTTGCTTATCTAGCTAATTATACAGAAGTAAGAAGTAAAACACGTTTGACTAGATATGCTTTTTTCTTTAAACAATTTACAGCTCATTTCAAGGGCTAAACAATATTGTTAAAAATACCTGATTATGTTTATTTCTGACATGTGATTTGCAATTTGTATTTTAAAATAGATTAACTTCACATTTTAAACTTGTCCAAAAACAAAATCATATTTAAGAGACGACTGAAATCTGAACTGTTAACCACCAATAGACAAATTCAACAATCGCATGCATTCCGGAACATGTTTGTAGAGGCCTAAACTACCAGGTTTGCAGCTTTTATACATAATAAGACAGGATAATTGCTGCCTTTGTGCTGCAAATATGTTGTTACCTTATTAACACAATTCAAATACGATTGATTGATTAGAATCCTATTCAGTTGGGCTTTAAAGTTGGGGCTTGTTCTTGTTTACACTGGGTTAATACCTTGTTTAAAAATGATTTATTAAAGTCTAGGCCAATGTCTGTATATTGTAAACCCAGATTGAACACTTAAAGTCTACTTTTTGTTTATACCCAGACTTGTCCAGATCCTGTTCTAGTAATGTGTTTTATTGATTTGTATCATGTTTCCTGTACCTCCCAACCTAATTAAACGTACTTGATTCAAAAATAGAAAATATTCTGTGGGTTACTGGGTGAATGGGACTTGGTGACTCAGCGTCCATTTGCAGAACAACAGAGACATCAGTGAAAGACCAACACAAAGGTTTAGTGACATCTGGCCACTTTACTGTCACCCTAACACTGCTCTGAAGGCTCAAACGCATTGCACAATAATGGACACTGTAATTCTGCAAATCGTTGTTTCCCAGAAAATTTGAGGAAGTATGTCTGAGATCTGTCAATCTTCTACTTTTGGAGTGAAGAGGAAGTTACCAAAAAGTTACTGTGGAACTTCAAGTTATTGTTTCCTTTTTTTGCTGTTTTTCTTTTAAACCTACAACAGAAGCTGGTAATTGTATGCATTTTTTCTACATGCCTAGAAACATTTTTAGGATCTAGGATCCAAAGTAGAATCTATATCTCAAATTGTTATCTTTTCAAGTACCACTAGGACAGACTGTAATCCAGGACTAAACCAAGACTGAAGAATGGCTAAACCGGCTAAAGTAGATCTTCAGTCTGTAATATGTACAATCTGTGCACCGCAATTATTGACACGTCTTGGAATTCAAAATATAATTTTGAAAATATTCCTATATTTTTTCTTATGGTGAGGCAAGACACAAGATTGGTTCCATGAGATGATGAGAGATAAGATTTTGGCATACTTCTATAATAATCAGTTCACAACTATGGCCATATTTTAAATTGTTTACTTAATATTTTTGCTGTCATTGAAGTGCTGATTTTTGGAACCACAACTTCTCAAAAGGTCTAATTAACTTCAGCTTAGCCTAACTTTTTCCTGCCCTATCCAAATGAAGAGACATTGCTAAACATGAAAACACTATTGTCTAGCAGGTAGTAAAATCATAATTAAGTTGATTATTTGACTCTTTACTGCTTACATTTTGTCGCAATAAACCCACTGAAAATGCATAATCTCTTTTGTTCCATTTGGTGCCAGCCTTTAGAACACAGACCTTCTGTGTACAAATACTGGTTGGATCTGTAGGGTTTTAAGAAGACATTAGGCTTGTGGTTTTATTAACAGACATAGACCATGATTTTACATTTTGTTCATTGCAAACCACAACAAAATGTCTAAAACAGGTTCGTTTTGTTGGGGTGCACGGTGGCAAAGCGGTTAGAGCTCATCCTGGACCAGCTCAACATCAACACGATCTCTCTAGGTGGAGTCTGCGTGTCCTGCCCGTGTTACTGTGGGTTTTCTGCGGGTCTGGGTTCCTCCCACCGTCCAAAGACATGCATGTGTTAGGTCAATTGGCAAAAAACTGCCCCAGTGAATGAATGTGAGAGTGAACGACTGTCTGTCCATGTCTGTCTCTGTGTTTGCTGCGACGAGTTGGCCACTGTCCAGGGTGTACCCCGCCTAAGGGCCAAAGTCCCTGGGATAGGCCCCAGTGACCCACGACCCCTAACGAGATGGATGAATGAATGTTTCATTTTAATTTTAAATGTGCCCTTTAAATATCAAAAAAGGTTCATGTTGAGCCCTAATATTAATCCTTTATATATTAACACTAAGTTGAAGTAATTGTTGTGACGTGAAATGACTTGATTTTCCTGGACTACCAGACAAACTCTCTCCTGTTGCAGTTGTCTGTTTCTTGTCGTAATATGAGCCAGTTTTGGACTTGGTCAGTGTGGGACAATGAAGAGCGCTGAATCTGGGCGGTCGGACATAGAAAACTGAACTTCTGCTTTATTCGCCTGTGGTCTGTGGTTTCTGCCCTGTCCTTCATCACTGTTTCCATAGATCTGTCTGGAGTCCTGCTCAGATTAGATTTCCCGTAAAAAAAAAACGAAAGAAAAAAAACCTCTGCATCTCGTATTATAATCTGATGTAATGTGACTTCTCTGTTTTGTTTTGATGTGAAGATACTGGGGTTGTCACAATACTAAAATTTCAAACTCTGTTTAGATACAGGTTTTACCACTACAATGACAATTAAAAAACACTCTTTTTTTGGTATACATTAGAATGCAATTTTTAACACAAAATAATTACTTCATGGTGTCACTGTTAAATGCTTTTTCTGATCAGGATTCCAAAACAATTCTGGAAAATTTATGTTTTTGTTCTGTGGTTGGCGCTGGAGAGGTTTGGTCACTTTTGGCTACAAGTGTCCTCTAAAGCATTACCAAATCACACCTTTGAGACAAAATAATGTAGCAAATATTGCCCATGCTATCTGTCTGGTTCTTTAAATTTGGCCATGGTGATTTTTGTCTTTTTGAACAGACTCTTGAAAAAAATGGAAGAAAAAATAGGCTAAAATGTGTCTGTGTGTACAATCAATCAATCAATCAATCAATCAATTTATTTGTTCCTTTCATGAAAATAATTGTCGATGCCATTGTTCACACCATGATTAACATACAGTAACATACAGTAACATATTTCCATGATTGGAAAGGAGCAGATAGAAGAATTAAATTCTTATATTAATCTGCCCCTTTTTCACATCTTAATAATCTTCATGATCTACCACAATCATGCAACAAAATATATATCTCTGATAAATATACAGTTATTTGTACTTACATTTATTTGTGTTCTTTCAACTTAAGATACATTTTGTGAACCTCGCTATGAATTTTAAAATCAAATCGCCTATGTACGACAAATATTGGATATCAGTATTGGCTCAAAACATCCATATGGGACCATCCCTAAGCATTATCCTCCTGCGATTGTCCTTGTGCTCCTCTGTGTGTGGCCCGTTTGTTTATGGCCTCTGCCACAGCTGCCCCTCTCCTGTCTCTCTCCTGCTTTCTGCCTTCTGCTGATTTTTACTTTTCCCAAACTCACCATCAGCTGCTCCAACAGGTGACCTTTCACAATAAGAACTCAAAATGTGTACAAACTTGCACAGAACCTTTAGTTGCACTGTTTTAAGAAGAATTACCTGCTTTTGTCATTTTGTTGTTCTGTTGTTTATGTGTTACATTTAACCAGAGAGTTTTGCAACTATGACAGTGTTGTAAAATAGAGTAGAGTTGGTTACTGGAGTTAATTTCATCTGAAATTAAATAACAAAGAATTATCTGAATTAAAGGTTCTATGCAGGGTTTTCAGAGTAATGAAAAATATACTGTTGCCATAAAAATTAACTAAAATGTACTATATTTTGAATGGTCAAGTCCTCAAAATGGCGCCAATAAAAGGAAAAAAGAAATGTGACTGAGACCTATGAATATTAAAGGTACACTACTTACGTTTTCTGACACCTGCCTGTATCCTTCAAATAGCCTGGATTATGCTTTAGGTGTGAGTCTTTTATTTTAGTAGCATCATAATTGTATCTGCAGCAGATTTATTTTAAGTATGATAATTAAAAATGACAAAATGCATACTGGGATCATCATAGGTTTATTGCATTAGTGAACTCAAGTCCAAATATCATCATTGAAATTTTGTTATCATGACAGGGCTTGAAGACGTTTGGGCCAAAAGGGGCGTTGAGACCCAACTCTTAATTTGCAGTTTAATCAAAGTGCTTCATAGGGAACAATAAAGCTGAGGCCCCAGAGGAGAGCCAGTTAATTATGTTTGAGGCTAATGTTAATCTAGAAGAGCTTCACTGCATCAGATGGAGCACGAGGTTCACTTCGTTTGTTCAGTGGAAGATATTAAAACTACACCTTTAGATAGATATAAAGTAGACACACAAATGCAAGCCTATGTACGATCATGTTTGTGTCTTCAGACTCATGCTTTTGTTTTAGTTGTATGTTATATCAGTATCCTGAGCTCCTATTGGCTTAAAACATGTCTATGCAATCACAGCTAAACCTGAGCGTCCATTCTCTGTCATATCTCTGTCACAGAGATATTTTGGGTTTATTATAAACTGATTTTAGTCGTGGAATCTGGCAACCCAAATTGAGGAGATTCTGCTTTCTGATTGGATTATCAACTTGAGAACCACAAAGGACTTTTACATTATGTTAAATATTTTTGTATGCTGTTCTTGTGTGCAAAAATGGACAATTGGCAGAGATCTCTAAGGGGCATTGGTGTCAGCTCAGAGAGAGACAGATAAAAAGTTAATTCAAAGCACACTTCAAGTTTGTTGATGAACGAACAACTTAATAATGCTGCAGAGAGCTAAAAAGTTGATTCTCTACTTGAACTTGATTACACAACACTTGGACATACATATATGTCGATTTTAATTGTAATACTTTTCCAACAAATGAATGACAAAAATAAGTGCAACAGATTTTAGTATTCACATTTCACAGGTTTTCTTGTGACTGTGGCTCATCCATCTTTGTTTAGAGCATCAGTTCCAGACACCAGAGACTTGGCTGTGCTTCAGTGAAGCCACTGATGCACTCGAGTTCACACTGAAGAGACTGAAAGTTTTTCAAGCGGCAACTAACAATTTTGACAAATTAATTTGTCAATGTTGATAATGTATTTGATATAGGCCTACAAATGAGCGCAGAGGGACAAAGATATAAATGTGAAAAAATTGACTAAAAAATTGTAATGCCTTGTTATCATATATCACTGCTCTCACTGTACACAGTATGGCAGTGAACTTATCTCTTTTCAATTACATGTGTGTTTTGTTTTTTTGCTAAAAAAGAACCTTAAAAACTCCATACTTGGAGAAGCAAGATGTTTGTTCTTGCACCTTGGACTTCAGCTCTGACTCAAAAGTTCTTGCAGCTTGACACATCAGCTGAGCAGAACGTTGTACTGCAGGTCTGTCAGACAACTGTGCTTACATTTCAAAGTTGGTGTGGTAAAACATTTTTTGTAAAATTTCATTGTCATGAACGTATTACAATTATTACAACTTGCTGCCGCTGTACTATTGATATTTTCCATAGCAACAACATAGCAACAGTTGTTGAAGGAAGTGACAGAGGGGTTTGGCAGAAGAACTGATGAAGTATGAAATGTTCAAGTCCAAAATAAGTGTGTTCTTGTTCTTGCAGCCTCAGAAACATGTTTGTGTTTGTTTATGGTCTTGCAAGAACAAACCTCTTGCTTCTTATTAAGCATGAATTGCTGTTTACTGTGAGTTCTTGTCTCCATGGAGATGGATATGTTTAATGCCATTCTATGGAACATTCTAGCAAATCATGGAAGGCCATGATCTGCTCTCTGTTCTTTAAGTCCATTGCTGAAGTAAAATAATCTTGAACTAAACATTGCAACATTGGACATTCCCCAATGCAATGTGGGAAAAATAAATAGTTTCTTATCTTGGCTTTTTATGTATTGCAAAGTTCAGATAGTGTTACTTTTGATACAGTGATATTTCTATCACTGTTTTTTCCCCTTCTGCATTATGACAACTCTTTTCCTCTTTCTTTTAATGGAAGTGGACTGTCTATTAGCATTGACAAAACACTTAAGATTACCTTTTATCTCTTTGTGTACACAGACAGTTAAAAGGGAGAGAGAGAGATGGAGGATAGAATGAAGGAGGTTTGATAGAGAGAGAGAGAGTGAGAGAGCGCTGGCAGGCTGACGTGTTGTTGATAGGGCCCATGCGTCTCGCCTCACTGGAGTGTGGAGAGATCTGTCACAGTGGGATGACCTCCAGCTAAAGGCTCCCAGACAAACATCCAAGCCCAGAATGAAGCGCTCTTCTTTGGGTAACATCACAGCAACATATGGGGCTATGAAGTTTGGTTGCTTTTCTGGTTTTGCTATAGTACTTTTCAGTTGCAATTCAATTTGTGTATTGACAGTGTACTTGGAGCTATGTAGAAATAAGACACTCAAATCTTGATCTTTTTGCAATTACATTTTCACCTATAATCACCTTCTCCTGGAGTACATAGCAGTGAACTGAGACAAGTTATTTTTTAACCTGCTTTGATTCTCCATGAAGCCAAAAGCACCGTTTAAACTATCTGTGGAATGTCTGAGGTCAACCTAGTGTCATCCATTTGCTTCACAAGTGTCATTCGCACAGAGGACAGTGATGGCAACACGAAGTATTGAAGGATCCCACACACAGAGGACATGAAGGCAGTGGGATTCAAGCACTGAATCTGAAACACAGAGGATAGAGAAGACTGCACAGTTCAATGGGCACCATCGACCTCAACTTTTAAATGTCTTGTATCATGTGAAACTTTTTTTGTGTGCTTTAAATTATGTTTTAACACAATTTCCTCAACAACGTACCTGATTTTCTTTTTTGTTTCATTCACGCTTGTGCTTGTCCAGAAAATCTAGTCCATCACTCTCTTCAGTGCTCAAAATACTAATCCAGAGTGCTCCTACTTCTCTTGAAAGTCTTTGCTTTTTGCATGATTTAAACTGCTTAACTCTTCACATGTTCTACAATGCATGTGAAATCGTGTTGCTTAGACATCCTCTAGTTCTGGTTTAGACTGGCTTTATTCTTGGTGTAGAACTGTTTTTTCTAAAAGAGTGCTACTTGTTAAGATCTGGTTTAGTCTGGTTAAGACCCCATTTTGTTTACCTAATTGTTCTAGTTGTACTTGCAAAACGTCATCAAAACACTTTCATCCAACGACGTCCACTTTTCCATATCAACTACATTAAGGACAAGGGGAATCGATATTCTTCTAATGGGCCTTGATGTCCCTGGATTCACCTGAATATAGTGCACTTTATGAAAATGCTTTTTATGGCCAGTAATACTTTGTAGCTTTAGTGAATAATTTAGTTTCCAGAAGAAAACCTGGTGTAATTCCTGTAACTAGAAATGTATACAGAGCCGAGTCAGCAAAAAGGAGCTCTCCATCAATTTAACATTTCCTGTGCCTATTGCCATGGACAAAAGACACACTTATAGTGAGCTGGTGTATATATATAAAATACTAGAACATTTTTATTATACGGAAAAATGCTATTTAAAATCCACCTGGATCATCTAGTGTATTATTGTGCCAAACGAATACAGAAATGTATTTGGCTAATTGGCTGTGTGTAAAGTCAAACCCCAGGGACAACATTAGTGAAGGATCCTGTATGTCCGTGTTGTAGCCTATTTCTTGTGTGATCTTTGAGCGCCGACATCTTGCTGTTTCTGGCATGCTAAACGGGCGACTCAGCATTGTTAACAGCCCGAGGAGCGGCTGGTTTTAATTAAGGGAGCGTGCTGCGCTGGGGCCGTGCCAACTCCACTACCTTCTCAAATTACATCCATTCAACCGCGGTTTACTCCACTTTCTGTCCTCTTCTAAAACATTGACATTTGGTTGTTTACACTACAGAAAGGGTGGGCGATGTGTATGAAAAAGAATACCTCTATATTTTCGGTGGATTTTCTCTATAAAAATAATTAATATTTTTGGAGTCCATCAGAAATTTGCAAAATGTGCATTGATAATGTCTTGGTTAGGGTTCAAGTCTGGCACAGTTTCAATCTAAGGGAGATACACCGTTTTTGCAGGAAAAATCCAAACTTATGAACCACAAATGTTGAACTTTGTTTGTCAAACTGTAGTACGTGAACTACTGGTGATACACATGCTGCCTCTGGTGGTACATGGAAGCCACTGCAATGTTGAGTATTTGTTTTATTTAAAGACAATGCTGTACATGTTTTTAATCGTCTTTTGGCTTAATCTAATTATTTAGAACTACCTTATCCATGTTATAGTCTCATTTTAGACCTGGTTTAGTATCTTTGGACCATGTTAAATCTGGTGGGACCCGGAAAGCCAAACATGATCTTAAATGGTACTTGGTATGAACAGGAATCACAAATTTATTGCTCATATTGCTCTGACGAAGTATTTTCTAATGACAACAATCACACCTTTGGTCTTAAAAATTGCATTACTTTCTGAAGCCAATGTACAAATATATTTTAGTTTATTTTATTCTAGTTTTTGTGGATAGGCCATGTAATTGCGTAGATATAAACCAGGTCAACAAATCTGCAATTCGACAGTTAAACTACCATTGTAATCTGACCTGTCCTTCTGCTCAATGTTCAACTATAGGGATTACAAAATGTTACGATGTCAGGTAAATGCAGCGACTGACTATTTTAACTCAGAACTACTTTTTAATATGTTTTAACAGATATTTTATAACAGTTTTTAGATGATATATACAATGTTCTATTTCTCCGTAGACTATAAGTATACAGTGTGAACAACAACAAAAATACGTCAACCTTTTATTCTGACTTCAGAGATGAGGTTATCTTGCCAATGGACTTAATGGATGACAACACAAAACTTAAAATATTATCAGCAAATTTGGTCTGTAGTTTTAGAGACGTTGTAGAAGTGGGACAAGACCTTTTTTTTTTTTTTTTACATCCAACAATACACCATCATATAATATACAGGTTCCCAGTTCATACTGTTGTTCTGTTGTAAAAGATTGCTTTCCAATATTTTGATACATTTTCTTTATTAAATTTGTTGGAAGTGTTGATAAAATCCATGTGCACTGCTGCAGCTTATTGCTTTGGGACATGGACTTTCATTTGTGTACCTTCAAAGTCGCTTCTAAAGGCAGAATCTTAAATTATATTGTTGTGCGTGGAGTATAGACCCATATTGGCTGTAATTACTTTTTTTTTCTTCAACACATGCTTTAAATGTTGGTTCACTGAACAACTTTTTTGAACGTCTGTAAATTGAAGTTGAAGTATAGCAAAGCTAATATATTTTGAGAAGAAAGTTGTGGAGATGAAAACAGATGTTCGCTGTCCCTGTAATGAGAGACCACCATGACTGACACTCTTAATAAAACAGATTCTGAAATGGTTGTGGACATTTAAAGGTAGGGATAAGGGTTGACAAAAAATGGATACCTATTGGTTCTAAACAAATATTGAAACTAGATACTTGTTTAAAGAGGTATTGGGAAAAGAGTCACATGAATAGAACCAAATCTAACCATTCTGGAATAGTTTTAGAATAGTCTTGATCGATGTCATAAGTAGACCACAAGGTAATATTAAAGGACCATGTTATAAGTTTGTTCCCTCATCAAAAACATACCTTACTCCATTCATCCTTTTTCGAGGTTGTCTGTTGAAATCACTCTGTTTCAGTTTCAGTCCTCTGCTCTCTCCACAAATCATCATCACTGGACTCATGAGCATTTCTGCAATAGAATTGGTTTCACAACTTTTGCACGCGTATGCTGGTCATGTTGCTTGCTTTGTTGTCGTTTTTCACGAGGATTGCCTATTGCAGTCAGCAGAGGGAGCTCTAACGCAAATCTGATTGCTTGGTCATAAGCTTCTTGCTTTTTATTTTCAAATTAGCATTACAAGACATCAACATTTTGGCATAGTGTTGTTGTGTCTGAACTTAAAAACGTAAAATCTAGAAATATCACTTAATACCATTGCTTGAAAGTAGGGGTGGGTGACCAAAAATAATATCTTGATATTTTTTGCGTCGTCTGATATTCCAATGCATTTCATAATGCATCAGGAATGTGCAAAATGTGCCTGTAAATGCTTTGTTGAGGTCAAATATCGCAGAAAATGTGAATTGACCATAGTAACCATAAACATAACCACAAAAGGACTGACATATTACTTTAGTCTCTTTTTTGAGCAATAGCAAGCAAATTATTTCAAAATTATTCCACTTCTACATACAATTAATTCTTTCTTGTGCATTTGTTTCCATTCTACAAACAAACAAAAGCTACTTCATGTAGCAGTAATGACCTCCTCCATTCATCCCACTGTGTGTAACGCTCTGCTCCTTCACTGACTGGTCAACCTTGTGTCCAGCTGGCAACAAACCTACAGGGGCCAAACTACACAGACTTCATTGTTTCGAGACAGTTTTTTGATCGCATAGTGGAGAGAATTGTTTTATTCTTCTGCTATATTCTCTGAGTTTCAACTCTTCATTTGTTTTATTGTGCGCCTTCGGATACAATTTAATAATAAATACTGCAGAGACCACAGTGTTCCCATCAACTGTCATAGTGTAGAGAGCATGAGAAACTTTCATCTAAGAAATATCAGCTTATTTTTGCCTTGTTCCAAAAAGTTATTTTGGAAAGACTAGTATATCACAATATAAACATTTCCAACTAAGTGTTGATACTAAAAAGTGTTTTTTTTTTTGGTTTTGTTTTTTGTCATTTTCAACAAAAATAATAGTTACCCTGAGGTCTTTTAGCTTAGCTAGCTTGTTTTGACATAATCGTATCTCAAAACAGATTTGTTATCAATTATCATCTGATTTTTGATACTTTTGATAACCCTAAAAAAGACACACACCCAAAAACCTGTTAAACTTGAGTGTTCTGAGTTAAAATCAAAGATTTGCAACAGTTAGTGCTCCCCATTTTTTTATCTCTTCAAAGGCACTGTACGTAACTTTTTAGCCAAAAAATAGACAAAAGAGCATGGCATTTTGGAAATGAATTCTATGCATTTGCCCCAGCGTTCAGCTTGCATTTTGTCAGGAGCAGTGAGCCGTTGCTGTACAGCGCTCGAGGACCCATCTCCAGTGTCCTCGGCTTGGTCAGGACCGCCTTAACTGGAGGTTACCTGTTCCCAGTAGCCATTCATCACAAATGAAGATAGCAGAGAAAACGTTCCTATAAATACTAATACCCTTTTTACTGGTATTAGTTTATAGCTCTTAGCCTATATATCCCTGTGTGTCAGATGCCACCTCTAATCCTCCCTGGAGTTTTATTTCTCTCTAATAGGGGCAGGTTAAACATCTAGGGTCATATTTTGCCCTTGGCGGTAGCGCAGCACTGGCGTTAATGATGACGTTTTGCGGCAGTACAAACAGTGACGTCGTGGAGCGTGGAGCTCTGAACAAGAGGCGTGATCAGGCCAAAATGAGGTGAGGAGTGAGGAGTGAAGCAAACGTAGGGAATGGTGTGGTGCATTCTGTGAATGGCCAGAATCATAACAAATAAACGTTGAAACTAGTGCAGTGAAAAACAACATGTGAAACATTTCCTGGAGTCGATTACTATCCTCACATGGACAAGATAATCCTATTAAAACAACCTTAAAGGACACAAATAACCAAAACAATACATCACAGAATAATTAATATGGTCCAATTAAACAGTCCATCTGCTTTAAATAGCTTTAGCTGAGTTTTCATTGCACTTTTGCGCAAAACTGAATCCATCTACTTCAAATGTTGAAAAAACATCACATTGAGCTTGTTTCCATTAAATTATGAACTGATCGTTGTCAGATTAAAACAGCGTGTACTTACATCGTGGGGCTTTGGAGCTGTTTTATTATCCCATTTATTAGTCCCTATAAGACACTGTGAAGGGTTGGCTTCTTTCTTTGTCTGGATGTAAACATAACACTGACGGCCTTTCAAATGCCACAGTTTTCAGTCATTGGTTCAGACGTGTTCACCATATATATGCTTGGACATATACATATACAGTACAGCCTCCGTGCGCTAGTGTTATAGCAATAGCAAAAGCCTGACCTGGAACCGCCCCCTGGTCATAGCGCTGATGCTAGGGGCCTAATACAGCCCCTAATCTTAATCAGCAGATGTTGTGTTGGTAGAATAATGGCCCTTGCAACCAATATAAATTATTAGTTAAACATTTCTGGAGTTAACTTTGGATATTTATTTTTCTCTATTCTCTATAATTGAGGATCAATGGCTCCAGCTCCATTCAACAGACATCAGAATCAGAATCGGTTTATTGCCATTGTCAGTGATCAAAATTCACAAACATAGGAACGTGCTTTGGCGTAGGGTGCAACTTAAAACAATGAATAAAATATTAGCAAAATGTATAAAAAGAGGCATGCATAAGATTTAAAATAAAATAGACCAGACCAGACTGAGGGGAGTGGCTCAAATAGTCCATGTCCAGGTGAGAAGGGTCCGCTGTGATCCGACCTGCTCGTCTCTGAGTCCTGGAGACGTACAGGTCCTGGACAGATAGAAGGCTGCAGCCGATCACCTTCTCAGCAGCGCGTTCTCATATAACCTTCTCACATTACCTTATTTTGCAGTCTAAAAACTGTCATTAAAACTTGTCATCATTTGCTTTCCTGATTTGTCCTGAATATCTTTAACATATTTTTGTTTATTGTTACAGTTTTGGGAAGCAGCTGGGAGGCCGACGGGGTTGTGAATGCATCACTTTGGAGCCATCAGAAATGATTGTGGTAAGGCACACTCTACCTGTCAGTTTATGCAACCTACTGTATGTCTTGTGTTGTCTTAGTACCACCAGATCTAAACCAGGTCTACAACAGGACTAAATTAGGTCTATTAAAGCAGTGGTTCTCAAACTGGGGGGCAGGACCCCAATGGGGGTCGCGAAATGATTACCAGGTATCACCACATGATGGGGAAAAATTTAGTGTTAAACGAGGCTTGACACCCTTCAAATGCAGTGGTGAATGTAGATTCCTATTTGTTCAGTCAAAATCATTTTTCTAGGGCTATATTCTCAAAATCAAATCAAACATTACATACAAGGCTAATTTATCACTTTGCGTGTCGCCTATTTTTTGTGTTTGGGGGTTGCAAATGTGAACTATTTTTATTTTCGGGGTCGCAACTGAAAAAGTTTGAGCACCACTGTATTAACGGACTAAAAAGGACCTTGATTGGAGTTGGCTCCCCAGTAATGTTTGATCAATATGGTGTCAAATTTGAGACTGGAAAACAGACATTTCTATACAGCAAATTTTATTAAAATGTACTTAAAATGTACTTCTTACAATTTAGGTCTGATATCTGTTAATAATAATAATATTATTGTATTTCGATTTTACAATTTTTCAACCAGCAGGGCTGAAGCCCTGCAATGTTGTCCAGTCTACTTTTAACATTTGAGTAAAGATAATAGTTTTAAATTCCCATTGCTCTGTTGGTCCCTTTTTTTTATGACAACAGACATGAAAAGCAAACCATTCAGCATATCATACAGCCAAAGACAGACACACATTTACTTTCAGTGCTAAAATGGGGGCATATAAAACCGGCGTGTATAGAATTTTACAATTGGCCACCTGAGTATTCTGTCTGCCCACCCACGATCACTGGGCTAGAACCGGCCCTGACCAGTTGCCTCTATTTTTATGACATTGCATTTTAACCGGTCTTCAAAATGTTACAAAAATGTGATATTTGAATAACAATCTTCAATACAATATAATTGTACTTAAGTTATAATAGTAGTTGTCTGATGTCATACGGTGGAAAATTTCAGGCAAAGCAATAACCTCTCCAAGCAGCTGACGGATCACAACCAGAAAAGTTACTTTTACCACAAAATTCCGTTTTTAGTGTCTTGGGATTTGTTTTGATGATTATAATTTTGTGGTGTGATGTTGGCCCCTGCCTCACATCGTCTGTCCTGCTCTTTTCATGTGCCCCATGTTTTTGAAGTCCCTTGTGTCCGGTTTCCTTTGCTTTCTTGTTGAGAAGTCTTTTCATCCCTTCTTCGCTCTTTCTCTCTCCCCTTTTCTCGCTTTCTTTCTCTCTTAGCTCCCCGTCTGGTCCACTCTTTGCTTTTAAATTCAAATGTGTGTTGCATAAGACGATTGGAGGTTTTTGCATATGGATTTTCACTATAAAGGCTCTGTTCCGACGCAATTCTCAGACTGACCTCTTGGTGATTTTGTGAGCACGACAAATTTAGTTCTGTCTTTTCACTATGAAAGCTGTCAAGTCTAAAAGCTTAATGATGAAAACCTTGATGATTGAGAATCTCCACAGAATTGTTGACTATATTATATTCTGGAGTAAAATAAGTCTTACTTATTCCTACTCCATTTCAAGCACCAAAGTTTTATTTTAAATGTTTTAAGTCAATCATGGACTTAACCTGTACGGATGGTATTGCATCCCCTTCTGTTTGTCTTATGCAAATAAATGAATATTAACCAGTAATTGATGATTCACAAATCATTCCATTAACAGTGTTGCTGGACTCTTCACATGAATTTTGTAAATTTAGTTTTGTACATTGTTTCAGTTTAATGACCAAAGAAAAGTTTGCTGTGATTTGGGGTGATCAGAAAAGCTGATTGGCAGATGGACTTGTCACTAGGGCTGCACGATATATCTCATTCAAACTGATATAGAAATTTTGAGTTGGCGTAATTATTAAACCATGATAAAAGAAGGTTCTCTGCACAAAATATGCTGTTTTTAAATAGAAAAATCTTGTGCCTGAAGTTTAGACCTGATATTTATCAGTGTCCTGGAGTCGTTTACAGTGCACTCTAAACGTAATCCTACTTTTTGAAATATATAGCACAAATTTAATTGCAAACGCAATACTTCTCCCCTAAAATTCTGCATCACTTATCATCAGCCTCAAGGCAACTATGGCTAGAAGTTGCTTTACTGACTAGTTTTTGTTTATTGGACTAAATTATTCATTTCTAATGTTTGTAAAAGTGCAATTAAAAACTAACAACAAACACCAGATAGAGGATTGATTTTCAAAAATTATCTTTCCTGAAAAATGTGCTAAATATTGATGAGCCAAAGTGTTAGTGTATTTCTCTCTCCACAAGGTTGCAGCGTTCCCAAAGGCTTTGTGATTTCTTTATTCCTCTCCTTGCCTCCTCTTTTTTCTCCCCTCCTTGTTTCCTTTCCTTTTTTCCTCTCCCTGCCTCCTGTCCTTGTCTCCTCCCCTTGCCTCCTCTCCTGGTTTCTTCTTCTTGTCTCCCCCCTGTTTCTTCTCCTTGTCTCCTCTCTTTATTTCATGTCCTTGCCTCCCCTCCTTGCTTCCTCTTCTTGTTTTCTCTTGTCCTCGTCTGTAGTTCTAGACGGACTACTCCAGGATCAGGCCGGATCAAACGGGATAAGCTTGAATTTTACACCAGAGGCAAAAGACCTTGTTCTTGTCAATGAAAACATTGAGTTTATTATGATTTATTTTTCAAAGTCTGTGGAAATTAATTTTAAGCTGATGCAAATTATTATTAAACTGATTAACTTTTGAAATATTCTTCAGCCTTTGTCACCTCAATACAAGAACTCTTGCCTCATGAAATGTGATAGCTTTTTGTGTTTTGATTACAGTGTTTATAGTTTTTTACTTTCAGGTCCATATATTTGCACATTTGTATAGAGAACACCACCAGAGTGCTTCATACTTGTCCTGATTTGTTTGAGTTCAGTTCAGTGCAGATGTAGACTTTGGTTCTGTACTAGTCCTGGTCTAATTCAACATCAACCAGTTTATTTACTGCATGAGTCTGGTGATTATGAATGGACTAAATATGCCGGATTGAGTTGGTGTTTTGACAAGGAGACATTTGTGATTGATTTAGTTTGAAAAGCTTTTCTATTTCTCTGAGGAACAGACAGTCCTCAGACAGATTAGTTGTGTTCGCTCGCACAACTCATTACAGCATCATATTAAGAATCGACAAAACGTCTGAGGTGACATAACCTTCAGTTTATGAGCTGAGGCTGGATAATCTTTAGCTCAGGGAGTTTATAAGGGGCTTTGTTTCATGGTAGTGATTCTGAAATGGGATGATTTCACTTCAAACCTTAATATTTGCTGAGAACGCCAATGACTGCAGGGTGACTGTGTGACTACTGTATGTGTTCAATGTAACTTTTCTGGTGGAGGCTCGATGGAAATGTTAATGCTTTCCCTGGAATATTCATGGACAATACAAGGGGCGCCACCAGGTCAGGATACAGGTCATATCTGTGGACAGGCGACCCCACCCTCAATAAAACACCTGTAATGGAATAACTGCAACATAAATATGTTTACTGCTATAATGTGGAACATTCTAGGCAATACATCTCCATGGAGACACCCCCCCCCCCTCCAGAAAAATTACATAGTGCATCTTTAATGATACGTTGCAGTTGTAAAATATTCTGCCCTGGTTGACTGACGCACTCTGCACCGTCTGTCTGCATCATACTGCTTTAGTCACCTGTTATAAACAATATCAACAACTATGTATAAATTAAATATAATAAAAATCTAAATTGTGACCTAAACTGTAAAAAAAACTGTGATTTTAGTTTTTGTCATATTTTCGCCACACATCTTTAAAGATGCTAAATCACCGTTGACTTGATTTCTAATGACATTTGATGTCATGATATCTAATAAAGAGTTTTCATATGACCTGCCCTTTAGGCACCTGTTCCCTATTAAAATGAATGATAATGTCACATTTTAGACCCACATAATGGACTCTCTCTCTGCTGTATTTCTTCTTCGCCTTCTGGTAATGTGGTAATGGATGCCTATACGTTCAGTTATTTTTGTTCTTTTACATTAAGAAACTCTAAAAGGAAAACCTGGTCATTAAATTTGTCACTTTATTCATCTATTTATTTACTTTGTTTTACCATGAAGTCCCATTGAGTTTCAGAATCTCTCTTACAATGATACCATGTTGCACTTATTGACACCTTTTATGGGATTTTTGCAAAACATAATTTGTATTGATTTTGATTGCTATGGTCTTGGTTGCAATTTTTTTCTTGAAACCCTTTCATTGATTACCGTAAAATTCGGACTATTGAGCGCACCGGAGTATAAGCAGCACCAGCCATATTTACAAAGAAAAACAACTTTGTACATATATATAAGCCACACCTGTCTGACTTCTCACCATTGATTAATTGATGACAAGTTCACGTGCAACAACTCTATTTGAGTCTCCACATCGATTGCTTTTAACTTACAATCTGCGTCATATGCATTTCTTCGTATGTTTTCTGTGATGATGGTGTGCGCATGATGCAAAGTGACGTATTCCTCCGCGCACTCTCTCTTTCACCGGCCTGTCTAACTCTTGTGCTTCCTGCTAGAACACTCCTAGAGGCTGTTCCGTAAAAATACACAAATTAGCCGCATCGCTGTATAAGATGCAGGGCTGAAATCATGTGAAAAAAGTTGCAGCTTATAGTCGGAATTTTACGGTACATAGTGTTAAATGCTAAACCGGATGTTTGTATTTGGCTGTGTTCACTTTTGCTCACATCGCATCAACATTTGGACCAAACCTGGACTAGATCAAGACTTGAACAGGACCAAACCAAGTCTACATCTGGACAAAACTCGGATCAAACAAGGGCAAAACGTAAGAGTGACCAGTGAACTAAGAAAAAACTAAAGCTTCTAAAACACATATGAAAAGACATTTTTATAAGAAAGACAGTGTCAACATTTCTGATTTTACTCAACAATACACTTCATTCATAAATATTCTGTCTAGCCTTCAGTCAGCATTCATGCACAATACAGATACTCAATAAAAACATACTCTTTCACTAGTCGAAAGCTAAAATAATCATTAGTTACATCCCTAAAATTAGAATGCAGCCTTTGTGAATCCTTGAGCACATTCCATATCTGCGTATTATCTGTCCCACATCTCTTTTAAATATTATAATAATACAATGCTGTGTTGTCATCTGGAACCTCGCTTTTACCCGTCACTGCGATCGGTTGTCAGTAAGACGTACACCTGCTTTGGGAGAGCCAGCTCCTCTGCATTGCACCAGTCACTTAATTTGGCCCCAGGGAGAGCGCGAGGAGCCGCAGTGACATTTACAGAACCAGGGGCCGTAATGTGTCCAGGGTGTGTAAGAAATGTGACAAATTGCAGAGGAATCAACATAACAATGAGGAAGGAGACAGTTCATTTGCAGAAAATGAATCTGGATTTGATTATTCGGTGACATTTAGTTGTTTGTAGATTATTTCACTTAATTTATGTAATTCAGCTTTACTAATAAAATAATGCTGCTGATACATTGTTACTTATCCCACCAACAAAGAAGAAATTAATCGTCATAAACATCCTGAAATCAGCCAAATAATCTAGGCCCATCAAGTGAATAAATCTATTGTCAAAACTACTCATTTCAATTTCCCTACTATATATAATTTGTCGTGAGCAGGGAAAATGATGGAAACAAGAGACAATGTTCTGTGGTTATGTAAAGTTGGTCATTACAAACAGGACTCAGTGTTTATGTTGTAATGTTAAAGTAAACCATGACATCATAGCTGTACCCGCACGACATGTGATATCATGGATGTTTGACAAGCTTGTGTTTACCAGATCTGGAAATGGATTTTAAATGACTGCGGCGGACACTTTTGAACGTCACTGCCGTATATTCTTCTCCTTATACCGGAAGTTGCCACAGGCGCCGCCATTAATTGGGCCCCTCTCTCTGCTTGTATCATTTTATATAGAGATTCTGATCTCAAATCTCAAAACCGCAAAGAAGTTTTAAGAGAAGCGGTACAGTGTTGACTTGTTGGTGACATGAAGACTGAACATTTTGAAGAGCAATGAGGCTGTATGTTTATACACTCTAACCCAGATAAAGATTAGATAAGATTTTTTCGTTCCCCAAAAATGTGCCACAACAGTGAGACAATCAAATCAGACATCAGTAATGGCAAAAAATACAATCCATATTGAACAAACCGTAAATTTTGTCATATTAGTAAAAAAATGATCTTGATAATCTTTTTTAAAAAATGTGTTGCTGCTGATGCACGAAGAGATTAGGCATGTGACGGTCAAATTTAAAGAAGACAAATGTCCTGTTGGTGAATGGACAGAGGATACAGGAAACACGGCCTGGAGCATTAGCACAAAACAGACACAGGACACAGAGGGGGTATTCATTGCTGCTGCTCAATTACATGTACTCAAGTCTCAAGAGGTTTCATCTGAATTTGAATATTATTTTTTACAAAATAGGGCTGCATCATCTGGGGAAAATATCTTTTTGCAATTTATTTTTTAGTAATATGATTCTGTTCAAAATTCACAACACGTTCAGGAGAATTTACAAAAAGACTGAGTACACCTATAGTATAAACTGAAAAACTAATACAAAACGAAAACCCAATAATCCCATGTATTTCAGAACATCTTAGTACAGATCTAAAGGGTTAGCAGCTTTTATGCAGAACAGGACAGAATATTTAGTTTTTCTTGTTGCATCCAATACAATTGCAGTTTCTATTCAACTGTGATTAATCTTGCAGGGCTAATGCCAATTTTTTTTTTTTTTTTTTTTTTTTTTATTAAACATGTGTCTGAGTGTTTTCCACATCTTGTTCCATCTCAATTTTGTATTAAATGTTATTTGATCACATATAATTGTCTTTCAGTATATATTAATGAACATAAACAAGACCTTTAACTGTGCTCAGTGCTGAACACGCCTCCAAACCACATGCTTTTACTGTCATAGAATTGGCTGTAGACCTTTTGATAAAAAAAAAAAAAAAAAAAACACAAGCTGATCATTGACATTTTGAAATGATTGGATCTCACTTTGATAGAGCTGTGCAATTGCAAACAAATCCTTATCAAATACCAACCCTATTATCAGGCCTGTGTACGGTGACGTGTGAACTGCAGCCACGTTTTGGGTCGTGGGATAAACATTTTTCTGATCATGTGTCCGACCTTCCCTCTCTTCTATCCCGAGGCGATCCCATGAGTCCCATTAAAATACGCAATATGACGTTATTTATGGCTTTCACACCACAGCAATTCGAGTAGCCTTTTTACCACTATTATTGGGTACTTAACTGCCTCACCACCCCCAGCAGTTGTTAGCTTGATATTAAACCGTCCATAGTCTGAAGTTGTCAACGTTTTGTGAATGGGACCCAGGGGTGCGCGGGCGATATAGGTTCATGCTGACTCTTGTTATTCCCCTTGTGTCCCGTTGAAGCAAGCAGGGCAGCACATTTATCATTGTAGTTTTATTGGAAAGTCATAGTTAAGAGGATACACATGAACAAGTGTATGTTTAGAGACCTATTATGTTTGTTTTTTTAGTATTTAATTGAACTATTACATGAGCAGATCATTTTAAACTGCAATATTGATCTAAAACGGTTTAGTAATAGAAACAGGTCCATTGACGTCCTGTTCAAAGCTGTTAAACGGTCATTGACATGTTTTTATTTTGTCTGTGTGACATTTTAGAATGCTATATGTGACTCTCAGAGTCTACATTTTTCAAACAGTCACAAAATAAGTAGAGGGATGTGGGCGGGGATGAGGGGTAGGTGAGAACAGGAATTTTTTGAGTACTTGAGCCTCAGTTGCAGAACAAAACATGATTAAAAGCTCATTAAAACAAGCATGATTGACTATTCAGCTGTGGTCTGTAATTGTTTATATACTGGTTTATTATTGACTCTAACATACCAAGATTAAGTCAGTCACTATTTATTAATTAATCAAATACATTAATTTAATTTAATTTAATGTATATAGGCCTGTCACGATAATTATTATATAGACTTATCGCTCAATAAATGATAGATGGAACAATAATGTTTGGGGGTCAATATATATTATAAGTTCTCTTACATTGCACTAGTGGCGAACTTTGTGTTGTTTTGCTTTGCTCTGATTTTAATTGAATACTACTAAAGTGTATGTATTGCAGCTCATGTTTTTTTTGGGGGGCGGCAGTTGCTCAGTTGGCAGAGAGATTGTCTTCTGATCTGAAGGTTGGCAGTTCGACTCCAGCTCCAGATATAAAACATCCTTGGTTGAGCGCTCAGACCCACTGACCCGCAGGTTGGCAGTGCAATTGCTCCCTCAGGTGAATACTGGGTTGCTACAAAAATGTTTTTGTTTGTGCTTTCTACGTAGTCCAAATAGAAATCACGATTATCAAAATAAGACTACGATTATTTTTACTTTACTCCTCC
Organism: Rhinogobius similis; assembly: GCA_019453435.1. Classification (NCBI taxonomy): domain Eukaryota; kingdom Metazoa; phylum Chordata; class Actinopteri; order Gobiiformes; family Gobiidae; genus Rhinogobius; species Rhinogobius similis. The sequence continues at coordinate 11,621,732 of CM033637.1, forward strand.
TAAAATGCTTGGCCTCATTATGACATTACTCATACGTCTGTTACAGTAACTTTATAATTTAAATGATTAAATACATTAATTTAAAGTGTCTGAACAATCTGAGCTTTAAAGTATGGCATGTCTATATTTTCAAAGTCAAATAGGTAAAAATAAATGATCCTATCTGGCGTATCAGATCAGTATCAGAAGATCAGAATCGATGCCCAGTCCAGTAAATATCTATCAGTGCTAGCCACAATCAGCATGTCCCAATCTTGAAAAAATGTAGGACTAGACTAATGTTTCCAATTTTATTAGTGGTCCATAAGTGTCCTCCAATAATACTTACTTTCTGTTTTCTGCACCGTTCATTTAAATTCTCTCATCACATTCAGATTAGATTTTTTTTTCCCATTTAACTGTAGCCGTAAATTCATTGTCTCATAAATGTTTATATCTTCAATTACATTTTGCGTATATTGTAGTGAATATTGAATTCCATCCGCTGATGGTGAAGTGAAGTTACATTTATTGCCAATTACCCACATGTTTTTCCGTCTTTCCTTTGTTTAGAAGAATTAAACAGAAAAATACACTCGTAATCACAGAATTATGAAACAGTGAGTAACAGTTCCCTACAGCAGCAGCTAAGATCGCTCGGGGACTTTAAACTGTGAAACGAATGAGCGGAATTTGGGGCTGTTTTTTTTTTTTTTTTCTACTGCTTCTGTCGAGATATTTGTGTTTACGGCTTCCTGAAGGAAAGCGTGGGCTGAGCGAGACAGAGAGAGACAGGAGAATGAGAGAGAGGGGGGAGAGAAGATAGAGATTCAAAATTTTAGAAGAGAGGTAGCGAGGGGAAAAGAGATAGAAAAAGAGAGTGGGAGAAAGGAGAGGAGGTAAGTGAAGAGAGAAATAAGAAAATGTACATCAGCACCTGTCAAAACGCAAACCCAGATAAACTGATAAAATGTAACATACATTTTAATTTGCATACATTTTTTCAGTGGAATGAGAGAAATGTATCATCAAATGGTCAGATAGTCTTGTAAGAAATAGGAAGACACTTTTGAAACCAGTCAGTGAATCAAAATTGTAATATTCTATGTGTCATTTTAAGTTGTGTAGAAAAAGACCTGCAGTGGAGGAGTGTGAGAAAGAGAGAGAGGAAAGAGAGGGAGGGTGAGCGAGTAGAGCGAGGAGCCACGAGAAAGCGCGGTCAACCATGTGAGTAACTCTGTGACTATGCAACGTGTGGAGCACATGAACTTTTCTGAACTCGACTACATCTGAAGACTTTTTCTTGTTCCCGATCATTTCTGGAGGATGTTTTTTGTGCTATGGATTCACGCTTAGGATTCTTTAAACTTTGATCTTTACACTCAAATCCCATTCAAGGATTTCCCTGTTATCCGCTCATAGCCGGCTTGGAATTTCCTGCTTTTGAATGCCGGAGACATGAGTGTTTTGCGTTGGCACCGGCTTTCAATGCTTTGGAAAAATTGGATGTTTAACCAGGAGCCTGAGGAGGAGCAGAAGACAGACCTTTCTAAATTTGAAATTGGATCGGAAAAGTTGGATGAAAAACAGAAGACAGAGTTGTTGAAAAGGAGTACTTCTGAACCGGCGTCAAACTATCTGGAAGTGAAGCAAAAAGATTATGGATGCGATTCTCGGAGAAGCTGGTGTTCAGTGGAGGGATTTGACTTGTCCTCCACATTGATACAGGTGCTGGAAACCCTTATAAATGCTTAAATGTTTTGTTTAGTTTTCAGTATATCGAACGGCTCTAATGCTCTCCCAGTTTAGACTTTGTTTTGTCCTGGTGATGAATATGTACTTACATAACGTGACGCCAGTTGTTATTATTGTGGACTGTTTAATTATATCACATTCATCTATTGCCTGGCTCAAAATAATACCATTTTAAAATTAAGCATTCAAATGGAAATTATTTTGACAGGCAGCTATCAGCGGGTTACATGTAATACAGCACAGACTTAAGTCATGAAAACAAACATACACCGTGTTTAAGGAAATAATTAAAGCTTAAATTGTGGTCAGTGAAGTGAGGTTTACAGATTTTTGCAGATTATTCCATGTGTTATACTAAGAAATGTGTTGATAAAGGGTGCAAGTAAAATTTTCTAACAATTATGCAATATGCAAGTTATTGAAGGATAAATTGTTGTTGCCATCAGCGTTAACATCCTTAAATTGTATTAATTGACCTTTCAGGACAATTTTATTTAGGTTAAATCTGTTCAAAGTGGGTTTTTTTGTGTTTTTTCCCCACCCCTTTTAAGATGACAAAAATACATTGAATTTTGTGAATACATTTCGCCACCTGGACGACCGACACTGACACAGTGGCCTGTTAAAGCAGGGGCTCCTAATTTTAAAACAGCGAATAAGAAAGTAGGCATTTAAACATCATCGCTAGCTCTCACAAACTCTTTGGCCCATCACTAATTTTTTTTTTTTTTTTTTTTTTTTTTAAGTTTTTGGGCTGATAGCACATCTCGAGAACAGCTTTTTTAGACATTCATGTGGCTCTTTCCTACAAGTTTGAAAAACCTAATGTTTAATTATTGGATAAAGACAGCAAATAGAGGCCTGATTTATTTATTTTTTTTACAATACAATTTCGGGGGAGGAAAACAAAATGTATAAATTATGCTTAAAAAAGAAATTGGCTAGTTAACGACCACTTTCGCCCCTTTTTGTTTTCTGAGTTGTAAGATGTTTGGTACTTTAAAAGGGGTCGAACATAAACTTCTTCGAGTTGTCTGAACTCTGTGTCTTGCGCCACCTGCAGGTGGAGAACGGCAGCGAGGCGGACGAGACCTTCCTCCAAAGAGAGGAGTCCCAGAGGAGATCCAGGAGAAGGTTTAGAAGAATCAACCCCAAAGGGGAGAGGGAGCTCATCACCGACGGACCAGAGCCCAACTCTTACAACACGGTGAGGATCTGCACGGGTCGACCATTTTCCATCCTTCATTTTGTTTTTATCATGATTCTTGGACACTTTATAGCTTAATACAGAAGGATTGCTTAGGGCTGCAAACAAATTACTTCACTAATTGTAATTAATTGACTATTTAAAAAAAAACAACCATTGTCATATTTTTATAATCATAATCTTTATTTGAACTGCATTTAATAAAGAACTGAATCACCAAATGACAACAGTTAAACTATGCAAGATATTTTAGCATATTGCATGTAACATAGTACCATATTTGTTACAGTTTCAGACTGCCAGGTTTTTATTTCATTGAAGTGTCAACATAAATACCAGGAAAACCCTAACATTTCACTATGAGTTCAATTGTGTACGTCACTGAAAACCAAATTGGCCAAGCTCAAGCATTTGGTAACAATAGCTCGCATAACTCTTTTTCCTTCCTGCCTCTGACTGCCAAAGCCCAAAGGAAAACAAGTTTGTAGCAGCAGGAATATTGAACAACTTCTATAAATGAGTTTAAGTTTAATAGATGATGGACATTACTACAGAATTAGTTTGACAAAATATACTTTTTTGTTGGGATGTCAAGAGTATTGATATTTTATAATTATTCATTGCTTCAACTGTCACTACATAAATGTTGTTGACATAGTTTTCGTTAGACCTTAAGGTGTTACAGAGTAGACAGGAAATGGTAAGATTCTTGTCAACACAAATGGCTCCATCGTCTCACAGAAACACCACAGAATCTACATATACTTGAAATCACTGGTAGAAGGCCTGTTGTCTGCAATTCATTTAAAGAAATATATATTATGCTTTTGCAATAGGGCTACAAGATTAATCACAATTGAATCGACCCCAACTGAACCTGTTAACTCTGTAGTTTATACCTTTACACTTTATAAACATGTTCTGAAATGAATTGGATTCTTGTATCAGCTTAGTGGTTCAAACTTCAGTCTAATCTTGAATGTTAATGCTCCTGGATGAGAACTGTGGTTTCTGAGGACAATTTACAGTCAAGAACGTCCTGTATGTTTGACCTAATTTCTTGAAGTATTCTTTGTTTTTATCACGTCAATTGATCAGACATGATTCATCTGATTTTCTGTAGCCTGAATGTAGCCTTCCTTTGGAGCAGTGGGGATTTTCCTTTTTCTGAGTCAAGTTTCCCTCCATCTGATAAAAACACTGAGGGTCCGATGTGACAGTTACAGTTTGTGCTAATCACTCACTGCCACACTTCACCATAGCCGTCCCACCACAGCCAAACCAAACCAAAATAGTCCAAACTAGAAAGTCACAAAGTTGAAAAGAAATCTCCCGAACTTGAAATAAAATTCAGAAAAGAAAATTATCCATCAGAAATGTGTTTACCCTTTTTTGAGAGATTACAATACAACTTTTATTTGTTTTTCTATCCTTTTTAATCACTTTAAATATAAATCTTTTTTTAAGAAATGGATGATAATGCATACACAATTTGTATATTGAGTGGATTGTCTATGAGCAAAAACTTGACCTGAAAAGGGCTTAAAATTACCACACAAAAAAAAAGAACAGAATATTTTAGTTTAATGTTCCAAATAACCTGATAAAGTGATATTTCTGAACTTTTTGTTTAATTTGACAGTTTATTCTCTTTTTGTGTGCCATTTGAATCTCTACCAAGACATTTAGGGGCACATTTCTGATGGACTGTCATAATGTCATCTGAATATAGTAATCGTGATAACAAACAAAATCCATATATAAATAATTGTCAATATCATCCACCCTTAATTATATCAGGACTAAGGAAGGTTGAAGAGTTGTGTCAGGACTCAACTGGCACCAAGGCATGACCGGTTTATTCAAGACTGAAATTTGTATAACTCATACGGTATATCAAATGTATTTTCAAAATGTTCTGCACAAACATGTGCATCCATTTTTCAGTTTAAGACAACTTAAACTGCCCCTGTCCTCTGTAGCCATTGTCCTCTTTTTACCTTTCTGGCCTTAAGCAAAGCACCAACCTATTCCTCACAGAGAATGGCGCTTTTATGTTAATGCAGGCCACTCTTCCACGCAGCATAAAGATAGCAAAGAAAACATCAATGACCGCCCAGAGAATACAAATATATACTTACCGTTTTGTAATGAAATGACACGGCATTCCCCTCAACTGCCTCAAACGTCTAAACTCCAGTCACATGAAAAGATGAAGTAGTAGTAGTAGACTGCCTGCAGAATCAATAAAACAAGTAAATGGCTTTGGGATTATTAAAACAAAATGAGTTGTGTATGGTATGGTCTCACTCACTCACTGTACTCATCAGTTGTCATTGTGGTTTCTGCACCACATCATACAAAATCAAATGACTAATTATTGTCAAATTAAAGGTCTGGTACTTGACCGTATATTTTCAGTGTAGGAAGACTCCTTTTACTCCAAACAATATATTATAAAATGAGCTATTTGTGAAAACAAGTTAGTCTAAGTTATATTACATTTTAAAATGCAGATAATGTTATTAGTCGTTTCCTGCTTGAACATCAGTGAGAGAAGAGGCTAACGATGCATTCTCTTGTGGTTATTTTATCTTAAATTGAGTTTGAGTTGAGTCATGTGGACTTGGTTTGGTCCTGTTTTTGTCCTTGTTCAGTCGTGATAAAGTCCAGGTTTAGGTTTTAGGTTTAGTCTTGTTTAGTGTCAATTTTGTTGTGGTGATTATCCAACTGCTGCGGGCGCCGCCATCTTTTTTCGGTTGTATTAGTCAACAGAAAATTAATTCTACACAGACTATAAAGCCATTTTCAGGCTCCAGGAAATCAATGTATTGCTGACTTGTTGTTGCACGTGTACATTGAACATTTTACACAAAACAATCTACTTTATATAATATTTTAGCAGCAAGAGTGGTGGTGGGGGCTAACGGGTCATTCTGAAACGTTCTTCACTCTAATTGGCTAGACTTCAATTGTCTTTCTTCTGATTGTAATCCATGTACAGGGTATCGTATTTGTTTACTTGGGCAAGACACGTCACACAGTTTGCCCGTCTTAATATGTGCTGTGAATGATGGGTGTACTTCGGAGTGGCCGTGGAGTGAGGAGTGAAAGAATAATTGACTGTTGTATAGGAGAGACTGTGAAGCTGTAATCGAATTCAGTTATATATAATTTACTTAAGTAATCAATTCTCAGACAGCATGATTCAGCTTTGTTGTAATTGAGGTGTCTTTAATCTATTGTTTATTTCTTTTTTCCATGTCCTGATGTATTTGCCTTACAGGAGTATGTCAACAACAAGGTAGGACCTGATTCTCTCCTCTCTATTTGTCTCCTTTTCTCTCGGTTTGTGATTGTTTCTTCGTCTTTGGGCTTGGTTGTTTCATTTATGTTTTGTCTCTCGTGAAGTTTCATATCAAAGAAGGGAGTTTTGCCCCTTGGCCCCTTTACCCTCACAGGGTGAGTGTGCCTCCCTTATGCCAAGTGTTCCACAAGGCTTTGTTTTTGGCCCTACCCTGTTTTACCCATACATGCTCTTAATTGCATGAAACTACTGATAAATTGATGATTTTATACCACTAATGATACATTTTCTTTGAATTGTTGGATCAGTCTGGAAAGCTGCACTTCATTTTAAGTAAAGTCTTTGTACTGATATCTACGACTGAACCATATGATATCGCTCATGATATTTTGATATATTTTTGAAGCCGGTATTAAATTTGAATACCACAGTACGTATGCACACTACAGCTAATGCTAACGTCTAGCAGCTTAAACACTGGCTTCTAAGACGTTTCTGATGCTAAAAAGCACTAATAATGTCAGAGAAAAGATTTGTTGAGTTGAAGCACAAAACATCGTGTCACTATTGAGTAAAGGTCATGGTTTTTCTAGTTATACCGTCATTGTTTTTTTTAGCCGTATTTCTCTTCCCTGGTTCATAGCTATTGGTTGAAGTATCTAATTACACATACCCAAGTTACTATATAATTGAGTAGATTTTAAACCAGTTGTACTTGAAATCAAGGTATATTTCTAATCTATCAGCACAAATTGATGTTAACAATATGGATACAAACATTCCTGCAGAATTCATGTAACTGTATCTGTATCTTGTATTATAAACAAGCTGTCATTTAAGTATTACGATACATGTTTATTTGATACAATTCATCAAGTGACAGTATATTGTAAAAAGATATGTTGTTACTGAGTAAGTCACAAGCGTCCTCATCCATAGCTGTCTCACTGCTTTGTCTGATTCGCTCTGTGCGTATAAACCCACATAAAAGCTCTGCATCACTTGTTTTGATATTGATACAAATTCTTATAGTATTTGTCTTGCGTACTTTTTACTTTTTAACAAGATTTTGGTTGCTGTACTTGTAATTGAGTACATTTAACTGTATTTTTACCTGAGTACACATTTTCAGTACTCTTTCCACCACTGGCAAGTACTCAAAACACAAATATTGCCATCAGTATCTGGACTGAAGCAGCTGGATCTGGGCTTCATCGGAGGGCAGATGAGTTGAACATCCAACACGTATTACCTTCAACGTCATGTTTACTCTCAGATATTTAGTTTTTGTCGTCTGTTCAAAATGGTCATCTCTGTGTGCCTGATGTAATGAACAGATGCCGGTTTATTTGTAGACGAGAGGATGGACTTTAGGAGCTTTTATTGAACCGTAATAACATCAGGGTCCATTATCGCAGCTGCGCCTGACGTCTGGTGCCTCTGTCTTTGTCTTAATGGAGCTGAGTGAGAAACACAAGTGAATGAAGCAAGGAAGCTCAATGGAAAAGAAACTGTAAGCATTGAACTAAAACATCAGCCTCGTCTAGCAAATATTTATTTATTCATGATGATTTTGTTTTTATTCTAATAGTTCTTCTGAAAAGAGACGTCCATCAAATAGTAAGGATGGCCAGTTATCTACATATTTTTTTCTTGACTATAGTTGTGCGTTTAATCTGTTTAGTCCTTTGTTTGGCTTTGCATTTGAGTGCAAGATTACTTTTTGTCTCTGGACTTGAAATTAGTTTTGAATCTGAGAGAAGGGAGAAGTAAATCGGCAAGATTACTGATATTTGCATGAATGAAACACACCTAAGTCCAAGTATGTTTTTGAAGATACAAAATTATTAAAATTAAACCAAGTAAATGCTTAAATATAGCAATATGGACATTTTGCAAATACATATCTTTTGTTCAGTCAGATTTTGTTGTGTATTTTTCTACTCACAGGCTTGACTTCATTCCCATTGATCTCGAAACCTAAGCCTCAGCTCTTTCTCCCTTAGCCTGGGGATGCTAACGTTAGCGCTACTCTACACTACTCTAGGTCACTTTATTAAGAGGCCGGTTTTTCCTGGTGTTTCCCTGCAGCTGCTCGTCTGCGCGCTGGTGGGTAACCCCTCACCTGATTCAGTTTGCAGGGGAAGACTGCTCTCCTTCTGTAATTTAATATCAATCTGAGACAGGAGACAACACAAGTCAGCAGAGACCAGAAGGAAGGCGATGCTGTCATCATGAAGGGACATCTCTGGTTGAACGGGAGTTGGAAATAGGGATGTTTGAAAGATAAGCTTTGTATTAAGTGTAAATACATTTATAAATTTACATACTCAGCATTATATTTTTGTAATGCACAGTAAGGCTGGACAATGTTTTTTTACATCCTCATATTGATCACAATTTTTGACTTTTATTAGTATTAAAACAGAATAAAAATGGATTTCAATATTAATTTCTTGAACATAAACAAGACAGACTTTAATGAGTGCCATTTAACTCAAAAAAATCTCAAATATCCTCCTCCAAAGTCGGATCTCTGCTCCAAATCACTTTTTTTTACTGATTATCTATGGACCTCTCAAAAAAAAACAACAACACACCAATAACTGAATCTTGATTTGCCAAGCCATGTTACTAATGTATTGATAGGCTTAGTTTTGACCCAGTTTGCTCCTCCTTGCTTCTGAATTAGTCCTGGAAGTTGATTTCAACACGATTTGTACTGATTTAAGTCCTGGTTTGGTTGTTTTGACCTTTGAAAGTTCTCTTTTAGACCAAGTTTAAGGTTATCATGGCACTTAGAAAAACATATGGTATATCATACAACTCAATATATTCTAAAAGTAGCATTGAAAGCATTATGTTAAACTTTGCTTGTCTTTCCAGAGGGTTCAAGGTGCTTAAGGAGAACTTTCTAGTATCGGCACTAACATTAGCATTAGCATGTTTACATATTGAAACGTGCAAGTGTACATTCAACATTGTAAATTTCAGAAGATGTTCTCGATGTTGTTTTTAGGTTCAGTTGTTGCCGGGAAACAGCGGAAACGTTACAGTCAGTTGCAGCGACTGTGGTCCGCTCACTTCCTGTGACAGAGGGCAACATGTCTGCTTCTCTTTTTCACATGTGCATGGTTACGCTTTGCTTAATCTCCAAACATAAATAAAGTTTATAATCCAGTTTATAACCCTTAATTTATTAGGAATAAGCTTGAGGTTTCTGATAGGTCCTTACTCATGTTTTTTGGCGATTCTGTTCTGTTTTTGTTGTGTTGTTTTTCTCTTGCTGAAAATAATAGAAAAAAATATAAAAGGCAAGGATCAGAGGTGGGTGTTATATTAAAAAAAAAGACGATATTGCTAGTGTAGTTTTGGAGAAGCAAAATTAGAATAACTACATTGTCATAAATAAAACTATTAAAAATTACCTCAGAATCTAATCTCGCAAACAAGGATAGAGAAGAAATAAGGAGTTAATTGTATGGTTCATTTAATGATCTGTCCAATACATTCAGTATTGAGATAACGGGGAAAAAAAAACAAAACAATATTCTCAACCCCCACCTTAGGAATAAAATTAAAAGGTTATATGTCAAAATGTAAAACATATATTTAAATTAGTTAGTCCAGTTTGACAATTGAAAATAAATCATGTCTAAATGTTTCAGAGTGGAGAAATACATCTTAATTTTTAAATAAATAATTAATTGTATTTATTTTTTTCTCTAAAAGGATCGATAACAGTACAGCTAAAAGACCAGATCAATAAACAGTATCAAAAATAGTAGCAATATTAATAAATCCTTATTGATATCCATCTGTAATTATTGGTACTTGCAGTTTATTCACTTTAATGTTTGTTTGGATATGATGTTGAACTCTTCCTCACCCTGACTTTCTCCTGTGGTTGTCTTTGGCTGATATCATGTAATGCATTTTGTAGCTTAACTCCTGTTCATTCTCACATTAGACTCATCGAAGTGAGCAGGTCATAGCTGACTCAGACATCCGTCATTTTAGAGAAAAACTCGAAGAACTCGCTTTGTGACCCTTATTTCATTTGTTCTAAAAAAAACACCGTAGGTGCTATGCTGTCTAAGTTCCTGTCTGACCTACTTAGTGCGCTGCAAGTTTATTTCTATCATTTGTTATTAAGCGGCTAATTAACACACCCTGATCAATACTTCTCTAGTCAACAGGTACTTTAATCTTCACTTCCCTAACTAACTTTAATGATCTTTTATATCACACAGCTATTTTTCAATTTTGTTAACAGGAAACGTTAAGACCTGGAAGGCTCTGCATCACTGCTTTGAAAATGAGTTACCGATGCTTGAGATTAGTATTGATTTTTCTAATTATCTATTGAGAAAAATGACCGCCGTTAGTCCCATTGACACTTTGTGACAACAGTAACCTGGTTTATGCATATAATCTATGGGTTTATGTGTATAATGAGCAGTTAAAGTGTAATTTTCAAAGTTGTTGTTGACAAATTACTCCTATTATTGATGTTGAAATGGGTGTCTCAGTTTCTGCCTAATCTACTTACAGAAAACGATACAGAATAAGTCTTTTAGAGTTGGTAGAAAGGATCAATCTAAAGCTGGTTTGGCCCCAGTATAGTCATGATGTAGGCCTGGTTTGGTCCAGCTTCTAGTCCTGCATTAGGCTTGGTCAGGTCCTGGTTTATTTATGATTGTATTTATTTTTCAGGTATCAGGTAGGTCGATTGAGAACTACAGTAATTCTCATTCAACGTTAATGCCATCATCTTTGTTGAAAAGGTCTTATGTGTGGAATTAATACAGTACAGCTAAAACAAATTGTAATTGCCTCTTTCAAGATGAAAGTGCAATGAATGAACAGATTTATAGAAACCGATGGCTTTCTGAAGGATTGGTGAGCTGGGACCTGGTACAGTGATAATGGCTGGTTACGTGGTGTTATTAAGTAAAGGGGGTGGGGTAAGTCAAGGAGACGAGGAAACGAGGACGTAAGAGGTAGGGCTTGGGGTTAAGGTCAAAAGAAAAGTCACTTATGGATTAAAATAGGAGAGGGGGGGGGTAAAAATAGGGTGGCAGGGGTCAAAGGTCAGATGTTTTAAAATGGAGGAGCGTATGAAGGTTGTTAAGGGTGAATAACAGAAACACCACACGCCAATGTTTTATTCACACTTCACCAATAGAATATTCAAATACATGCAGATATAAAGCCCTGCTGCCAAACAATTCATCCAGTAGACTAAAAATATGGGCATTTATTCCATTAATTTTATCGAAGAGAAACATAGGAGCGGTCTTGCCTCTTCACATACCTGACTTGTATCTTCGCCTGGAGGTGGATCTTCTTGTCTTCGCAAAGAAAGAGTGCTGAATGTAAACAGTACCGCAGACTCAAAAATCACATTTTAAAATGAAACAGCAAAGCCTAGTGTTGTTTCACACCTGACAAAAGTAACATTTCTACATGGGCCTATATTTATCACACTTCTACTACTACATTCACTTGTTTCTTATTGTTTCTTCTTCTAAACTGAAGGGTTATTAAGTTTTATAGTATAAATGGAGACACATTTCATTCTCTGCAGAGGACACTTAAGTGGCAGGTTTTAAAGTTTTTCCAAATATTACTTGGTTTGCTAGTAGCACAGAGTTCAAAAAACAAATTCCATCTCACACTTATTTTGCAGTTGAAACATTTACTGAACGAAAGTAAGGTTTTGCCATATTTTTTCGTTTGTCAAATTATAACTTTTATGTAAATTAGGCTAGTTTCAGCCCTTGTTTACAGTGTGGTTGCTAGGTAACAATTATGCAATCACCCTTGTCCAACCAGGAAGTCACATATTTGAAATATGGTTATGTTACAGTTGTCCAACCTTTCATATATTGGCCTACATAAAGTTGTTACACGTGCTAAAATATTATTCGTGTATGAAATCATGATCGTTGAACCATTTGTTTGCACACACAGCAGGTTTCTCATTTCCTGATTCCTGTCTAAATAAATGAAGTAAACATCCTTTATGTGTTCAGAGCAGGGCACGGTGTCCCTGCAGCCGCCGTCCTCCGCTGCTCCTGCTAATTTTAGATATTACATCATCTGCAACCAATGACAACCCCCATGAACTCTAGCTCCTAACTCCTCACCTCCTATGTCCTAGCTCCTCTTCCTTGTTTCCTTAATCGTAACTCCCAACAATTACTTTTACTTGACTAGTTTGAAGTAATGGTACTCTTCAGCATCAAAACTAGAGTCTTATTTTAACAAGTATCAAGACAAACAAAACAGTTTTAGAATGATCTTAAATTTCAAACTTGATTTTCATATAAAGGAATTAATTCTCGATGCCGATTTTGATACCACAATGGAAAAAAAAGGACACAAAATAGTAGTGATACTTTCTTTATGTTACCGTGTGGTCGTATACTAGTTCTGATAGAGAGCAAAAGATCAAAATGATTTTAATGCTGGAAACGTCAATTTTTGTTCTGTTCATGAGATATTTTTTTTTGGATTGATACTTGCAAATTTTAGCATCTTATCCGATATTCGATAATAGTTAAGTATTGATCTGATGTGTGACAATTTTGACAACCTCATTAAAGGTGTTTGTTGTTGTTGCAGTTTTTCTATGATAGTTTTCTCATTATTAGATGCCATTAGATGTTTTTTCCATCATGGTTCATCCCTCTTTAGTTTACTTCTGTAATGATTTTGCCAGTCTTCCCGCTCTCCCAGCCGTCCTTCTGTTGGTCTAAATTTTTTATCCACATGTCGTCTCTGCTTAGCGTCCCTCCTCTGCTTCCTCCTATGCCTTTGTTGGTGTTCTTTTACTTATGTGCTGTGCAGTTGTACTTGAATCCACTTTAAAGGTGCACTGCGCTGCTTTTCTGGGGGAGGGTTTGCTACCATGTCTCTGATGTTGAAATTTAAAATGCATTTATCAATATTTTTGGGATATCTCTATAACCAGGATCAGAAGATATTTTAACAGTGCATCAAGAATGTGCTAAAATGTGTCTGTAAATGTCTTTGAGTTATATGTAAGTAGTAGTAAATATGTGAATGGACCATACAATTAATCTTAAAATGGCAGAAATATCAATTTATACTCTTATTAGGAAGATTACACTAGACATTTGTATCTCTCTTGAGGTTATTTGTTTTGTATTGTTGACTGTACTCCATATTCTATTTTTGCATATCTCTTAAACTACATTAGTGAAATGACCAATTTTGCATTTCCTCAGTAGATGTTTTTATTGCTTAAAAATAGCTGGTCTTGGCCTGGTTGAGTACCATAGATTCTCCACAGGCCTGTAACAGTAATAACTATATCGACTTATCGCTCTATAAATAATTGATTTAACACATTTTTGGAGGCTCAATATTGTAGAAAAATAAAATTAGTATATGTTAATATTTGAGCTTCAGAGCGCCAAATAAGTAACTTCTACAGCGTTCTATTGTATAACTCAGACACTACGGGGCATGTGGAGGGTCCCACGGGGGCACTTGTCCCATTTGAGACTGAATCACGCCTCACTGAGCAGCAGACACACGGCTTTGGGAGGTTTGTGTCTGGTCTTGCTGTAAGAAATACATTGCCTGACCGTTCAGTCTCTTCTATATTCTGTTTGAATGCAGAAGGGTCATGTTTGTGACACGAATGGACCATGTGTTTCTCTGATTGATTCGTTTTTTGCTCCACATATAACATTACGTTTCACTCTGTAGGGGGTGCTCTTGCAACAAATTAAAATGTCCCATAATGAGCAGGGCCAGGCAGGAAAATTGTAACAGTAAAACAGTAAAATTAAAAAAAATGTTATGTCCGTAAAATGTGTTTAACGATAACTTTTGATTCTATACTTGTCTAGAGGAATCAGTGTAATTCATAATTCGTCCAGGAGTGTTCCATCGTAGAGAAGCTTTCTCTAGATCAGGCATGTCCAAACTAAGGCCCGGGGGCCAAATGCGGCCCTCAGACCAATTTTACTTGACCCTCAGTCTTCCTGGTGAATTGGCCCACACTGTCCTGAGAAGTACTTTTTACAGCACATTTCAGATTTTCTCCAATTCTAACCTAAATAACTAACATTTTAGTGCAAAACAGACCTGATATTAAGGCAGTGAGACTGAATGTAGATGTGTTGGTGCTTAAAACATCAAATAAATGCAGCTTTTTTTTTCCCTCCGCTTGATCTATATTTCAATATGTGGCCCTCGATAGAAAAAGTTTGGACTCCCCTGCTAGATGATGTAGAGCAATTTTGAGCCCAGTAGGTGAAACACCCCAGGAGGACTTTGTAAGTACAATGTAAGCAAAAATGTTAAATTCAAGATGGCTTCCATATGGTTAATCAAGGCATAATATTTTTTGTTTGTCCTCTCTAGAGGAAATGATGTACCGAATTTCGTGGCTCTACGTCACTCTCACTCTCAGCTCTTGTTAGTTACCCTAATCTGTAATTTAGGAAATAACTTTATTGTTTTGTTTATACTGAGCAGTATATGTTTTTAGCTTTCAATTCTATTTCTCAGCAAGATTGTGACTCCACTGTTCTGTATAAAACTAGAGAACCCTGTGCAGATTGGCCAAGTTCCTGTTTGTCATGTGACCCAACCACAGCCACAGGAAGAGCTTCCTGTGTGACGACTTTCCGCTACTTTGTTTGGCTCCATAGCTCTAGAGCAAAAATACAAATAAAAACATGAGCGCCTCAGATCTTTGAGCTCAATCTGAAATAAGGACAATCACAGCACCTTTGTGTGTTTGGATAAATAGATTCACTTTATCGAGCCGCAAGGAAACTTTAGGTTGTCATTATAATCACCTATTAAATAAACAAACTAAGAAAACACAACTAAGTGTCTTCAAACCAGGTTCTTATATCACTCTCATGTATCTTAGTAGTTTTCATCAGACAAACTCCCATAATTTTTCTTTTCTTTTTTTTTTTTTTCTCGCATTTTTTGATATTTTGAGGTTAATGAAAAATTCCACTTCACTTTTGCCTTGAGTTTCCTCTATGCTGGAATTTAGAATGTATTTGTAGTTGTTTACAAAGTTTAAAAGGGTCTTTGCGAGATGTAAAGATTTTGATGTCAGTAAGGTCATGTTTGTGTTTCCTAAAACCTCAGTACAAAACCCCAAACTGACCAAATATAATGCCTCTCTCACTCTCGCTCTCTCTCTCTCTCTCTCTCTCTCTCTCTCTCTCTCTCGCTCTCTCTCTCTCTCTCTCTCTCTCTCTCTCTCTCTCTCTCTCTCTCTCTCTCTCTCTCTCTCTCTCTCGCTCTCGCTCTCGCTCTCGCTCTCGCTCTCTCGCTCTCTCGCTCTCTCGCTCTCTCGCTCTCTCGCTCTCTCTCTCTCTCTGTGCATATTTATCATGGCATTGACAGTGGAGCTGAAATGATGTAGTGTTGCATACATTTCAGTCTCACTGCTGCAGTCTCCCTCCTTACACTGCAGAAAGTAGGGACTTAAAATCACTTGAATTGAACTGAATGTTACTTTAGATACAATTTCAATATATTTATGACTGCTTTTAAAATAGAGATAGACTGACACTTTTTTTCTTTTGACTGTCGGCCTTAAATCTCCATCATAGACTGATATTTTGTTTGGGCAGACCACAAGGAAAGACCTAGAGCTTTATTTGAACTCTTGAACTCTCACTTGTTGATAAGAGTACAGTAAAACCGTGGATGGGCGACATATCAGTTCCTGTATCAGTATTGGCCAAAATCAACAGATTCTGTATCTTAACACAATCATGCAACTGATTATTTTGTATCGCAGATAAATACATTCTATTGTTTTTGACTTAATATAGATTTGTGGTTCTTGCTATGGGTTTTAAAATCTAATTATCAGTATCGGCAAATATCGGTTATTGGCCACATCAGCAAGACAAAAAAAAGTATTTGATTTTATTATTCCTGTATTATAATATATTATTATCCTAAGACAATTCGTACTGGGAAATAATGTAGTTTATAAGGAATAAATAAAAATGATACAACCCTAAAAATGACAAAAAGATCTCAACCTACAAACAATGTAATGTAACGTTTAATTCAGTTTTATTTATTTTTTTCATTATCCTGTGGGGAAATGTTTTCTTTGCATTAGACCTAACTTCCAATCACCCAGTCATATGATCATATACTGTAGGTGTGCTTACTACCATGTTGTTTTTACAGTGTTCATACGTGTTTGTTTCTAGCATCTAAATTCCTCTCTGCTCTTTCCTCTCTCTAATGCATTCACTGCCTGCTAATTTCATTCACCACTCGAGCAAAGAGCTTAAGTAATGTGTGTTTGTTTCCCCTAAATAATCAAGTTATAGGTTTTTCAATAAGCTTCTTCTCTTCCAGTTCAAAACGTTTCCCTTTTCCCATCTAAATCGCAGAGGATGCATTTGTGTCGGTAAGATGTCTTATGCAGAGAACGTAATGTCCCTGCATCTTCAGTTTGCGTTATTATATATAAAATCTGCTAACCTTGTAGTCCACGAACATGTTCTGAAATGCATTCTTGTTTTACTTATGCAGTTCATATTTCAGTCATGTTTCAAATATAAAAGCACCCAGACATGTTCAAGATGTACAGTGTTTACCAACTCTTGATTTTTAAAGCAAAATGTATCAGAAAAAAATGCAATTTGATCATTTTTAGCCCTTTTCCCATCTTCTTTTCTTCCTGCAACATTCACATACTGATGCTTCTTGTCTCTTGTGTACATAGGAAGGCAGGGCTCCATGTGCTCGCTTCTGATTGGCTGCCAGGTTAAAGGATGATGTCATTGCTATAGCCAGAGAAGAGAAGGAGGAGGAGGTAAAGAGAGCGAGAGAGAGAGAAACCCTCATTCAAAGCACCATGCAGCATACAGTGAGAACGCAGAGAGAAGCGACGATAAGGTGGATAATAGGTTTCTGAAGATAAAAACGTAAGCTATCTTTTGGAGGACATTACAAAGAACAGAACAGTGTAAGAAGTAAGGGTTTGCGCAAAAAAATTGAGGATTTTCCTGGTTTCAGATGTCGTCCTCCTATCCCTGTAATATTAAACTACGATGGAGGCAGATAAAATGTCTAGTTAATCTGCAGATATTCGGGTTTTGTTAGATTAATAAAAAAATATCAGGGAAAACATTCAAGGATTTTCCGTTTAGCGATATAGGAATGCTTGCCCCTGCTAAAAAATATCTAAAACACCATTACAATACAGTAATCGTAAGCGTTCAGTGTCCATCCAATCGGATTAATCTATTCATAATTTTATACAACGGTAATTTACAAGCGTTTTTACAGTCAGTGCTCAACCTTAACAGCAGCCACATAAAACGGGGCGCAATGAAACAAGTCATAAATGTATAAGTTAATTGGATCACTGCATTGGGAAAGAACGCTGTGTTTTTTTCTCTTTCCCAATAATGTTCAACTCCATTATCTACAAATGTATAGAGTAGAATGAATTTATTTTCTCCAAATATTATTTCGTGTTTACATTTAGTATGATTGAGAACCATTTGCCCAGAAAACTGAAGTTATTACTCTTAAACTAAAGTCACTGTACCTGGTTTTTGCTGTCTAAAAACAATGGAAAACAAGACCAGTATACTAGCACCAGTTTTTCAGCGGTCCAAAGTTATTTCCTACTAATTCCAAACATCCCAGAATTCACAGAAATGAGTCACAGAAATACTTTTCACAACTATCAGAGGACAGAGCAAAGTTTTTGATGTCACTGTAAAGCTATAATAAGATGCAAACAGCACTCAGCAGTCATTATTACACTATTTCTATATAATTTAGCACATTTGAACATCAGATTCAGATTTTTCAGACAAGTATTTAGATTGCTATTAGGTTTGCAATTTATGTTTTAGTTGTAAAATTCCGTTCAAAGTTAACATTTTAAGCACATCCAGGGGCATTAGCATTTGAGAGAAGACTGAAATATTAACCAATAAACTAATCCAAGAATCACAAACGTTTCAGGACATGTTTGTATAAGTCTGTACTAGTGAGACAAATATTTACAGTTATTGCAGTTTGGTAATTGCGACTATTCAAATTGCGATAAATCTTGCAGCCCAAGACCGAACCTGTGTGTCACTTCTTGTCTATTAAACCTCCACACGCCACAACAGGAGCTTTTGAACTGGGGAAAACCCATTATCTCTGCATGCGCCTTTGTGTCGTCTGCCAAAATACCCCAGGCACCCCCTCTTTCTCTCACTGTACCCCCACCACTGCCTCCTCTACCATTTTCCTCGCTCTCCTTTTACCTTTCTCTTCTCTTTTTCTGTCTTTATCTTTATTTTTGTCACTCCATCCTCCTGCCCTCTCCCCCTTCTGCGCCCTCTCCCTTTTTTAATTTCTCGCTCTCTCTCTCCCTCTCCATCTGTACCCAGCCTCCCCCTCCCCTTCCCTCTATCTTGTCTGGAAGCTCCATGATTTAAGCCCTTTTTGCTAATGTATGCATCGCGGTTGACAAAGAAACCAGCCAGGGACATGTCTCAATTCACCTCAGCTTTATGTTACAAATCAATAAAGGCGCTACTGCCAGCCGCGCTGCAGTTTCACTACCACGCCGGTCCTTCCCAATCGGTCTAAACGCCTGGTTCCTCAATCGTTCTCTCAGGTGATGTCATCCTTTCAGCTGGATTCCCCTCCCTCTCTCCTCTCTCTCTCTCTCCCTCTCCATTAGCGACTCGCTCTGTCCGTCCTATCCGCGCGGCTCTCTCGGAAAAAAAGAGGGAGGAGAATGAAGAGCCAGGGATGCCGGCGTGAAGAAGGGACAAGAGGTGCAACCTAAGGCTGGATTCGGGAGCTCTTTTCCAGGCTGCGGGAGCGGAAACACTGGCCCTTGCCATGGAGGTGCTCTGCTGGAAAGACGCAAACGCCGTTGGACAAGTTGCAAACACAAAAGGAGTGACTTTGGGAGAATAATTTGCAAACCCTTTGGAAACGAGCAAAGGATTTTAATTATTTGTGGACTTTTTTTCTTGCAGTTGCATTTGCCAACCTTTTTAGAGCAAAGAGGAGCTGCATTTTGGAATACTAAACAAGAAGTGTTGGAGCTTGAACAATTATTTAAGTCTTTATAGATGCATAGATAGAAATGAAGTAAACCTGCAATTAAGATGCAACCTCTTATCCTTATTTTGTTCTTAGATGGATAACGTCAAGAAAAACGAACCAGATTTATTGCACAAAAAGGAATAAAACGTGCTAAGAATTCTCTAGTTGTGACATTTTTGTTCTTTGCATGAAAGTTGTCTCTGAAACAACTTGCAATTTCTGATTTAAACTGGATTGATTAATAATTTTTTTTGCACAAAGCCTCCATCTCTGTCTTCTTTTACATATCCTGGCTTCTGTTCCTCTTCAAAACTGACTGAGATCACCTACTGCATCAGTCCGGCATTTCATCAAAGTTTTCTTATCCACGTAATAATCACTACCATCTTTTTTTGCACAAATTATTTCCTTGAAACTAACTTCAGATCTTTCTTTGAACTTTGTGATTGATGCTGGAATTTCTGGTATCTTACTTTTTACTGCAAAGTGAACCCTCCCTGCTTACTTTGCACCAATTTTCCATTTTTCTCTCTTTTGATACTGCAAATTTTGGAACTTTTACATTGGGATTTTCAAACCTCTGCAGTAAAGCGGACGCCACCATCACCCTCCTGCTTTGCATATTCTTTAAATTAAAAAAAAAAATCTTGAACGAGTGGAAACTTCCCTCCCGCCCTCCCATCGGTGAAAATGGCTTTCCTGGTCCGTTGCTATGCCAACTGCCTCCAGCCCTGGTCATCCAAAGTAAGCGATGTCGTAATGCTTTTTCTGCTCTCTCGCTCGTGGGGGCTTCTGCTGCTGCCTGGGAGGGAGAGATAGGAAGGAGAAAAGCATAAAAACTAACCTGATTTATATGCATTTGACTGCGATTATTATGCGCTGTAGAATGCATGGCAGCCTGGCGTTGATTCTGTGCTTTTAATTTTAGGCGATGCGTCTTGAAACGTGCTGATATGAGGAGCTTTTGAGCAGGTGCCAAAGACGCGGTTTGTTCCAGATTTGGTGCGTGTTAAAATAGATGTTGTTACTGGGAAAGACCTACTTCTCCCCCTTCAGAGCTTACACTGGCATTACGTCATTATAAACTTTGGTAACCTCCGCACAAGGATTTTTAAAAATGCATGACTTTTATGAAGAGTTAAACTAGTGTCCAAATAAGCATGGGTTGTCAACCAAGGCACCAAATTGTAAAGCTGACACGATTTATCTTTGCTTGTTTGCAAAAAGAACCAGAATGATATGAGGATAGCAAAGATGAGTCCACTACGCACACTGCTGTATCCATTAGAAATAGTAAAGGGTTAAAATGCCATGTAATCAAAATTTACAACGTTTCGAATGAAGGTGACTGGAGGCAAAAGTAAAATATTATCAATTAACAGTGATAACTACAATGGACATTAGAACAAGTTTGAATTTTCAGGGTAAGAATATAATAAAATTTGTATAAATTCCAAAGGATGGAAAAAATAAGATTTTCTAGCCTCAGAATTATATTTGAGCTTCACAAAAAGTATAATGTGTGGTTAAGTATTGGATATATCTATAACTATTGTGCAGTCAATATCGCTGTGATTACTTGTGCAGTATAACCAAAAAGTCATCATTTTGCCTGTCTGTGTCATCATAAGCTCCTATTAAATACACAAATCTAAAATACGATCGTAAATGTCTTAAAACCGGACTCTGATATCACTCATGTATCTGGTTTTCAATTCACAAAAAAACACCTTGATTTTCATATTTTGTGTTAATCTGATTCTAATCCCAGTTTCACATTTAAATAGTTTGAGGTTAGTCATGTACATTGTGACAGCACATTAAAGTCAAATATCAAAAGTTCACCGTGTAAGACTGTATTGCTGTGCCTGGAATGTTCCACAGTATGGCATTAAACCTAAGTAGGTAATGCCACCAGGTAGGGCTGTAGGCTTTTAGACATTTAGTCCGTTAATAGTTCGGTGGTGTCTTAGTCGACACATAGTTTTAGTAGTTGACTAATGATGTGGACCACAGCAGAAAGGAGAAGGCATGGTGCGAGTTTGATGGAATTTTGAAAGTAAATAAGGACTTTTATCTGCTGTTTTACAAGTAACTGTTGTGTTTTTCTATGAATAAGGTATAATTTTAGAGCTTCTGCCCGTGCCACCTTGCCTTTTTTGCACGTCTTTAGCCGACTTTAGCCCTGGCCAAGTTAGATCTGTGGCGAGGCGAGCCAGCTCACAAGAATGGATGTTTTTCAAGGTATTTTTGACCAATAAAAAACCTGCAATGGAATGAATGCACTATGGATTACTTAAATTATGTGGAACGTTGTAGTCTACATAATTCATAGTCGTGACTGAATGTAAAATGTTTTATCCAAATTGTTTAACGTGACAGTTTTTGGATTTATCACTTGTTGTGAAGGAAATATTGATGGTTGTTTTTGTTATTGTAAATGCCGCATCTGATTTTGTCTCACTTTAGTCACGACTATGAATCGCTGTCGTTTGGAATCATTTGTGCATATTTACTACACGTTAATAACTTGCCACAGGGACGGCATATGCATCCATCCCGTCCCATGTTTCAGCTTGTCCTGTCCGAGTCAGCACAGAGCTCGTTATGCTGGAGCTTCTGTATAATTAACAAGTGAACGTCCCAGATTCTGTTGCTCTACATAATGTGTCAGAGTAGGACTTTAAAGTGTCTGTATTACAGCAGGGTTTTGGCAGTGCTTAGATATTCTTTTGTGGATGGGTTAGGCGTTGAAATGGTTGATTCTTTTGACTCTCCTGTTCATCTTGTTGTGTCCTTGGCCAAAATACTTGAGCTGCCCAACATTTTTTTGTCTGTTCTCTTTTTCCATTACCAAATGCTTTTTTTTTGTATTTTTTGTATGTATTTATTTGTAGTCATTGTTTCTTTTTTCTATTTTTACTGTTTTAAAAACGCAAAAAACAGAGCTAGTTAATTTAGTTCAGTCTTTGCAGCTGTCCATGTGTATTCCTTACTTACCTAATCCATTCTGAGCGTCCTAAATATTTACCACTATGAGTTTATATTTGCTTTTCACAACTTTGAGGCTAAATCGAGTTTTGCCGTCACGTTAACAACTAGCATGCTAACAGTGCACTTCCTGCTTTTTGGAGAATGAAGTGCTTTATCAATAGTTAAAGAGAGCGCACAATGGACTCATTCACCCAGATAGATGTTTTTACAGTATATCTGTACTGTGGCAAAACTGATTTTACTTGTTTAAATATATCATTACTAATTAATTTTGTTGATTACTGCATGACAAGAATCAATCACTGAAAATACAAGTCTGAGTAAGTCGAAATCATTACATAAAAGCTCATGAAAAATTATTTTGCATAATATTCCTCCTTTTAATTTCCATATGTTGTTACCTCCCTCCTCCTGTTTAGCCCCTGTTAATTTCTTTGTTAGCTTGTCAAAATTCTGAGCTTAATTGGTCTGTGTCTGATGAGTTCACCTCTCTAAAGGTCAATTCAATTCCCCTTTTCCCCCATAACAGACACACTTTTCACCGTGTGGAGCTACTTCAGAAATTACTCCAGAATCTTCCACTTTTCATTCATATGTGTTATTTTGTTTCGTGCTTAAATGTGCACATTTTCTTTCTTTCTTTCTTTCCATAATCGTCATCGTACACAGGAAATATTTTCTAACCAGCTCTTTGTATTTTGAATAATGCATGTTCTTAATGTATTGTATGTAAGCTGATGCATGGTTTTTGACAGTGTATGGCTCTTTTTAGACCTGATTTAGTCTTAGTTTAGGCCGCTTTTAATCCTCTTTTAGACCTTAGCGCTGGATTGGTCTTAGTTTAGACCTAGTTTAGTCCTTGTTTAGACCTTTATTTAGTCCTAATAATTATAATAATTTCCCAAGTTGACTAAGCCTGCAGTTCCAATATTCAATAATTCACATTACTTTAACTAAAATCAGTTTCTTATTAAAATACTTCCCTGTACAATGGTGTCATGTGATATTTGTAGAATTGGATTGAAGTATTGATTGAAATATTGGGTTACAAGGGCTGGAAATTTGACATTGAATGGTCACTGTTCTTTTCTTACTACAACATGTAAAATATGCAAATCTTTTGGTTTGACACTGGTAGAAACTTGTATTTTTACTGTAAAGGCAGATGTTTTTTGTTTTGTTTTTTAATAAACTGGACTGAACCAGGACCCCGTGGTTCTACAACTGTGGTATGTGTTTGCCATCTGCAGTTTGAGTGTTTGTATTATTTATAGGCCAGATAACGATTAGGGTTTTCAAAATTTATTATATAGTCAATAAGGCGCAAGTAGTAGTAGTGTTCCTGCCCCATATTCTACAATTACTTTATCTAAGGTTTAGTCTAATTGTCATCTTAGATGGTATTTGGTGTGAAAAGTTTGAGAGCCACTGGTCTTTATAACACAGGATAGAGAGAGTCTATTTATATGAATGTGTTGGGAAGTGATTGGTTGAGAGAAGAATGTGATTGGTCAAGAGTGACAGGAAGAGGAAAAAGGAGGAAATGCTTTCTTCCTGAATTTAACATAAAAAGATTTTTAAAAATGTTTTCCGAACTGCAGTAGCACTTACCTCCTTTGCATTTTCATTTGATCTGGTTTTGAACCAGGATTTCCGACTGTCGCTGCTCTAACCTCTCCCTGCTGCTTGCCTCCCTCCCGGGGCTGTCTTTAGCTCCTTCCCCCTCCGTCTCCTCCACTTGTTTCCTACTCTCGGCTCCATCTATTATTTATTAAGCATCAATAATAGGGACTGCTGTTGTTTTGCGGGTGCCCACTGCTCTCCTTGACCACCGCTTGTTTGTACATCTAAACCAACTTCCACCACTCCACTTTTGTGTGATTGTGCCCATGGCTATGTTATTGACTCGCCTGGAATGTTATACAGTATCTATCTTGCATTTAGGTGTTTATTAATTGATCAATCGTCTCCCCTTCGATCTGATTTGTAACTGTTGTGGCCTTCCTGGGCTCCTCGGGTGCTCGAGGTTCTGACCTGTTTGTGTTCGAGCGCTTGTATCTCGGAAAGTCAGGTAGGATTTTCCGAATAAAATCAGAGTCTGCTTTTTAACAGCGTTTAATAGGGCTAACAGGAACATTTGTTGTTGGCCCTCTCAAAGGCTATATATATATATTTTTTTTTTGTAATACATCCTTCCATTTTTGCTAGCTAACATTATGTCTAATATTACTGGATTTGCGACTATGGTTGCAAATTCAATGCTTTTATGATAAGGACATCTGACGCTAAACCTCCTATATGTACTAATGTTTAGTCAATGTTTAGTTAGTTTATTTTGGTTCGTCTCCACACAGCAGATGATGTCATGTGTGCAAGTTGGGCAGTAGTTTTGAAAGTTTGTGATCCAAAAGCAGTATTACACTTTTTTTTTTTTTTTTTTTTCCAGAATTGCCATTCTTGAGGACATTACAGATGAATATGATCAGACAGATCATATTGATATTATTAATAATTTACATGCAATTTCCTTTTGGTCACCGTCATCTGAAGGTCAGTGCACATTGGACCACGTTTGATCCTGGACTTGACCTGGACTCGACTCATACTCAACCCAGGACCTAGACATGGGTTTTGCTTCATTTAGCAGATTGATGTCCTTCTCTGAGCTGGAGCAGGACCGGTTTGTCCGATACCACACACTTTGAATCATAATGAGGGGAATGCTCTGACAGAGAGGTGCGAAACGGAGATACTTTAACCGCCAGGACAAAACAGATGGACAAGCTGGAGTGTGGACAAGTTCCTACAAGATTGTGCCTCGCTCTCTTTTATTTATTGCCATTGGTTGTCCACATTTTATTCCTGCATTTGTTTTCAATTGTCCTTGTTTAGCCTTAATTTAATATATCTTATTTTCTTTTTGTCAGACAACTTTGTTAGTGAGATGTATTTAGCCATCTTGAGAACTGTCACCAGACCTGGTGGTGAAGTGTCACTTATCAGTTGTTGTTCCTGTTCCTGAACGACTTGCCAGGTCCTTCAGGCTGACCATGTCTCCCGCTGCCCAGTGGTCTCTGGAGAAGCGTGTCCCCTCTGTGAGAGGACCAACCATCCTTCATCACGGTTGATTGTGTCTGTGCCTCACTTCCAGATTGCAGTGGCCTCCTTGATCCAGTGTTTGAACTGTTTTCAGCTCATGACCCGAGCCCCGTCCCCCTCAATGATATGATTATTCCTTTTGCAGTGGTCTGATATTAACCTGGCTCACACCAGATTGATATGTGATATCACTCTGAATTTAGTTCTACACATTATCAATCTGGATATGTACTCGCCGAATGCGGCCTGGAAAATGCGTAGCATCACGATGAACATTTGAACTGATTGGTCGCAGTGTTGCAAAAGTGTAACAAGCCGAGAACTGAAGAAATCCAGTTGAAAGAAAAGCACAGACTTCTTCCTCGTCCGTAATTGCTTTTGGTTTCGTTCTAATTTAGACCTGGCGTAAAATTGATTTAGTTCAGGTTTTGTTCAGTTTAGCCCTTGGTTTCTTCAGACTTTAGTTTTTTTTTAGTTCTGTTTTAGACCTCGTTCAGCGCTGGTTAAATTTTGGTTTGGCCTGGTTTAGTCTTTGTTTATTACTGGTGCTGCTTTAGACAACTAATACTTGTCCATTCCACGAAATTTAAGGCATATAGCTAGATAGATATTTTGAAATGAGTGGAAACAAAAGTTGAAGAACTTTTACAAATTTCATAACATCTCATAACGTGTAAAATTATTTGCACAGTTCAAATGCATAGGACCACCTTCAACATTTCTTTTTTGGATTAAAAGTCTGGTAATGTCACCGCTTTCATTTCAACACAAACGAGCCCATTGAACTTGAATATGAGCTGATAAATGATTTGTCCGTCTAGTCCATTGACCCAGGGCCCTGCTGTGGCTTTGTGCCCAGAAAGAGCGCTCCGTGATGGGGGACAGCGCCTCCAGAACTGCCCGCCTCTCGCTTCTTTCAGCTGCATGTTGAAATGTCACCGCGGGGGATGAAGATAACTGAAAAGTAATTACTGAATTGATTTTGGAGTCTCCGAGAAAGGGCGACAGTTTTTCACATGGACAAGGACAACACGGGATAGGTTAAAGCTGTAAGGATTTGCAGTTTATTAATAATTCAGAAATGTCCAGGCAAAATTATTATGCATGTAACTCATAATAAAGTAGCTGCACAAGATTGGCTTTTTATCTTTAAGGACACATACTATTCTGTGTTTGCTTATTCTCCTGAGTAGCGTTACTTTGTTATTTTCATGCATTATTTTAAGTTCTAAAACACGAAACGCCAAATAACTTTTTATCAGTAAGGCATTCCCTCATCAGGATTTAAAAAGGGGAGAAAAACAAAAGCTAGCTTGCCCCAGACATGTAAGCACACAGTGGTAATGTTCAGGACAAGTCTGCCAGTGTTTTATTGACTTTAAACCAGCACAGAAGATTTCACAAATCTGGGAAATTTCGGAACAGAGTGTTTTTGTGAGGCTCAGAGAAGGAGCAGAGAAAACAACCTCGTAAAACAGGAATTATGAAACAATTATCTAACTGATGAAGTAGCCTAAAGTGCTGATTGTAAGGTGTATGGGGAAAACTGCACATGGACAAAACCCACACAAACACAGGGAGAACATGAATGCAATGAAGCCTAACCCGGTCCAGGAATCAAATCCTTTTTGTAAAAAAATCTCAAAATTTCCTTCTAATGCAGCAATGAGCGCTCATCCACCAACCCCAAGCCAGTGATCATGTCAGTTAATTGTTGCAGCCCTACATCATATTAATGTGTAATGATGATATATATACAGTCATGTCAATTCCACACAAAAGCTCTGGACTCATTGCTTGCCACTCCAGAACTCTTTAGCGCTTTGTTGCCATCTATTTCTAGGTTTTTGAAGTATGTTTGGGGTCACTGTCCTCAGTTCTCTTCCCTTTCTGCTCTCAGTGCTTAGTGTCGTCAACTTCTCTGCCTTTTCACTGCTTTCAGGTGTGATTTTTACATTGCCCAAACTTTTTTTCTTGCCCCAGGTGAGTTATTTATCCACAATTTTGAAAGGGTCCCAATAATTTTGTACGGCCCATTTTTGGAGTTTTGTGTGGAATTATGTCAAATTAGCTTTTTTTGTCCTTTTTTGTGTTTTTCAAATACACACAAAGGAAAGCAAAACGTGTAATGGCAATTCTTTTCGGGGAGAAAAAATACTGGGGTGCCAACACTTTTGGCCATGACTGCATATATTTTTTTTTAAATTGAGACTTAAGGGATCCTGAGGTATGGGGCAAAGGGCCGTGGACTCGTTGACCCAGAGAAGAAATCTCATGGGGGTCAGTGTGTTGTAGAGGCTTTTAGGAAGAGAGACAAATGAGATGGGAGAGAGAGACAGAGGAGAGGGATAGAATGAAAATAAAGAGGAGAGGGGGATAGTGAGGACAAATGTGGTGAGAGAAGGAGGGAGTGGAGGGAAAGAGAGAGAAAGCGATAGATTAAGAAGAAGAGAAAGACAGAGAGGGCAAAAGATGGGGAGAGTGAGTATCATGTGCACAGGAAGTGGGGGTGATAAGGATCGATGGCGGCTGCATTAGACCAGGCTACAGCAGGACACTCAACAACGAGGCTTCAGCACCAAGAGCTTTCATAAACACAAGCGTCACACTTTGAGCACTTCGTCTGCACTTTAAATACTCACACAATGACGTCTGTTTACATATTTACCAGCGACTGGAATGGACTCCAGAATAAGGAGTTAATATGAAACGTTTTTGTGGACAGTCAGTTCTAATTGTCAATGATATGGTTGGGGCTTTTTTAACAATAGGTCCACAGCCATTCCTCTGTCATTAGGATGTGTTTTGAAGCAGAGGTCAGACTTTGAAGGAATAAATCAGACTTTTTATGGTTAAAGAACAATGATGGAAAGTCTGTTGTGACTGAAAATCAAACTAACCCCCCCACCCCTTTTGGAAAAGGGGGGAATCCAAAATCTAAGCTACCGGACAAATCTGCAGAGAGGCGACTACGTCACAGTAGAATGCATGTTTTTCAAGGCATTTTTTTAAACTAATTGAAACCTCTCTAATATCAATAATGTTTCATGCCATGCAGGCAAAGCAATAATATCTATAGAGAGACAAGCAGGCGGCGGACCCTCCACCAGAAAAGTTACAAAGTGCAAATTCACAATATGATGAAAGGTTTTGTATAGTTTTGACAGGATGCTTTTTTTAAAATTCTTGATTATTCAACTTGTGTTAACAGCAGTGTGTTGGGATTCTTATAGGATTTTTTTTTAACATGATCTACCAATGGAGTTAGAAAACTAGAATAGTTCATTCAGAGAGACATCAGTCCTTTATGAACCAAAGTTCATCATATTGCAAATAAACCCATCTAAAAAATTACATTAAATTATGATATATTCTCAATATAGGTCATCATTTCTCCTGCATATTTACCCTTTTGCTGTGTGTGAAGCCGTGTGATGGTTGTTCAAAGGTTTAAACCTGATTAAAAATCTTTTTTATCCGCAGTGTGTCAGATGTGATTTGGTCTTGATTCAAAAATGGGGCGGCCGTATTGTCTTTGATGCTGTCGCTGCTGAGGGCACAGATGAAATGATGTCATGGCTCATTTACAAAACATGTTTAACCCTTTCAGCTCTGGCCTTTATGCTGGTTAAATAAATTAAGCTAATATGGGGCAAGCTTTGTAGAATCACAGATGGCTCAAACGACATCACATCATTGTATAGTTTCAAAGACGGGGACTGGTAATATGCAGATTTGTGGAGTGGATGTAGAGTAGAATAATGAACCATGTCACTAATTGATATAATTTTTTTACCGTTTTACTTCTAGATATCTCATATGAAAACACCACATTATTTATTTATTTTTTATTTATTGACCTTTATTTAACCAGGATAGTCCCTGGAATATACAGGAATGCTCCATCTGGGCGGGACATCAGCTCATTCTGTCTGAAAACTAATACTGATTACTTGTTGGAATAATCATGAATAGGTGATTATTAAAGTAATCATAATCATATGTATTTATTTCAGGGACATTGCATATTTATTAACATTTTTTTGTAAATATGCCAGAATAGACAGGTTTAGCTGATTAGCCAACAGGTATCATGGAAACACATTTGTATGTTTTTATTCACCTTATTCCGGAAGTTACCATGGGCGCTGCCATCTTGTTTCCGTTATATTAGTTTACACGGGGCAGACGAGCTCAACAAAAAATAAGTTCTAAAAAGCCGTTTTCAGGCCGCTCAAGAAATCGGTGCGTTGCTGACTTGTTGTTGCTCGTGTTCATTAAACATTTTACACAAATCAACCTACTTTACTAATTAACCTACTTTATGTAACATTTTAGCGGCGAGACTTTTCCCTTGTTCATCATTAGCTTTCACAGAGTTCTCGCCAAACAGAAGTGCGTTTACAACAAATGTGCGTATCTGTGGCAAAGAGGCTAAAGTGGGCAGGGTGGAATAAGGTGAATAGCAGTGGAACATTTGATGTAATCTGGCTTTCCTTTTGCATATTCCAAATCAAGACATTTTTTATCACTTTTTAGAAGATATATTAAGTTTTGTTAACAAGAAATTATATTCAACTTCAACT
Source organism: Rhinogobius similis (assembly GCA_019453435.1). Taxonomy (NCBI): domain Eukaryota; kingdom Metazoa; phylum Chordata; class Actinopteri; order Gobiiformes; family Gobiidae; genus Rhinogobius; species Rhinogobius similis. Next base: position 11,651,760 of record CM033637.1, read on the forward strand.
TATATGTGTTTCCTTTGTTCCATTGTTCTATTATACATAATTCTGTACATAAAGAACAGTGCACTTCAGCTCCCACAACACTATCAATTTCATATGCAATTTGAAAATCCAAAAATCCATGGTTTATCCAGCTCATATTATATTTATAAATGCCCTTGAAAATGACCCTGTTATGTCTCTAAAGGTTGTGGAGGCCGAGAGACAAAGGGGCTCCGATCAATAGCTACAGATAATGGCACAAGGGGGAGATATTAGCACCGCGATGCATTTGTGTATGTGCCAGCGGAGGGGGAAGAGGGGGCGGAGTCTGCATGTTTAATATGTGTATGTACCAGCGCAGGGGGAAGAGGGGGCGGAGTCTGCATGTTTAATATGTGTATGTACCAGCGCAGGGGGAAGAGGGGGCGGAGTCTGCATGTTTAATATGTGTATGTGCCAGCGGAGGGGGAAGAGGGGGCGGAGTCTGCATGTTTAATATGTGTATGTACCGGCGCAGGGGGAAGAGGGGGCGGAGTCTGCATGTTTAATATGTCTGCGTACCAGCGGAGGGGGAAGAGCAACAAGGTTCTCCATCTGACAGAAATGTAAAGTTTTTAATGAAAAAGGCAGATTTTATTTTGGTTTAATCTTGGTTTTGTCAATGCTAAGCTTTTATTTTTGACAAAGTCTGACTTGCTTAATGCATGCATATTTTAGTTTTAATATAACTGAAATTGTGTAATAAAATACAGCAATAAAATCAATAATGCTGTAATAAACATTTTTTTTCCCATTATCGTTCACATGTATAAGTCCATAGGAAAGTTTTGGAAAAATAATGTCAGTCTAAATTAGCTTAACAAAACCTAATAAAATACATATGAAATAAATGAATCATAAAAAGCCAATATATTTCAAAATCACTGTATGATTGAACTGTACAATGTTTTATCAACACATGCTTTGATCCAGTCGCTCATTAAACTTTCATTCAGGTCTTATGTCATTTTGTTGGCAGATCGGAGACATTTTCAAACATTGGTAAATCGGACAAATCTCTTTCAAATCCAAATGAGCTTGTGTACGTTGTCGCATTGAGACATCTTGGCAGCTGTGCAGGGTATTCATAGCATCCGCAGCCAAAATGCTAATGATAACAAGCCCCCAGCTACAGCCGCCTGTGCCAAGTGTACTGCCACACCGGGAACAATGTGTCCCGTAGACTTAGTAGTATCAACATATGTATTCTTCACACTTAGAGACCAGAAATAAACAAAACAATCACAGTGACTGAAAAGAGTAATGAAACTGCTGACCTAATACAGGATGATGCGACGTGGCTAATTTTGTCATTATAGAGACTTTTTAAGGCTAACATCAGCAACTCTGCAATGATAACTCATAAACGAAACCGGAGCTAAATCAAACCAAACCATCATGGCCGAAACCAGGATTAAATCATGACCAAAACCAACTAAAGGAAACTGAATCATGTTTAAATGATGTGTAAATCAGGGCAAAAAACTAGACTAAACTGGGACCAAACTGGGACTAAACTGGGGCTAAACTGATGATTCTTGGGATATTTTCTTATCAGTTTTGACTAAGATTCACATTTAAAAAGAAGTAAATAAACATTGTACAGCCTCCTTTGCTCATTGTTGTCACACTGTCAATTATCACAGAGGCAATTATATTTATGGTTTAAAAGTAGAATAATGTCACCACGCTGTTCCTTTGGTCTATGACAAAAGCTTAATTTCCTGTGTGGACTGAAAACCAGGCAAAGTCAACAGGAAAGACAGAGGTGATCTGAAGGGGCTTATCCATATCTGCCTCTAGGTCCAACTTTTTAGCTTTGAAAAACACCTCGAATATATGCAGGATAAAAGTAACATTTTGAACTTGAAATGCTCATGGATGTGTTCAAAATGTGCATTGAATCCTGATTTGAAAACATAAATGCCAAATCTTTCCACAATTCTTGTTTTTTTTTCCCCCAAAAATCATGCAGCCCTCAACTCATCCCGTTTGTTCCCAGTCCATAACCAAAGTCCTTTTTCCCTGGCGCCTGCCTACTTCCTGAAACACTCACTCCACTCAAAAACAAAATGTTTCCTGCTGTTTAGTGAACAATAGTCAAACTCCAGCCTTCAAAAGTTCAAAAGTACATACTGCTTTGACAGTAGAGAATATCTATTGTTTAAAACACTGCTCTATGAAATGGCTGCTAATATCTTTCTTGAACGTATAGTAATAATAAGAAATCCTTCTGAGTGAATAATTCTTTGTGTACAACTTGCACAGTGACTCAGCTCTCATTACAGTCAATATTGAGTAAGCTCTGTCTTTGGTCCTTGAGCGAAATACAATAGTTAATCAAATCACAATGCCACATTTGATTGTTGACAAACCTTTCGCTTGTATTGTTCTCAACTTTTAAATACTATTTTTACTTAAAACAAATCCCAGTGCTTTCTGCTGAGTTTGAAACTATTCATAAAACAATACAAATGCGTAATTCATTTTGATTCATTCTGTTAATACAAGTCTGCTTTTACAATATACTATAAGATACATAAATGCTTCTACTCTATTACAAAGAAAAAGTTATAGATGTAAGGCCTTGGCAGACAAAATGCTATCTTACTGGAAATGTCTGAACATTAAATTGAAATGGAAGAACTTTTTTCCCTTTTGTGTACGATTGTTTGGCTTTCCCCACTGGTCTTGTGTTGCTCGAGGGCACAGGGGAAGGAGTCGGCGGCCTCTGGCAGAGCTGGCACCACCGTCCGTCTGTTACCGAGCTGGCAGAGAACCGACAACGGCCAAGCGAGCGTCTGCCGTGTGCCAAGAGCGGTCCAAAACTGAGATACTCCTCACGCCCAAATGTGCCAGATCTGGGCCTGGATCTCACAATGTCCTGCCAATTCACTGCAGGGACTTTGGACTAGAGTAGATATTTAATAGTTTGAGGTATTGAGTTGCCGGGCAGATTTTAAACATTTGTGGAGTTTGCATGTTTGCTCATGTTTTCCCCCCAAAAAACATGCACTATTCCTTTTTGATAGTTATTGACTAATTGATACTATAGTATGGATAGTGCGTGACTATCCAGACTCCAAAACATGCACACAAAAGACTTAATTATTAAATCAAAATGTCAAAATAGAACAAACAAATTCTGATTTTCATCAATAATACACATTATTTATAATTATTATATATCTAGAAGCCTACAGTCATCATAGTTCCTGCTTTATTTGGTTGATAATGTGTTTCAAAAGTCACAAAGAACAATAGAAACAGAAAAAGTTAGTTGCTGCCCTTATAGACTATACGATTCACCTTAACAGTCAGTAAACATTACCTTTACTATACTTCCTACTTTGTTCATTCTTGTTTATCCGTGCAATATCTTTACACCTAAATTCCATCTTCCTCTCTGCTTGTGTAGTCCAGATTTAGACCGGATTTGTACCGGGCTGGACCTGGACTGATTTGAATTCTCAGGAGGTTTTTGGAGTCTTTTAACTTTATCTATCGAGGCTGTTCTTTTTCCGTCTACCTCTTTGCTCATCTTCTCCTTCCCTTCTTTTCTCTGCTCCTCCTCATCTTGTCGTCATCTTTTCTCCTCCTGTTCTCTCCTCATCTTTCTTCTCCTCCTCTTTTCATCTCCTCTCTACTCCTTTCATTTTTCCATCCACATGTGCTGCATCCAAACCAATTGTCCACATTGGTTCCATGATAAACTCAATCTAATTCAGTTTGTGGACGCTTTTCGTTCATTGAATATTTTTTGCGTCAATTAAGTCTGCAATTATTTGTTTGATTTCGTCAACTAATTAAACAATTTACTTTTTGAATACATTGATTTAACCAAATACAGGTTATATTATGCTGACTAAAGGTTTCTAGATTGAGATTATGTACAAATAAAGTGTCATTTTGTATTTGTTCTAGAGCCTTTATTAGGTTCTGTGCAATTAATTACATTTCAATTGCAATTTTTATCATCGCTCTAATCGATTACAAAAAATGTGTAGTCGAGTAATCAAGCAAACTAAAAAATGTATTTGTAAAAGTACATATGTGTTGAAAAGTTGACAGTGACTTTACACTTGTTAGATTCACTGTTCATTCTCTATATTGGTGATTTCATTTAGGATTTATTTAATTAATTGTGATCATTCTTTTTTTTGCATAATCAAGCAGCCCTAGCCTTTATACTCCAGATAATGACCACGATTATATTTTATAGCCTTCTAGTCATAATTAATCAATCAATCATTGTAGCCTTATGCTTAATGCTAACTGTAAATGTTTATACAGTTGAATCAATATCTGGATAATGTTTTTGAAGCATCTACTGTATGCCAGCTCCTTCAGTTGGTACGCAGATTCTTATTTGCTGATTTAGAGTCATTTCAATCCACATTTTGTCCTCCTTTGGGTTAGTTTAGAACTAGTATAGTAATTGTCTGGTCCTGTTTTAGACCTGGTTTAGCCCCAGTTCATACCGACAATAGTCCTGACTTAAACCTGATTGACTCGGAATGTCGATTATTTTCTTAGGTGGTACTTTGCGTGAAAACTTTTAAGAACCACTGCTATAGATGCTCCAATGAAGATGGGAAGTTATCTCAAGTTCCTTATCCCAGTTTTCTCCTGCATGCTTTACAAGTGAATGTATCAAAGGGGCAGTTGTCTTGTTGACAGGGACAGCATTTCGGGGCAGTTTGTCGTTGCTGCCCCCTACAGTCCGTTTAAGTTCACGACATTCAGCCCTGATCTGAACCGCAGGCCCTGTTAGCACACGTGTGTTTACTCAGCTGGGCTTTCACTGAAGGAGCTGTAACTCAGAGTAAACACGACTTACATAACCAGCCGCTGAGCCTTGTGTTCTGAGAAGTTTTAACATTTGGTAATCAGTGTTCATTTCATTTGTGTGTTACCATTTCCTGCTTACTCAACTGGGCTGTCACTGCGTCTTGCTCACTGCACAAGTCGTCTCCAACATCAATTAGTAACATTAACTATTCTTCATTAATGTTCTTTTCTAACCATATCACCTTGTCTGTTTACATTATAAGTTAATTATTTTTCTACTCCTCTGTGTCCACAATGCTGGGTTGTGTCTCTAAACCACAATCACCATTCATTCACTCCTCTATTCTGACAGTAGTAGTTTTCTTTAGGGATGTTAACCTGCCATTTCAAACCCATTAAACTCTTCAGAACAGAGTAAACTTCATGTCCATTAAAATCCACAACATTTCCCAAATCTCCACCGCGGCTTAAACCCTCGTTACGCTGTGACCTCCACGTATTAGCCAGATTAGCCCACCGCTAACACCTCTGGGACCAGCCTTTTCTATCGAGCGAACACTGGACTTCAGAGCTCCATTAATCACCAGGAAATACTGTCCAAATAACAGCTAATACTGGTGGGTTTCAGATTATACAGTGTAATAATGTCAGACTCCCAGGTGGTGGCCCAACAACCAGTTTCACGCATTAATTTATAAGAAATATCGAAAATAGAAATATTGAATTGTTGAATCTGGTTGTTTTATGAGTGCTGCAACTAACTATTAGTTTAGTAGTCGACTAGTCAGATTATATGTGTTTTGTACTTTGAGACTTTTTAAATACATTCTTAACCAAATACATGCTGAAATATGGTGCTATTTTCTATGAATAAACTATTATTGATGAAGTCAAAAAAGAATATATGCCACTGTCTTTGTTTTAAAAAAGTGTCTTCTTGTCTGTAGTCCAGATGCCAATTACAATCATCAAAATATGGCAACGCTCTGAACTAAACCTGGACTAAATCAATCAACCAAATCAAGACTAAAACCAGGACTCAACCTGGTCCACATCAGGACTAAAGCAGCTTTAAACCAGACAAAGTATAAGCAGATGAATGTGACCAGGCTTTTGAACTGGCTATAATGCAATATTATGATTTCTTGCCCCGTCTCTGCTATTATATAATATCTTTTGGACTTTAGACCTTTTGTTTTGGTGTTATTATTACTCTGCTGCTTGTCCTTTGGTGTTCCAACATTGCAATTTACCCACTGTTGGACAAATAAAGTCTTTCTTATCCTGTTACTCTTCACTTTTTATCCAACTATGCATTCATTTTAGTTGTTGTGTTTATTGACCCCTATTAATTTAATTTAATTTACCCGTTTCCCGTTTCTCTTTTGAATATGTTCATACTGAGGTTTCAGAATGAGCTTTCCTACTATTGCAATAATTTTTCTGTAATTAATAGTATTCATTTGTGTTGTTTCAGGGTTGACTGATGGGAAATTCAGATGGGCTGTCTGTAAAATATGCTAATTTGACTAAATGAGACTAATACGTTACATGCTGCTGAAATTGCCTTTTCAGTCACTGCATGAGACATTCTCTGGTGCTTCATTACGGCTGAAGGATTACAAAAATGTACTAATTTTTAAAAAAATCTTTTGAATGTGTAAAGTTTACATCTGGGAGCATTAGCACTGGGACAAGAAGGAAACACAAAGTTACTGCCAAACGATAATATTATATTTTGTATTAATTGTATTGCAATGGACAACTGCAATGATCTGGCCCCGGACACATCTGCAGATCTTCAGCCTGGAGGGTGATCAGGAGCATCTGGAGGATTAGCCTGTCGTGCTGTTTGCAGAAGACTTAACTACAGAGAGAGAGCTCATTTTAAATATTACAAAAGTTATAGAAGAGTATAGCTTAACGGTTGAAATTTGTGACTTGTTATCTGTCATTTCTATACAGGCAGGGTATGCAGAATTTATATTTCAAATTTCCTAAACAGGACAACTTTTATTTGATAAAAAATTATATTAAAAATCTCTATGTATACAAGAAATGATCATTTGATTAGTCGACTAATCAAAAAAATAATCATAGACTAGACGTTTATCTGCAGGTTAAGGCACCAGGAGCACAGGTTCAGGTGTGATTGTAGTTCCTTTTTAAACCAGTAGGAGCAATTGGTTACTTTCAATAAATATGTAGCTTGCCTGATATGTTAAACGCTTGGTCGTTTTGCTTTTTTTGAACGTCATCAGACACTGTAGATGCTCCTGTCTGATGACTTCATGACCTCGTACAGCTGAAGGAAGCACATATTCATATTTTATGGTTCATTGTGAATTGATGAGGTGAGTGGAAGACCCCCACATGTGGGACGCATCGCTCGAGCCCACAGGGGGAGCCAGTGAGGGGGTGAAGGCGGAGCAAAAGAGTGTGTAACTGTCAATAAACGAACATGGAACATTTTTATAATTTTATGCTTGAAATTACGTCAGATTTACTTTCTTCAATTTGTGTTCATCTTTTGTGCTGGTTTAGAAAAAATCCCCAAATCATGTGCCAGATTAGTTTGATCTTTTTATTTGTGCTGCAGTCTATTAATCAGCAATTATTTTTCAATTAAAATATTGTGACTGAATGCTTCTGAATTTGTATTATTGATTAAATCAGAAATTGTTTTTTTTTTTGCATTTTGGATTAATAATGTCGCTGTCTTAATTATAAAAAAAATATTTTTGTATACGTCTTTTAGAGTTTGTAGTCCAGATTACAATTAGGGTACGATTATCAAAATACGACTACTGTTAATTTTGATGGTCAAATAAATACGATTAGTCGATTAATCGTTGTAGGCATACTTTATATGCAATTTTTAAAGGTAATTATTGAAGCTGTATTAAAAAAACAGCATTTAAACCAGGATGCAGGCTGCTACTGGGAAGTTTTCATCCTCTGACCTATTGAAATCTCACTATTTGACTGTTGAATTTCCCTGGTTTTGTTCCTGGTTCGATAAGTAAATAACTGGATACCACATGTAAAAGGAAATGGATTTCACTTAACCAGCCCTGAAGTCCAGACTAATGTCAGTGCAGTTTAAGCATAGACAAGGGAGAGTAGATGCAGTTTGTATGAAACGTGTGATCAATAATTGCTCAGGCACTTTCCTTAGGGTTAATACTCACTCAAATGTTTTGTATTTAGTGTGAAAGACGCTGTGTGTTGTTCATCAGTGGGATAACATATGCCTGAAGCCCAGATTTAAGCGAAGTTAATCAGTTATTCTGAATAACTAAATCACTTTCATATTCAGAGTATGAAGGTGATGAGGGTTAGGTCATGACTAATGTGGATTTAGTGTTCACACAAATATGACACGTTTTTTTGTCAGTTTACATTACCACCAGGTTTGAAATTAATTAATAATGAAATGCAAATAGTCTTTGAAAGTCCTGTTTTTATGATTGTATGAGAAAGACCAGAGAAAATCTAGAAAATTATCCTAGTTTTTAGCCCACACAACATAACCAGGCTCGTGCTCAACATTTCTAGCCTAGCAAATTCTAGCAAATTTCTTTAAACTATATAATTTCATTTATTTAATTTAAGGACACACGTGCACAGAGAAAGAGTGTGCTGTAATAATTGTTAGCAAAGACCTTAGGGGGGCCAGATTAAAATAGTTCACGGGCTGTATGCCCAGGTCTGGTATAAAACTTACAGTCTGATCTCCACCTCCTCTGTATCTGAGCCACTCAAGCAGTTTTCTTTAGGGATGGTCCAATATGCATTCTTACAATTTTTGGGGGCAATACCAATATCTGATCTGTCTTTATTGTTGTGATTGATTACTGATATTAGTTAGTCGATAATGAGACCACGAATGTCATTTTTAGCCTGATAGGCCTCCTATTTTTTTTTTTTTTTACTCATGAGCCTGTTCAAAAAGTTAAATCTGAAGCGTTGAGGACAACCTTAGAACACATGTACACTCAGTCTGGGGCAAAAGCCGATGTTGCATCCCTAAATGTTTTTGCAGTCCTTCCGTACAATATTTTTTTTCACTTTTAGTTTTTACCTTCATGTTTGTTTTGAAAAAGATGGACTATGTCTTTCTTTGATTGGCTAATGATCCACCTCTGGGAGATAAGACCGGTGGCCCAGACTACATGTCTTTTTAAAGTATAGGAGCTTTCCATTTAATATGTATTTAACTCCAAAATAAGTTGGTCATATGTCATAATTCTGTATATTGTTACATTTATGCAGTATTTATGTATCTGTTTTTCCTTCTACACCCCACATCATGAACAGATCAGTGCATTTTGCTGCACGCCCCCTTTGTGTTTGAGGCTGGGCAGTCTTAAGTGCTTATGGGGGAGTCCATACGAGCCCCTAGACTCACTGTGTTAAATATTACATGCTGCTACTGTACCTCCATGCTGCCCCAGCCTGAGCGGTGTTTTGTCGTTAGCCTGCATGGCCTGTTCTGGGGCTAATTTCTTGGCTTATCTTGTTGGAAATGGAGGAATTTTGTTGTAGATTTGCACAATGTCGAAGGAGGACGTCTTCTCTAACTTTGCCCAGGCCCAAACGGGTAAGAAACAAGGATTTGGACAGGCTTTGATTTTAAATAGAACCAGAAATGTGATGTTTGGTTGTATTTGTAATGTAAAGACTCTATGGGAAGGAGCTGTGTTTTGAGAGATTTTTTGGTCACACCGGTTACTACAGTTTTTGTTTTTGTTGTTAAAATTAAGTTCAATGTGTGGACTGATATGATATGGGAAATTATCCATATTCTTGTCGTACAATTGAAAAGGAGCAGAAGGAGAAACAAAATCTATATATCTTTCCCCCTCTCCAGTTTAAATTGTATAACTAAAACAGATAAGCATTTGACCTGATTCTCTCCGTTGAATCTGAATTTGAAGTTGATTTTCACTATATTATTTCCTTTTGTAAAGTTTTGTTTAAGTATGGTTGTCACAATGTAAAAAGTGTTACGATTATTGTGAGAAAAAAACTACACGATCTATCGATTATTCACAATTACTGAGAACATGATCAAGTTTGGGACCAGCTTTATGAAATTGAACTCTCTGAATTAAAAAAAAATATTTGAGTTATTGTGACACGCAGGTAAATAAAAAAGTAGTTTACATTTAAATTTATTTTTGGACTACAGGTTTAATTAAAACATTGCTTGTCATGATTATTGTTATATGATTTAACTTCAGGTCTGCTCTGGGCTCATGTCCGCTCTGGGCTTTAAACTCCTGTTGTCTCCTGTTTGTCTTCACAGCTTCCTGGTGACCTAAATAAGATGCAGCTCACAGACCACGCCCACCAGGTCACCCAGAGCCAATCAGGATGCAGCATCGCCAGCGACTCTGGGAGCAGCAGTTTGTCGGACATTTACCAGGTGGGGGTAAAAATGAAATCACAACTTAAATAGTAGCAATTTTTCTACATTTTAAAGGAAAAATATTGTGCATTTTCATATTGTTATTAGCGTTTAAACATGCTCTCGAGTACCTTAAATTTATCATCTCATGTGTTGAAACAAAAAAAAAGTTTATTATGGCCTTAAATGATTTGTCTGCTGTATTCAGTGAGTGCATCCAGTCAGTCGATGGCGCATAGCGCTTACACAATTTACTTATGTTAGCGCTTTTAAGACATAAAAAGTGCTAGTCTAGCAGAACGAGTCTGGTGATAATTTAAGTACTTAAAACAAAGATTTTCGGACAAGTGAATGAAGATATGATAAGTGATATGAAATCTGAGAAGTGACGTACGAAATCGGAGGGAGAGGATTTTCTAATGAACATTCCTCTAAACAGCATGAATGCAGCTAAATGCAACTTCAGGTATATTTTTGATGACGGAACATTGTTAGAACATGGTTAAAAGCTCAAGAAAGTCACTGTAGCAGAATATGTGACCTTTGACACATGCAGGCCCTGTCCAAAACTCTGGCATAAAGGCAACTGGAGGCATCAGTGAAAGACCATTTCACATCTTTGATAAGTAACGTACATTCGATAATTGCTAATAATTTTAGCTTTTTTTCTACATAAATTAACTACAATATCGAATTCCTTGGGTACAAATATCAGTTTGTGTGCTTCTCTACTCAAAGAGTAAAAAAATACTGTTTTCCTTATCTGGGATCCAGAATACGCACTCCTCTAATTGTTTACGATGCTCATTACCGTGACACATGTGAAACAAAGTTACTCATTGGTCACTTATCATTTAGAACTAAGTCAAACTTCTCTCAGTTTTGTGCTTTGCTCAGTGATTCTGCAGAAATTTGCAATGTTTTTCAGTTCTATGTGATTTTTATCCCTCATAAGTTGCCATATTTTTTTTGAAACAAACTGATCATTGTGTCCCTGTCAATATATCTGAACCTGTCTGAACTCGCAGAGATGAAAACTGTGAACAGACTGATATCTGACAAAGATATAATATAATACATATAATTCTGGACTATTTTCTCGATTCAAAATTTCATTTTACAGTGAAAAATAAGAGCATCTGTGGTAAAGTACATAATTAAAGTACATAATTAAACTATTCAGTCAGTAGAGACATTTTTTTAAATTTATTCAAAACTATTCAATTTCACTTTTTTTTATTTGAAATAATTCCAAATGGTGATTGCTCACATGGTTCCCCCCTGGTTGGGAAATACTGCTATAGTTGACCGCGGCCTAATATAGTTCTGTGTTTGCAGTGAGCGTCTCATTACAGTGATCAGTCTTCTCCTTTTCCCACTGTGAAACCAAAAGGTCAAATACAGGAAATGAGCGTAACCTTTGAGCGCTTGGAGCTACCTGTTCCTTCAGGTGCGGCAGCTGTAAGATATCAGTGTTTGTGATAGGAACAACTCATATTAGAAATTTAGTCAGCCAACACTAGTAATTAAATCTTCTATATGTATTTTGAACTTACTTTACATTTATGTTTTATTTTGTGCTTTTATTTATTCAACCTTTTTTAATCAGTGGAAAAAAACAATCCTGTAATTTTCTAGGATGTCCAGGCCAAGATCAGCTCCTGTAGAGACAATGTGATTGGTACAAACATGGATACAAATAAATAAGTAAATAATCAACATCAAAGCTGTTTGTGTCAGCCACATTTCTGGGTCTATATCCACTTGAAACAAAATCGAACAAAGCTTTACATTTTCTCTTGCCACTTTCTTTTTTCTGGCTGTAGGGTAGTGCAGTTTTGTCCCTGGTCAAATGAAGATGTCAGGTGTAGCAGGTGCATTAAGTGTCATTCCACGGGGGGTTCTTTCTTCTTGTCATCCACTTCTTCCTGTAGTTTATGCCCTTTTCTCCTGCACAACCCTCTTCTGTCACTCAGTAATTCTCCCTCCACTCTCTCCCGCCCTTTTCTCATAGTTTATTTCCTCCGTGCATTGGCGTGACAGCTGTCCCAAATGTGCCAACACGCTGAGCTTTTGAGATCCTTGTCTGAAGAAGCAGCCTGTCCTCCTCTAAACTTGTTGTGGGTCTTTTGGGATTTGGTTGAGAGGACATGTCCTGTATTTTTCTGTAAAGTGGCTTTCTAAACTCCAAAGGCCCGTAGCTCTTGGACAAACGTGAAGGGAGAGAAGAGAGTACTAACGTATGCAGCTGAATGAATTTGTCAACTTTTCCTTTAAACTTTAAATTGCCTACACATTTTTCAGTTAGCAAGTAAGTGAAATGTGTTGAACTAATGTTGACAAAAACGAATTTCTCAAAATATTTTTGAAGACCGTATGATGTCAAACCAAAAGAAATTTGTTAAAACATGTTTTATAAACATTAGTTGAGGTTTAATTATCCGAAAAATGTTAAATTCCTGTAAAATGAATCACCAAAGTGCAGATATATTGCCATATACTGAATTGAAAGTTTACAACGTGACTTTTTCATTTTTATATTTAATGAGCTTTTTATAACATTTTTCTATATGTACAATATACTCTATATCAAATTTTACATACCTAAAAACAACAGTCACAAAATTATCTACCAGCTATGTTGAATAATTTATTAAGTAGATTTTTAAAAATTGGTAGTAGCAAAGGTAGCAGTCTGTGGTTGGCTCACAGTGACACAGGGGACTAAGACGAAGTGCTGTCACAACACAAACATTTTAAATTTAACTTCTATATTAAAGAAAAAGGCTTGATACTGATTTTGGTACTACGATGATAATTAAAACATCGTGTTCTACATGGGTTCTTTAACTTGTTCATATGGTCTCTTATACTCCTGATTTTGATACCATTCTAAAACTATTAAGATAAGATAAGATAAGATAAGAGATCCTTTATTTGTCCCACAATGGGGAAATTCCACTGTTGCAACACACAGTTTAGGACAGGAATGAAAGAAATAGGCGCATGCAATAAAAATAGGATAAATAAACATGGTAATAAAAAATGCAATATAAAGTATAAGGTATAAAGTGCACACTCTTATTTACAGAAAAAATGGTAACTAAAGTGGCTTGAGTGTCTTGTTATATACAGTAAGTGACTATGGTGAGGTAAAGTGTATTAATAGTATGTTAAGTTATCCAGGAAATGATCAAATAGGTGACACTTTTTCAATACTAGTTTTAGTAGTAGTATTAGGGCTGCACAATATATCGCAATATTTCACAATAACACCAAGATCCTCCATCCAACAGAAAATGTTGAAAAATGTTCCTTTTTCAGTAGAAGTTTAGTCTTTGCTAAGTTTTTATTGTGACAGAGTTTGAATAATACATTTACGGCATGAACCTATTTGTTTTGATATAACTTAAATTATTTAGTCAAAAAGTGTATTTAAATGTTGCAATACTCTCAATATTGCAGCCCATAAGAGCATTTTGCAATAATTTCCAATATTGTCCAGTCCTAATCAGTATTAAGGTAAACATCTTTTTGACAACAATCCTCGACGGGTTCAATTTTTTTTTTTTATAATCAACTTTTTGTGTCAATCTACACCTCAGTGCTGCTGAACAATTACATTCAAATAATTGTTTATCTTATGAGACAAGTCAGGTATTAGGTGCAGATGGCCAGAATGAGCTCTTTCACCTCTGGGTTCATGGTTCAACTCCCAATTGACCTGTTAGACGTTTCCTTCATGATGCCATCTGGGTGCACCTTGTAGAGCAACTGTTCTGGAATATTAAAATTATATCACAAAATCTATTGATGATGTCCACATTTAGTAGCATTTTGTTTATTTGTACAATTTTAGAATTATTTATGTTTCTTTATTTTTTCTTTCTTTTTGCTATCTATTTTTTTTTTTTTTTTTTTTGGCTATCCAGACTGTGGTTGGAACCAAATTGTATTGAAGAAAGTTAATTTTCAAAACTAAACTTATTGCTGCAGGCTCTTTGATTAGTTATTGATGAAGTAAAACAGTATTTTTATTGTCAAACTATTTTAGATCGCTATATCTTTGTATCTTTTGTGGAAGTCATTTACAGACAGACCAGGCTTGTATATTTTAGTTTTGGATGTCATCTGAATCAATTCTTTCTTACAACATTTTTCTAACCCCAGCTCTGTTCTTTTCTGTGTGCAGGCGACGGAGAGCGACCTGGGGGATGTGGACCTCTCGGGCCTCCCTGAAGCCGCTGTGGACTCTGAGGAAGAGGAGGAGGAGGATGAAGACTTGGAGCGGGCCTCAGACGCGCTGCTAGGTCGAGACCTGGTCCGAGAGTGTCTGGAGAAGGACCCTCAGGACCGCAATGATGACGACATTGGTAAGTTTTTAGTATTAGTATTCAGTATTAGCCAAAATTGCCTTTGAGCCTTTAAACATGTTGCAACATTTTTCCCTCATTAAAATGCAAAAAGTTGTATTTAGCTTCATTCACACTTGTTTGATTAATCCTGTTTATGAGGCCCTCTTCCCTCTGTGCTTCTGAAAACGCTCGCTCCAAATTTCTCAGATTTGTGACTTTATTGGTACGGATCCGGAGGTGTCCTGAGCTGTTTTTAAGTTCATAAATCATCACCCCACAACAGAAAATATTAAATAGTTGATCTTTTGTTGAGCATTATTCAGACTAGCAGTCGTCTCATTTAGAATTCACGTGGAGTTTTCACAGATGCTCAGTACCTCATGGCGCGTCTAAGCTCTGGTGCCCTTCTGCCTGATGTATTTGTGAACAGGCAAACGCAGGGGCAGCTCATTAGTGCTCAGTGTGGTCCTGCAGGAGGAGGGGCTCATCAAAGCAATGTTAAGGGCCTCCACGCTGAGAGGCAGCATTCAGGAAGATCAGTTCATTGACAAAAAGGCTACACAAGTGGATGCATAAACAGATGTAAACAAATAAGAGAGGTGTTGCCATCAGGCATTAGAACTTTAGAAAGTGATGTTCTGGAGTGTCTTTTCATGAAATTGTTATGTATTATTATCATCAGAAGTGGAATTCTGACGTCGTAGCTTGGAATTGAGTCGGACCTAACTCGCTATTTTGATGACGCGACTTGGACTTGAAGGCCAGTGACTTGGGACTTAATTTGGACTTGGAGCCCTGTGACTTGAGACGACTTGATGCTTCTCCTCCATAAAACTGTCTACTGTATACAGCTGAAAGTAGTACTTTCAGTGTATAATTTTACAGAACCAAACTGGAACATGTCCCACTCTTCTTTATTTATGACTGGCCCAATGACCGGACCATTAACACAATTCATATAAATTGCCCAGTAGGACTTGGGCCTTGACTTGTAATTGTTGATGCCTGAGACTTACACAAAGGGTAAACCTACATTATAAAGTAGCCGGAATTAGATGCTAACAAGTAATACTTTTCTAAACACACACATAAAATAATTAAAAGTGCATTGTATAACATTTCTGATGAAGAATCTGCCACCTGTTATTTTCTATGTTATAGTTTTACCTGGCATGTTCCACAGTGTGACATAAAACATCTGTCTAGCATTTATTTCATGATAGGTGTTTTATCGCTGAAATGAAAACATACATTGTTACTGTGAACAGGATGACAATTCCACAGATCTGGAATAAATTAAAGGCCAAATAGTATGCATTATTTGTGTTGTCCTTTAAACATGCTCTTGAGTATCTTTACTTTGACATCTCATGTTTAGAACTAGAAATAAAATGTTTTTACAAAGAACAATATAACTTTATGCCTGCCTTGGGAGATGCCATATTAACTTAGATGTTTTAAGTCCTTAAAACATCGTTCTGAGCTTTTCTGCTCAGCTATTGTGTATATACACATATGTAATGCGTCTACAGCCAGTAGTTAATATGGTGTCGATGGGGACTTAAAACAGCAGAAGATTCTTGGATAAGTGACATCTAAAATCTGAAAAAATGTCATAGATTGAGGGAGTTCAGCTTGGAGTGTTTTTGACGGTCGATGGGGAGAGTATTTTCTAACTAGAATTCCTCAAACTTGTGTGAATGCAGCTAAATGCAACTCCAGCTATGTTTTTGATGATGGAACATTGTTAGAACATGGTTTAAACCTAAAAAATGTCACTATTGCATAAAATGTGTTCTTTAATACATTTTTGTGACGATGGGGAAAGAAAAGAAGCAGAGGCAGAAAATTCAAATTATTTGAGAGATTTCGCACATTATTAGTTCAATTTCTTCTGGCTGTTGTCAGAGCAATCTTTTCTTGCAGATGAAATGAAAACGCGGTGACTGTTTGACCTGGTTTTGTTCAGACCAAAGTCGAGGCATAAAAAAGGAAATGAAAGCGACTGAGCCAGGTCACTGTGTTCTGTGTGAAAGAGCCGAGAGAGATAAGGCTTCGGGGTGATACAAAGAGGGGAAGAATGTGAGGGCTGTTGGAATCTTTCAATAATAAGGCTTTGTCGTCAGCGTGGAGTGTATAAAACTATAAAAACATTGTTGATTACATTTGGGAATAATCAACTTTATATTTTTGTTGTTTTGAGTGTAAAATGTGAACAAAATTAAAACCAAGCCATGTCAATATTTTTAAAGCCATGATGAGGCTGTCAGATTGAAGTAGAGTTTGTTGTAGTTAAGTTCACAAATTAAGCTTTTCCATTTGTAATTAAAACATATTATCATGGATATAATATAATTTCATGTGGATACTGTCAACATAGGGTGCGTTCACACTTGCACAAAGACCACATTAAAACAGTGACTAAACTGATGCTAAACTTGGTACTAAATCAAACATTTCAGAGTTGAAGAAGCTACTTGGATGAGTGGAGAAACCTTCACTCTTAAAACATATTGAATTTTAAAGAATTCAACTTTCTTTGGTAGCTTAATTTTTGTTGTGTTTGCATGAGAAATGTAAAAAATCTATCTATCTGAAATCTATCTGAAAACTTGATCAGGTTGGACTGTAGTTGTGCCTGTCAAAGTTGCAGCGGCTCAGAACAAGCCATCCATCTAATCTATGTAATTTTGTTGCGCAACAAAATGTGTTTAATGTATAAGTTCTTCACCTTACCTTGGGTTTCCAGATCCTACGACTATGAACGTTTGTAATAAGCTCAAAAGGGCTCTATGTGATGATGATGTGTCCTCAGTAAATGACAGATAATGTACCCCCAGGTTCTGTTGTGATTGTATTTCTTTTTTGTACCCCACTCTTGTTTTACATTTCCTGTTTTGTGTGCATTTTCAGAACAGTTGCTGGAGTTTATGCACCAGCTCCCGGCCTTCGCTAACATGACGATGTCTGTGAGGAGAGAGCTCTGCAGCGTCATGGTGTTTGAGGTGGTTGAACAGGCAGCCACTGTCATCCTGCAGCACAAACAAGAGGTAAGTTCAAGCTTTTATCACTTGTAGACTTACTCACTGTGACAGATGTTATGGTGGAAGAAGTACAGACACGTGCAAAACGATGACTCAAGTAAAAGTAGCACCTAAAAAAATATACTGAAGTCAAAAATTTGACGTTAAAAATGTACTTAAAGAGCAAAAAGTAAATGTAACCATCACAGTATTGTAAAGTGTTGTTGATCGTTGGTCAGCAGTAGCATTTCAAGTATATTTATCTTTTTTATATTTGTATATGATGTTATGTGTATATTTTTGTTGTTAGGTTGGGTGTCACCATAAATGTACTTCCTACTTTTTAGTCCAGTTAAAATGTAATGAAGTAGAAAGTACAGATATCTGCTGTCAAATATAGAGAAGTAAAAAAGGTATCCACTGTAAAAACATATATATTACTTATTATATATATTATTATTTAAATATTACTTAAATACTGTACTTTTACTTGAGTAACCAAAACATTTACTCAAGTAGATTAAATTTTACACTGTCAAATATTGTATATACTAGTGTAGGGCTGGGCAATAAAACGAATTTGAATCAAGAGTAACATGTAATTGTCAATGATCAGCTTGGTGTTTCATACTCCACAGCACATCTTCTGTATAAACATGTGGTTTAGGGCAGACTTTGGACTTTGTAGAATAGAAATGCCAGAGTGACATGAAGTTTATTCTAAAACATGAGATGCCAAAGTAAAAGTGCATGTTTAAAGGCCAAAAACAATAAAAAATAATGCACAATATTTGTCCTTTAATACATTTTTAAAGTAAATCTCTATTGTGCCTGGTTAAACACAGACAGAGATCAAATGCCACTGGACTGCCTCCTTCCAGACAGCTTAAGATGACAAGAACCAGAACCATCAGAGACAAACAACATATAGAGTAGTGGAGCTGTTTTTAGAGTGTCTGCAGTGTAGCTGGACGGACATGTTCTTACTGCGTGTCTGTGAATCAAAGATAGAGTTTTGTTAGCATAAGTTTAACTCGTGAGTAACACTGAGAAAGTGTTTGTTGAACACATTTCTAAATTAAATGCTACTTAATGTCACTTAATTAAATACTTAAATATAACCCAGTTGTATTTGAACAGTAAACCCACAAAGTCACGCGAAGACTATTTTAACTCTATGGGAGATGCACTGTTTTTAAAAGAAATATCTAAATAGAAAATCCGAATATGTTTAATATTTTTGAAGACTTCATTTTTGATTGCGTTCACAAATTTGTCATATTGATCTTGTGGCTTAAAGGTATATTGTCCAACTTTTCTGATGGAGGATTCGCTACCTGCTGGTCTCCATGGAGATGTTTTGTTTTGAAAAGTTACACACTGCACCTTTCAGCTAAGAATGTCACAGTATCAAGTTTCAATGTTACGATTATTATGGGAAGAAGCGTCACGATTTTGCGATCGTCCTTCTTTTCCTGTCTTTTACAAGTCTAGAGTTATGAAATCAAACTTTCTGAATGAAAAATGAATCATGTGGTCGCATAAACAGCTAGATAAAAGATAAAAGCACTTTAGTTGTAGTTTGACTTTTTGGAGTAAATATTGAATTGAAATAACAGATTGTTGCAGTCTACAATTCTCATAATTGTTTTTTTTTTAGTTCTTATGATTATATTGTGAACCGAATAAACACAATAACAATAATCAATAACAACAATCAGTGATGTGTGACTGAATAAAGCTATACTATGCTTGTATTTAAATGTGGATTGACCCAGTAATTAGAGATATTAACCCTAAACAGGTCAAAACATCTGCATTCTGAATCTTTAATGGAAAATTCTACCCTAAGTATGTCTCCTCTGTTAACATTTTAAACCACATTAATGCCACTACTATATTTTGGGCTTTCCTGTTTAGTTTTCTTTATTTGCTCATTATCAATTATCATAAACAAAACTATTTTAGCCACCTCGAAAGGGAGTGTGGTTGCCTTCATACATAGATCATTAACTTTGTTAACACACTGTTCACATTGTGGTTTGTTGCTCCCGCAGCTGGACCACTGGTACGTGATCCTGAACGGTTCTGTGGAGATCTCGTACTCCGATGGCCGAGCAGAGATCTTGTGTATGGGGAACAGTTTTGGCATCTCTCCTACTTTGGACAAACAGTTCATGAACGGAGAAGTGCGCACCAAAGGAGACGACTGCCAGGTGAGTGAGAGCAAAGATAGATGTATCAATGTATGTAGATGTATTTTTTTTTTTTTTTTTTTTTTTATACATTGTAATTACTTATAAATATGGTTAAAAGCACATTGATTGATACAGTATTGATAATGCAAATTGGACTTGACTTAACTTGAGCAACTTTTTCACTACGTGCAATGGTAATTGTAGATACATTTATAATTTTTAAACAAAATAATCAGTGAAATAACAACTTGAAAAACTACTAAATTATTCTTGTTTTATTTGCTACAATGTATGCTTTTTATCATTTTAACTCAAAGTTAAATAATAAAATAGTTTAAGACCTTCAAACTTCTTTAAGGTTGATTTTGTTTCTTTTTTTTTGTATGATCTGGGACACTGGTGATATTATGAAATTATGATTACACACACACACTTTAAATTGAGTTGACCACTCAGTTTGCTCTAGTTGCACTTAAGTGAAAGTGTTCTATCTTTGTGAAATGACCCAAACGACAAACTCTCACAACGCAACGTGTCTCATGAGTCTATAAATATTCACTCATGCATACTTTCCTTTATTAAACATTGAGATCTTCTTTACTTGCACAACATGATCTGCGATTGCTAATATAGAACAAAAAACCCTGAGTAAGGCTGTAGTTCCTCCACTTTGCTCAAACAGGAAGTTACTGCTGAAACTTAAAGACAGACAAATGCAGACCTGATTCACTCTATTCACTGGCTGCTAAAACTAACGCGACGGACTAAACCTTCTTTTCAACTTGGACGGCTAAAATGGCTATATTAGTTTAGCGTACACTGCAAAAATAATATCTGCCTGAATTAAATTAGTTGAATTCATATTTGATGAGTAGTTTTTTACTAGTTCAGATTTTGTTAGATAAAACTTATTTGTCTTGTTTTGATTAATTTCTGCTTATATTTATTAAGTTCTCTGCTAGTGGGGTAAGAATGTTTTGTTCTTATTTTAATTCCAAATGTCCTTCTCTAGTGGCAGATACCTGGTGAATATGATATTATGAAACTAGTAAAACTATCTTAGTTACTATCTACTGTTTTAGAAGTCGACTAGATTATTTTAGTTGATTTGTTACAATTAGTCGATCGATCATTGCAGCTGTAGTTACTCGTTAAATAATCTAGTCATGCCAACTAATCTAAATTTGTCAAAACTCTTTGAATCGGGATTGAAATACAACTTATGTAGATTTTCTTTTTGCATTGTAGATACCAGTTTTGATTTTTAAGTTGAATGACAAGGCTTAAGACTGGACTTTCTCCTCAACTTGAACTGTAAAGACGGTTAGATTAGTTTAGTGTTGATACAAATTATGATTTAGTCTTTTATGCCTGTACTCTACTGTGTTTCTCCACCTATTTCCATTCTTCCTGTGCTGGTACTTAAAGGTCCAGCCTATTTGGCCAGTATTATTTTTGTAGTGACCATGCCAGGGACTACACTTAATTTTTGGAGCATTTTTGCTAATTGGATTCTTGCTACACCCCTTGATCTAAGCGTGGGCTTGTGCTGGTTTAGGTTCTTCATGCTACTCAAAATAGAGAGAGGGTTGTTAGCCAAGTTTAAAGTTTCAGTATTGTGACATCCCTTATTGTACATAATAGTTTTGAAGTCTTTTATATATTTAGTTTTTTCTATTCAAAATATCTCTGAATATTTTATTTAAATAGTTACATTTCAGTCTATTTCAATACTTATTTTTCTTCTGTTTTTCCCCATTGTGAGACAATTAAAGGTTCTCTTATCTTGTCACTTCAACTTGAAATCAAAAATTTAGCCTATATCTTTTGGACTTCACTGTCAGATTCTTGATGACTTTCCCCAGCCATAGCCGCACCACTCCTCTGCTCTTACCTGACTGCCCGTTGTTCGTACGTAGTAGCCGGCTGTTGTACCACAAGTTGATCGCCTGCCCTCACTTGTTTCTGGGACAGTTTGTGTGCGTGGCTCAGGAGGATTACTGGAGGATCCTGAACCATGTGGAGAAGAACACGCACAAAGTGGAGGAGGAGGGCGAGATCGTCATGGTCAAGGAGCATCGGGAACTGGACCGCAGCGGGACCCGGAAGGGACACATCGTCATCAAGGTGAGACCCCTGGGTTTTTGAAAGAAAGAACAAAAACAGGGAAAAAAAAGCTGGAACGTAATTTTATTTATTTATGTATTTATTTTGATAGAGATTAGGTCCATAAATTTGTGGTAGAAAGTATTTGCACAGACAACTAATTTACTTGTGTTTGAATTATACTACCACTTTTGAATACAAATGTTTAGCCGTTGTTGAATGTTGTTTTTGTGAAATTTGAGTTTGAGTCTTCCCAGTTTTAATAAAAAATGCAGCAAAAACAGCAGATTAAAAATAATTTAAAGCGATATCTCTGCAATTTTACCTTGGTCTTATAACTTAAAGGGCCCATGACAGGTCGGACACTCATTTACCTAAAATACAGTTAAGATAAATATATTTCAAGTTTTGCTAAAATTCTTTACAAATGTTATCCCGGTTTAGCAGTTTTATAAGTTTTAATTTCATTTCCTGGTTGTAAATAATGACATCACACTAGGAAATTACCATAGCAACCACACTGTAAACTGGGCTAAAACTCATCTAATGTCATCAGTTCTTTTACCTGACAAATAAAAATACGTTTGAACTTATTTATTTAGTTGAATTGATGTTTAAATGGTCAAAAAAGTAGTTTATTTTGCGTAAATCGTGTATAAAGTTTGTCTCCCTAGTGTGATGTTTAATTCCTGTAATTTTCAACATATTTTTCAACTTTTCTCCACAAACAGTGACCTGATTGGTGTAAAACTATTATATATATTTACAACAAGTATTAATACACTGAATAAAGACAAAATTAGAAAATTAGAAAAACCTGTCATACGCACTTTAAACTTTAAACTAATACATTTAAAGGCTTTAGCACATAATATTGAGTAAGTATCAATATCAGGATACTCAAACAAAAATTGTACTACATGTTGCACTACAAATTGGCCATACATTTGCACTCACTGACTAGACCATCAATCCCTTTCCTTCCTAGCTGTTCATTTAGAACAAGTGTTAGCTCTATTACTGTTTGTCGTAGCATCTTGTGTTCGCTACATCACATCCCAAGGCCTTTCTCATGCTTTTCTCCCTCAAACGCTGCAGAGGCGCCAGGGATCGATCATGTAATGGTCCTGAACGATTCTCTTTGACTTGAGCGCCCAGAAAAGAAAAGTCAATTCCACCGAGCTGTAGTTTCTGCTTCTGTCCTTTCACAGGGCTTTAAAAATGTCAAATATATTTGTTTTTTTAAATGCATACTGCGAGATTTATCTTGTGACGTGCTTGTCACCATGGAGATGTTATTGCTTTGCCTGGAATTTTCGACAGTATGGTGTTAAATGCATCCAGCGAGCATTCCAGCAATTTTTATTGCTTGAAAATACAAAAACTGACATTCTTACTGTTCTCCACAAATCTGACCCGTAACTTGGTCCCGTGGTTACTCCTGCTTGTCTCTATGGAGATAGATAAGGTTAAAAAAGACTGTGTTTTTTCTGGGTATTTAGTATTAAATTGTAACTTTTTTTTTTCTTTGTAAGCCACAAAATTGATCAATAATGGCTTAAAAATTTAAACCGGTCCATTGACTGTATGACCTGGGTTTTTTTTAAATAATGGGGGTTAGGTGAAAAGAAGACATTTTCTTAGCACTCGCGCCTCAGTTGCAAGAATCAATCAAAATACAACTCTCAGTTAGGTAATCATGAGGGAACACAGTTATACCATGGTTAAAGGCTCTTTAAAAATCTGTGGAACATTTTATAACATAATAATAATAACATTTCCCCTGAAGGCAAGCAGGTGGCCAAACTTCCACCAGAATAGTTGCTCAGTACACATTAAATGTTTTTATTTAGACCTGTATTATAAAACATGTTTTAAAACTCACCACTGGTTTCAACATATGTTTAGCTTGAAAACAAATATATATATATATAAATCTGCCAAGTAAAATGTCCATTTTTTGTGCTGCTGTGGCCAACAAAAATGTAGTGTATTTGTGGTTTCAGTTCCTTGTTCAATGATCCGTTTCCACCAAGAGAGTGGAACTTGTAGCATTTTCACAATGAGAAAAAGCACGTGAGGGGCTAAGGAAGACATCTACAATAGGACACCATAATGTCAGGTTGTGGGCAGAGGCCAATAAAAAACCATGGGAGTCATGGTTTATGGAAAACTGGAAATGGGCAAATGTTGAATGTTACCATTTTTAAGGGATTGGTCCACCAATTTACCATATTAATCTTGTTTTCTTTCAAATGACAGTGCCTTTTGGACTGAATAATGCTTCCATTTTTGTCTCATCTGGAGAAAGAAACATAAACAAAAAACGTCTTAGTTCACTTGTGTTGACAGAGAAGATGTTTAACTTTATGCCAGTATTTCTTTCTTGTGAATTCACACAGTCATTACAGAGATATTGACAATAATCAGGTCAAAACATAGAAAACTCGCTTGCTTTCAATTTTTTTAAACATTGAGGAAATGCTGTATTATCCATCTATGACCAAACCTATAAATTAAAAAACAAACCAAATATATATTTATTTGTTGCAGTGCGTGCTATGCTAACCTGAGCGAGCTGGGACATCATTATTGACTGCCCGTGCTGCTCGATATGGATGATGTCCTTGTCAGTTTTATGATGAATGGGGACTTAATGTATTCAGACGTGTTTGTGTTGATTTTACAGTGTGCTTTATATGCCAGTGTCACATGACTTTATTGATCAGATCTGCCCTTGTGTGGCCGCAAACGTCTCCCAGGTTTACAGCAAAACAATGTCAACCACACTACAGCTTTATACAAAAAAGGTCCTTGGTGAAGTCCTGATTTAGTCTTTGCTGTTAGGGATGGCTGTTAGTCTTTAGTGCAGTCCTGTTTTAGTCCGGGTTTAGTCCTGTCCATTAATGTGTTTAGACTTTTAAAACAAGGAGCTTCCTGGAGACAAAGGACTCCAGGAAGAACTGGTGGAACAATGTGTTAAAAGATTATTCAAAGGCACAAGATACAACTTTTTGACAAATATAAAAGCTCCATAATTAGTTCAGCAGGAAAATAGTTCCTTTAAGACTATTTTGACATTAATAAAACAGTTTTTTATGAACATTAATGGTCATTACCCAAAGCTCATGACCATAGGTGAAGCTATGAACGTAGATTGACCGGTAAATCAAGTGGTTTGTCTTTCAAGTCAGCTCCTTCTTCACGCAACGGTCTGATACTGCGCCCGCATAACTGCAGACGCTGCACTGATCCCCCTGTCAATTCTTCCCTCACTCGTGAACAAGACCCCGAGATACTTGAACTCCTTCACATGGGGGAGGGACTCTACACCCACCCGGAGAGGGCAAGCCATCTTTTTCCGGTCGAAAACTATGGCCTCGGATTTGGGGATGCTGATTTTTATCCAGGTCCCTTCACACTCTGCTGCAAACCGCCCCAGTGCATGTTGCAGGACCTGATTTGATGGAGCCATCAGGACAACAGGATCCTGTGCCCTGATCAATTAGAATATTGAGTATATAATTGATATATAATACTATTAAAAAAACCTCAAAAGAGACAGAAACATCCAGTTAAATCACTCAGAAATGTGTTAAATTAGTCAGTAAAATCATTTTTTTACTAAACAATACACTTGATATTCAAATTTTCATATCTTCAAAATAATATTCACAATATTCTCAACATCTTTATACATTGGCCACTTCTAAGCCCAGACCTAATTCTAAAATATGCATTATATTCAGTCCAAAGTTTCCTGTGTGCTCCTTTTAGTCAAAGCAGTATTTACCTGTGTCACAACTGCGCTCTGGTGTTTTCAGGGCACTCCGGAGCGCCTCATCATGCATCTGGTGGAGGAGCCGTCGGTGGTGGACCCCACGTACATTGAGGACTTCCTGCTGACCTACAGGACGTTCCTGTCCAGCCCCATGGAGGTGGGCTCTAGGCTGCTGCAGTGGTTCCTGGTGAACACGATGCGCGACACGGTCAGTCCTCCCTCCTAAGTGTTTTCACTGTGCTTATACCAGCAACTGTACTTTATCTGTTATATGTATTTTTTTTTTTTTTTTTTTTTTTTTTGATAACGGATACATTTAGCCATTTTTTGTATTTTGTTTGTTGTATTTTTTTTTTTAGAATTGCTTGTAATATTCTAACCAAACACCATTGTTTCCCATAAATTTGGTTCAAGCTTTGGTGGCTTATTGCCTATAATTAATTCAATCAGTCTGTTTTAACATAATAGTTACTCGTTCATGTTCTTGACAATACAAAAAACAACAAATTATGATTCTTTCTTTTTATGCCAATATAAAATCCAGGTTGTTTTTAGACTACGGGGAAGAATTGTAGACAATGAGGGGACCATTATAGTTTATTAAAGGGAAACATACTCTACAGAAGTGCTTCTCAATTATTTTCTATTGCCCTCCCTCTCCACCGCGACTATAAATAGTATAATTTGTCTATAAAATTGTTATGTCCATCTCTGCATAACGTTATATCCTTATTAATATTAAGGAAACCAAAAGAAAAACCAACTTACAACAAAGAATAACTTTATTAAGGCCAACGTACACCGGGACGCAAATTAAGCGCCCCCATTAGAGCGTGCACACACCGGACGCACGTGGGCATTTAGAACTTGTTGAATTGGGACGCGATACCGCGGCTGAAATATATGATTTTTTTAACTTCTCCGGTGAGTACAGACAGGTCTCTTCTGTGACCGACAATAACACCACAAAAAACCTTGAGGAAAAAAGGATGAGAGCTGCAGGAGCCGCAGAGGGAGCACCTGCTCGTCTCCTGCGCTTCTCCTTCAGAAAACTCTAGTTTCTCGCTAAACTCATTAATAACCTGCTCAAACCACCGTCTTTCCTTTCCTCACACAGCCTCGCGCCCTGTCTCTCATATTGTCCATAATCTGCCCATTTTACTCATATTGAAAACATCTCGGTTGTTTTATAGCCCTTTTAAGAGCTGTGACCCGCGTCGTTCAGTGTGTGTTGACGCGCATGCTTGAAGCACGTCAGATAAAGCGATATGGTGCGGCACGATTTGGTGTGCGTTTGGTGGGCTGCCCGCTCCAGTGGACGAGGGCCGTTTATTGTTTTGGGCAATTACACTTTATTCTAGTACGACAAAAAGCATGTTCGCGTGGGTGCGCCCCACTATTTGAGAAGCACTGCAGAAGCTGCACACTCAGGCTTTGTTCATCTCAAGGCTTCATCCCACCATAACTGCATTTGACATCTGACATTTTTCTTAGTCTATCAATACTCTTCATGGATATGTCATCCTGGAACTCAAACCTACTGTATGTCAATATTGTGAATGTATTGGAGCTCAAATAGGACAAAAATCTGTCATCAGGAGGGCAACATTGATTTATATGGCTATAATATAATCGGTTGTATCAAAAGGTTTCACTGTTTTGTAACATTTGCTAAACTAACACAAGAAAGTGCAGGACTAAGAGGGTAAGATATTAGGACGTTAAAAAGGACGTTTTATTAAGTATTTAATTGCAAATATATTTAGACATTAAAATATTTGAATTATAAGTGTCAAACGTGATGTCAACAAGATTAACATATAAGAGACACCATCAGTGACATACATTTAAACATACCAAAAATGAATGTAAAGGAGCAGAAAGAAGTGCAATCTCCCCCCTTTTTCATCACATACTTAACATTGTTATTATAATTAAGATAAACATTTTGACAGCAAACAGTAAATTCTTTTTTTTAATTATTAACTTTTAGCCTTCATTTTTGCATTTATGTCTTTATCACCGTTTAGACTTTATGAAAGCATCTGAGCTTGTGGGTTGAATTCAGGTCAGTGATTGTTATTCCATTCTTTTGGGAAACATGCAGATGAACTGGTCAGAGCCGTTCTGTGGCAGAGCATCACCCAATTATTTCTCCTCCTGCTGTTTTTTCTTTATTTCCGCGCGTCTTATCTCTGCTGCACTGTTTTCTGAAGCTTTATGTAAAACTTTTTTGGGGCTGCAGTGTTGGATGGGCAGGTTTTCGCATGCATAAACTTTCAGATAAGAAGCTTCAGTGTTTCTCGTCTGGAAAGAAAGTTGTATTTATTTTTTGTGACCCACTTTTTGCTTAAATAAAGTTGGTTATTGTTTGACAAACTTCTCCACAATTCTAATAATAATTTAATCTAATAAATGAAATACTCTTACTACATAACAGGGCTGCCTGATTTTATTTTTGATTAGTAATTTTATTTTTTTATAAAATATTAGTTCAGAATACACATCTAAGAACATTAGATACACAGATCCAACTTTTTCACTTCTGATACAACGTCAATACTAAAAAGTAGTTTGTAAAATAGTAGTTATTTTATTAAAAACACAATAAATGACAAAACTGATCAAAATATGATAATGAAGCATTTCCGTTTTGCCAAATTCTTCATTAAAATGTGTGAGGTAAAACAAGAAGTGCATGCATTTCAGAACACATTTTGAAGAGGTTTAAACTACAGGGTCAGCTAGTTTATTTTACATAGAATTTATTATCAGCTACAGTTGACATAAAATATATAAAATACAGTTGACATAAAATACTTTCGCAGAGCTCGTATCTGCAGCAGGTAAAGAGAACTCAACTTAAATAATAATACTCTTTTCTGTGTTTTGTTTTGTTGTCTCAGGTGACGAGAATCGTGCTGCTTTGGGTCAACAACCACTTCAACGACTTCGAGGGCGACCCTGCCATGACGCGTTTCCTGGAGGAGTTTGAAAAGCATCTGGAGACAGCGGTAAGGGATGGCAAATAATGAACGTCTACGGCTCATTAATGGTACTAACTACTTTCATGCTGTGATTTATTTATGGCATGTTTTTTATTGTATTGCTCCTTTTAAGTTTGAGGGGATTCTCCTGCTTTTGGATATTGGATATATTTTCCTTAACAATTGTTATGACTGGTCTAACTGTACAATTAGACCTGTCAAAATGGTCTAATTGTACATTAATTGCACCTTTTTTTTTCTCATGAGTAGATGTTTTGTTTTTTTTGTTTTTTACATTTTCCCTGTGTTTTCAGAAAATGAAGGGTCACCTGCGCCTGCTGAACATTGCATGTGCTGCTAAGGCCAAGTGCAGACAGATCACGCTCCAAAAGGCAGCGCGGGAGTCGTCGCTAAACTTCAGTGTTCAAGGCGGATCTGAGCGTTGCTTCGGCATTTTTGTGGAAACTGTAGAGCCGGGCAGCAAGGCGGCCGAGGAGGGACTGAAGAGGGGAGACCAGGTGAGGGAAAAGCAACTACAGGAAGATATGTCAATTTGGAATATGTTTTGTGTAAGAAAAATTGTAGGTCAAGTTACAGTCAGTACTGTGAAGAGGGGAGTCTGCTAACAGTAAAAATGCATGTTTATTATTGAACATGTTATATGTTTAACCATGTTACATTATTGTTTCTTCATCAAAAACATAACTGGAGTTGTATATTGCTTCATTCATTCTTGTTTTATTAATCCTGTTTACAAGTCGTGTGTAAAGAATCTTCTCTTGTACCGTTTTTAAGTCTATAAACCATCTCCAAAATCGCTCTTTGGTCAAATTGTGTTCACATTGAAGGCACCGTTACCGTGGAGACTCATATATATAATTTTTACATTTCTGGCTACGTGTGCTTGCACAGTTTATGTAAACATGTAAATGTCTGGTTCTACTTAAACTCATTTCGCATTTCAAACTAAATTATCGGCTAATGCAGTAGGAAAGTTGTGGGTTCTTCTTCTAGATTGACCTCAGAGGAAGTAGGTAAATAGTGAAGAAGTATTTTAATCTGAGGTGTTATTTCTGAAACAAAATCTCTCTTTGTTTTAGTCACATGAAACATTTCAGACTGACCCTGGTTCTTCTCCTAAATGTGAACTGAAAAAGGCCTCAGCTGCACTTCTGCTCTCTGTGTTAGAGAAGATAAAAGGCAAAGTCAGAAAATATCAGAATGTGGTAACCTAACAGTTACAAAGTTATGTATTTTTTCACAAGATGAATATTAATATTTCACAAATTTCAGTAGCTTGTAAGTAGCCAGTAAGATAATGCTTTATTCATTTCTCCCTCCATTTGTGGACCTAGATATATGCATTTATTTTATTTTTTATTTTATCAAACATGCTATTGGTTACCCTAGCATTTGTATTTCCTGTTTTAGAATGCACAATGATGCCTATGTTTGGAACATGGATGTATTAAATGAACTGGATAAGGTACGCCCCCTCTGACTGTGGTCCCAGATTGATTTGTGGCCGTGTGAGGTACTGCAGCCTCCTGGAACCAGCCTTTTTCTAAAATTGCACATTATAATTGCAGACAGGACTGAATTATTATCGGTATTTAAATAAAATAGAAGGAAATGTTCTTTTCTACCGTTTCTAAAATCACCGAAATTACCGTTTTTATATGAAGTGGGGGATTGTCGTCACGTGGCGCCCTAAAACAAAGATGGCAGCCATCATTTCAGGAAGTAAAACAAAGATGGCAGCCATCGTTTCAGGAAGTAAAACAAAGATGTCAGCCTTCGTATCAGGAAGTAAATGCGGAAGTAAGAAACTTTTTTGGGGTCATGCGCCAATGAGCTCACTCCATAGGGATAAACAGGACGGCCATCTTGGATTCATCTTCCAGGTTTTATTATAGTTCTATGGTTTGGAAAACAATTTAAAGCCAAGTCCAGATTTCCAAGCCATTCCAAGCAGTCTTTAAGCAATAGAGCTCCCTCTACTGACAGCAATAGGCATGAACTATGAAAAACACCTTTAGCAACCATTTGTCAACAGAGCCATCATACCAATATATACATAGTGTTCATAGTGAAAGCAATTTGAGTGCAGAAATACTCAATGAGTTTGGTGATGGTTTATGGGCTTAAACAATGCGAAGGAGACTACCTGTTCTCAATGTTCCAATCTTTTACTTAACGTTCATGGGGAAATTTTTACTGAGTGATTTATCTGTGCTCAGAGAAGATATTCTCATAAATAGGATTAATGAAACAAATGTAAATGAAGCAAATAGCTTCAGGTATATTTTAGATGAGGGAGCAATCTTGTAACATGGTTAAAAGTCAATTTAATATGTCCACTGTATGATAAATTACTGATAATTCCTATGCCAAGGGTAACAGAGTAGTTTAAATGGCTGCCTAATAAATATAGAACATACATAATATATTATACTTTCTTTCAGATCTTGGAAATTAATGGGCAGAACTTTGAAAACATTTCACTGACCAAAGCTGTGGACATCCTGCGGAACAACACACATTTGTCACTGACAGTCAAGACCAACATTTTTGGTAAGAATAATATGACCAAACCTTTAGCTTGAGACGACGTATATGAGAAAATGTATGACCAAAATATAAATCTTTTTAATGGCTGGTCAAAACTTGGCTCGATCAAAACTGAACAACAACTAAACCAGGACCATATCAAGCATTAAACCAGGACTGTACAGGCTCTAAAGCAAGTCTAAACCAGGAATTAACCATGAATAAACAGGATTGCACAGTGTCTGAAACGGGGCCAAACAAGGTTAAAACAGGGTCTGAACCAGATAAGAACCTGTTTAAAATTGGACTGAAAATGGTCTGGTCTATAGCAGGACTGAACCAGGTCTAACACGGACTAAACCAGAGCCAATCCATATCTAAACCATCATTAACATCTTTTCATTTTTGCAATAAAGTTTGTAACTTGATTGATATATATTGCGTTAGTTGATAAAGCTCTAAAAATACTTGTTCAACACACTGTGCAGGCCTTGTTTAAACCATAACTTGACCATGAAAATACCAACAGCAACAAAAAAAGAATAAAACCAATTTTCCTGTCTGTAGTTTTCAAAGAGCTGCTAAACCGGGTCTTTCATGAGAAGAAAAATGGCGGCCCTCACATCCCTAAAATCCAGGAGAAGAAGGGGAATCGCTTCTCCATCCCCGATCTGCCCGGAGACATGGAATTTCCCACGGACCACAAAAGCACAAGGAAAATGAAGGCCAACACCGTGACCGGGGGACGGAACAGGATCCGGAAAATGCTGGAAAAGACGAGGTTCAGCATTTTACCTCCAAAACCGTTCAGGTAAGGTCTGGGGCCAGGCAATAACTAAATACTAGTATTAACAAATCAGTTGCCATGTTTCCTCTACTAGAAGAAGATTTTGATCATTTATGTATCTACTTGAATACATGTGTCAAACTAATGGTTGGCAAAGAGATACAGGCGACCAAGGTGACCGCGTAATTCCCTCACCTGCCAGTTTGGGACCTAAACCTTTTTCTCCTGTTGAGTGGATCTTTTCACCCTTTGCCTCACCTTTCGTTCCAGCTCTATGATTAGAGGCTGCACTACACACATCTCACTACACTGGATTATAATGATATTCCCCTTATAGTATGGTAATTATTGTGATATTGTGATAACAGTTAGGGCGGCTTGTGATTGTTTTACAGACTATACAATAATACCGTTTTTAACAAAGACAGTGCCTTTATTAAATAAAAATCTCAAAAAAGAATAAACTATTTCAGAGTTTGATCAATAATACACTATTTGTGAACGAAAATCTATATAGAAGCCTTCAGTCAGTATATTTCAACTTTTATTTGGTCAAAATGTATTAAAAAATCTTAATGTACAAAACTAATTTTATTTCTTGTTCAGAAGTTATGACATTTGTATCAAGCCAGTTTGCTTAGCATGAGTAACATCACACGTACCGCCCTAAGCTGAGAGAAATGATGAAATAATGATTCCATGCAGTTCAGAACATGTTTGTGGTCTGAACTGCAGGGTTTTCTACAGAATAAGTCCCATGGAGACAAAAGACATTTAGTTCTTTGACAAACATTGATATTATTTTAATTAATAATATGATATTTTTAATTGTTGTTTCAGCTCTGTATGCCATGCTCTTTCAACCTATATATAGAAGTATTTAAAAAATATTCAAGTAAAGATGACTAGTTACTTCCAGTCTCTATTCTCAAGTAATTACGGACAAAGGACACATTTTGTTCTTGACTTTGAATGCAAAGCAGAGACATTGTTCATCCGGCAGGCTACACAGAATTTTGTCATTACCGTAGAAATGTTCAAAACCTGCTTTGATTTTGAAGCTGATTAAAATTCCAGTGTTCCAAATTATTTATTTTTTATTATTCAATCCTTGTTTCAACCTTATCAAACAAAACAACACTTTGCCTTTGTTCTAAATGTTCTGCCTTTTGTTGGGTAGTGATTTTCTCATTAATTGTCGACAAATTGCTCAAAACTAAAATTACACTTTTGTTGAATAGAAATTGTCTTCTTTAAATGCAGAACAGCACAGGATTAATCAAACATGCATGAATCACCCAAAATACAACTCTGAATAAGGAAATGACAAGGGTGAACCAGTATTAAAGGTCAATTTTCTATTTTCTTTAAAGGTAACTGGAACGTTTTTTCACTGTTTGAAACTTTAAAAATTGAGTGCAGGACCTTAAACAACCATTTACTAAATTCCACAAGATCCAAATGGATACTATGCAAAGACTGCAAATATAAAATGGTGAAAGTCCGTCTTGTTTCCACGCTGGGCTGTTTTACATTCCATGCCTTTCCTGTCTGTGTTCTGCTTATGCTGCACTTCTGTCTAAACTGATGCATATTCCACTACAGCTCTGTGATTTGACCTGGTCTGAGAGAGTCTTGAAAACAGATTGTGTGACTTTGTTTCAGACCCGTGTTTCTGTCTTGTTTTATTGTCATTACCAATATTGTAAATGGCTATTACTAATAGTGATGTTCCAAAAGGTGTTTCTAAGGAATCGTTCTGTTGTTAAATCCTTAAATAGCTTAATTATTTTCTCAAAGGTGCAATACGAAACCTCTCTGGGTCCACATAAGATAAGAGAATGGGTAAATTTCAATTCCAAGAACAGTAGAAGAATAAAATATGCAGTCGGAGGTCTTTATAAAACGACTTAAGAAAATCGTAGAAAGGATTTCAGGGGTTGTCATCCGGACGCTGTTTGAAGATCGAGACGTTTCGACTTTTATCCAAAAGTCATTGTCAATCAGAGAGCTGGTATGGGAACTCGGGCTTATATGCTACTCTAAGTAGTGAGAGTCCTGCCCCCCAGTTGTGACTCCTCCCTGGGGGCAGGACTCTGGACGAATGAGGGTTTACGTCGACG
This sequence comes from Rhinogobius similis, assembly GCA_019453435.1. Classification (NCBI taxonomy): domain Eukaryota; kingdom Metazoa; phylum Chordata; class Actinopteri; order Gobiiformes; family Gobiidae; genus Rhinogobius; species Rhinogobius similis. The sequence continues at coordinate 11,685,892 of CM033637.1, forward strand.
ACTTAAGAAAATAAGAAAATGCCTATATTTGCGCATTCAAGGCACTGAAGAGTTCATGTTAATAATCACTCGATAAGCAATAATCATAAATATAAATTACATTGTATGAAATGCACAGCCCAACCTGTAACTGAAGCAAGCTAGAAAGGTTTAATGTATGTAGAATATCCAGGGCAAAGCAAAAACATCTCTGTAAAAACAAGCAGGTAGTGGGCCCTCTTCTAGAAAAGTCACATACTGCACCTATAAATATTTAGTCAAGGTAATTAGAAAGGAAAATTGATTAACATTCAATATTATTCTCATAACACAGTGTAGATTCAGAAGGTGGAATTAGTTGTATTAATTGTCTCACAAATTGTAAACCCAAATAGTAGGTCAAGAAAATACGATGTTGTACCGATCCTTGTCGTCGTCTCTTGCTCTTTGTGCTTTTCAACGTTGTCTCTCTTTTATATGTGCTGCTTCAGGGGCCTTTTTGGGTAAGACCTGGTCACTCGCCGAAACCATGTGACTCTCTTTTCATTTGCAAATGTAACTTGCATCATTATCAGCCGACTACATTTTTCATCTCCGTCTACAAGTTTGACTTTGTTGTTCTTACTGTGTTTTTAATGTTCATTCAAACCCATTATCTCTGTTTTAATAGCACAGCAATCCACATTTTATCATGATCTCTTTTTGCAGCACACATTTAATTTAATATTTTACACACTCATTGTCAAAGAAAAACTCAAATAAAACTGGAATTGTTATAATAGAAGACTATATTATCTTCTCTATTACATTCACAATTCATGGTCACAGTTCAAATGCTGTTTTAAGCTTTAGGTTTGGGTGACAATGCTTTCCCATTTTGTTACTTAAGTAAAAGTTAAAAAAAGAGCAAAGAATTACTCAAAAGTAGCATGTTTTGAAGTACACGTGTAAATGTACTTTAAGAGTAAAACGTATTTCACACAGATATGAGTGTTAAATGTAGCGATTTTGAGAAAGAATTGTGCTAATCATTTGCTGTGAACAGTAATAAATCCATTCAATTTCCTATTTTTTCTTGTACATTTTATGTGTGTAGTTTTGATCACGCAAGACGTCACCACAAATGTGCTAAAAATAACCCCTCAAACTTTCCAGTCCAATTAATTAAAAAATGTAGTAGAAAGTACAGATTCCTGCCCTCAAATGTCGTGACGTAAAAGTAAAAAGTGCCCCCTGGGAAAATTAGTTAAGTGAAGTACATATGGCAAAGAGCAGTTTTACTTTCGTGTGTTTCCCCTGTACACTGCTCATATCCACTCTCTCAGGTGAACCCAACCAGTTTTTGTCTAATCCTCCTCTTGTCTGTTTTCGCCGCTGCTGCAGTGATGGAGGCTTTGGTCAGTCTCAGGACGACAGTATCGTTGGGACCAAACAGTGCAGACACAGCGTCGCCATCATGCCCATCCCTGGAAACCTGTCCTCCAGCAGCCCCGACCTGTTCCAGCCCAACTCCAGTGTGCTCGACTTCTCCAACCCCGCCGGTAAGGCCACATCCACACTCAGGAGCGAGATCATGGTTAATACCGAATGTTGAGGTGGGCAATTTTGGAGAAAAAAAGGTCTCCATATTTTTGGGATCATCTTGATAATGATAATCAGATCAAATGTTTTCAAAGCTAAAGTGAAGCCTCTTGAGAACATTCTGGCGGGTTAAATTTAAAACAAAATGTTTTTTTTTATTTGAAACAATAATATAAAAGTAATTTTGGAATAATTACTGCTCTAAGTCATAAAACCTCATTGCTCCAAACATTGTTTTGAAGTCTATGTATGGTGTAGTTATTTGATTACTAAATTAGTTGACGATTAATCCAATAACACATTAACTTATTTCAGCCGTACTGTAAAAGTCAGATGCTCCACTTTGTGATTAAATTATTTCTGTATTTTACATTTGTACACATGAGGCTGAAGATTAGATTTGATGATGAACAAAATAACGTAATAAGACTATGTTTAATGTTATTAAAACATATACTATCTAGAAACACATTCATTTTTACACACAATATGAAAAATGTAGCCAAAAATAATATTGTGATTTAATGTAATGTAATATGCATTATGTTAATGTTTTGTTTTGTTTTTTTAATCTGGGTCAAGTCATAGGGTGGGGAGCACTTGCGCCCCCTATTGACTGGCTGCCACTGTTTTGCTGTATTTATGTTCAGCTTGCCCGACCTCACATAAATAAACAGGTTACATTGGCAATATTTCATAGTGTGTTTCCACAAAATAACGATTCATGAGGGAAAAAAACGCAAGATGCTGAAAAAGAAAATAAAGTCTTGATTTATGTCACGGCCCGTTTTTTAGACACACAAATTTGCCTTCTCCTGGATTCAGTTTGCAGATCTATAAATCATCTGTGCTATTAAACTAGTGCAAACCTAGACTTTTGGATTACAGCCCAAACTTTACCATTAATGTCCTTACATTTTATTACTATATATTTTTCAACTTCAGATAACTTTCCCTACACTTTTGGGAGATTTTACATCATCCTGTAAATGATTTGCCAAGCTTGCTATTTATCAAATGTTCAATAACGTCTGAAAAATCACAGAATATTATTAATATTTCCTCCAGTTGTCATCATTCGGGGATGTAAGATGCTGTTTTTCATCTTTATTTGAATGTACTAAAATTAAATGTCAACTCTGCCATCTTTTTGAGGGATTTTTACACTATTTTGGTCCTTGCAATGAAATGACTTTACAGCTGCTGATATTAGAAGAGGTTTGATTATTTAACCCTTCCATACCACTGAAAGGTTAATCTAAAATCTTTTAACTTCTATGCCTTTAAAGGTGCACAAAGTTATTGTTTTGTCTGGAATGCTCCACAGTATGTCACTAACTTACCTACGTCCATGGAGACAGGTCATGTTACAGGTCATAATGCAAGATATAAAAGTTTAATACTATACTGTGGAACATTTCAGGCAGAACAATATCATTGTCTACAGAAAAGTTTAATATTGCACCTTTAAAAGCAAGTGTCATGTAAATATACGTAGATTTAATATAGATATGATTCCATTATAAGTTAACACATCCTTATTATTATATGATCTTTTATAGTTATAGAATTACCTAAATCTAAACATGAAAAACATTCTGGTTTCTTTCTGATCTTGTTCCTTCAGATGACTTGGGTTCACACATCAGATCATCAGATTTTGGTGTGCCACTGTCATACCGATGGGTTCGATGGTATCAGATGGGTTTTAGGATTGTAGCTTGGGCATTTTTTAGCTTTCAACTTCACTTTCTATTTTCTTGTATTTTTCTCTGTTGTGTAATCTTTTTTCTTGAATATATCTAAGTTGAGTTTTGGCACTGCAGACTTTCTTTGTGGTGCTGCTGGGCTCCACTTGACTCCAATTTCACTTTTACTTGTGTGTGTCTTTTTCTCTTGTTCCCTGCTCTCGCTCAGCCCTGGGACTGTACTGTGAGTATTAACACGAGCCATATGCTTTTTGTTAATGCCGCACTCATTTTCAAGATTTACATCCTCAAATTGTCAACATATGCTTAGGGGTTGTTTGTGATGCTATATTGTCCCTATTTAGCGTTTTAACATTTAATTATGTTTTCTCTTATCATTCTAAGATAGTTAGAGTTGTCATTCACTCATTCTATTCAGATCATCACTGTTAAACATGTGCTCTCATTTAAAGTGTATAGGACAGGATAGGCTATATATTTCACTAAAACATAGTACATATTCATATTTGAAATCTGACAAAGATTTTTTGGGAAGAATTGGACAGTAGTTGTGAGATAGGTGGACGCACTTCAACTATAGTTACCTAGCTATCATTGTGTAAACAAGAGGGCCAAAATTCATATAAACATTAGTTATAATTAGACAAATAAAATGTCTAAAAAACACCATTATTTTCTTAAATTAAGTTATGATGAAAATTGTTCCTGTTGCACATCACTGCGTTTTCGAAGGAATGCCACAGATGAATGGATTCGGTTTTAGAATTCAGCTCTACTTCCTCTAATATCCAACTTTTTCAATTTTTCTTGACAAACTGCCACTTGATAGAAGTAAAAAAAAAAAAAAAAAAAAAAGTTTGAAGAAACACAAATGTCCACATCAGTTAATATTGTCAAAATAAAGCTTTTTTCACCTGTAGATTTACTCACAGTGGGAAGACAAACCAACTGTTAGAGGACTGTAGTGGCAAATGTTCAAACAATTTGTTTTTGCATACACAGCAAACCTACAGGAGAACAACCTCTGAGCAGGGTTGCCAGATTGGGCGGTTTTCCGCCCAATTGGGCTCCTTTTGTTGGCTTCGGGCGGAAAAAAATAGCGTTGGGCGGGTGCATATATTTTGGGCTATTTTTGGATGTCTCAGGCGGGAATTTGAAAATGCAAAATAGATTAATACCTTCATAAATATTTGTGTATTATTGATTGAGTTGTTGATAGAATATTAAATAGAATAGAATAAATTACAGAAATTGAATATTGAATGGTTTGCAATAGTGACATTGGTTGTGCTGGTTGTCAGTCAAAATGTCTAATCGACCTCTGATTGGATGGAAACAATAAACACCGGCTCAGTCTGCGCACACTCGGGTTTGGCGCTGGGTCCTGCTTAATGTTTAGGGTTTAAGGCGAGGTCAGTTTATCTCACGGCTGGAGAGGAGATACAGGATTTAAAACAAGATTTCCAAGTGGGGGAAATACAAGAAAGTATATTAGAAGTAATGGGAGAACCAGCCTGAGCTGAAAATGTGGATTGCCCCAGTTCTGGAGAATGAGTCCAAAGCACGCTACACGTATTACAATTCTGATATCCAGTTTGCATGGGACTAAAGTCTATATGACAAGTTCTCATTATATTCAAATTATGGCTTAGTTTGGTGGGAGGGCACTTGTGGTAAATATTTAGCAGTTTTACATTTTTGAAGTACAGTTCCAGAAGAAATTTTGATAAATAAAAGTTTAAAATTACAGGTGTGTGTCATCAAAATGTGACGTACAGTTGAAAATAAATAGACAGTTAACACTATAAATGTTATGAAGATTGTCAAACAGATGACAAAATAGGCAAAATGTGTAGTAAAATCTTAAATACAATCATATTCAGTATATATTAGTCTAACCTGTCAACTTTAAACGCACCATACAATCAGATAGTGGTACTGTATAGTTGCCAAATAAGGAGGGCTAAGGGCCCGACTGTGGTCTATATGTTTATCTGGTGTGTGCCGTTGGTTTGTTCATAATTTTACGGTTGCAACTGTGCTTTGTATGCCATATAAATAGTAATTTTGGAAAGTTTATAATTTGGGCTGGTTTTCATTGATATTGGCGGGTTTTATGTGGACTTTGGGCTGGAAACTGTCAACAAAATCTGGCAACACTGCCTCTGAGAACAACACTGATTAAAAAAACGTGCCCACAATGCCTGCACCTTGTCCCCTTTAAGCAAATTATAAAAAACTATGACCAAAGAAACATTAACTCGTTAATTATCAAATTAAATAAGCAGACATTATCTAAACAGAGAATAATCAAAATTCCAAATAAAGACAATAAACAAAATCTTACCTTTAGCAACAATTACCAATACAGAGTCAAATATATTAAGTAGGAATAAAAGTGTGGGCTCTGAAAACTGAGACGATCATTTTATTCAACTTACTACTTGAGTAAATGTAAGACAGTACTATTACATTTGGATACGAGCCAGGAGGAAATAAAGTCTTCAGGGTTACATTTTCTCTTTGACTTCTAAAATGTCCTCCTACCTGAAATAAACCCGTCGCTGAAGCCAGAGAGGAGAGAGAGCAGAAGAGCGTGTTAATGGATGGGCAGTTAGCCGCGTGTCGTGTCACGTGCACCTCGTCCTGAGGAGTAATTGGGATTAGGGCCCCGTGATACGAGTGGGCAATTTAGAGGAGCGCTCCCCACACTGACATCACAAATCACTGCTAATGAGACAAGTAGCATTTAGCATTGCGCAGCCTTCTTGCCACACACACTCAAGTAGAAAATCACCTACATTCAACAATATTATTCTGCGCTACTTCACTCTAAGAGAAGATGTGTCTCTGCTGCACTTTAGCCCAACATCTTAGCACCTAATTTGGTGAGGAAAATATTGGAGCATTTACAAGGAGTAAGGTTAATGTTAAGGTGCACTTTATTGCCCCGTAGGGAAGTTTGTTCTTCTTTTTGCGGGCACTATTCTCCAGATCTTGCGTTAGGTTTGGTTTATTTTTCAGTACATAATTAAATCAGAATGCTGTAAAATAATATACTTTTTTATCATTATACACTACTCTTAAATATTTTATATCTAATTGGTTATAAATGCATTTTAAAAACCTACATTTACAAGAGAAATCGACTTCTAAAAACATGGTCCTAGTCAGTTGTGGCTAAGTGGAGGGACGAACTCACTCACAGTTAGAAAAAATGTTTTTCTCTGTATTTTTGAGCAATAAAAACATCCGTACTGAAATAAATGATAGTTAGATCCTCCTAATGCCATACAGAGGAAAATTCAAGCAAAGCAATAGCATCTCCATGGAGACAGCTAGGACCCTCCACCAAATCAGTTACAGTGTGCGCCCTTAATAAAACAGTACATATGTTCTGTTCGATCCTTGTTTACCTGGAGACTATCTCAGAAAACTGCTGTGCACAGTGAATGCTCCTTAGCCGCGTGTTTATCTCTATACATCACCCAAATATTGAAAATCCAATAAGCCGTGTGCACAATGAGCCAGGCCGATCGATTTGGTCACAGTAGAAATGTGTTCACTTATTGCTATTGATCTTGTCTCCTCCATTTTATGTCATGGCTCTCATATATTACCCCCTAATAATACAGCTCTTATACAAACATCACCACAGACAAATGAGTCAGGTGTTTTTTAATAGATAAACTCTGGTGCTTAGAGCTTGGCAGGAAGATAATATAACAAAAACAATGATGGCCCGTCAACTACTTTAACCTCAAGTACCGGTAATTATTTGTTGCTGAACTGCTATGCTTTTGTCTGCTATAATACATATGGATCCTTATTTTAAAATTTAAGCCACAGTATTGATCTAAAAAGGACTTAATAAAAGATTTCCACCTGCCTCTTTGCAGCAGCATGCACCATAAATGTCATCACAACAAAGCATCGACCACGCTGATGGCTCACCTATCTGCATGTATCATTGCTTTAGAAAAATGTTATAAAATTGGAGACTAAATTAAGTAAAGAGCAGTGGGCGTTCCTGGGGGAAAACAAGGATTTTTGTCAGCAACGGCATTTTGAATCAAGAAGAAGAAAGATTACTCAAACACGCATGAATCACTCTAAATACTACTGTTAGAGGATAAATGTGGAGGGAAAACAACTACAACATGGCTAAAAGCTCTTAAAAGCGTATAATAAGTGTCCTTTAGGAAAAACTGCAGACAAACAAAGCAGTTGAATTGTACTCCTTTATTGTTATCGACTTTTCTTATTGGCCTCATATATTACCTTCTATTGTAAATGTCTCTGTGTCGCTCTTGAACAAACACAGTAAGTCATTTAAAAGCCTGCTTCATGTTACAGCGGTAATGACTTTGAGTTATAAACACACTGTTATCTGTCTCAAGAGCTGGACAGGCTGTGCTAAATGGTTCATGTTCAGAAACCCACTGTTTTATGATGCCTTATCTCCAGCACCTGTCATGCATGTGGAGCGTATTAACGCGTGTTAGATTGTTTTAATGTTTTAACAGGTCTTCAACACAATTACTTATCGGAATCCTTTACTTTGAGTGGATAAAAAATGAGGTCCCCATGAGGTAAATCCTTCAAGGATTTATGGTTTAAAGTTCATGTATGTGTTCATTTAGGTTGAGATGAGGGTTTGGGTAGGTAGGGGAACGTTAGGCAAGTGGTAATTTTGGTAAGGTTTGGATCAGCAACCAGGAAATGAAAAGTCCACTTAATGGAACTTTAGTGAAGTTCAGACTGGATGACTCCTTCCCTCACCTGCACAAGCTTTCCCTCCGGGCCTTCACTGCCTGCTCAGCCTGTCCTCGCTCAATACTCTTCATCTCAATGCTCAAGCTGCAGTCCTGCCTTGCTCATCTCCACTCAGTGCTCAGGAAACATGTTTTACACTCTGCTCTGGCTTCTCCGGTAGCCTCGCCCCACGCCATCACCACTTCTGCAGAGAATTCACCAGTTTTTATTTTTTCACCACCACCAGTGTTTATGTCCCAAGGGAAGAGTCTCAAATCTAGTTCTGCTCCTCTAATTCATCGTTTCTCATTCCTTGCCAGGATCTAAGCACCCAAGCAACGTTATTATCCTAACACATTAATTTGCCTCAAATTAATTTAGCTAATTTTGAGTCTGTCCAGCTAAAATGTCCCCACCGTATCTGGTAGTGTAGTAGTGGTTTAAGGCATTACACATATGTGGTTGTTACCACCCCGGGCTCCTGGTTTGATTCCCACCCTCAGCCTTTGGAAAATGTGTCTAACCTCTCTGTATTTCACACTACAGCTTCTGTCGGATATAGTCTTCAGACCAGATTTTTTTTAAAGGAGAAAAAAAAAAGAAATGTCCCCACAAAGAATCGAAACCCATTGCGTGCGTTAGCATGTTAGCTGGTGTGTCTGTGTGTTAGTGTGTGTGGCTAATGGTCCGTAGCCTCCTCTCTGCTCAAACACAGGGACGTGCTAATGCAGTGTCTGTCTCAGGAGAAGCTGACAAATCCATTATTGAACACATGTGGCATGAACTCTTTGTCAGTATACTCATAAAACAGGCTCAGTCTGCAGTCCGCCCTGACAAATGCTGCAAAAGGGTTGTTTAAAAAATGTTTTTGACAATTACATTTGTAACTTGAAGTTCTGTGTTTTTCCTAATCCAACAATGTTATTGTCCTTTACATGTTTTGATAAAACATTTCAATACCATAAATAGTTAATTGTCATAAATGTGAGAGTTTTTGTTTAATTAATTAACTCTATGGGTGCACCTCTTCACTGTATTTTTGTGTGTGAAGTTTTTTATTTCATGTTACCATTGTGTTGTTGTGTATATAGTAACATATCTGTTTTTAGCAAAGTCACTATTATCCATTGTAATGTTGTCTGTGCTGTCCCCCTCAGATATCCCAGACCAGGTGATTCGTGTGTTCAAAGCCGACCAGCAGAGCTGCTACATCATCCTGAGCAAGGACACGACGGCCAAAGACGTGGTGGCGCACACAGTCAATGAGTTCGGTCTCCCTGCAGCTCCAGAGACATACTCCCTGTGCGAGGTGTCCGTCAGCCCGGAGGGAGTCATCAAGCAGAGGAGGCTCCCAGATCAGCTGTCCAAACTGGCCGACCGCATCCAGCTCAACGGCAGGTGAGAAAGGGGAGAAGTTTTCATTTCCAATCACAGAAACCTTTAAATGCATTAGGGCTGCAACTAATGATTATTGTTGTCGAATAGTCAGCGATTTTTTTTTTTGCTGTGACTGGTTGCCAGTCTATTTAAATACCTGGCATCAGTTTTTTACTCATTCATGTCCTGAAGAAGGCCCAACGCAGCTGAAACGCGTAGGCAGGTCCCTTTTTCAATAAAGGACTTCTAGTGCAGTCGGAGTGCCTCGGATTTTCAGTCAATTTAGTCAATTAGTCGGACAGTCAAGTTATTATTTCTGTGGTACATAGAGACTTAGACCAAATAAAGGTTCAAATATGGTGACTGAAGACTTTTTGATGGAGAATATTTACAAATAAAGTGTATTTTTGATGAAAATCATAAAGTTTATTCTCATTTATTTTGATTTAATAAAGCCACTGTCTTTGTTATAAAAAGGTCTTTTGTATGTGTGTACGATTATGATTATTAAGTTAAACAGTTGGTTGGTTGGTTGGTTGGTTGGTAGGTATTAAATCTATAGGGTTCCTGCTTTTACAACCACCACTCATATACAAGACCACTTAACATGTTGCAGCCCTTTAATTAACTTCAAATGGCATTATTAACAGTAACTTGCCTTTTGAACTCACCACTGTTAATATGTTCTGATTTAATCTATGTTTATATACACTAGTAGTTTTGTTCATTTGTTTATAGATTGCTAATTTACTTGCACGTGGTTTTATCATAATTAATGACCTTAATAAACGCATATATAAACTTGATCTAATATTGAATAATTTACCTCAGGACCAGGTTCAACAAGACCTGGACTAAACCAGGACTAAAACACGACCCAACCATGACTATATTAGGACTAAACAAGGCTTGAACCAGAACTGAACCAGGATCAAGTTTGAACGTCTGACAAAGCAGATTTTACATTGCAATACCCTAGGAAAACCCTGTCTTCTAATTGCAGTGTATATATATTTTTTGACCCAAATATCTTAACTCAAATATTTTTAACGCCTCCTCACTGACTGCTTGTTTTGAAGCTATGCTTTTGCTATGCCCAAAGAGAAAAGTTAAAGGCTAATTGGGCTGCAGTGTTGGCAGTAAAAATGCCTTCTCCAGCGTTCTCTCGTGGTCCCTGTGTGTTCCCTTCCAGTGTCGCTTACATGCATTTTTCATCTTGTCAGGGGCGTGGGCCATGGAGACAGCCGGGCACCAGCGGAATAATTCATGCCCAGTCACATGCCTCTCTATTGAACACGATATATTTATATAGACTTCTGCGCTCCTGCTGGTTTAAAGCGCCCTTATAATCACAACTGAATCTGTGAAGCCATTATACGGTCTAATATTATACTGAGGACACATCATATCATAGAGGGCCTTTCTGGGTTTATTACAAACTTATATAGTGGTGAAAGAAGTACACAGTGGGAAAAAATGTTTAAGTAAAAGTATTACTAGCAGCACATACAAAAATCTACTTAAGTAAAGTTTTGTTTTGTAGTTTTGTAGTTTAAACTAAAGCGTTAAATGTGGTGATTTTGATAAAGAATTTTCAGTAGCAATTCAAATCAGTTTCCAAACTTTCTTGTACATTTTTTTGGATCAAGTCAGTACCTTTATGCAGAATGGGTAATGTTTTAGAATGTTTCATTTATATCTTACACTGCCTTCAAAGCTGCAGTACTTTGTGACAGAATGTCTCTCATTGTAACACATTTTATCACAAACCTTGAATAAAGAGCAGTGTCTATCCCCTTGGATGAGACATGTAACTCCAGTTTAGGTGTCTGATGCCCTCTGCTGGTGACAGTGAGGAGTGAAGCAGTTTGAATGTAAAATTGGCAGCAAGGCTTTTGTCAGCTCAGTGCTAACAGTTAGACATTTAATGGTTAGTAATGAAGAGATATTTAAGTTATGAAATGGTCTGAACAAGTCAAATGGTAAATGTAAATGGATTTTACATTTCAACCTGATGAAAGGATTAAAAATACGCAAAACTAAATACTACTAAATATGTTCCGGTATTATTTAGGGTTGTCTAACAAAATATGCAGAGATACTGATTGGTATTAAAACTAGTATCAAAATTAGTCATTTGAACAAGTATTGATACTGAAAGAATGCTAATTTATAGGACAAAGTTGGAGATGTCGTGAAGGTTTTAGATTAGTCTTGATCTATAGCAGAACTTGTATCCATGGGTGCCATTACAATTAACATTTTGAAACAAAATTTCCAACCTTTTAAATGGTCAAAGGCCCTCAAAATTCTGTCTACAGGAAACAAATGCCTGAATGAGACCACATGATCTAAAGAAACATGTCCTACCCATGTTACCATGGGTTCTCTCCGGGTTCTCCGGCTTCCTCCCACCGTCCAAACACATGCATATGTAGGTCAATTGGCAATGCTAAATTGCCTCTAGTGAATGAATGTGAGTGAATGGTTGTTTGTCCATGTCTGTGTCTCTACGACGAGTTGGCCAATGTCCAGGGTATACCCCGCCTAAGGCCTAAGGCCAAAGTCACTGAGATGAGCTCTAGTAACACGTAACAGGAACAAGCAGTTAGAAAATGAATGAAAAAGGATCAAAAGAAACTACTTTTATTTAAAATACTATAGAGTGAACACCATAAGATGAAATGATAAAATAGCCCTTGTACTGTACTACATTTATCACCATCTTAAGCAGATTTCAGAGGCATCCATCTTGGGGACTGGCCAGGAATAGCCAATGTGCTCTTCTCCATAAACATGATGCAGTGTCAGCAGGACCACACACGCCGCATAGATTCACATACACAGATTCAACGTTTTCTTTTTTTCCAACAACAGAGAATGAACTAACAAGTTAATGATATGTTGATATATTTCCTCCTCTTGCTACAAAGTGGCTTTTTTGAAGGTCTCAGTCACAACTCCTTCCCCACTAACTCGCATTATAATTGATAAAAATGCTTTATTATTAGACACAAAATATAGTAGTTTTATTTTGACCCTAAGAGCTGCTTTTAGAATATTGTCTAGTCTGACAGGGGATATATTTTGGATAATAAATCAGGTACAATCCCAAGAAAGTATCTTGTAATCCTGTAACTTTCTTGAACTGAATGAATTACGAGGGAGAAAAGACAGCCGAGAGAGAGCTGGAGAGGAGTGTGTGTGCCTTGAAAGTTCAGAATGATATCTCTCAGTATTTTTTTATTAAAATCGATATCAGTTTGTTCACCGGTTCAGATGCGCATTATTGACACAAAGATTAGCCAATCAGGGACACGCATGGTTTGTCTGTAGCGAAGCAAAAGAAAGGAATAACGTATCACAGGGACTGAAAAACATCACAGATTTCTGCAAAATCAATGAGAAAAGCACAAAACACTGGTATTCTGACATGAGAGGAGTTTGTTTTATACTAAATGATAGATGACTCCACTGTTTCATATGCTTCACAGAAATAAATCTGATTCCACATTACTCTATGAGTGAAATGGGGCGTGGTGACCAGACTCACTCTTTGTAAAGAATCTTCTGAGTGTGTATTCTGTATCCCAGGCAACGTCTGTGGATGCACAACACGGTCTGCTGCCCAGGGACACTGTACATGTAAATGTAATTGCAGAAGCATCCATGGACACACTTGGGCACCCAGCCCATAATGAGCCTTTAGTCGGCTTTGGAGACGATCATGTCACATACACTGTGTTAAGTCAATGGGCCAATAAATAGTAAGTGTAGACTGCAGACTGTAGCTCTCCAGCAGTGCGTTGTGTGTGATGTATATGTGGGATTTTTGCGTTATTGTGGAACTCGGTAGAATATACTGTATTGAAGCAAAAAAAGTAATTCTTTAATATCATCATGTGATCTTATAATAGTTCTGATATAGCTCTAAATCATTCTAAAACTATTCAGGAAAGGTCAAATTTTGTCCTCATTGTGTGTTGATGTATGTTTATTGATGCCCGTTCAAATGAATACTCAGTTTGTTTTAGGATCTAGATAGCTTTTCTTTTTCATCCTAATATCAGATTGTCCTTGCTTTTATCATTCATATTTTACCCTATACTCATCCTGGTGTGCAGATACTACCTGAAGAACAACATGGAGACGGAGACACTGTGTTCTGATGACGATGCCCAGGATCTTCTGAGGGAGAGCCAGATTTCTCTGCTGCAGCTCAGTACGATGGAGGTCGCCGCTCAGCTCTCCATGAGGGACTTTGAGCTGTTCAGGAACATCGAGTCCACAGAGTAAGGCATTAATTCTCTTATATAATGCTTTCTATAACTAAGAAGGGGACTTTTTAAGATTTTAAGTGTTTAGAAATGCTAGAGTAAGCGTGTTGGTACATTTGTAAACATCAATTGAAGCTAGCACCAAACCAAACAATACAGATGTGTAAATGTGTTTTCTGTCAGAATTCATGGTCTTGTTGTCTGGTCCTCTGTTTGAGAATTGTCTAAAATCAGAACGAACCAATTCAGCTACTGCCCCCCTCATTTGTTCACATGAGCAACTAAATCTTGTCTCATAATGCCTTCTGTAGATGTAGATGCTCTAATGGCGATGTCTTGTTTTCCAGATACGTGGACGACCTGTTCAAGCTGGACCCATCGTCAGGCAGTGGGAACCTGAAGCAGTTCGAGGAGGTGATAAATCAGGAGACCTTTTGGGTCGCATCTGAAATCCTGAAGGAACCCAACGCCTTGAAACGCATGAAAACTATAAAGCACTTCATCAAGATCGCCCTTCACTGCCGCGAGTGCAAGAACTTCAACTCCATGTTTGCCATCATCAGGTATGTTGTGTTTCTATAGAATGCAATAATACTTATAACCGTTATATTGACTATACAGACTCTAAAACGCATGCCAAAAGATGATTTATATACGAAGACAGCAGCAATACTAGAACTAAATGTCTAATATATTTATCAACTTTACACTTTATTTGGAAATGAACTATCTTGAAGCCCCCATTCACCATACTTAAACCTTTATTTGATCAAAAATGAATTCAAAAGATCTCAAGGTGCAATAATAATAATAATAATCATTTCATTATCATAATCGTTATTTTCAGCCTTAGTTGCGGATTCCCCATGAAATTTAGGGCAAGTGGGAAAGTGCAGCATAATCCACTCTCTTGATTCACCGATGCAACCACGATCAGGACAAATGATGTCATGTGTATTTTGTGTCCTTTATTATTCATACACCTGTATCATGACCTGCAGAACAGCAGATTGCACCTTTCTGCCATCTTCCACATAATGTTCTTCTGTTTCTGTGATGTTTAATCCTGTTTCGAACATAAGGCCTTGGTGCCCTTCACTGCCCCCTGCTGCCCTCTGCGCTGCTCTCGCTGTGGGGCGTCCTATTGAGAAATCCTTTTTATCAGGAGTGCATAGCTGGACCATTTGGCTACTTTGCATATTTTGAAGGAGACATATTTTTAAAAAATGACTTTAATGAGGTTTTAATCATGTTTTAATGGTTTCTCTCATCATTAACTTACTCAGAGTTATATAGACCATTCCAGGGGTAACATGTTTAGAATTAGGTTGTTATTTATATTTTCTAACCCATTTGAGTTCCAACTTCCTGCAGCATTTTAAAAAATGAACACATTTTTGCATAAAGATAAACTTGAATTATCAGTTATCAATTTGGTGCTGATGTTTTCTAGCAAGGCTCTGGTGTAGTCGAGTGGGTGTCAATCTCCAAAACAGCCCTGGTTATCATAATTTGTGGTGATTGGAAGCTAATGCTAAAAATACACTGAAAATGCATTGGAGCTAATGCATGGAATGGTATCAGCCAATAGAATACAGGCGTTCTGTTGAAAGGGTCTATTTTGAGTCATTCATGCATGTTTGAGTATCCCTGTAGTATCCTGCATGAGATTCCTAAAATGTCAGTATGAACGTACCCCCTGTTTTCCGTCTGCAGAGCTGTACTTGCAGCTTGTCCGGCCAGAAGCAACAGAGTCAAATGACCTGATTCTGTTAAGTCGTTTTTGATCAATATTTCAGTGAACAAAATGTTTTTGTTTTCTTAACAATGCATGTATCATAATACCAAAAAACAATAGGGAGAACATTAAAAAGCAATTTGATAATGGCACAATTGGAATAAAACAGCACTTCAAACAAGTGAAGCTAACAATTTTGAGGAAAAATCATAGATTAGCAAGGAAATAAATTGGGCAGAAAATGAGAGACGAGAAATGCTGGTTATGATTAGCATATGTCTAAATGAATCTCCTCAGAACAGCCAAACTGCCACATCAAAGTGAGCGAGCACTAATGAACGATGGTGGTTTTGATACGCATAAGCAAGTGTCAATGTAGTTTTCTAATTTTGACATTTACGCATTAGCTCTATAGAAGTAACAATAGAGAACCTCACAATGTAACGTTTGTAGGAGGGATGCTTTGTTTAGAATGTTCCACATTATCAAGTAGGTCAGAATTGTCAGAATGCATGTTTTTTAAGTTTATAGGCAATAAAAACACCAGTAATTGAAGAAAGATAAATAGACATGTTTATTGTTGTTTAATTCTGTGGAATAGGGATCGGCTACTCTGGATTTTTTTATACCCGATACTTGATGCTATGGTTGATAACTGATATTTACTGATATTACTCATATTTATTGATAATAATGTTAAGATATTGAAATCCAGAGCAAATGTGTGCAAGTTTACAAATTAACTTTTCACTTTTCCAAAAATAATAACATATTGAATTTACCTGGGGTATAAAATAATTCGTTGCTTGTGTATTAGTTGAAAGTGTAATATTGTGCAAACCATACTCTTCTATTTCAATTTTCTCTTATTAGCCTGTTTAAACGGACAAATGTGATGCACTGAGGACAAACTGGGATGTATAAATATCGACTGGAGGAAACCCAAACAGACACATTATTCTTCTCTCATGATATTGGAAGCCATTGAGTCCAAAATGCATCACTTTAATTTAGTGACGAAAAAGTAAAGGGAACTACAAAGACCATGATTTATTGCTTTGTTTTAGTCCTGCCAACAAGAGGAGATGGAGTTAAAGCTAGAGTAGCCAACTATTTTTTACAAATGAGTAAATATTGTGTTTTTCCCCCCTTAGTTTATATTGAAATAGTGCACTTTGTAACAAAATGACCACTTTGTGCTGTCTGGTGTTAATAATAGAAAAGCAAAATGGTAAATGTATTTCTCATCAACCCACCTGCTCTTGGATGGTTTACCCCAGTTTCATTTCTCTGTTTGAAAAATCCTGTTATATAGCCAAAGATTAACGTGTGTGGATATCAACAATGTGTTAAAGGGTTTGTGAAAGCGGGGAACTAGTTTGAAAGACTTAAAAACGTACTTCCTCCATGTTTGTCCCTGTCTGCAGTGGTCTGAACCTGGCTCCTGTCGCCCGCCTGAGGAGCACGTGGGAGAAGTTACCAAGTAAATACGAGAAGCTCTTCAGCGACCTGCAGGACGTGTTCGACCCGTCTCGAAACATGGCCAAGTATCGCAACATCCTGAGCAGCCAGAGCATGCAGCCGCCCATCATCCCGCTGTTCCCCGTCGTCAAGAAGGACCTCACCTTTCTGCACGAAGGTATGCAGACTACATAGTACATCATCATAGTTGTATAATAAAGTGCTATCATAGGAACATTTATATTACCTAAAATATTTTTATATTATTTGCATTTAATCTTGCTGCTCTATTCTATTAGCCTCTTCAAAAACAACATATTACATTCTACCAGTAAAGCGTTCCCTCATCAGGATTTAGTGACAGCACTTCTGACATCTTCTGACAGCCATGGGAATTGAATTGGGGAAACAAAAAAAAACAAAAGATTTTACAAACATACTAATGATTTATGGACTTAAAAACAGAACAGGATACTTTAGAGCTTTACCTATGACTACACAGATCTGGGAAATTTGAGTTTGAGAGTATTTTCTGAGGGTTTGAAAAGAGACTTGCCAAAGAGATTAATGAAACAAGTGTGAATGAAGCTAAATACAACTCTAGGTTGGTATGTCTTTGATGAGGGAACATGGTTCGTGGGAACATGAATCATGTTGAATCATCCCACATTTTGCATAATTTGTGTCCTTAAACATAGCTTTCTAACGTCTAGCTTTGCTAGGGGACATAACTTTGTGTTGCTTGTCCGATTGGTTTATGCCATATTATTTATATATATACATACATACATATACACACACACAAACACACGCACATAGACATATTTTGTCTAAACGTAGGCCCACCAGGTCGCCAAACACTTTTTGAATTGGTTCTCTAGTTTTATAATATCATGTTTCTCTCTATTGCAGGTAACGACTCGAGTGTAGATGGTTTGGTGAACTTTGAGAAACTTCGAATGATCGCCAAAGAAATCCGCCACGTAGTTCGGATGACCTCAGCCAACATGGACCCGGCGCTCATGTTCAGACAGAGGTGAGTGCTCAGTAAACAAGTTACTTTTACAGCATTGGTTCGTTCTCATTTTCCTCTACAGAGAGGTTTGTAAAGAGCCTTTTGGAACCGAGGCCTTCTGACATTGCTTAGATGTCTGTTCAAAAGCACTTTGAATCGATTTCTTTCATCTTCTTTTGGCATAACTAGTGTGGATCAGCTTCACTTTGTTATGCACTGCTCACTGCTGTGGTGCATGACTGCCCCCTACTGCCTCAAAAATATACATGAATTGAATTCTATCAAAGGAAACAGACAGAAGGACTGTTTTATTCTTGTTCATCTGATGATTATTGTTTGGATTTTTTAAAACATGGGGTAAAATTAGGGCTGGTTATATGGTAAAAAAAATCGTACTGACCTTGATTTTCAAATAGAAAAAAAAAATAAAGATTTCAGTATTTATTTTATGAACATAAACATTACAGACATTGTAAACGCCAGTTCAGTTCGGCGGGATTCGGCTGCCTTTCCTTTTTTACTACGGACACTAGATGGCAGTCGTTAGTTAGAGAATCCCCTTTATAATCAGAGATTCAGGGCCACCTTTTGTGTGTGTGTGTGTGTGTGTGTGTGTGTGTGTGTGTGTGTGTGTGTGCGCGCCAGGTAGGCCAACAGTTTTGACCGTGGCTATGGTACCTAAAACAGAGATAGTGAAGCGGTGGTGTTTAAACTAAGCTACCTAACTAAGGTTATTGGGCCTGTTAATCATCCAACGAAGAAATAAGATAAGGGAAGAGCCAAGACCGTTATCTGTGGCAGCACGCGTCAGACACGGCCAACCACACCGCACCACCGGTTAGTCGTTGGCGACCAGTGGGTGAGTCAACAGACATGAAAATGATTGCCATTTAAAACAAAAATAGCCAAAATTGATCCTCCACAATCTGCACCAAATCACATGGTTTTACTGAGAGAGGATTGGCTGTGACCTCTCCATTAAGAACCTCACCCATATCATTGACAATTAGACATGATTGAATCTTGAGCACGATTATAATTGAATTAATTGCCCAGCCCTAGTTAAACTGAAGTTGAATTAAAATCATATTTACCATATTGCCAAAATTATGAACCTGACAAATCACATTTTGGTAACGTCAATAGAAAATCATATTGAGATTTCAGTTAAAAAGTTTGATAGTATTAAAGCTGGTTACATAAAAGAATTAAAGTCAGTTTTATGTTTTCCCTCATCTTTCTCTATTCGCACTATAATCGTAATACAAATTTTGATTTCATAACATCCTTGTACAACACATTTTAAATACAAAAGCAGATGTCATGTGTTGAATATTAAATCATTACTGTAAATCAAGATTTTCTGACTGCAGTCCCACACTTCCTTTGAAACATTGTCTAAAAAATGTTGTCTACAATTTTTCTCACTGGTTTATTTATTTATATATGTCAATTTATATATTTATATATATAAATATATATTGAATTAATGCTAAAGAGGTAAGTTTAATGCCTTGAAGATTGTATGGAGGATTTTTTCAGACAATCACGACTTGTGGAAGGCATAAAGGATTGGTCCCCCTCCTTTCCTACATGCTCACTTTCATGGCACTGTGTTGTTTTTTTTTAAATATGCACAGTATATGCTATTTGGAAACTTGTGTATGTGCTATACAAAAATGGTTATTACTTACTGGTGACAAGTCTGACATTTTTTTAGAAGTCTTCACATCCTGGTGAATGATAAGCTTGATAAGTTGTCTCGTAGCTGTAAATAAATGCTCCACACAACCTTTAAGGCATTAAGGCAAAGCTGTAATATTTCTATGGACAAGCAGGGGGCGGGTGCCATAGACATATAAATAAGTAGAAGTAATAAATAGCCATTAGCATTAGCCCGCAAAAACACATTTTATGAATAATCCAGAGGATTTGGCCTGGTACCAACCTATTGAGCCTCACTAAAAGTCATTGTTGAGTGTTTAAATCTTGTGGTGTTTTATTTTTGATATTAACAAGTGTGTAAAACTTGCATCTAACTTTGTCCAATGTTTCTGAAAAGATTTGTTTATTCTTACTTTTATTCCCTCTATCTGGTACAAAAAAAAGTATAACTTTAAGTTTAGATTTCCTGTGTTGTGCTTCTGTTGGGAATCTAGTGACACTAAACATTCTCCTCTACATGTTACTGGTGAGGAGACCAGATAAAAGACAAAAATATTATGAAATAAACATTTAATATGAAGGTAGGCTTCACCATTCAAGTCCGGTTAGCATCGGCTAGCCAAGGTCTGAACAACGGGCAGAAATAGAACATTTTGTGTCTAATGTCTATGACGGAACCTGCACCAGAAACATTACACAGTGCACCTAAGTAAGATTTGTTATAACAAGTACAAAAACAGATTTTATTTTACAAGGTATTTGCTGCGCTGACCTCTCTAGTGATATACAAAGTGTATGTTTGGATGCACAAGAGCGCCTCAGGTTGTGGTGATATGGGGAGATTTTGTGTTTTTCCATCTCAGTCATGTCCCGTTTGTTTGATGACCTCTACACTGTCTTGTCACGTCAGAGATGGAAGAAAACTCTAGAGTGGACATATAAGTGGTAACCTTGCGGCCAATTTTGGACTGTAGGTTTCCAAACAATGTATTTGTCAGAGCGTGTGGCATTGTGTAGCGATTTGGGTATCTTAAAAAACACTATACAAATGAAAATAGGATTATTATTATTATTATTACTATTTATTATTAATAAAACTAACATTAATTAACTTAATAAAAGTGCAGACATATTTTCTTTACACCCTTGTTTGGAAGCTTTCTGTTCTTTTATTTTTATCAGCTATTTTGCGGCTTTTTGACAGTATTTTATTGTAGACGATATACATTATTATTCTAATTATGTGTCAAAAAAGAAAACCTTGTGACTATATAACCTTCCTCTGATCTAGTAGAAACACAACATGAGAAAATAGAAAAAAAAATGTGTAACTTAATGTTCTTTATGAATTAAATTACTCCTGATTGTAGACTGGTCTTGATAACTGATTTTGAAATACAAAACTATATTGTCACTGATATTTTAACCATAAAGCATCTGCAAATAAAACATGAGTAGAAAACAAAGAAAGTCATGAAAAAGTTTGTTAGTATTCATAGAAAGTCAATTATTCAATCTTCTACAGGTCAAATGTTAACTTGGTACAAAAAACTAAGAAAAAGTTAATTACTTGGACAATAAAAAGTATACAGGGTTTGCCAATATAGTAATTATTGTGACAGGCCTGTCTATACCTGCACATTTGTTAGTTTCATTCCCTTTAACTAAGGTCTAACTTCATTTAGTGTTTACCTTCCTGGAACAAGCTTTATTGTACGGTTTAAGTATGGCAGTTGCAGCACGCCGAGTCCACTCTAGAGTTGAATTACATCACTCTGTCCTGTCACTACCACTTCCTCCTTTTCTTTCACCTTTGACCCTTGAACTTTTGAGTCACGCTTCAATCTCCACGCCTCTCGCTTACAGGAAGAAGAGGTGGAAAAGTTTAGGGTAAGTTTGTCCTGGTGCCCCCCTCAGGCCCAAAACGATAACAATAATTTAACCCCACTTTGCATTATGCCCACCATATCAGCGCATGTTTTTGCCTGTGCTTGTCCCATTTATCCATTTTATCATTTACAGCGCATCTAAAACCATTGAACTATTTTTCTTATAGTGTTATGGAGTCTCGACATAGTGCACACAGTTTAACGCTATGACTTCATGGGTTTCAGCTTCCTGTTACAATTTCTTATCATTCTGAAACCCGTGGACAAGATGCTAAAATACAAGTTGGTTGTTAAAGTAGAAACAAATGCTCACATGAAAAAATGTAATGATTTTATTTCTGTCACATTCCTTTATGATGATCCCTAAGATGGTAAATTAGTTTAAAATGATCATACATTTTTGAAGATGTACCTTATAAAAATGTACCTTATTTCTTTCCCGGTTTCCAGATTTTGATTCTTATTGATTATTGACAAGTTAAGATTCTAACCTTTTTAGGCTTTTTCTACAATATAGTAAACATGTCCAGTGATGTTTTTTATTTATTTGTTTGTTATTCATGGCTAAAATCCTTTGCTGTTGGACTGTCATACTGGTTTGACTATTTTTATTTTTCTATTTTAACTTTTTCATTGGCAACATTATGCAATTCGATAACATAACTTGTTTCCTTTCTTTTTTGTCCAATTTTGTTTTGAACATTAGATAAACATAGACCAAATACATCCATTACTTTACTTTTATATTATTGTAATATACATTTATACAAGTGCATCTGTTCCAATCTTTGACTTCCTTCTACTACTATCTTTTAAACTAAACCTGACTAGATACAAAAGTAACAACAATTCTAACAAAAAACATGTTTCTCATACATATCCTCTTTGTTTACATGTTCATATCTGCTTCATAACTTTCCCCATATGGATCTTGTGCATCTGAAACCTTCTCTCCATCTCAAATGTTTTGTTGTTTTGTTGCACGGCTCAGACTACCTCTCTCCTGGTTGCATGTTATTGAAAAGTTTTATCCTAAAGTAATTTTGTTGGATTAGATTTGGATTTACAGGAATGAAAAATCATGACACTGCAACATTTGAATATCTACATGTAATAAAATGACTTGAATTCAGAACAATTTGATAGATATGAATAGTTTAAATGTGCTTACATTTGAAACATTACATTATTAATACAAGACAAGGTTTAAATATTTTGTCTCATAGCATGATACATTTTCTTTCAGTGGAGCATCAAAAACACTCCATTCTGATTTCCTCAGTCGATGACGTCATAGGTAGAGCTCAGAGATCTTCTGTGCTGGTTTTAAATCCATAAATCATCGCCAGACTTTTTTCTAAGCATGTCTGCTGTGAAATCACGTTCATTACAACTGCATGCTTACATTAGCGTGTCGGAGGCAAGATAGCGTTTCTTTATCTCACCTCTGCAATTCCTTCTGCAACCAGTAGATGAAGCACAAAGACTTTTTTTTTAGTTCTAAAACAAAAGATGCCAAAGTAAAGGTACTCAAGAGCATATTTAAAGGCCAATAACAAAACAAATGGTGCATAATATGTGTCCTTATGTTGTCAACATAAACTTGTAGACTAAGAGTTACTTACTTCAATAAGAAATAATATTCCGAAGTACACTTTATCTAACAAGTTGGTAAGTTTAAGTAAGTACTAGCCACTGGCCAAACTTATGATTGAAAGAAGAAGAAATATCTTAGAAGTCAAAATTTAAGTAATCAGAAATACTCAAATCATAATAAGATACAAAATTCAACAAGTCATTTTAATTTATGTAGATAGTTTGCAGATTTCTGCCATCTTGTCCTTTCCATCCACTTGTTCATGTTAACTTTTTGGTCATTTTCCCGTTCATATTTCAGGTCTTTGAGTCAGGGAAGCACAAACTCCAACATGCTGGACGTACAGGCCGGAGGTCATAAGAAGCGCGTGCGGAGGAGCTCGTTGCTAAACGCTAAAAAACTTTACGAAGACGCTCAGATGGCACGAAAAGTGAAACAGTACCTGTCCAACTTGAACGTGGAGACGGACGAGGAGAAGCATCAGATCATGTCTCTGCAGTGTGAGCCGTCATACAGCACATGTGAGTTATACTTTTGTTATTGGTAAATGTGGGGGTAGGATTTGTAGTTTGGACAAAAATGTATGTAAGTTTTTCTTGGCCCTTAGGCTTCCTGGTGAACTGGCCCACACTGTCCTGAGAAGTACTTTTTACAGCACATTTCAGATTTTCTACAATTCCAACCTAAATAACTAACATTTTGGTGCAATACAGACCTGATATTAAGGCACTGAGACTGAATGTAGATGTGGTGGCGCTTAAAACATCAGATAAATGCAGCTTTTTTAAACGTTTCGCGATTGATTTGTGGCCCTCCGCTTTGGTCTATATTTCAATATGTGGCCCTCGATGGAAAAAGTTTGGGCACCCCTGGTTTATAGTCTTTATATACCTTTTGTTTGATTTTATTGTTTTACTCAGCAGAAATATGACATTGATTTTTGACAGTACTTGTAGTAGATGAAGTAGTGGCAATTGCTTAAGCAGTAACAGCACGCAGATTAAGCAAAGGAGATTAGATATTCTTGATTGCTGTTTCTGCATGTCACAAACTGATTGGTGTTAAACTTCTACACTATTGTTTTCTTCTTTGTTTTTTTCTTTCAGTGTCAAAGAACTTGAGTGAGAGACGCTCCACCAAGTCAGACATGTCTCCTGTGTCTCTGCGCTCGGCTCTGCCTTCAGCCAAAGCCCAGAACAGAGTCTCACAAGTGCTGCAAGTCCAGGTCCCACTCAACCCACTGCGCAAGAAGAGCACGGCCAAGGACATAGGCTCAAGTAAGGCTTCACCGCTCTGTGGAAAAACTCTGGCACTTAGACCTGGGCGGGTAGACAGAATAGAGTGGGGACAGAGTGTGTTTATGTAAATTGCTTGTGAGGAATTTATATATTGTTTTGTAAACTTCCAAATATGGATATAACAAGATGTAGTATTTCACTTTTTTTTTTGTGGGTCATATCATATTTGCCTGATACTAATACATACAGTATGTTTAAACACATGTATGTTGGATTGACATTAGGTTCTAATTCTTTAGTTGTCCGATCAATATCGATTAATTAGTTAATGGTGTTTTAGTCCAGTATCTTTTTAGTCAATATGGTCCACACGTAGTGAATATGCTTTGAATGACTTGGTTAGACTGCTAATTAAATCTTTCCTGCTTATCTAATGCATCGCCGGTGTTTTTTGAGTGCAGTTTGTGTAGATAATTCTGTATTGATTAGTTGTTGGTTTTGGCGCAGATTCGAGTTCTCCGCAGGTGGTGAAGAAGCCTCCGGCCCCCAGTGCTGAGGAGTGGAGCAGTCTGAAGGAGAAGAGGCCGTCTGAGGACACTGTCTCCACTGTGTCCTCTTTACACTCCAGCCCCACTGTGTCTCCGCAGGGATCGCCAAGAAAAGGTTAGGTCAAATAATCTGCTCAACCATGACAAAACCAGAACTAACTCAGGTCTTCACAAGATATAGGTCAGGAACAAAGGTATAAACCAGGACAAACCCAGGTCTTAACTATTTCTAAGCCAGGACTAAACCAGGACCAAACTACAGCTAGGGCTCCTGTCAGGAGCACTGGAGTGCATAGTTTGAAACCTATGCAGCCACAAGAGTTGAACATGCAAACCCTACACATATCGTTAAAGATTATCGTTAATTGAATTTCTTGTTTTGTCTTTGCAGTCGGTGGGCCACAGAAGTCTCAGAATTGCAGCCAAATTAACCTGTCCGGCTCCTCGTCGTCACTGACCAGCGATGCTAGCACCAAGGCTAGCACGATTAGCCTGCGCAGCTACGGCATAGGTGGGGCCCATCTCCACAAGAGGATCCTTCTCATGACTAAGCAGCACAGCCAAGATGCTAGCAGCGACAGGGAGGGAGAGCAAGAGGAACCAGGCCAAGAGAACACAAAAGAAAATCAGGGAGGAGAGCAAAGACGAGGGAGGTGGAGATGCAAAGTCCAGGATGGCAACACTAAACGGCTAATGTTAACAGTTAGGCCGCTAAGTCCAGCTCAGCAATACACGGAAGAGGGTCAAGTTTCTGCAATGAGTCCACAGCCTCGAAAGTCTCCCATGAGAAAACGTATGCAATCGCCTTTTAAGATGCTGAGGGAGAGGAGTCAGTCCAGGGAGAGGCTGGTGGTCCTCAAAACACCTCCAGAACAGAAAGGAGAAGAGGGAGAGGGCAACCCAGAAACTGAGCACAAACCCAAGAGGTCGCTGAGCCCTAACCCCTTCCTCTGGCTCTGCGTGGACAAGCGCACACGGAGAAAGACCGTCTGATCTAGAGGGATTTTACACACTATTTGTTTTTAGTTCTGCCAGGTCTTAAACAGAGCGATCAGGGCTAAACTACGGATAAACCAGGTCTAAATCAGGTTTAAGCCAGAACCTAACCAGGTTTTACAACTCTTAGCCTAAACCAGATCTAAATCAGGACTAAACAAGGTTTAAACCAAGTCTAATGTTGGACTCAACTATACCAGGTCCAATCCAGGACTTGATAAAGTCTAAAGGACTAAATCAGAACTAAACATGCTCTAAACTGAGCCTAAAACAAGTATAGCACAAGATGAATAGTGTGTATTTAAAAAAAATATATAAATATATATAAATATATATAACAGCTTTTAAGGTGCACTATGTAACTTTTCAAGTGGACGGTCAGTCACCTACTTGTTTCTATGGAGATGTTATTGCTTTTCCAAGAATATTTCACAGTAAGGACATTTAACGTATCTATGTTGCCTTGATTTAGGTACAATAATTTCTTTGGTGGCGTCACCTGCTTGTCTGAATAGAAAAAAGCTATGTTTAATGACATTGTGGAGCATTTAAGGTGAAGTAATAACAGCTCCATGGAAACAAACAGGTTGCAACCCATCAAAAAACTTACATAGAGCATCTTTAAACTTGATTTATCAAGGACTAGAATAAATAATAGAAGTTAATATGTCTAAGCCAGGACAAGTAAGAGAAGGACTAAAATATGAGAAACGGGCAGAGGAGGCTGATTCAGATCACGGACGTGTGCAGTTCTGTGGTGCTGTGTAGAAATTGGTTTTGAGTTTGGAGCGTGCTTGTGCACAGGGAACAAACAAAGAAAAGATGGACAGATAAGAAGGACAGATCTTGTCAGAAAATGAAAAATGTTTTTTTATTGTTTATACTGTAGAATTTGTCTCACATTTGTTTTGTTTTGAGGCAAAGCAAAGTCGAATGAACTGGCCTTATGTAGCACTACACTGTAAAAACAATGTCTTAATTAGTTCATATGGGCTGACTTAACCAAAAAGTTTGACCAGTTTACAGATCTCTTCTTAAAGCTGGTGTACCTGACTTTACTCTTGAAAGTTTTCACTTTTTCCCCTCTAGAGTATATTGTAAATACCACACTTGGTGACAACATCTGACTGCTATATGCTGTCTGCAACTAATTGCAAATAATCTTTATCAATTGTAAAATGGGGATGAAGAGTCTGACACGTTACTCTCATTTCACTTTGAGATGAGAGCTTATTGGCTGTGCAAGGGCAGGAAACACTGCTTCTCTTCCTTTTACACTTTTACAATGAGGTACTCTAGCTTTATTAATGTTTAATGTACAAAAATTGCACTAGAAAAAAGTCTATTCATTGATTTTTAGATCTACAAATTCACAAAAATTCAACTATTACAGAACAGTTTACACTTCAAAGGACACATATTATGCAAACTTTTTGAGCTTTTTTCTGTTACTCCTTCATCAAAAACATGCCTGTAGTTGCATTTAGCTTAATTCACGCTTGTTTGATGAATCCTGTTCGTCATCCTGCAAGTTCTCTCACCTCTGAACCTCAGAAACACTCAGTTTCAAAGCTCCCCAATTTAAGATATCATAGATAGAGATCCGGAGGTGAACTTAAGTCATCGCCAGACACTGAGCATTTCTGCCATCAAATTGCATTCATTACAACTGCGTGCATAAGGGGGCAAGATGGCTTTTGTTTATTTCCCCACGTGCAAACACTATTCCTGATGATGGAACGCCTGACTAACTGAAAGTAATGTGTGTTTTCAAAGTACAAAGGTACAAGAGCATGTTTAAAGGTTAATAGAAATAAAAAATAATGCAGAATATGTGTCCTTTAAAAGTGCTCCCCTAAATGTGAAACTGTGAGCCGGTGTTGACAAAGCATTCAAGTTCTGTTTATCGAGTGCAGCTATTTTCAGAGTTACTATATTTTTGTACATTTTATAATTGTATTATCTTGAATTAAATTGTATGTATGAATCTTATGTTTATAGAAACATTTGCTTGAGAACATGGATGTGAGTTTCAGTCATTAAAGCACACTAGAGGGCAGTATTATCTAGCATTTATTTAGTGCACTGTTAATTGCCAAAATTTAGTGGTCAGTATCTTCGAGGACAACTTTTGATTTTTGTAGCTGTCAGGTAGGAATTCTTAAAACTCTCTTCAAAAGTTACCAAAATTTATGTTGTTAGATTTCAAATTTGAGAGCGAAGCCAGTTATTCTGATTCCATTATATTGAATATCCTATATACTAGAATATACATGCACAGTTGTTGATCCTGACACAGGACTATAGGAGGATGGGAGAGCCTCTGACACACAGGAATCCTAGAGGTGTTTATGTCTCTTCAAACCCAGTGTAGATAGTATAGTTTACGCGTCTGTATGTTGAGTCCATGGGTTTAGGATTTCTATTATATCCAAAGTGGGCTGAAGCAGGGAAGGCAGGTCAACTCCTACACCAGTAATTATTTAGTTCATTTTTCCCCTCTCATCTTCAGGTTACGCTCTGCTGCCTCCCTGTAAAGCTGATAATTTATCGGATTCGAGTCACAGCGAGATCTCGTCCAGGTCGAGTATCTGTTCTGTGGACTCCATGCCCACAACTTCAGCAGACGACAGAGGAACCGGTAGCACAAGGATGTGTACTTCTGCTACTACTACTGTGACTACTGTGTCCACGGCGGTACCAGAGAGCACACCGGCGATACACGCACACTCCAGTCTGGACTACAGCCACCCCAGCACAAGGTGAGGACAGGATTCACATTTACATGGTTTAATGTTTAAAGGTGCACTGTGTAAGTTGTCTTCATGGAGATGTTATTGACCCTTTGATTTTCAACCAGTGTGCCGGGGAACACTAGTGTGCCTTGAGGTATTGTCAGGTGTGCCTTGACAAAATGCTCAACCTGGATTCACACATGGATTTAAATTAAAAATACTATTTGAAGTGAACATATTTCTATAACAAAAAAGAAAGCAAAAAAAAACAATCGCAACTGCAAAATGTATAGAACTAGACAGTGCACAAACACGTTTTGACACATTACACAGTATATTAGATTTTACCAAAAGGTGTAAAAGGTGGTGCGCCGTGGTAACTTTTAAACCAAACAAAGTGTGCCGCGACTCAAAAAAGGTTGAAAATCACTGCTTTGAAAGACATAAATGGAGGTGACAGGAGGCAGATTGAAGTAAACCATAACACATTTTCCTAATCTAAAAGTGTTTATAAGAAAAATAAAATAAGCAAACATTTTTATTTTATGGTGTAGACATGTCAGTTAGTTTGCTTTTCTATTTCAAAGAATACGAAAGTGACATTTTCTAGCCTCAAAATTGAGTTTATAGAAAGTATGTAATATATGTAATATATTCCTAGATTAAATGAAAAAAATTAAATAATAATAAATAATGATATCAAATCATTATATTAAGAAAGCTCAAACATTTAAATTCAGCAGAATTTGGCCTGTTTTTACTCTGGTTATGCTTACATACAAACCACAAATCTGATCTGATTTCACATCCATGCAGGTTTTGACTTACTAATGTGGCAAAGACAAAAATAAAAGGGACAATGTTAAAGATAGAGAGACCTATTTAACAGTTCATTGTACCTTGTCTTCCAAATAGAGTTTTTGTTTGGCATGATCAGATTTATCTTGGGCACGTAAACACATACCAAGAATCAGATCTAATTAATCCAAAATAATTACTGGATTTACTGACTTTTACTGTCCATGTAAATGTACTCTTTGACTTAGTCCTTTACCTCAACTTAACTTCAAACCTGACTGACAAAGCATCTTCTGTACGCAGCTGGACCCTGTTTATGTCTATGCCTCGTTAAAGAACTGCAAAGTCTTAAAATGGTGGACACATTAACTACTTTCTCTCTCCCTCGCTAACAGCCCCTCCATGAGCTCCTCTTTAGTTTGCCCCGTAAACGCTGCCTGATTCACTGTCTGGCTTTTGTTTATCGTTTCTTCGTGATCAGGCCGATTCCACCTCGTAAACGGAGACTATAAAGCATCGCCAGACCCACTCATCTGTCTGCTCCTCTGAGAATACACAGCCTCGTAGTAAAAACGGATGGTTTGTAAAAGGGACGCGGTTTCATTGAGAAGAGCCCTGTAAAAATATGAACGTGAAATAAGACAGCTGGCAAGCGTTGATAAAGAAAGTTTGTAGCCATAAATCTGCTCCAAGTGCTGGAGCAGTGACATCGACTTTATGCATTATTTTAGTATTTTATGATCATGTGTAAACTTAACAATGTTGGCAGTGGCAGGTTAAAAATGGTGACTTACATGGACATGAACATGAGGAAATGAGAAGCCTAGAGAGCCAGTTACTTCTACTTTCTTTTTAAAAAATTGTCTGGTCTTTTACACATTAAAGGGCATATATTTTTAAAACATGCCCTTAAGTTTTCCCAGTCGTCAGTGTTTTTCAACCCTTTTTGAGTTGTGGCACACTTTTTGGGCTTAAAAGATGGCACGGCGCACCACCTTCTACTAAAACATTACCAAATAAGACCATTTAGTCGGTAAATAATATTTGTGCCCCTGTCTGGTTTAAAAAATTGGAAATAGTGATGGTTTTATGGGTTTTTTTGGTGCAGAAGTTGCTCAGGACACTCCAAAATGGTAAATTAGTCAATCACATCCACATTCGTGAATTTGTTGACTCAAATTGGACATTTTTTCACACTGGTGTTCCCCGGCACACTGGCTGAAAATGAAGGCAGTACGTACTTGTTTCGTTAATCTTGTTTACAAGGTTGTCTTCTCTGAGCCACCAAAAACAACGTTTCAAATTCAGTAGATTTGAGACGTTGTTCCGAACGTCTCCTGCACTGGTTTTAGCTCCATAAATCATCAGCCAAACTCGTTCTCAGTCAAATTACCTTTAAAGCATGATGGCAATTCCCTCTGCTGCCAGTAGATGGATTGTTAATGAGGGGACTTCTTACTGATAAAAAGTAATATATGGTTTCAGTAGATAAATAATTTTACGTTCAAAAACATGAGATTCCAAGAGCGTGTTTAAAGGACAATAATGATTCAAATATCAAGGCTAGTCAAGGCTCACAACAACAAATCACAGCAGATAAATACCTCTGTATCAGTACCTTACCTCTATTGACCTTCTTCTGCCCCGCCCACTTTTGCCATTTTTTGCCCTTTTGTTGTAAACGCACTTCCGTTTGACGAGAACTCCGTTAAAGCTAATGACGAACGAGGAAAATGTCTCGCTGCTAAAATGTTACATAAAGTAGGTTGATTTGTGTACAATGTTTAATGAACACGAGCAACAACAAGTCAACAACGCACCGATTTCCTGGTCAGTCTGAAAACGGCTTTTTAGTCCATGTAGAACTTATTTTCTGTTGAGCTCGTCTGCTCCATGTAAACTACTACAACAGAAACAAGACGGCGGCGCGTAAGGCAACTTCCAGAATAAGGTGAATACTGTATTTCATGCCACAGAGTCACAGATAAGACCAATGCATTGCTACCATTGCCGTTATTCATAACTCCTGTCTTTATTGTCCCTCCTCAGCTCCTCCCCTCTGGCTCGCGGCTGCCTCACCCGCGTCTCCACCGTCGCCGCCTCTCACTCCTCCGAGGACCTGACTCCCGACCCCTCGTCCCTGGCTCTGTCCGTAGACTGCGCAGCCGACAGCGGGCGCGGCAGCTGGACATCCTGCTCCTCCAACTCCCACGACTCCTTCCAAAGCCTGCCCGCCTCGTCCTGCCGCCCCTGGGACCACGGCACCCACGGCCACCCCCTGTCGCTGGCCCTGCCCCACGCGCACTCTCCCGGCTACAGGCAGGCACCCCTCACTGCGCCCATTGCCGAGTCGGACCCTGGTTCCGGGCACAGCGGCTACGCTTGGGCCGGAAACAGTCATCACGAATCCCGGGACTCAAACTTGCACCTGTCACGGCAGAGCTGGGCGTCGTCGAGCTCATTATCGGACACTTACGAAGGGAATTATGGCACAGTGAAAAGGCGGAACACGTCAGAGCACGCCGCGTCGCCGACCAATGACGAGGCTGGACAGAGCACAGACTCCGCCTACAAAACGGTGACGTCCAGCACAGACAAAGGCCTGATAGGTGAGGAGCGCAGTTATAATCTTTTGTGACTTTATGAACGTATCTTGTTTTTAATTGGACTTCAGATTAAAGTGCCCTCCAATGATATTGTCAGTATTAATAGCAAAAGAGATAGTTTTGTTTAAATATTTGAATCTTTAATTAAAGTATTAACATAAAACTTATAATCAAAAAAATACTAGGAACGTAAC
Source organism: Rhinogobius similis (assembly GCA_019453435.1). Lineage (NCBI taxonomy): Eukaryota > Metazoa > Chordata > Actinopteri > Gobiiformes > Gobiidae > Rhinogobius > Rhinogobius similis. The sequence continues at coordinate 11,718,050 of CM033637.1, forward strand.
AATAACCAAAACCGTGAAAAGTCTAATATTGTGGGCTGTCACAATACATCAAATTACAAGTGTCTTTGCTTGAATACAGTGCTTTCTTGCAGCGATAATAAAAAAAAAAAAACACGAACCATGATCCTTTACTCCATTTCTGTGCAGACAACATGAAAAGTGCTTAAGACAACTGTTAATTAAACACTTTTATATTTTAAGACTTTAGAACATGACAGCAGTGATTCGCACCGAAGGCTTGTCAACGCATTTTAATTGGAAAAAGCATCATATCTGCAATTCTGTTTGTCTCTTCAAAACATCACGTTACGTACCGTGAGAAGAATATCATGATTATATCACGCCACAAGATTTGGATATTCTTACATCCCTAAAAAAACACATTACAATTTAAGATAAATGACAAATTTGTATCCCAGTTTTAACATTTTTCACATCATGGACAGAATTTTAAAATGAATCACACCATAGCATAGATTTAGTGACAGGCTTAATATTACTGGAGGGCATTTTACTTTCAGAATAATAGAGGTTTTCTTCTTGCATGTGTGAGCAAAATTCCAAATGTGTTGCTTAAAATCCAAGGCTTCACACATATCCATGACATTCATATTGCATAGTTTACATGCTGTTTTGTTTCATTATTGCTTACAAGGTTTCATAAGGCCTTTTTTTCTGTTAAGCATTGGAGACATAATTTTTTTCATATATTCTGCATTTCCAAAAGATTTCGTTTTCATAGACTCTGAACATAGATATTACCTTGAACTGGTCATAATGCATATCGATTGCCTGCAAAGAAAACGTGGTCTGAAAGGTTTTAGTTATTCCTCTTTCTATTAGATTTCAACAATGAAATTAGTTTAAAATTTCATAAAGTAGAAGCTATTCTGAATCTCGAACCACCTGGTAACAAGGACTTGATCAGGACTAGAGCAGGGCTGAATTAGGACTAAACCAGGATGAAACTTAATAACTTAATAACTTAACTTAATAAAGCAGTTCTTAACCATGTCTAAACTTGAACCAAATCAAATTTGGAATATTCCAGATCCAAGTTTAGAATAAATCAGGTCTAAACCGAGTCTTAACCTTGATCTATTCTAGGACTAAATTTAAACTAAATCTGCGTTGAACCAGGCGTAAACTTGGACTAAACTGGGTCTAAAGTTGGTCTTTTCTCCAGATCCAACTCTAGATCCGAATTTGCATAAAACCACGCCTAAACTTGCACTTAACCAGGTCTAAACTTGAACTAAACCAGGTCTAAACCAGGTCTAAGCTTGGACTCTTCTAGCTCCTGTGTAGGTTGTATGAAGCTGCTGGTTCGTCCATCTCATTGGTTTTATCTGCTTTGTGTTTTCACTGCATGTGTAGATTGTCCGAGTAAAACTTCATCTTAATTTATTTTTTCCATTATTTGTTTTCCTCCCCCTCCCTCACCCACTCCTTCACCCACTCCCTCCCTCACCCTCCACTCCGCCTCCACCTTGTTTCTCTTTGGTTTTCACCTCCATCTAGTGTACTGTATCACGTCTCCCTCCAAAGACGAGAGATTCAGGGCTGCCCCTCCCACTCCTCCAGGCTACCAGGGGCTGGCGCTGGGGGACCTGGCCCTGGCCGATGGGGCGGTGGCGGCCGCTCTGCCCAGGAACCCCCTGCTCAAGCCCCCGGAGTACAGCGTAGCTCTGCAGAGGAGCAAATTGCTGCACCACCCCCTTCTGGCAACACCGGGACACAGCAGGCCGGCCAGCGTCTGTGTCCCCCCGCACGGGCTGGACAGTGAGGACGGTACGTGACGGCTGGAGGGTCAAGTGCTGCTTTATTGGTTTTTGCCAGACACGGGACAAAACACCACCTGTCTCTGTATCGGTGCTAGTTGCTAATGTAAACTACTAAGTAGGGCTGTCAAAAGTATCAAAAACAGATGCCAATCTATACTGAAACAAGTATCAAAACTAGAAACTTATCTTAGTTTGAAATAAAGTATTAATTGAAAAGAAAAAAAAAACAGGACATAAACAGGATAATGTGACCTTTCCTGAACAGTTTTAGAATAATCTTGAGCTTTATCTGAACGAGTATAAGTAAAGATAGAGTAACATAAAGAAGAGGATAAGAGTAAAATTATTTTTTGAAAATGCTGTGTCGTAATTTAGTTACCTTAGGCCCTAGTGCAAGAACTGGAACTGGGCCCTGTTGGGAGCACACAGCCACGCACAAATAAGCACCAGAGCTTGAGTTTAGTGTGATACAGTCATGAACCTCTAGAACCACAGACAGGGAAATACAACATGTAAATACTGGCCCTGCTATAGCAGCGCTCTCCACTAACCACTGGAACTCAGGCCAAACCGTCTGCACTGAGACACTAACAGTTCAGTTCTGTCCTGCTGATATTATCTATCTATCTGTCTGTCTGTCTGTCTCTCTGTCTCTCTGTCTCTCTCTCTCTCTCTCTGTACATATATATCTATATATATATATATAACATATAGATATACACACACAGCACAGAAATTGACATACAGAATTCTCATTTCTGAAGCCGAGGCTGGAAAAACTACAATGGTGCACTATATAACTTCTCAGAAACCTAGCACAGTACACTTTTAAGAGGGACATACAGTATGCCACACATTTTATAATTGACTGTTTTTTTCTTTTTTGTTGTGTTTTTTCTATTCGTTTTTATTATTTCTCAGAACAAAAAACAATATAAGAAAAAGGAAGCACAAGCTAGTACCAATTAGACAAACTTTATTGATCCATAAGGGAAATTACTTGGACATAACAGAACTCAGAAAACAGACTTTATAACAAAGAAAACTTACTGTAGTACTTGTAAATAATAGTAAATGTATTGAGGTAGACAGAGGCAGTATAAAGATTTTGTTTGTAAAACCCTGTTTTTTGTTTTCCTCCTCCAGATGAACAAGTGTCTGCAGTCTAGAGACGGACTCATAATGAAGACCTCAGACTGAACCAGAACACATCGTCCAATCACACCGCAGCACGGACCGGAGACATATCTCTGTATTCAGCAAGAGAACAAGACTATTTTAAAATTTTCAAACTAAACTGAAACATATGAACTTTTAAAACAACAGAACAAAGACTCGAAGGAAGTAGTTTGGACTTTTTGAGAATCTCCACAGACCTCCACGTACGTCCATTTTGGATCCGTTTCACATGTACAGTTTTGCGTTTTGTACAGCGTTTTTTTGCAAAGTGAGATTAGCGTGCAGTAAAAGGGACACGAAGCTAGAGCTAGTTTTTAAAAAAAGTATTATGACAGTGAGGTTTGTTCTGTCTTTTGCAGTCGATTCCAAAACAAGCTGAATGTAAATAATGCGAGATTTTAAAAGGGTTTTACGGTTGTGGTGGAATTGCATCCGACTAATAAATCCATGCACAAATGTGGCTCTCAAAATTCAGGCCTTAAAAGCTGAAGTGAATTATGACAACTGGAAAACATATATTTAAACATTGTAGGGACTAATAATAACACCTTTGTCTTAGATAGCGCTTTTCTTATCACTCAGTCATTTTATAATTTCATGCATTATACATTTAAGACCCAAGACTGATCAAAGTTGGGATGTTGCAGCTACGGTCTGTTTTTGTGTCAGTTAAAGGCGACGTTTTGAATAAGTTTGGCCATTCTAATCATTTCATAATTGCTATGAAACCCATGCATAGCTAGCTCCAAACCTCATTTAAATGTACAGCGAAAAAGTGACAATCTAAATTAAATCCTGAAAAGACTTTGCTTGTCTTAGTTTTAAAAAGTATAAATTGAACTGAATCGACAACACGTTAATCCTTATATTCGCTTTGTTACTTGTTCTCAATCACTGATGCCAAACTATTGAAACTCCAGTCGTCATGATTCATGCTAGCTTTAGCGTCTGGGATCTCCGTAGAGTCGTGTTGTTTGTGTTTTAGCACTTATCGTACTTTTTATCAAGCTTTAAAGTCCACAGCCTCAATCTCATTCATTTCTCTCGTTTTCAGGGACTGGCATTAACTTAAGCGATTCAGCATTTCCACATTTAGTCACAGCGATGTTAAAAGCATCATTTTACCTCCATCAATATGAAAGTGGCCAGTTGGCTCAAAAATGTTGAACTCCACGTCGAAGTTGTGACTTTTACATGGTCAGCTAAACAATAATAATTTGGCAAGCTTAAGTTAATGCCAAATCCTACTCAAAATAAGTAATATCTCGAAAAATATCAATTACTCCAAAGTATTTTATCTTGATTTGAGTAAAAATGCAGCATAATTTTTGAAGTACAGCATCGTTTCAGTACAAATAAGTCACATTATATTAGCACATAATTTAACAAACTAAAATCTATCCAAATCAAGATAATATGCTCTCCATTCAGGTCATTTAATCTTGGTTGGATATTACTTTTGTTCCGTTTCAGTCCAGTCTTCGCTGCCCCATTAACTCTGTATTAAGCTCCTTTTACGAGCGCACAAACAAATGCCTCACTGCGTCCCATCGAAGAAAGTCTAATATTGTTTTATCGTTTAGCAATAAAAAAGTAAATAATGCCTCTCGACCTCGGTGTTGTAACAGTGTTTACAACTACGCTTTTTAAAATTTTTATTGTTTTTATTAGGGACATTGGAATTACAAGCGAAACAAAAAGGCTCATTTGACCTTCTAAGTTTGTTTTTGTTGTCCGGCCAACCAACTTCACAGCCACTTGCGTTTGTAAATTTAGTTTGATTAAAATATTTGTGTCAAGACTGAGCAATGTTGGTGAAAATATAGTTTTGCCTTTTTTTTTTTCTTTTTTTTTTTTGTGGTAAAATAGTGAATTTCTCAAACAGCTGAACTTTTGAGTCATTTTGATCAGGCCTAGAGTCGTACTTAAAGGTGCACTATGTAACTTTTCCAGTGCACTTGCTCACTCCATGGTTGGACTTTGTATTATCATTTTATTGTATATTTTAGATGTTTGCAATGTGCATAACGTTTACACTCCAACCATTTTACCACCCGTCTCTGGCTAAATTCATATTTTTTCCCGCTTCACGTTGATCTTTTTTTTTGTTTTATTTGTGTTTTTAGCGTTTTTTCCATATCTGATCTAACTGGAATCTCCAAACCATGGTCACAAAAACTTGAATCACGATGAATTTAGTTTCTTTGTACAAAAAAAAAGTCACAAATGGTAATATTTTTGACGTCTGTATAGATTTGTGTTTAAATCTTTTTGCCATTTTTGTGCCATTTCTTCTGTTTTCCTTTAATTGCTGCTGTGCTTTGGGACATGGTGTTATTTTGAATTGTAATTTATTGTTTTGAACTTGACTTTTTTCTGATGCTATGTGCACATTTAAATAAGGCTCCGATTGTTTCTCAAAGTTCACCATCGTGAAATTGTTGAAATTGCATTGTTGAGCCATTGTTCATTCGCACTGCAAGAAAAAATAATATCTAGTCTTTTTAGAATGACTTAAATTCAGAATTTTAATCTGGATTTGAGTGGGTTCAACTTTTTTTCTTCTATTTAAAGGACATATATCATAAAATCAACTTATAAGAGTTTTACGTTTCACAAAGAACGAAATATAAAATAATGATCCATGTATGTGATGGTTTATTTCTAAGACTCACTAAAAATATGTAATGTCTATCATTTCCAATAATGATAGATTAATAGTTCAGTGTAATGAACTGAAATAAGTGTGAAACGTGTCAATAGATCTTAACATTGTCAAACAACTCAAATTAAGATCAATATCCTGAATTCAAGTCATTTTAACTGGGCTAAATATTCCTTTCTTGCCGTGCCGTTGGCAGTGTTTCTCCGTGTTTCCTCTCATTACGTTACACAAAACCTCAAAAGCTATTATCTTTTCTCTTTTCTAACACTTTTTTTATTGCACAATGTAAGTCGTCGTATTTTGAACCATGAATCAGTATTATAAAAACACATGTTTGCAATAATAAAAACAGTATCAATTTGCTGCACTGCAAAAAAGGAAAAAACTTGAATCTTTTGAGTACGTTTGACTAGTTTGATTTAGTTGGTTTTTCTAGGTTTAGTTTTTAATCTGTCTTAAAATTTGTAAAATGTACTGACACCACTTAAAATGTCTTGTAACCATTAAAATAAAAAATAAAGTTGATCTAACTAGCCAAAAGTACTCAAAACAAGAAACATTATGAATTGACCCAATTGTACCTTGATTTCCCTTATTTGCAGTGCTTTCTGTGCTCCATTAATCCTGAAATCGCCATAGGAATTCAGTTTTTAATTTTCCTCCATGTATTTCTTCTTACACAGAGTCAGAAATGCACAAAATAAGCTGATGGATGCTGCACAGGTTTTACAGGTCTGGACTCACTTCTCATCGCTATCGTGGATTATGTCTTTTAGAAAGACAACATGGCGCTCCAACGCTTTCTATGTATTTTTACCAGTGACTGTAAATAGTTGTTCTATTTTTGTTTAAAAGAATGTTTAAAAAAAAAGAACCTCTTATTTCTCCAAGTCTACTGATATGAATTTGGACAATGAATAAACTGTCAGGATAACTCTGTTTGTCAATGGTTTGTGTTTGTGTGCAACAATCTAAATAACACCCGGGCAAAGAGGGTCAAGTGCTCGTTTCACTGCAATCAAACGGCTAAAATACACAGACACAATAAATAAAATACATATAGATTTTATTTCATTTGACAAGCAAATGCTAGAACGAAATCAATGTTGGTGTGTTAAAATGTTTAAATAGATAGATCATAAGTGTTGATGTTACCATACCTTGTACTTTTACTCCTGAGAAATACTTTTTGCGGTGTATTACTCTTAAGTAAAAGTTCTACTCTTCCCACTAAACAAAATCAAACGATTTGAACGTTTGTGCTTCTTGCACTGCTCCTTCAGATGATTTTTGTTTTTCTCATTTTTGAGTCTACCCTTTTCAAAAATATCTGATTTTGTGCAATAGATAAGTAATGTTTTTTCCTTCCAATAACATAAACTTCAAATCATGAATACAATGTGACATCCAGTTTCTTTCACCAAGACTTGCTTTACATTTTAATGCAATCCATACTTTTTTACATTCCCCTTTTTCGCTCTCTTCCCATATATAGCCCTAACAATAAACAGATTTTTTTTTTTTTGCCTTTAACTACACTGTTTCCACTCTTTCAGTATTGTATAACTTTAACCAACATCAATACATTGGCTCTGAAAGTGATGAGGAATCTGTACATTGGAATTCCCCATTGAATTTCAAATATCTTAAGGAAAACACTTTATAAATCGAATTTGTAATCATGACTTCAATTAAACAATATCAATATTCTGAGTTCAAAGTACTTTAGCTTGTGTGTAAATATTTTTTGCAGTGCAATGTTGGAAAAATTGATTCCAGTGTTTTGACTTTGGCGCTGACTTTACAGGAGAAAGAAATGGTGCTCGTGGGGCTGTGGATTTTAGCATATTCCCTTATAAAAAGTCAAAATTTGTAAAGCAAAACAGTCTGGCAGATTTCCCGTGCCCGTTCAGCCTTTAGGGGCAGAAGCGAGGTGCATTTGTTTTCAGGTAATTGCTCCAAGAATTAGACCTGACCTTAACATTTTCTTCAACTTATTTTAAGGAGATTCAAAAAGTGCTAGAAACTCTCTGGTTTGTGCCTTTGCCCATCAACCACAAAGTGGTTCAACCCTGACTCAAACCAGTGCAAACTGTTGTGGTGTCCCTGGGCAAGACTCTTCTTTGCCTTGAAAAGTTTATCAGATCCTCAGGGGCTATTGTTTCACTGACAGTAGTAACAACTTCACAATCAACGAACAAGTCTGTGAAAGGACACTTTAATCATGAATGAAAAAGGTGTGCCATTATAAAAGTTAAATTCTGTAGATTGTCTGCAAAAAAACAAAAACTGACCTCAACCCCAGGTCTTAACGACAGAGCTCAGGTGAGTGTAAATGCTGTAGCTCCGACTGTTTCCATCAGATTGAAAATGACTACTGGTCCTGCCATGCACACAATAAATACACAAAATAAAAAAAAACTTGGAGCATATTTCTGACCACAGGAAATGGAAAAAAAGGGCTAACACGAAAAAATGCATGACAAACCGACCCAACACTCCAAAACTGGACTGACAAAAAACCGAACACTGAAGATGGACCTGGAACTTTGGACCAAATGGCACTTATACGGAGGACAAAATGTGCTGTGATTTTATTGTACGTTTTTTTTCTCTCTCTCTGTATTTCTGTCACTTCTGGATTGAAGTCGAAACATCTTGATTTCTACAACAGTTACTAAACCGTTTAAACATTTTCTACCATTATTTTTCAGGCCTTTTAACCAGTTCCAAAGAAAGCTATAATATCTCCATGGAGACAAGCAGAGTTATGAGGTTTGCACTTGAAGAACACGTTTGTTTTCGGGTTTTCTTGACTTTGCCTGCGCCCTGTGCCCCCTCTGCCTCTGCGACCTCTGCCCTGGGCTCGTATTAGTCACGGTTTTAGGCTGAGGATGATTCAAAGCTGCACGCGATGACAAATGGACTCTGACCTGTTCGGACCCTGGACCAAAGGACACATTCGGGGCCGGACACGGACTTCAGCGAGCTCTGGGTTGGACTTGGACTTCGGTTGACTCCAGGTCGTCTTTGAAACTCTCATCCATCACTTCCTGGTTCGGTCTGGACGCGAACGGACAGGTAAAGTCAGAGAGGTCTGTGCGAACTTTCTGCAGGGTCAAAACAACATACGGTGAAGATTTAGGAGAACGAATACAATGATATAAAAAGATATTTGTGGGGTTCTGTGTGATGAAGCCTTGCCATAACGATTATCTTTTCAAACTAATTATTACATCAGTTGAACAGTTACAAGTCCTCAAAACCAATGAATTGTTGTCTTTTGTGTGTTTGTAGTTACTGTTATGCATATGTATTAAAAAAAAAACCATTGTTATTATATTTCTAGACTTTAATTGCTCCAGCACAGAAACTGTAACTGCAAAAATGATCATTTGAGAGCAGGGGCCTACAGTAACTCTATTGGAAATTATGTTTTTTTTTGTGAGTGAAATTTAAAAAAACTGAAATGCCACAGACATTGGCATTTCATTATTTTTTGTTGTGGCATTGCATCCATTTTCTCAAGGCATATTGTTTCAATGCGCAAAAGAGATATTTTCCATAAACCAGGTTAAAACTTTTCCACTTTGGCAGTTAAAGTCAAATTCTTGCCTTTAGGGGGCAGTGTTGCATCAGTCTCCACAGTCTCATTTTCTCTCTCCAACACAAAAACAGCATTCCCAGCGCTTCCCAGAGACACAGCACGTTCTGATGAAGTGAGGAGTTAAACGTGGGGGTGTGAGCAAAGTTTGGATTCATTCACACACGTCCGAGTGACGCGTTTGCCGGGCCGTGCAGCTGTTATGGCTCCCGGACAGTTCCTTATTTGTGTTCCGTCAAAAGCTGGGATGCGTGGCTGTCAAAGTGTGAATGGAGGCAGGTTTACGTCGCTCATACTTGTCTCTATCTGTCACAAACCCTCTGGCAGATCACGTTGTTTTAGGGCCTCCAGCACAGCTTTATCAGAGAGCTTTAACAGAGTGAAGAAGAGCGGACCACCCATGCACAGCCAATCAGCTCTCGTCCTGCTTACAGTCACACGCATGGCTTTTTCCTGAAGGTTTGCAATAGGTGAAACATTTTCTAATCACGTTTACAAGTTAAAAAGTTGAGGATTTAAGCTTTAATTGAGGAATAACGATATTATTTTATTCTGGTAAACACATTTTTTGTCACTTTTACACAGGAGAGCCTGTTCTAATCTTATTTTGTGAGAGAAGCAAGGATGGGCCTGGTTAGTTCTTAGACGGGAGACCGATGGGAAAAGCAAGTGCCACTAGGGGGCAGTGGTGGCTCTGTTGCAAACTGCGATTGTGTCCTTGGGCAAGACAATTCACCCACATTGGCTGTAAGCAGCAGTAAGCAGCAGATTTGTTTTTGTGCCACACGATTGTGACGATTGTGTTGAAGTGAGCTTTTGATAGTGCCAGAGATCAGTTTTTCAGAAATCCTTTTGTACATGTTCGGATTTTTATTTAGGTTTTTTTTTTTTTTTTTTGTGACAGGCGAAACCAGAGGAGCTGGACATGGGGAGAATATGCAAACCCTACACAGAAAGAACCCACTCTGTTATGAAATCAAACCTTGGTTCTAGGGACGGGACAATAAACAATAATATCGTTCATCGTGATAAAAAGGGACGACAATAATAGTTTGTGCTACATTTTGTATAATCGTGATAATCGCCAGCAGAGATAATCACCATTTTGTCACCAGATTGTGCAGAAAAAAAGCAATTTACCCTTAATGTTCGCTTATATGTCACATTTTCAAAGCAGTTTTAATAACTATTGTGATATTATCGTTAATCGCAATTATTTTGGCCAACATTTCAATATCGTCCCATTGCCTACTCGGTTCATCTAAAAATAACTACAAAAATTAAAGAGCAAAGTACAGAGCTGTGGGTGTGTGTAGGGGGTAAGTAAAAAACTGGGATTTTCAGAGCAATGACGCTGCAAGTGAAGGACAAAGATGATTTATTTGAGTAGGTAAATGATGAAGGAAAACCATGATCATGTCTGTGTAATCCCTCTATTCAGGAGTGTTCATCGTAGAAAAGGTTTCATGGGTCTGGACACAATAAAGATGTTTCGACTTCCATTCTGAAGACATTCTCTATCTGTGGAACTGGTCTGAGAACTCAAACATTACATGGATAAATCTATTTTGCATAATGTTAATACAGGCCTATTGAAACCAGACTCAAATCAAATTTTCTTTTTTTTTTTGCAGCGCACAGTGTTTCATTTCCTCGACAGCTCATTATTTGATTAGAAAACCTGAGCAAATCCACGCCTCTACTTTTGAACGGTCGTATTTTCATAGCTACTGTTGACTATTACCGCACCGTTAAATTGATATCATTAGTCTCCGAGCCCTACAGGGCGAGGGCCTGTACTCGCAGAACGATGCCGAAGGCATCGTTTAGTCTCGCCAAACTTTTCGCGCAGCGCGAAAGTTTGGCAGCCTAGTCGGTTCTATGGTCGACAGTGAAATAGCCCATGCCGAAGGCATGGGACCTGCATATTTACTCCTGCTATGCGAAAGAACCCTTTCAACTGTCTTGGCTAACTTTGGCGTAGCGCGAAAGTTCGGCCCCCCCAACGCCCCAAACATTGACAATGAACTGTCCCACACCCTGGCATCAAGCCCCACTCAGTAACCATACTTGTTCCTGCTAAAATACATGGAAACCAATGGGGAGCCCATGGGGGCCCGACTCAGATAGGAATGACGAGCGCCGTAGCGCTCGTAATCCAAATTTGACCCCATGGTGACCTGGGGAAGGGTCAGAGCTTTCAAAAAACGTATAATATGTCGTTCTCAGTAAAACGGATATATTGTTTTTGCTCAAAATATTATTATTTTTATTTTTTTAATTCTTTTTTCTTCTGCTCTTTGACCTCTAATTTGACCCCCTGAACATGCACGAAAACTCACCAAACTTTTCCCAAAATTCAGAATCGGCGAAAAATTTTGTTTTTTATAGGTGTCATGTTTGGGGGAAAAAAAATGGCGCAACAGCGCCACATACAAAAGTCAAAATACATTGCGCCTATGGGAGGCGCCCCGACGTCAACTTTGTTCTACAGCCACGAAATTCGGAACACGCATTCCTCTCCTGAGGACGAAAAAAAAATATTATTATGGCCACGCCCCCTGACTCACCGTATAGCCGCCATATTGGATTTAACGTTCCGAAACGCTGAGTCAGCGTTTTTGCTCACCTCGAACTTGAACGAACTCCTCCTAGGGCGTTTTGCCCACCGCGCTCAAAATCGCTGCACATGCTCTAGACAAGTGGGGCATCTAAAGTTATCCAATTCGTTAAGATAACTTTTACGGTTTCTGTGCGGCGCAGCCGCAAACTCAACCGATGTTTTTTTTCATTTTCAAAATTTAAAAAATGCTCCCGTTTTGGCAAAACGAGTCCGATCAAGCTGAAATTTTAATAGGTTGTTTAACTTTCTTGCCTGGACCTACTTTAGGTGACATGTTTTCATTTGGCGCGATAGCGCCCCCTACAGAGTTAAAAAACTTTTTGTATGGGGAGCAAAAAATTTAGTTTTTTAGATTTTTTTGAAATTTTGCACAAAATTCCATTTTGGCCTACCGATCATAAAAGCCAATCAGACCCATGTCGTATTTTGTACGGCGAAGCCGTACCAATGACTAAAACATCCCATGTTATTCCTATGGGAAAATGGAAAATTGTCTCAAATTTGGATATTTTTTGACTACGCATTTTAACGAACTCCTCCTCGGGCGCAAGCCCGACCGACCTGAAATTTGGTGGACATCTTCCTGAGGAGTGGGGCACCAAAAGTTATCCAAATTATCAGGATAGGTATTACGGTCTCCGTGCGGCAAAGCCACACATTTCGCAAACATTTTACAAAAGACAGAAAAACCCCATGTTATTCCTATGGGAAAATCGCACAATCTCTCAAATTTAACTTTGTACTTTAACGAACTCCTCCTCGGGCGTAAGCCCGATCAATCCCAAACTTGGTGACAATCATCCTGAAGAGTGGGCCACCAAAAGTTATCCAAATTATCAGGATAGGTATTACGGTCTCTGCGTGGCGAAGCCGCGAATTTTGCCAACATTTTAAAAAAGACAGAAAAACCCCATGTTATTCCTATGGGAAAATCTCAAAATCGCTCAAATTAAACTTTGTACTTTAACGAACTCCTCCTCGGGCGCAAGCCCGACCAACTTGAAAATTGGTGGACATCTTCCTGAGGAGTGGGCCACCAAAAGTTATCCAAATTATTAGGATAAGTATTACGGTCTCTGTGCGGCGAAGCCGCGAAAACTGGCCAAACTTGAACAAATGACAGAAACATCCCATGTTATTCCTATGGGGAAAATCACTCAAATGAAACTTTGTACTTTAACGTACTCCTCCTCGGGCGTGAGCCCGACCAAGCTGAAATTTGGTGAAAATAATCTTGAGGAGTGGGCCATCTAAAGTTATCCAAATCTTCGGGACAAGTGTTACGGTATCCATGCGGCGGAGCCGCAACAATTGGCTAAATTTGTGCCCATTCATAACAGCAGTTTTGGGACACAGCTTTGTTCCACCACAAAGCCCCAGTAAAGGAAAGAATGTGGGCGCGTCAGCGCCCTTCCTCGACCTTTGCGAGAGCGGAGTACGACGAGCGCGGCCCGCGAGGGCCGTTCGATGCCGCTTGCGGCTTTAATTAATAATTGTCATTGGCTGCCATGCTGTTCATGCATACATAATGTGCTCTCATGTGTTCAAGATACACAGAGTGATGACTCAATTATAGAACAGGTTTAAAACGCTTCAGAATAACAGTTTGCCGAATTAAACGAACGCTTGTGCTCGCAGTCAAATTGTCAGAGGTTTGTGTGCGACGGCTCCGAAGTACAGCGTCACCCGCAAACCCAGACTTCACTTGTGCATGTCGCCATTGTACCCTCTAGCAAGACATCTCAGTCTTCATAGTTATGCAAGAATGTAACTGTGTGTGTTGGACTGCAGAAGTTATTTATCATCAAATAAGGGAATGAATTGAAACAAATACAGGCGGTAAAGAGTCTTTTTGCACTGAGCACTGTTTGGTTCTTAAAAACAACATCATTTATAATATCCTGAAAATAAGCTTAACCTAAATAAAACAAGAAAAATGCTGTTGTCGCAAAGAGAAAATTTGTCTTGGGCACAGAGCCAGTGTATATGTTTTTTTATAAAAGGTATAAAATATCAAAACATATTAAAACATAAAATGATCCGTAAGTGTCTCCTGATGTGCGGTAAGCAATTCACATTTCTCTCACAATTTGATTTATAAGACTGTTAACAAGTTGATTATCCAAGCAGAATGAGCTCCTAACGCGTGGTTGCCAGATTTCATGGCTAAAACCAGCGTGTGCCCAGTATATGAAAGCTAAGTCATCACCATGTACAGTAGTATCTTTGCTGATGAAACGTAATTTAGTATTACTTGATCAAACTGAACTGTGCAAAGAGGTTCAGATACAGTCCTGTGTCGAGGCAGGGTTAACATCGTCTATGTCCCTTTTAACGCCGCTCAGGGTTGGTGGTTCATGGTGTGACGCTGCGATGTCCAGCGATGTCCACCGCCTCCTAATAACTTCTACTGTTCTTGCTGAGGACCGTCTGCTTTTCCCACCTGCAACAACACCTTTTCTGTTCCCTCCAGATAGCCTCACTAGCCGGAGTAATTGTACAAGTGTAATTCAAAAAGTCCGCCCTGACCACGGGTTGGTAAAACATCTAGCTGTTGAATTGCTCACAGAACGTTTCCCCTTTGACTGCATTTTCTAAGTATGACAATGTCAAAGCTACGTCTTGAAAGTAGCCCTGAGGTCGCAGCGAGACACGGAATGATTCTTTGTATTCGCGCGTTTTAGGCAACGAAACGTAGCTTTTTAAAGACAGGTCGTGGTCCTCAGTTTTGGAGAGTTTGTCTAGCCGTTTTTCACGTCCTTGTAATTCATCGATTTCTTTACGTGTCTTTTCCCAGCGCTTCTACATATGCCTTTGCTTTTCCAAGATGCTCACCAAATTGTCAAACGCCACATTGCTTTGTCTGAGAGTTTTATCAACAGATTTCAGTTCCCGGTCCTGCGCCTGCTCCTCGTTTGTCTGACTGTTATTGATGGTCGTCTGGATGTTGATCTCGCGCTGCCTTTAACTTTCGGTGATGTGCGTCACAGCAGCAGACGTGGCAGATGCAGTCCTTGTCCGTGTGGCAGATAAGCTGTCGAACCTGAGTAAGCGCCGTTCATTGTGTTTGGATAAAGAATGTGGAGATAATTAAAACACAAAGAACGGCGAGGAGCGTGGCAGCGGAGGTGAGGAGGAGACCGACGTCCTTGTGTCGGTGCATGCAACAAAGACCCAGGATGATACATGACAGCCCTGCATCGTGCCCCAAAATAGAGGTTGTGGAAATGATTTCACAACATTCAAAATTTTAGCAGCGAGTGGCAAAACTGGGGGTGTCAGTGGTGAGTAATGTTATTTTCTTCTGTAAGAGCTCAGAACACAACTAAATCATTAAACAGCCACATCTGTATCTTGTATAAGTGAGTAGAACTAACCATTTAACTTATTAAACATCTCTGAAAGTCAGTGTGGTGGTAGTTAATGTATTTTTGAGGCGTTTGAAGACCCTGCCGTCTCTCCGCGCTGTCTCCACGTGGAAAACCAGCTGCGACGTTTCCTGACGCCAACCCAAAGACAGCTCTCCTGAGAAACCTTGGCTCTCTTTTTTTATATTTGGCAACATAAAATATGCATGCACAAAAAAAAAGGAAATAACAAAAAGGTTTTGCTGTCTTTTTACTGGTAGTGTATATTGTCCTGCAGGGGGAGCTCTGTCTCTGAAGTTGCTTAGTTCTGCATTAAAAGACAGCACGCGGGCTACTTAGCGAGCTGGCGACAGGTCTATTAGTCTGCCTGTTTGCCGTGCCACTAAAGCCAGAATAATGAGATCACCCAATCACACTTTTGGTGTCTTTCTCATTTTTAAAACTTCACGTGGAATTCTTACTAAAAGTGTGTGTGCGGACAAAATACAAACCTCCAAAAACGCCCTCAGAGTTGCTCACTCCTCGTCTCTCTGAGCATAGATTGTCTACTTCCTCATCTCTGAAAACGCTGACTTGAAAAGTTCAACAGTTTTGGACTGAACTGCTTATTTCCACATCAAGTTGTTTTTCTATAGATCACTGTGCAGAACATTTTTGTGTGAACGCATGCTTCATAAATGAGAATTTTTAGAGTAAATATATTAGAAAGACAAGTGCGATCATTTTATAATAATGCATTCAATTATTGATCCAATTAGATTAATAAGGTCTTCTGATCAGTTATTCTAAGGTGAGATGCTACAGGTGAATAGGAACAAATCTTGCATTTAAAGAACTTCTCCTGTAGTTTACTCCCATAGATGGAAGAAAAAAATGTATTACAAGTCATGTCATCAGGTCATGTTTTCATGTAGAAAAAAGGCATTTTATGTGTAAAAATGGCCAAAAATACACATATTAAGGACATTTAAAATCTGAAAAATGGACGGAACCTTCATTCATTTTGTACACATATTAGTTACAAAAACATTTACTGAGGGGATTTTGGATTTCGTATTTAGTTTTTAAGTAAAGATTTGTTTAGATTTGTTTTTAAAATTGTCCTAAAAATATAAATTTCGCCTCATTTTTTTTTTAAACTTAAAACTTCAATAAATCAGTTTTAGAATTAGATATAAAAAAAATTCTTCAGCACGTTTTGTCAAAATCTTGTTGAGTCCCAGATTGTACAGTTTGGTGTGGGATCTACTTTAAATGGTGATCCTTATGTCCCGAGGGGAGAAAAATTAAGAAAACAGCCTTTGATGTTGCAATGTCCCAGAGAAATCTATGGATGAAGTGGATTAAATTAAATAATAAAACATTTTTAAGAACTGATTGTACAAGTTTGTTGTTTCCACATGAAAGCAGATATGTTGAGAGAGCAAACTGACCAAAAAACTGAAAAAATTTAGTGTTACTTGTCTTGTCAGCTTATTTACACAAGTTTTGGCACTGTTTTCCAACCGACAGAGGCAGGACGACAGCGCCACCTGCAGCCTTTAGAACCGTATCAGGTGTGGGAAAGTAACAAGGCACCCAGACACTAAACCGGGACAAAGGTTGACAATCCGACAAGACGCGTCACAGCGACATCACCTGCCACTCTGAAAACGATTGCAAAACTGAAAAAGACCCTTGAAAATAAGCTTTCAGTCTGTAGTATATTCTCTTTAACCATTTACATGACATTCCAATGATCTGTGGACTCCAGAAATGAGATGATGATCAGTTTTAGTGCGCATATGAACACAGCCACCGATTGAAAGAAGCACTGCAAAGCTATTTTAAGAATCTCACGCATTTTCCCGATACGTTTGTGGAGATTTAAACCACATTTCAGACAGAATACAATGCCACGAAGACAGGATGTATTGTGGACGCAGAGTTGTTACCTAAATCCTTTGCGACCTCCGTGATTCACCACTTACAGCCGTTCCGATTGCACTTTTGGATTGTGTTTTAGACTCGCGGCCCGGCTCACTCTCACCCTCCTCTGCTCCCAACTTTGCCGCGGAAGTTGCTCTCCGTCGTATTTCATTGCAGTTGTGTCATTCAGTTTTGCTTTGACAGAGCGGCGGCGCATGTCCTTCTGATGTGGGGTATTGTGTTGAACTCAAAAGCGGCGCTCTCACCGTTTTTATTTGAGTTTTTTTTTGTTTTCAACTTTGGGGTTTCTTCTCGGGCCACCTACCGAGCCGAGCTGCCGGTTCAAATGCAGCAGGAGGCGTTGAGTGGAGTCGTGATGTAAACCGGCTCTCTACTGTTACAATGCATTTCACACAAGCTGCACGCGCTTCATCTCCAGCCGAAATACAAAATAAAACGTGCGCTGAACTTTTGATTCTTTATTTATATATATTTAGCCTGTGTTGCGTGAGGCATAACTTACTGGGGCGCTCGGGAGCTGGTGCAGTCTTTTCTTATTACCTAAAGTTTTGTGATTTGATTCCTTCTCTCGATATTGAAATGTCAAACTTCATTTCGGTGTTAACGGAGAGGCTTGATACTCGATTTTGATGCTACAGTGATAAAAGAAACACATAATACTGCATCGCGCGCTCAGAGAATGCACCACTTATATTTTAAAACAACTTAATTCAGCTCTAGTATAATTAATCATGTTTTGTACAAAAGGTTGATCTAAAAGTAAACTAAAACTGCGTTAAAAAGTAGCAACTAGTAGATTTTTCCGTGCATACTTTTTACTTTCATCACTTGCCATTTTCAACACAATCTATCAATCTGCAAAGGATTTTTTTTATTGTAGTAACACCTTATTTTATACAATTGATCATAGTTTATATTTTTAAACAATATTATTTATTCATGTTGCACAAATTGCCGTAGCACATTCCTAGTTTGTGGATTTTGTTCACTGACAATTACAATAAACCGTTGTCTGATTCCACAACTGTAGATGTCATGAAAGTCACATGCTTCACAATGTGTTGGTCGGCTTCAAGAGCTCGTTCAGCAATAGACGGTAACGGCCAGCGCTGATCCTCTGAGAGAATCATTCCTGCTGTCGCCAACAAACAGCTGAACTCTGTGCTGTAAACTCCTCTTTGAACGGTCATTCTGTTTTTCCACAGACATTTGACGACAGTAAGAGTTTAAAGGCGCGATGGAGAACCAGCTGTGGAAACGAATGCCCATAATGCAACTGTGTTCCCGTGTTTGCTTTCACTGAGCTTCGTACAAAAGCATATTCATCTGAATGTACAACCTGACCTTTCAACTCTGCATAGATGTATGAACTGTGACGCACATTTGTACAAAGCAGTTCACACCGGTTGCTGTGCACACACCACCAAAATGTCATGCTATTAGTTTTGTATGTCAGCTCCGATGGAAATGTTACAGAATGCATTATGTAAAAGGACAGATCTGTGGCTGGAGTTCATTTGATTTTCTGTCCAGTGAGATGAAATTTTGTTCTTGAATTTTGGGCAGCAGTTTTGTACTGCTCCTGCAGAGGGGGCGCCACATATTCACAAAGAAATATAGAACTTCTTCTTCCACAGAGTTTAATGCTTTACTCGTTGATTCTGCAGACATCAGCGCAGTTTCACAGTTATCTCTGTTATCTGTTTACAGAATTCTCAATTGTAAAGCCACTCGTGTAGTTTTACAACTATTAATTAAAATAACAAAAAATACTTAATAAATACACAATAGCTCCATCTAAAGGACATTGGAGAGATAACAACGATAACCAGAAGAGCCAAAATGTCTCTTACTTAAACATATTTGTTTCTGTCTTTAAAGTTCTTTACATTTTCACCATAATTCACTCTATAAATATTTGAGCTATAACTTATCTACCACGATCACTTCAGGACACATTTGTCACAGCTGCTGTCCTTCAGAGCTGACAGTGTTTGTATGAGCAGATGTATGAGACCCCGTCAGAGGCGACTGATGCTAGAGTGTCCGGTTTAACCCGAATGGTGCGCACAAGGCTGCTGGGCTTTTTTTCCTACATCTTCATTAGACACTTTCGTTGATCATTCAGACGAGGCACAGCTAAACTTGAATGTGCCTGTTAAGACTCCAGCAGGTGTCACTGTGGCAATCACTATGATTATTTTATTATTACTTATGTTATTTTACAATTTACTGAATATATTGCTTATTTTGGAAATAGTGGATATGTTTCCAGACTGCACGTCCCAGTAAAGTATCGTAGAACAGTAATTGGGTTCCGTCATCAAAAACATACCTGGAGTTGCATTCAGCTGCAGGGATGTTTATTAGAAAATCCTCTCCGCTCTGAGCGTCAAAAACACTTCCTGCTGAACTCCTTTGATTGCAGAAGTTTTTTTTCTGATTATGGGCATCACTTATCCGAGAATCTTCTGCTGTTTTAAGTCTTAAATCATTGCAGACTCGTTCTGAACATTACTGCCATCTTAACACGATCACTGTAACTACTCGCTCTAAACCATGAGATGCAGTCTTAAGGTACTCAAGAGCATGTTTAAAGTCTAATAACAATATAAAAATTAATAATATTTTTCCTTTAAATGATGCACGAGGCAAGTTGGATCAACTCCTATCAGCGAGACACTTCTGCACAGCCAGGTGGGCCTCTGTGCACTGCTCAGAAGTTTTACTGTGCCATATCCAGCCAGCACATCGTCCTCACGGTATTTACAGGCGCAGGTGACAGAAGATATCACAGCGTGGCCCATGGCAGCAGGAAACAAAGCACAGACATGTGGCTCTTAAGTGTGAACAAGACCAACCCACAAGTGGAGTAAACAAAACTAAATCTAGTGCACATGGGGCCACTCCAGGGAGCGCAGTAACACGTCTGAAAACCACCTTCCTCACCGTAGGATAAGGAACCACAACTTTCACTCAAGTGACAGTAGTGTTACACTGTTAAATCTATCAAGTTAGGAGGAAAAGTTTAGTGTCTGAAATCTACTCTGAAAAGTACAATTTCTTTATTAAAAAGTTGCTCAAGTAAATGTAACTGGGTATCACCCACCTGTGTGCGTCGCCATGGTATCTGAACCCACAATTTTTGCTTCTGCTTTGGTCCCAAACTCCAGCTCCACCTCTTCATCTGAGCTCATGCATTTTAACAACACTGACACGCCGGCACTGCTGCAGATCCACAGAAGCCGCTGAGGTTGTATGTATGAGAAACACTTATTGTTTTCTATGAATATATCAGCACAAGCGTTCTCGGATACTGCAAAACGGCACTTTAAAAAGACACACATTTGAATAATAAAAGGTAGAACTTGGATTATTCTCTTCCATAACAGACTGAATTCAACTATACTACAAAGTCTATATAAAATGGCTTTGCAAAAGACTGACAGTGCAAATCTTGTAATGATGTAATGATATGCAAATTGGAAGGATTCAGTAACTTGTAGCCAATTAGGTTTTGAGCAAGATCAATTTGGAGATGTCAGTGATGTGATGAAGGCAGAGAATGATAGATCTGTTTGGGAAAATAGCTCCACTGGCACTGGTGCTGGTGAAGAGGAGGAGGAGAGGCTGAGGAGGCTCTCAGCCTCTGATTGTTTCAGCAGAATGATGGGGGGAGGGTGTGTTAATATGACTTGGAACATTTTGAGATAATAGTTCCAAAATTATATTGTTTGGGCAGTTTTAAGTCATACATTACATTGTAGTAGAGAGAAGTGCATATGACATGTTTTTTTCCAATTATAACTTAGTTTGGTGGGTTAGAACTTGTGGTGAATATTTATCATAGTTTTACAATTGCAGTTGTCAAGGAAAATTGGAAAAATAAAAGTTTAAAATTACAGGAAGTTGAGATAAGTTCTAGAACAGAATCTCTTTGTCTGTGTCATCAATAATGCAGTGACAATGTACAGGCACATTTTTTTAAAACTATCATTTAACAAAATAAAAGCTGTTGTACAGTTTGTCATTTACAACTGCAAGGCTTCAGATCTGACACATTCACTTGTTGTTTGTTGTAATGTGTCATCACTTTTTGATTGCGACTATATGCACATCATGTTGATAAAAGTGGGACATATACTCCATTGTTTTCAGAGTCGTTTAGTTTTTAGGGGTCTTCAAAAGTTTGGGAGTCCTGTTTGGCTATTTCTCCTAATAATTAAGATGATCTCTATAGATGCTATAATCTAAACTTTAGGCTGCAATTCTATTCATTGAGTTATTATGAAGACGGAAAAGAGGGATTTTGGAAAGCTACAATTTGTCATCAGGATCCGTTGTGAGCCATATTTGTCCGTCATTATATTTTGACTGCACGTGTGTGACAGGTGCAGGGCATCTGGGGCTAAAGGCAATAACAATAAACCCTTTCTTGATGTCATATTTCTTTGTTATAGATACAAAATATAATAAAATATAAAACTCTGCATTTCAGCGCTTTGCGTGTTTGTGTGAACTTAATGGTGAAGTAACATAACACAGTAAAGCGGGACAATAGTCAAACACAGGGGTGGCCAACCCACGGCTTGTGAGCTCTTTGCCTGGTTTCTTACGTCCATGTTTCTCCCACCATTGAATACAGCTAAGATAAACTAGGAGTTTTCATCTTTCCTTCGCTCCCCTCTCTCTTTCTCTCTCTCTCTCTCTCTCTCTCTCTCTCTCTCTCTCTCTCTCTCTCTCGCTCCTTCGGGTGACGCAGGCGAGGCAGACACAGGTCTCAGGTCAGAGATCATCACGGACAGTGAACAGTAACAGTAATAGTCATGCAAATAAGGCCTGAATATGACATGACAAACTATAAGTAGCCTACTTCCCTAAAATGTGTTTAAAAGGCTTTTGAAAGACATTTAACCACTTTAAGTAGCATTAAATAACATGGACATTTAAAAAAGCAATGCAATTAAGATTTCTAAGAAATGTAAACCTATGGGCCAATATTTCTCCATGTAGCGCACGTGAGCGTATGATCGACCATGTCGGCGTGCACATGGTCAACACCCGTCCCCTCAAACAGGGGGAAACACTGTACGTGTGTGTGTGGAAGGGATGGGGTGATGTTGTGTGCCCATATGTATGATGTGCGATAACACAGTAAAAAATGTGGCTCTTAGTCTCTGACTGGTTGGGCACCCCTGGTCAAACATGTACATCCATTTATCTGACTGCAGCGCACACCAACACATGCACGACACATGAACACGCCCGCTCGGTGTTCAGCTTCACACTCCTCTGTCCTGTTCTTTATGTTTTTATGATTTAAATGCACTTTCTGCATGTTATGCTGCACATTTCTTGTGTCAGAACCACCAGCACTGAAAGGCTGAATTCTGGAGAATGAGAAAAGTGAAGCCGCTCTGAGCTGGGACTGTGGAGGTGGGGCCGAGGTGCACTGATAAAAGTCTGGTTTTAGTTCAATCTCAGCCCAAAACATCCAAGAAAATAGCAGGATAAGCTGAAAATCAGTGCTTTATTTGAAGTTTGTTCAAGTTATGTTGATATCCTAAGTAAAACCAAGGGCAATATTTTGATTTTCAACCCATCAAAATGACGGAATGCCATCAGAATTTCCCTTCAAAGCTGAAAATAATCCGTCAATGACAGAGAATTATCAGTTAATTTAACTCTGATATAGGCCTAGGTTATAAACTCTAAAACAATGGTTCCCAACCTTTATCTCCAGGCAACCCATATTTTACCCATTTACGTGGTTAGTGACCCAATCATCCTTCTCCTACCTAAGCTACTCTCTTTGAAGAAAAAATATAATTATTTTCTGGTTAATAAAGAATTCTTAAAATAAATAAGAAGTTAGTCATAACAATAATTATTATAAAATACTTTATATAAGCAATTAAAATCCAATTCTCGAATTAGAATTTACAAAATCTAGTTTCGACCGCTTTTCAAAAAATTCGCGGGGACCCCCTTAGAATCTTTGGGGACCAAATTTGGGTCCCGACCCCCAGGTTGGGAATGACTGCTCTAAAATAAAATATAAAATACTAATGCCAAGGTGGCAAAAAAGCATGTTAGAGTAAATTAAGACCAAAGTAAAAAAAAGATTGATTGAGCATGAATCTACTCAAGCTTGAATCATCTGTTCTGATAAAAGGAGGAAGAGAAGGCGTGTCTCACTGAGTGTCCCCTGAAGATTGTGCTTGTCCCATTTAAGTGTCCTAGGTCCTGGGCACCTCGTCCTCTGCTCAAAGACACGCTCCACATTCTAACGGGCTGTGGGCCACACTAACATTTGTGTCCACAACAGTCAGGGGAAATCAACACAAACTCCTCACATATTTGATTATGTGTTGCCGACGTGAAAAGACTCCCCCTTCCGGCTTGAGCATCATGGGCTCCCACTTGGCGCCTTTCTCAAGTGCAATTTCACCAGAAAAATGGGACTTGGTTTTATCTTGTGGCTATTTCTGCTTTGCCTTCCCTCCATTTCATAGAGCAGCGAACAAAGGGCAGGAAAAGGACAAAGAAAAAACACATTTCAATAGAAAAGTTAAATATTGGTTTAAAAAATCTAAAATCTATGTTGGCATTGGGACTGGAAAAGTTGGATTGGTGCATTTCTAGCACGCCACATTTGAAACAGAGATTAAAGGTTGAGCCTGAGCTGCTGGTGCTTTGACTGTCATGTTGAGCACATGGCCTGCAAGTTTAGCATGTGCATGTGTGCATCCACTCATGCATCATTCAAGGCGCGTGAAACTGCTGTAATACTAATACGAGGCCAGAGGGTGGCGCTGAAAAATGTCTGTGAAATGAAAAATTCTCAATACACCTTTTTTCAAAATCATGGAAATCATGATGAGTTAAGAGAAGGGAGGATATTCAGCAAATTATCGGAGCAGATTGTTCAGGGAGCCTACATACACAATATCCACTCGGCCTGACACTTCTATCCAACAGTTCACCAAGTTCATAAAAAAACAATCATGTTTTAGTGTTCATTGAAAACTGTTTTCTTTTTCAAGGCAATAATGAGTCATGGAATTTGGGAATCTAACCCTGGTGTCATCAG
The DNA here is from genome assembly GCA_019453435.1 of Rhinogobius similis. NCBI lineage: Eukaryota > Metazoa > Chordata > Actinopteri > Gobiiformes > Gobiidae > Rhinogobius > Rhinogobius similis. Next base: position 11,742,295 of record CM033637.1, read on the forward strand.
TCATGGTTTACTTCCTGATTTAATCCTTGGTCTGTTAAAGAAAATGTGCCAATTTTTGTCCATGTAATCGAACAAATTTTGTTTTATAGGATGCTAGGAATACATCAGTAAAGTAAGGAATACATTTGAACCTCTGCAAATAGTGTAAAATTAACTAGGTCACATTTCACATTTTTAAGAAGAAAGAAAATATCAAGTAGATCTACAGCGCCGGCCAATATCAAACCAGGGTTCTGTATATTCTGTATATTTGGACTCCTTTCACCTGGGCCTGGTGCAGAGAGGACGAGGCTGCTGATGCTTTCCCCAGAGAACACATGTTTTATCGGGCTACGGTTTGTGCAAATGGAGCTGAGGTTTGGCGATGAGGACATTCAAGGGCACACAAACGACTAATCAAAGGGTTCAAAATGTGAGCTCGCTCTGACTGTCATGGAAAGAAGGTGATTCAAAACGATACAAGGAAGGAAATATTTCATTTTCAGAACATGTCATTCTTCCCTGTAACTGGTAACACTTGACAAAAATGTGCAAAGAATGAAAATAAACATGAGACCGTTCAAGTAAAACCTTTTTTTCCCCATTCACCAGTAGTGTCTCACTTTAAAGACACAATACTGAACATTACACTCACTGCTCCTGACATTTGGTCCAGGTGAGTCTATTTTGCATTTAGAATCACAAAGTACAGTGTTGTTGACATGTTTGTGTTCAAGTGTATCTTTGTGCTCTTGCAGAATGCTCTTACAATGTTTCATCTAGTTTTATACTTTGATGTCGCCTCTTAACCTTTACTATGTTTTAACCTGAATGTCTGTCCACTCACCTGTTACATTTTGCCTGGAAATTCTGTTCATTTTTGTAAAGCCCAATATCTCTTACAGCAGTTGGCTCGCTGGGCATGCTTGGGAAGCTAGCTGTATTCACCTTATTCTGGAAGTTGCTGTGGGCGCCGCCATCTTGTTTCCGTTGTAGTTTACATGAGGCGGACGAGCTCAACAGAAAATAAGTTGTACACAGACTAAAAAGCAGTTTTTAGGCCGTCCAGAAATCAGTGCATTGATGAATTGTTGTTTCACGTGTAAATTAAACATTTCACACAAATCAACCTACTTTATATACTGTTTTAGCAGCAAGACTTTTCACTCGTTCGTGTTTGTGTGAACAGAGCTCAAGCCAAATTGGAAGTGCCTTTATGCGTGAAATGCAGATCTTTGACCAAAAGAGGCAAATGTGGGCGGGGCGGAATAAGGTGAATAGCTAAAACTAGTATATTTACAGAAACGTTCATTAATGTGCATTGTCATCGTTAAAATAAACTTAAAACATAAAAATTGGAATACAACAAAGCCCTCAATTTGTAGAGAAACATCACGAGGATTATGAAAAAAAATAACTAAAGTATTTCAGCTTAAAAGAGGCAGAGAGATTAATAGAATTGTAAACTAATTTTGGAAAGACTTTGGAAATATTTAATTCAATTATTTGTATTTTCTTTTTATTGGTCTTGTAAAATAAAAAACACAAAATGAGAACAAACAGAACAAGACACAGAGAGCGAGAAAGCAAAGAAGAAAAAGAGTAGTCCAAAGAGAACCAGTCTGGCATTTGTTCCCTTTTGTGTCTGTCCCATCCGTCCCAGTGTCAGGTCAATTTGTCCATATTTAATTTCAAAGTAAAAGTCATTTTCTTCCATTTTTGTAAAGGGTATTGAAGTCCAGTCCTTGACAGTCAGCTCTGTCCCTGTCATGCATTTTTTGTTACCTCCATTGTTGGAGTGTTATATCTGAGTTTTAAAGTCGAATGGAAATGTGTGCCGAAGACAATCTGTAGTGCCTCATTAATCTCAGTCCAGGATTTATGAATGACACTAGTCCCAAAACACATGATATTGATGAGCCAGCTGAATGTTATGAATGTGCGCACACTATAGGGCTCTGAGATTAAAACTATTCAAATCACGATGGCAATTGTGGCTCCGGTTAGTTGCAAAATGACTGCAATAGGAACAATCATTTTCTGAACCCATAAATTCAGACTACACAAGAAAAGAAAAAACCCAATGTTCTTCAAGTTTCAAGCTAATTGTTTCAGCGACTGTTGACGTCTCGCTGCCGTTGCAGAGTTTAAGAGCTCATTGACCGAGTGCTGCTCCTCCACAGAGAGAGGAGGACCCCGCACTGAATTAGCTTCTTAAGTCGTTAGCGCGATAGCTTTTTAATTGTTGCTAATGGACTTTTTACACACCCGAGTGTCCCCAGCCTCCCATCCGGAGAATATCACGCCTGCTAACCATGTTTTCTCTTCTCACTGCCTTTGGACAATCCTCACCTGCAAAGTCAATGTTTTGTTGACCCTGTCATGGCTTTTCTCAATAGTTGTTTTTCTTTTTCCCCCATATGAAGCCATTTTTGTTTGGATGATTTGGGTTTCTCTGTTTGGCTAATCCACCTGTCAATCAATTGGAGATCAGAGTAATAAAAGATGTCCACGCATGTAAATACTGAACTATATTTCAACAAAACATCCTGGATAATAAAAGTAGTCTATACAAAAAGTCATACAGTATGTCTTGTATAGGAATAATATAGTTTAATAATATCGTCATGTTTCTGTATTACTGGAAGTTTTTCTTGGCTTTTTGATGACAAATGGCACTAAACATGTATATTATGTGTTACTAACAACATTATTATGATGTAAAGCTGTGCTATTGACCCTGGGATTGTGTCGTCACATTTTATAGAATATTTAGTTACCAGTTTGTTAAACCAGTGGGGATTTTAAGATGCTGAATACATAAAAATACATAAAAAAGTGTTCATTCAAAAGTATTCTGTCTGTATTTAGTGACCCAGCAGTTTATCAGGTCGTTCCCCGGCTCATTTGTTTACTTTTTAAATTGGTTTGACTAATGCCTCTCTTTCAACGTTTTTCAACAACATGGCGGATTTTGCGAATAACATTTAATTTTTGACATTTGATCTAGAGCTCTTCTCTTCTTAATTTATCCCCTACAGGTAAGCAGATAATTCCTCACAGAGTATCTTTCAAGGTATTTTTAGACATAAAAACAACTGTAAATCCACAAATGCTGAGTAGAAAAGTGCTGTACCTGATCAGATCTCCTGATTTCTTGTCTTTTATATTACATTGTTGTGTCCAGTTATTTAAACAGTGAATGTTTGGTGGGTCACAAGCAAAGTCTTGTTTAGGGTCAGATATCTAGAAGCGGCGCTGTACCTGATCTTACCGACTTAAAAACGTGAAAGTTCAAACTAATTCATTTTAAACTCATGCAATAATCCACGTGTATTACCTACTAACACATTACAACATCTCAGGTCTGCGCAGGTCGGGGCCTGGTTAGCACTTGCATAACAACTGAAGAAGCTATTTGGATGAGTAGCAAAACATATTCCCTCTTAAAACTTTGTCCCGTTGACAGAATTCAATCTTCTCTTGCTATGAACCCGCCGTGCAGAAATGTTGTTATGGTATTAAACTGATTATACAATTTTGTTTTTTACAATAGTTAAAAAAACATCATTGTTGTCAGTTGAAACAGTCAAGTTTGTGGATCGGATCCTCAACATTTGCAGACTCACTCTCGTCCGAAATCATCATCCTGCAAAATCAGACTCCGGGTCCCAGGATGGATACATTTCAAGGATTTGATTTCCATTTTCAAGACGTGTATTTAGTCTGTTTAACAATATCCGGGACGGTCAGCTGTAAAAAATGAATATGATTATTGTTGTATAACTGTGATTGTAATCTGTTTAAAGACTACATTATGCTGAAGCTAAATAGATCGTCACAGCACCTCCACACGAGTTTTCTGTTTTCCCATCACTTCTCTTTCTCTCTTTTTCTTTCAGGTGTCACTCACTTCCCACAGAATCAGCCTTTTTGTGGGACGTCCCGCTGGTGCTCGCTCAGGGAGGTTTCCATGCTTTGTGGGGACATTAACTCACATTCATTTGCAGGAGACCGATCTTAACCATAGTTACTTTAACCTAAACTCCAACTTAAACCTAAATGAACATCTTAACTTTAAAACATGTCGTTGATCTAATAATAAAAGCTTTATCTCGTGGAGCAAAAGTCCAGTTAATTCAAGATTCAGTTCTCTCTGATTGATCAGCTTTGGTGTTTTTAATGGAGAGCTCTGCAGTCAGTAAAAGCAAAGCAATCTAATGTTTGTTTTGAATATGTTAACTGGCAAAGGTTTTAAACAAGACAAAACAATATAGAACATTATTGATGAATACAAGGGGGAATTGTAGTTCATTTTTACTGCACATCCCGACCATTTCATTCAGTTTATTTTTGTAGAGTCCAAAATGCAACCCGCTCTCAGAGAAAAATGTTAAATCGAAACAATGGTGCACAAAAATGTTTTAGCTTCACAGTTAGAGCTCTCAAACTGTGAAAACGTAAAACCGTGGCATTAAAAACCAACTGTTCCCAGAATTGAATGAAAACTACAAAATAATAATATAGTTTGTGGTAAAAAAAGACAGGTTTTTATAACATTTCTAGTGAGAAATAGGTGTCCCTGTGTCACAAATCTGCCTTCATTTGTGAGTTTGAACACAATCACGGCGGCAGTTGCCTCGCTGGGCCTCACAAAATTGTTAATTTAGAAAACTGAGAGAAAATCAAATTGTGAAACAGTCGTTGGTCAAAAAGACAAGCAGATTAATCAACACTCACAGGAAATAAGCAGATTGATAAGTGTCCCGGAGCATCCCCTGTCCTTAGACTCTCCTCTGCACAGAAAAAACGACACAAAAAGCGCCGTGAAGGAGAGATTCACTGTCATGGTTGGAAAAGAGTGAAGAGAGGTGGACAGCAGCCAACATCGTGCTCAAATGAGAGTAACCACCACAAAAGGAGTATTGGTATTTCAATTAAAAGTAACTGTAAGAGTAACTGTCCAGACGTAACACCTGATTTTTTGATTTTACGTTTTTGTAATTGGATTGACATGACAACAAAGAATGCTCAAAAGTGGATATTTTAAAAGGATCTACACACATATTTGAAAAAGTAAACCATATCTGAAGGAGCGGTGCAATTAGTGGTGGATAGTATATCCAAATGTAGATGTTGTTTAGAAGATTTTAACATCAGTTCAGTTTTTTACAGTGAAAAATGCAACAAAAAGAGTTGATTAAAAAAATTGAAAAAAAAGGTAATAAGGGTTATCATTTTTTAACAGACATTTCACATTTGATTTGTCTGATAATTAAACCTTTACCAATACCTTTAAATACATGTTTTAAAACATTTCTGTTGGTTCACATGCCACAATACAACCTAAAACAGGGCAAAAAAAAAAAAAAGCAGCACTAAAAAACTTATTTTTTTGCCTTTATTCAGGCTATGGATGTTCAATGGGTTGGTTGGTCTAGTTTTGTCCCCCAAAAATCCAGATTTCAAGAATATACAAACATATTTTTACTCAAGTACTCATTCTTCCCAAAAAATGTCATAATAGTAAAAAAAAAGCTATTTATGATGAAGAGCCCAAAAATGATTGCTTGTAACAGGATTAGTGTAACTTTGACACTTTATTTGATGTGTTTGAAGAAATGTGCTTGTCTTTATTGCAGTTGGCACTTTTGAGTACATTTGTGCTCTATTACACAATTATAAGCACTAATAGAGTATAATAAGCACCATTTCAATATATTCTGAAATATCACAGTTGTAGTTGACCAGCAGTGCAATAACTGTAGTGGATTTGGAATTAGGATTTATGAAATATGTCTTTGACAGGGTCATTTGAAATCAAGCATTATTTTTTATATCGAAAACGTGAAATGTTATTAATTTGACCTGTGTACCACTTACACTGCTTTCATTTATATCACCAGAAACTAGTCTTACCTTTCAGATGGTAACAACACATGTATGTTGAACAAAGTATACTCCTTTAATACTCGTTTTAATGTGGGAACATGACAGTTAAAAGACACCAGGTGGGAATGGAGAAAAATAGGTGAGCATTAAAAGGTTTCAAACTAAATGTGACTCAAGTAGAATCAAACAGTGAGTGAAGTAAAGTGACTGAGTACTGACCTCTGGTTTCAGTCCCCACGATGTGAGGAAAGCTCACACTGGTGTACTCTCCCTCCGCTGGCACAGACCTGAGGCAGAGCTGACGTGTGCGTTTCTCCCGTTGCCCTGCACAGGGCGCCCCGCTGTGCTGCCTCCAGCCGCCATCAGGAACACTGCAGACTGAGGAGGAAGGAGGAGGAGCTCTGTCAGGCCACGCTTAAAAGCATCAAAGTGAAGCGCTCCTTTAAGCTCCTGTCTGCTTCCATCTGCACTTTCAATCTTAAGAGACTGTTTTTTTCAATTGAACATGATCAGAAGTGGGTAGGTACATTTACTTGATTGAGTTTTTGATAAAATTGAGTTTTAATTTAATAGTTTTAAGACACTTTATATTTGTAAGTATCAGTACTCTTTATTGAAAGTTGTGTTTCCTTTTTTACACTGTGACAAAAGCACTTTTGTTCTGCCCGTTCTGTACATTTGTAAGCCCAGTATTAATTTAAGTGTAGTATTTCATTTTATTTTAATCAGCACCATTTTTATTTGCGTCTTATTCGATCATACTTTATACATTTACCATTATTCATTGTTTATGTGGCACATCACCAAATCAAGTTCTAGTTTGGGAGTTTTGTTCATTGACAATAGGCATTTTAACGTCTTTTGATTCTGAGCTTTGTGTTGACGATTAAATGATTTACATTTAAACACATTTAAATGAAATGTGTTTGTTGCACCGTTCCTTCAGATTTGATTTAGTTTTTCTTATTTTGGTGTCAATCCTTTGAAAATACTAGATTTTGTGCAATATTTCATTGTTTAGTCCTTCCAGTTAGAGTGATTTCAAATTATAAATCAGAATCCAGAGGGCTACTCTTGCTTAAGTAGCAGTTTCCCCCAAAACATTTTTTACTCTCAGTTGAGTAGTTTCTTGGACCAATACTTTATACTTTCAAAATATTTCATGAACTGAACTTAAAGACATGAGACCTTTTCTATATACATGAAAGATCCATATCTCTCAAATATTGTCCCCAATAAAGCAAAACGGAACATTTCAGAATGGCTTCTTATTGTGACACATCTGTGCAATTTTCATGCTGTCTAATCAGCATCTTAATACGCCACACCAGTGAAGTGGTACAAATTAATAATACTAATTTTAATTGCTCAGTAAGACAGATTTTGACAAATTTATAAAAAATGAGATCAAAAACAAAAGTGTTGCGTTTATATTTTATGACGTAAATGTCAATGTTTTGGCTGTTCTACCCACCAGAACATGGTGGTCGACTGCTGGAGGTTCTGAGTTTGACAGATGGAGTTTGCATGCTCTCTCTATGTTTGCGTGGGTCTCCTCAGGTCGTCATGACATTGATATTAAGAATGAACAAAACATTATTATTTGAAAGAGGTCAGTGCGGGGCTGCGTGGCTTGTCTGTCCAGTTTGACAGTGAGCTAAACGACGGAGCGTAGGTGATTGTTTGCAATGCTGTTTCTGGTTGATTAACCTGCAAACTCCAAATAGACATCACTCTAGAGAATGCGTGATGTCAATGTTTTGCCAGATGACTTTTAAAGGAGTCCAAAGTCAGGCTTAAAATGACTTGACTTGGGAGTTGGTTCCATTCTGGGACAGTGGCAGGAGCGAGGTGGGGGCATTGATGCGACTGGTCATTGTAAACATCAGAATTAGTCGTTGAAGAGTTTTCCACCCAATATTTCGAAGCACAGATGTTACACTCCTACAAAACGTGCTGCACTTCTCTGATCTCTTTCAAGTTTAGTCTTGTCCTTTGATAAAGATTACAGGAGTACTTTGGAGGTGAAATGAAATTGGATTTTTAGATGTTTAAATTTTACATCCTTAAGAATGTTTTGGAGGAATTTAGACATCAAATACAGTATTCTTTGCCTGCATACACTAGTGTTTCATCTCTACTTAACGTGAGACACAACACTGTTCTGACAGGTGATTGGTTGAGAGGCAAAGGTAGCAGGCTGTGATTGGCTGACAGTGGATTTGAATTGAGGAAATAAAGCCTTTCTAGTTGAACTTACACTTTAAATTTATGGTGAAATTCCCAGAAAACTGAAAGTCCAAAATGTGCTTTTCACCAAAATCGTATAAACCCCAAGTCTGTATCAGTACTTTGAGCCTGTTTTTCTGTGATAGCCTTTGTTGTGGTGAATAAACAAATTGCCAAGTTGCAAAAAAAAAAAATATTCTAAGGCTTAAAAATGGAAATATATCACTTGTAATCCCATCATAGAGAATAGTGGTTTTGCAGCGGGCCTTGTGTGTTGTTGAAGCGGTAAATAAGTAGATTAATTTTTTTTGTGTGAAGGAGAAGAGAAATGCTTATGGCACAAACTGACTTCAGTGTTTGTATTTGTTCCCTGTCAAAAACAGAAAGAGGTCACTGACTTCTACCATGGAAACAGTCTCAGTGCCACACGGCGGATTTGTATTTGCTCAAGAAACTTTGGGGCTGGAAGTCACAGGGTGCCTTACGATTTGATACAAGACTCACAACGATAAAATAATATGACCACAATGTGCCGATACACGCGATAGGATCAACATTAGCTGCCTATTTAATTGTTTTCATGGGGGTCTCTTAAAAAAGTCACATTTACGCAATATTCAATGTTTAAATGTGCAAAATTAAAGCACTAATAATAAGAAGGTGAGAGAAGTTTGATTTTGTTCTAAATGACAGATGACCAAGGAGCTCCTCAGTTTCACATGTAACTGAAATAAAGGTAATTGCACAGCTCTGTCTCAGTTTGGCCTGAGACGAAGACGAGGAAGGGACCAGACTACCTTCTGAATAAGAAATTACCATCCCAGACAACACAGTTTATGCTAAATGTGCCCTTTAAAGGTTTATAAACAGAACCATCCAAGTTAAAAAATATATGAAATTTCATCCTCATCAGTCATAGAATGGCATTTGATTTAGTTCATTTACTTCAAACATTTCAAAGCTTGAAGGTGAGCCCAGACAAGTTATAGGTCAGATCTGTGGAAAGTTGAGCAATAAATGTAGTTATAATCATAATCATAATAATAATGCCTCACACTTGTAATGCACTTTACAGACTTGTCGAAGCCTCTCAAAACACTGTTTTCATCATTCTTTCACTCTACACATGGTGATGGTAATAGTAGTAGTAGTAGTGTAGCTACAGCTGCCCTGGGGCAGACTGACAAAAGTGAGACTACCAATATGCACCCCTCCAACCGTTCACACACACCACTTTCATACTAGGCTATGTGGGTGAAGTGTCTTGCCTGACATGACAGATTTTGTATATTCGTTTACTGTTTTGTCCTTCCAGTTACAATGACTTCAAATCATAAATCAGACGCTGTGTCCAGAAAACCAGTTAGTATCTGGTGTCACCACCACCCGCCCAGACCCCCCCAAACAAAGCAAAACCGAACAGAAGGGCCCTTTATTGTGGCCAGTCTAAGGCACACCGATGAGCAGGGATGGATTATTCATATTAAGTTGTGGCAATCGGACCTTTGAACTAAACTACTTGCGCCACTTTCATGTGACATTTGCAATGAAATAAATGCATTATAGTCAAAACAATAACATCTCGGTGGATCAAGCAGGTGAGCCTCCATTACAAGTTACAAAGTGCACCTTTAAAAGACTCACTCTACTTCATCAAGATATATTTCTTATATCTATAAATCTATAAATTGTGAGTCCATTTACTCTGGCGTCGGTAGATACATGTTAAATCTCCTCTGTGGAGCTAAAAAACTGTCAGCGCTCTTTATTTTATGTAATGTCCTCTTCCTCTGACGCTCCTGACCTTTCCCACCCTGCCTAATGTGCAGATTACTCCTCATTTTACTCTTCATTTCTCTTCTCTATCCCTGAAGTGAGCACAGAACGAGCTTTAACACACCAAAGGGACCAGTCAAAGCCTCTGATACGGGCGCATACATCATATCTTTCAAAAGTATGGATTTTTTAATATCTCGCTACAGCAGTCAAGATAAAAAAAGACCTTAACTATATATCTAATACAAGTCTGTGAGGATTTGCTGTGTTGATACTAAGAGCCATTTAAAAGGATTATTACTATGGACGACCTCATAGAGTTAACCAGGCTTGGAAATATCAATCGCACCATCGGGGGTAATTTAGCATGTGCGTTTCTTAATGAAGATCTGGATAAAGATTGAGAGAGTAGGTTATGCACTGGACTTGTGGTTATCCTTCCGTGGACACTTTGGTTGTTCTAATTAAACAGAAAGCCACAGGAAGCAAAGCCCGCTGTCTGCGATCGGATGGTCAGATGTAGTCCTTGTTGCTCTTAATCAAAAACAGCAGGTGATGTTTTGGACCATGAAAATGCCACACTTTTCTGTAACAAAGAAACACAAAGCATTTAATTAGGTGCCTTTATTACTCAGAAACATCTTGAAAAACACTCATTCTTACAGTGAATGGGCTCGTCGCAGATTAGTAATTAGTAGACTAGTAATTTGACGTATGCCACATAGCCTCATGGATATAATTTAATGCCATACTGTGGAACATACAGGCCTGTCAAAATAAGTACTATATTGTCTTGTTCAATAAATGATTGACAGAACAATATCATTTGCTGCTCAACTTTTATTGTACCTTTTACTGACATTATTGGGGAACAGACAGTAACTTCAATGATTAATTATAGATACTAATTGTACTCCAACCACCAACATTGTTTCCTCATCAAAAACAAACTTGGAGTTGTATTAAGCTTATTTGATAAATCCTGTTTAGTAAGTCCTCTCCCTCGTAGCCCCAGAAAAACACTCAATTCTCAATTTACTAGTTTTGTGACATAACACCACCTCTGAGATCTTCTGCATTGTTTCAAGTCCATAAATCCTTGCCAGACCAGTTCTGAATATTTTTGTTGTCACAACGCATTCTATACTACTGTGCGCTTACATTAGCATGTCAGGGGCAACCTAGGTTTGTTTATTACGGAGCCCCGCAGGGGACAAAGGTAAGAAAATAAAAAGGTATCCTGTGATCCCGAGAAGTTTTCTCAGGATCTCGAGATCCTGAGTTAATTTCTCGGGATCTCGAGATCCTGGGTTATTTTCTCGGGATCTCGAGAACCTGAGTTATTTTCTCGGGATCTCGAGATCCTGAGAAAATTGTAGCATTATGCTAAACTACTGTACTTCCGGCATTTCCGGTCACCGCTGCCATTCGACAGGAGCTGCAGCCATGGAGGATGACCTGCTGTAGTTCAAGACAGATTCCAAATAAGGATATTGTCCGTATGGAAAAGGAAAAGGTTGGTACAGCCAATTAATGTTTTTAAAAACAGTCACAGCGCTTATTTAAACGAGTTTGGTGGGTCGGGGCTAGCTTTAGCTAGTGCTAACGTACATGCTAAGGTTGCGTTAAACAGTCAGTGGAACAGTGTTCATGTAACTTGCTTGCAAATTCCCTGAATTTGGTGCAGCTGCAATGGGCGCTTTCTTTCAATTTAAGTAAGGTTATATTTGTGAAATCATGTTGATGCAGGGAAACTGGCCGCATTGCGCGCTCTGTGGCTGCAGTGGTGGTGTGTTGCGCCGCCCATGCCGAGAACCTACAACGCATATTTGCCCCCGCTTTTCGACTAGAAGGCTGCAGGTTATAGACTTACCAGTGTGTAGGAATAATGAAATTCGATGGAATGAAATCGAGCCTTGTCTGCTTAGGCTATTTGACCACATCTTGTGGCCTATACTGACACCTATTGGTGAAAATATATAATTGCATCTCAAAATAATTTGTCTACTCAGAAATTATATCTGAATTATTAGGCTCCTATAATGATATAACTGCATTTCTTTTTTTTCTATCAACAGGATGAACTAGATGACACAACACAAGTGTGGATTGCTCACGACATTCGGCCATCCAAAAATGTCAACGTCCCCAGTGGTCGCCCCAGTGTCATGTATGCATTTCCCAAACTATATGGGACAAGAGACTTCCTTTCAGCAGTTGACAATGATTATGTTGAACTCTGCAAAAGTCAATGTGTCTTTAGGGAGACTGTACCTTGTGACCGAGATGTGTATGAACTTTGCTGCATTTTAATTGCCAAATCTGCATCTCCCAACAGATCATTTTGAAGCTATAAACCTATACATGCATCTCAGACAGGCCATCAAAGAATCTTTGCGAAGGGATAAATAGACGTTTGCTGGTATAACATCAATGCTCTTCATGTTATTTAAAGTCTATATGACAGGTTTGACAACACATGTCATTAACATTGTGAACATGATTATATTTCTGATTTGATTTAACATTTTGCCTATTTGTCCCCAGTTTGACATGGGCCGCAAATATGACATAGTTAGAGGTTATTCCACAACTGTTTCCTAGCAACCATTTTGAAAACAAGGGCCAAAATCCATATAAATTAATCAAATCAAATCAAATCAAATCAATTTATTTTTATAATGCCCAAAATCACAACAACAGTTGCCTCGATGGGCCACAGGTAAAAGCAGTTCAGATAACTGTCCCAGAATGCCCCTGTCCTTTGACCCTCCTTCGCGGCGAGGAAAAACTACAAAAAACCCCATGGGAAAAAGTAGAAACCTCGGGGAGAACCACAGTGAAGGAGAGATCCTACTCCCACGGACGGACAGGCTGCAGATGAACTAGGACTGACGCATCCACTTGGACTGTGGAGCCAGAACCACTCAAGAGGGAGGTGGCTTTAAAGAGTTCCTCCAGGCGGACGAGGAGCAGTCCACCAGTGTAGAGAGATCCTCCAGCAGGAGATGAGGAACAGTTCATCTAAAGTAGAAGGAGTTCGTCCAGGCAGACGAGGTGTGGCTAATCCAGCTGTCCAGGCGGGTGGCGCATAGATCGTCCAGACAGGTGGGGGTGGGGGTGGGGGTCGTCACTGGAGCAGCCGCCGCAGTGCCTGAAACAGTCTCCACTCCCCGGGGGAAGTGGAGAGAAAGAGAAACATGTGAACAGCAATGAACAGACTACAGTTGAAGTAATATTAAATATTGTTGATAGGTAAAGTAGGAAAACCAGAGGATAGTGTTCAAGCTGCCATACTTCCCCAGGTGAATTGCTCCAAGGGCAGCGTAGCTAAAACTGTAGGTTTTTATTTCTGTTCCTAACTGGCCTGACCATAAGCTATTTCAAAGAGGAACGTTTTGAGCCTGGTCTTAAATGTAGAGACTGTGTCGGCCTCTTTTACATGAACAGGGAGCTGGTTCCATAACACAGGAGCTTGGTAGCTAAATGCTCGACCTCCTACTGTGCTTTTAGAGACTCTGGGGACTAACAATAGTCCAGCATTTTGAGAACGAAGAGCTCTGTTTGGATGGTACGCTACTATTGCATCTTTGAGGTAGGATGGGGCCATATTGTTTAAAGCTTTATAAGTCAGGAGGAGGATTTTAAATTTGATTCTAAACTCAACAGGAAGCCAGTGAAGAGACTCTAACACTGGTGAAATATGATCTCTTTTTCTAGTACCTGTTAATAATCTTGCTGCTGCATTTTGAACCAGTTGAAAGCTTCTTATAGAGCTTTTAGGACACGCTATAAGCAGGGCGTTACAATAGTCTAATCTGGATGTGACAAATGCATGGATGAGTTTTTCGGCATCATCTCTGGGCAGGATTTTTCTAATTTTGGTTATGTTACGCAAATGAAAGTAGGCTGTTTTACAGGCTTGATTTATATGTGCTTTGAACGAGAGATCTTGGTCAAATAGGACCCCAAGGTTTCACACTAGTTAGGATTTGACAAATAATACCAGATAACACCTTTATTTTGCTGAATGACCGTTTAAACTGTCAGAAAAATGTGTCCGTTGAGTGACTGTGTTTATTTACAACTGTATGTTAGTTTTTTGATGACAGAAGTGGTGAGATTTTGTTTAAAAACTCAGCACTACTTCTACTTTTTTGTAAAAAATTTCTCAATCTGCAACTTTGTGGATGTAAAACTATGGTAAGTATGTACCACAGGTGCCCTCCCACCAAACAAAGTCATAATTAGAAAAACATGAGAGCCTATTTGTATGGATACGGAGCTCAATGATTAGAACAAAAGATATTTGTTGTGGGTTTATTTCAGCAAATAATAAACAGTGTTTTAGTACTGACCTGGTGAACATATATGTTGATGAAATTGTCCCTGAACACAAAATGCATAACAAGGTATAAATTGCTATATAGTAATAGCATAATCAAACAATAATTTAATATGTTAATATCTTCGTAATGACTTCAAACAGGCTGTATTAGTAACTTTTGTAAAGGCAATTATAAAAATACAGCATAAAATGGTGACAATGTTAACTTTTGAGAAGATTTTCTTCTCATAACAATAGTAGATCTTGATTTGATTTTACGGTTTCCAATTTTTCTCTCATCCTCTGAAGTAGAATGTCTTTTTCTGTACTCATATTTGGTTGGCGGCAAAAAGAAAGAGATGCTATTCTATCACCATAAGAGGGCAGATAATGTGCCATTTGTTCATCGGACATGATCAATAGCACTGACTTGTCCACCTGCAAAAAAAAAAATTGTAAAGGGTTTATAATGAAAACATAATAGGCTCTACATACAGGAGACAAGACAGTGTTCCATGTTCAGTTACATAATGTACATTTCACAATACATGGTAAATAAAATGTGTACATAAACAGACGACTGCAAACTCCGGCAAAGTGAAAAAGGCGCATAATCGAACCTCCACTAAAGCACATTTCACATACAGGCAAAAAAGGTATTTTTTGTTTAACTTTTCAGAACATCTTGTTAAGTGAGAATCACACAAGACAGTGTTAAGCACAATGGGCATTAGTGTTTAAGAATGTGTTGGGTGTCCTATACTTTCATCTAATCAAGCCTATAAGATTATTAAGGTTAAGGTCATAACACCTGCCACTTTAACACTCATATAATAAAAGAGCTATCTATTTGCACAGCCAAATTTGCACTACTGTCTATCCAACCTGTACTGTTATATACTCTTAAGTGTATTTTATGTTATTTAATTCTTAATTTTATGCATGCCCTTTTTATATATATCTTGCTACTTTTTTATTCATTGTTATATGTTGCACCTTACACCAAAACAAGTTCCTATGTTTGTGAATTTTCACTGACAATTACACACACTTTCCCAGTTACAGAGCGCAATGCGGCCAGTTTCCCTGCATCAACATGATTTCACAAATATAACCTAACTTAAATTGAAAGAAAGCGCCCATTGCAGCTGCACCTAATTCAGGGAATTTGCAAGCAAGTTACATGAACACTGTTCCACTGACTGTTTAACGCAACCTTAGCATGTACATTAGCACTAGCTAAAGCTAGCCCCGACGCACCACACTCGTTTAAATAAGCACTGTGACTGTTTTTAAAAACATTAATTGGCTGTACCGACCTTTTCCTTTTCCATACGGACAATATCCTTATTTGGAATCTGTCTTGACCTAAGAAACTGCAGCAGGTCATCCTCCATGGCTGCAGCTCCTGTCGAATGGCAGCGGTGACCCGGAAATGCCGGAAGTACAGTAGTTTAGCATAATGCTACAATTTTCTCAGGATCTCGAGATCCCGAGAAAATAACTCAGGATCTCGAGATCCCGAGAAAATAACCCAGGATCTCGAGATCCCGAGAAATTAACTCAGGATCTCGAGATCCTGAGAAAACTTCTCGGGATCACAGGATACCTTTTTATTTTCTTACCTTTGTCCCCTGCGGGGCTCCGTAGTTTATCTCCCCTCTGCACCCAGTAGATGGAATTCTAACTAAAACATGAGATGCCAATGTACTGAAGAGCATGTTTAAAGGCCAATAACAACAAAAATAATATGTGTGTTCATTTAATGAGGGATTTAAAGTCGGCAGACAGCACAGTTAGTGGCTAATGCACATAGGCCTTGTGTGGTAAAGTCACGTCGTGTAGCTGTAACAGTTAGTCGAGGCTATTGCTACTTGATGGCGGTGTTTCTGTGCCATAAAAGTTGGGAAATTAAAGTGAAATGGATAGATGGTTAAGCTGATCTATCTCTGGAGACAAGCAGGTGATTCGACCAGGCCACATTACAGATCAGGGGCCTCATTTATAAAGCTTGCTTACGCACTGCACAGTGCGTAGCCCGCCCTCGGTGCCATCCGTGGTATCTATAAAACTTCCACTAGGCGCAGGATTTTTGTTATCTCTGCGCAAACTAAGCCCGTCCTGTAAGCTCTACGCAAACTCTAGAGACACGGGGAAATGACAGAAAATCTCAGAAAAAAGTTTCATAGCGTCTGATGTCAGTTTCCTGGATAAACACCAAACACTTCCCTTGTGATGCAAAATAAAAGTTTCAGCGTTTGCCACCTGCAGTTAAGGCTTTATTGCGGAATGGTTGGACTGTGAGTCAGTGCACTTCTCGCAACAACACACGGCTGAGTGGAGCTACAGCCAATTAAGAAAAATATATACGTCTATATACTGTTACTTTTCCATAAATTGATAGTGTGGAGTGTGCGTGTGATGGAGGTGAAATGCGTGTCTCAGCTGATGCCGAGAGCCCTGTTTACCAGCAAGAACCTCCTCCATAAGAGCTTCTATTTCAGCTACATTAAAGTTTCTCTTTCGGGATGCTATCTTTGCTGGATTAAAAGGCAGACGTGCAAAGTCACCTCATTTGAATAGCGTCGGGTGGGATCGAAGGGTTTCATAAATCAGGATTTTGCGTGGCGTACGCCATGATCAGCAAAAAATCTACGCAATCCGTTATAAATGAGGCCCCAGATCTGTGACCCCTGCCACAGTGTGAATTCTTGTTTTTCCAAGAGCAATAAAAACATCTATAGTTTCCATTTTATAGTTTATTGTGATATCTTCTGTTGCAATATCTGACTGCTTAATACTGTACTATTTATCAAAGCAATAACATCTCCAGGGAGACAAGTATGTAATGAACCCTACACCAGGAAAGTTACACAGTGCCTCTTTAAGAAAAATCATAAAATACTGTAATAGCCCATTCCTCACACCTCCCTCTTTTGTGTGTGTCAGTTTTAGTTTCTCTCGAACTGAATTTCGGATGCGACCCTTTGCCACGGCGCCTTCACCTCTTTCCAAAGATATAAACCTGATTTACTGTAGCGCCGCGAGACAATTACTTTGGGTGTAATAGGGTAATTCTGAGCACTGTGGGGAAGCTAACGAGCCGTGTGCTAATTAGCGCTGGCATTTGGTTCAGCAGCAGACTCTCGTGAAAGGTGAGGGCAAAGGTCAAGAAGGGGGGGCGGCCGTTTTGGTGAGGTCGTTGTTCTTCGCGTCGCAGAGATTCAGGGGTCGCACAGGGGTCACATGGGGGTCACGCAGGGGTCAAGGAGGGAGACGAGGAGGAGAGTTTCAAAGGAACGTTGTGTGGGAAGTGTGGCACAGTTTCATAGAGCCAGATGGTTCAAAAATAATTGGGATAAAAATCTTTCTGAATGAGAATTAGCCTGTCAGACTCCAAATGAATTGCAATAGTTTTCTGCATAATTTTAAATACAAAGTGCAGTTAAAGCGCTGCATGTGAAAAGATGTGTTTTTTTCCAAATCATTAAAGATAGTTTCTTAGTGTCTTTTGATGATTTAATTAGGATTTAAAGAGCGGAAAACCTTTATTTGTTCAATAATGGGGAATTTGAAGGGTTGCAACAGTAAAGTATAAACAGCTACATTACGTACACAGAATAATAAAGTAATCAAAAAGTATAAGTGCAAAGGATTGAATGTAGTTGTTTTTTTAATGATACAAAACAAAGAACAAGATACAGTGAGATAGCATACAAATAATTTAAATGGTTCTAAGTATGTAGTCTGGTGTAACTGTTCCATTTAGTCCAAAGTCTAGTAAATTTGTCCATTTTCAAATTTAGTTAGAATGTAATTTTCTCAATTTTCGATTGTTAATTAATGTCGGCCCAGTGCTTGATTGTTGGTTGCGTTTGTGTCGTCCATTTCTTTGTTAAGGCCTTCTTCCAAGCAGCCAAAACTTTGCTCCAAAGGTATCCATTTATTGTGTCCACGGCAGGAGTTTCAAGGCCCAGAGACATAGTTCTGAAATCCAGCGGGATGCCAGTGTTGGAAACAATTTGCATCGCTTAGTCAATCTCGGTTCAATATTTCTGATCTGTAGGACATTCTCTCTCTTTTTTTTAAATTACCTTGAAATGAAAAACATGCTTTGTTATTGTGAGTTAGGTTGTCTGTCCGCATATCTGACCTGCTGGTCTCGATGGATATAGATAGAATTACAATAAATCTAAATCATATCACTATTTTATTTACAACAGTTGAGCTAAATCCATTGAGAGTGATGGAGTAAACCACTTCATGATGCTGCAACGCTCTGTGTTCGCGACGCCTGGGTTTACTGTTTGGAAATATGTAAATGTTAAAATGATAAAGTATAGAGCTGGTCTATAGATGCTGAAAGTTGAAAGTACTTTTTGTTTCTCGCTCCCGCTCGGTAAGTGTTTCATTGACCTCAAAGACACGGCTGCACCCATGGGAGCCCTGTACTCCTCCTCACAGCTGCACACATGGGAGCCCTGTGCACCCTTCTAAGGATCAGCACTTTTTGTCTCAGCTACACACCGTTTTATTCAGAACCACAAAGTCAAGGAGTATATGAGAATGACCAGTGTTTTTCAAAAAAAAGGTACTAGAACCAAGAGGAGGAAAGCACAGGTTACATGCGAGGAGGAAATTTCCACATAAACATAGTTTGTATGATATATAAATCATTCATTGTGCTCTACTTTGCTGTGTAGAGATTTAGGGACGCACAGATCAATTAAACAAGAAGCCTACAGTACGTCTGTTCTAGCATTGGCACCAAAATAGACAAATGTAATAGTGCGTAACAGAAAGACGCCACAATTCAGTAAATGGGTTACATGCATTAATCAACAAATTCCAATTATGTTCTATTCAAAATGTATGTGCAGTATGTATTCACTTTGGCTTAAGTATTGAATAGTCTGATATTACCCTGTTTTTTTTTTCTTTCATTTTTTATTTTTCCTCCTGTTTTTCCCGGCTCAAATACCTTACCTTCTGTTCTCATGATTATCTTCATTAATGCTGTTATCAACCAGTGGTACACAAATGCTTTTTCAGCCATTTGGGAAGTTGCTGTTGGTCTTTACTGCTGACTTTTAGCTCCGCCTCCGTTGCAGCCGTCAATTCTTGTTGATCATCCAGACGACGCGCAGTTAAACACAAACACGCCTTTTGTCACATCCGCTGCTCATGTTGAACCAGAAATAAAAATAGAAAAATAGGCTAAATATTTAGGCACATATATTTTATAGTGAAATGTCCAGTCTAACCTGTCATGTACACTTTAAAAGACACACATTATGCATCATTTGTGTTAATGGGTTTTAAACATGCTCTTGAGTACTTTTACCTCACAATCTCATGTTTTAGAACTTAAAATAATGTACTGAAAGCACACGTAACATTCCATCAGTAAGACATTCCCTCATCTGGATTTTGTGTTAGCTGAGGCAATAACTGTGAAAAAAAAACTTGCCATTAAACAACATGACCGACATATTACTATAAGCATGTAGTTGTAATAAACTTCATTTAACGGCAGAAATGTGCAGAGCGAATCTGGCGCTGATACATGGACTTAAAAACAGCACGGAAGATGGACAGAATAGCTACATTTGATGTCACAATTCTGGGAAAATTGAAACTAACTGTTTTCTGTGTGCTCAGATAGAGATGACCTGTAAACAGGATTACTGATGATAGAAGAGCAAAGAGCAGAGCAGGACAAGAGGGATGGAAGAGAGGTGAGAAATGAGGGAGAGGACAGGGGCAGAGGAACGAGGGGAGAGACACAGGGTGATCAGTGCAGTTTAATGTCCATTAAAAGCACGGGTGTGAAGGAAGCGCTCCATAAAGTCAGGCAGCTGTGACCGCGCAGGACAAGGACACTGCACCTCCTCCAGTGCTGCCAGTGTTCAGTTTCACTTTTACTCCTGACCCAAACAAGGCCAAGTAAACCGAAACCATGATCTACAATCTGAATGTATAGTGTTTTGCAGTATACTAACAGTTATTCATTTCTATTTAAGATCTTGTTTCTGTGTTGCACTATTTTGTGAATTTTCTGGTGAGCAGCCTTTTTAAACAGGGCTGGATGTCAATGAAGAAACCCAAGATGGCAATTCAGCACCATGGCCAGCGCCGATTAAGGCTAAAGCACGTATTTTCAAAAGCTTCCTAAGAACTGCTTTTGTTCATTCATGGAGCTGTCACATTAAGTAAAAAAGCAAAAGAGCTTTTTAATCTCAATGAGTTTTTTTTTTTTGTGTTAATTCTGGTTAAATAAAAGTAAAAGAAAAACACACAAAAAAGCACAAACAGTGAGCAGAAGTGGCTGATCAGCTCCTTCAGAGCGAGTCAACATCGATACAGACTTAACATGTGTGTGTAGCACTGGAGAGCAGCCCGACATTCAAAACGCACCACACACGAGTCACACGTTAACTTCGTAAATGAAGGAGAAAACGGCGCTCAGACCAAACTTGTCTGTCGGTTCAGTAAAATGCAGAAACGCCAATACAATAAATTTGAACCACATTACAGACTCCAGTCAAATGTGAAATGAGCGCACGAGGATCTGCATTAACAAAACAACTGCACATTTATGATTTATGTGCCTCTGTGGAAATGATTTATTTGATACAAAACTTTGACATTGGTTTCATGGTAAAGAGGCGGGCCTGTTCTATATGAGCGAGAAGTCCAAAGTCAAAGCTCAGAGCGCTCCAATGAAGAGACCTCACCGAACGCTAAGTGGAAGTGGAGAAGAAGAGGGAGCAGGGACTGGTTTGGAAAATGACTTTAATCATCGCTGAACCTTTTTCATCTTCAACACTGAGGGGTTAAATCTACCAGGAGCAACGCGCCACTCAGGGACCCATCTCAGGATCTTGAGCATGGCTTGGTGAGGACCTTAGCTGGAGGATTTAACCTGCGGTGCGATTGGTTAATGAGAAACTGTGGAGGGAAAATGTCATGCAACTATAAGCTTTGTTAATTTAATGATTGGAACGGTCACTTCTATATCACAGGTCACCATGTCCCAGACAAAAGTGAACATTGTGTCTCTTGCCTAAGCTTGACATTTGTTAAGATGGACCTCGGCCTAACAGTTACGTCCCCTCAATCTTCTAGTTCTTACTGGTCTCCAATGTCCCCACTTAAAGGATATATAAGGATGTGTTTTATCGCTGTTCTCTTGAATTATCATTTGAAAGGGACAAGAGCTTCTTCTCAGTTCTTTGTTTTTGATAGTGTTAAGTCCAACAAATCTCAGAGGAAACACACCTAGAAATAGGGATAACAGAAACTTAGCGCTGAAACTGAACCAGGGAGCCTCTTGTTGTCACGTGAAAATACCAGCCATAGTTGCTACGAAGAAAGAAGTGAATTGATTTGAAAGTATGATTATGTAGCATTGTGAGTTATATAAAAGCAGGCGCGCCTTCTTTCGCAGCGAATTTGTGGACGACTCAAGCTGGTTTGTGTCTAATTGAAATGTGAGCCTGATGCTGTGGCGATGATCTCCTCAGCCTGATGATTATGTCCGCGGATAAGTGTTCATCAGGGACATTTTCTCACCAGCTGTATCCGCTTCATCCAGAAACACATTTTCAAACACAAATGTACAAAGACCTAAGTGTTTGAAGTCGTCTTTCAGCAAAATACACGTAGAATCTCATTTTGGGTTCATGTTTCCATGCCTTAACATTATTTTAATCTTAATATGTCAAAGTTCACCCCATAAAGACATAAATATTGATTGTACAGTGCGTGCTTTATGAGGAAAACATCATTGTTGTTTTTTCTCACATTGAATTACATTGCAGTCTGTTAATTGGTCTCAAAGGATGTTCTGTTCTGCTGCACAAAGACTTAAGGACTAAATGTAGCCAAGGTAAAGGGTGCACCCCAGTGACCTACGCAGGCCTTAACGATCACAACAGCAAACGAGCCAAAGCAGGAAGCACTGTTTTGACAAGTTAATCACTTTCAACAGAAGGATTTTTAGCCTTCACTTGTTTTGGTGTATTTTTTAATTGTTACAAAATGATACATGCAGTACTGTTGATCCCTTTTAGAGGTAGTTAGTGAACCCAAGAACTGTGCGAAAGAAAAAGTACTGCTAATTCAAAATAATATTACTCAAGTAATGAGAAACTGTGACTTAAAAGTGAGAATTTTTTGAAAGAACAAAACTAATTCTGTAACAATGATGACTCCATTGACTAGTTTATTAGTATATACAGTGGTGAACCTAGGAATTTAGATCCTAAGGCAAAATGAAAGTACAGGTCACTCCTCATCAAGTGTAACTTTTCTGTTGTGGCTGTGGTGGCAGGTAGGTTCATGCATTGTGGGTGGTAAGTGAACAATTGGAAAATTCTAATTCATATGTGGAATCGTTTACAAACAGCTTTAAACAAGGGGATTTGGTCCTTATTTCCCATATGTTGGTGCATTTTAATACGTTACAGCTGATTAAAAGAAATGTTTTTCACTTGTACTTTTATAGTGTTATATTTTAATGACTATTTCGTTTTATTTAGTTTTTCTTGTTTAAAGAAGAAAGATTCATGGATTTTACTGGAAAAATCTCACAGAAATGTTGAGCTCACAATACTTTTTCATTTTATCTAGAGATATATTAAATAGTAAACCATAAATTACATTATTTTGAAGCCAAAATACAACTTTAAGGGTAGAAAATTGTATTTTGTCCATCATTTGTTAAAGAAAAGCAAACTGACTGACCTTTCTACCCTGAAAATTCAAACAGAGATTAAACAGTAGGTGCAAAGTGGATGGAGTTAATTGGAAACCTGCATCAGACAACTAGCACAACTCTATGTTTCCAGAATTATTGTTGCCTCTATGCTGTGCTTACTACGAAGTGAAAACTGTGCCATCCCCACAATAAAAGGAGATGATGGAAGTACAGTACAACGTCAATGTAACACCTTATAACTGTGACTGTGCTGTGAGTCTATGTGTGCGATTCACGTACATTTCCCAAACACGGGCTATACATTATATTTACATGACAAGGTATATTTCATGACCTGGTGTTATGCACCTATTGCAGTGCCTGTACTGTAGATAATGTACATTATTTTTATTCTGAGGTGGGGATCGACGTGAGGCTTTGATCATGGACTGACAGGTGCACCCTGTACACTCCTGACTTCAGCCCAAACCATACGAGCCACAGATAAATGTGACCAGCCACAGCCGCTTTAGCCTTTTCATGTGTTTGTTAAGGCATTGTTTAGTGATACAAGTGACTCCATTAACCAGTTAACCATTAGTACTCAACTGTACGCACTGACATTTTCTTAAATTTCCTTCTTGGCTGTGTAAATGCACAATCTGCATTTGAAGACATACAGCAGAGACGCTGTAAAATGTATTATAAGAATACATTTCCTAATAAGAATTAGATTGTCTAATAAGAATAAACTGATTATTTAAATTTACATTTGTATTTTTTTTATTTTATTCATGAGGCCTAAACACTGTTTTGAATCTAATATGATTACTGTATATATGTGCTTGAAATATGACTTTTGCATACAGAATGTTTTATATATTTTGTTATTGCTTTAGGGCACATCACAGGAGGCCTCCAGCCACAGCAGAACGTCTCCCAGATGCTGCGTGTGCACAAGTGTTTCTCCTTCACTCTGAACACAGAAACACCCTCAATCATTGTCCACTAGAACTGTTTCCACAGTCATCTGCGGATCCCTCAAGTTACATCATGTCAGAAGTAAAGGTATGTTTTACACAATGAAAAACAAATGAGTGTATTTCACATTTTCACACTGTAACTCTCCCTAGATTCTTAACCACACATCTATTCAAAGAGCAGCTGAGTGTGTGCTTAGTAAGATAAATTACATCTTGTCCTCCATAAATACAAATTAGTTATACTTTTATTGGTATATAAGTAATACACACCATTGCTTTTAGCATTCATCTTTTGTCTTTTAGTGACACAGTGCTTTTGTCGCTGTTTGTTTCAGGTGTACAAGCTATAGCTGCCACAACTGACAGTACAACGGAGACAAATCAATCAACTTCAAAATATAAAAAGGAAAACCCACATCAAAGCCTATCAAAACCAAACCCACATTTGGTAAGAATTTTTTTTTTAAATAATTAAAAAAAAAACATAAAAAAGAATAAAATGTTATTAACTCTATGTACTTTCTAAGACATGTCTCATTTGACATGTCTTGAAGTAGCTCGTCTCAGTGAGGTCTTCACTGAGCCTGGCAGATTTGTGGAGCAGGTAAAGTCTGCCCTGTGCCTGAAGGCCTGTGCACAGTTTGAGAAAGCCTCAAAAGAAGACGTCATTGCTGCACACATTTCCAGGTTCAGTCGAGCGGGGCACCTGGCCATGATGCAGAAACACCACGTCCTGCCCGTCAGGATCAGGAAATCCTGGTGTATCTGGAGAACGGCACACGACAGAATAACCACCTGATCCTGGCACGAGTCGTCCCCAACACCAGCTCAAAACTTCTACTGGCCACAAATCTGAGACGCCTGGAAAACAAAACAGACTTTTGTTGAGATGTTGATATTATCATCGATTGTATTGCCATTTTTGTAGATATTGTATTTATTATAGATGTTATATTGTTTTATAAATTGTCTTCTCTATTTGTGTGTGACATATTATAAATTAGCTTGTTATTTACCAAACGGCAACGTCCTGTTGAAGTTGTCGAGGTACTGTGTGCACTTCAAATTCCAGGTCGGATCTCTCTCGAATCTCACAGTAAGCCTTTTACTTTTGCAAGGAGGGGGGCCAGTCCAAAATATGGGTGTTTTTTGGAAACTGTTATGTTTTGGATATTGCACAACGCAAAATATTATCAACAAAACCCTTAGCATAGACTATGTAAAGGGGAAAATAGCATAATATGGGTCCTTAAAGAAAAAATGAAATGGAAATGATGGTGTTTTACTTACAAAGAAAATGTACTTTGTAAGAAACATGTTTAAAGTTCCCAGCCGTCTTTGCGTCATCTTCACAGACTCTGTCTTAAATGTGCTTGAATTAACAAAGTTAATATACGCAGTAACATTTCAGGTTTTAAAATTAGCCTGAAACTTTAAATTAATGATCAATATCTCAAATCTCTATGAATAATTGTGTGATTCAAAGATGAGAAAGTCCAGAGGGCCATGAGGCAACGCTCCGCAACTCTGATCCTCTCAAACTCTGTCCAACCAGCTCCAAGTGCTAAAAGCAGTACAATAACTTAAAGGTGCAGTATGGAACTTTTCTGGCAGAGGTTCTCTCCCTGTAATTACTTTTTGTAAATTTATCCCCATGGAGACTGACAGGCCAGTTCTGTGCAGAGGCGGCTCCACTCAAGAATACATTTTTCTTTTCTTTTACACATTGAAAAATAGTTTAAAAAAGTAGTTCAAATTGTTAAAAAAATAAAAGATAATACATACTGTGGAACATCCCAAGCAAAACAATAAGATCACTATGGAAACAGTGAAAGGAAAGTGGTGGATAGCAAGAGAAGTTACACAACCTTTAAATTTGAGATTTTTTTAAACGCTCAAAGGAAAAAGAGGAAAACTGACATAATAGTCCCAGATTGCACATGTCCGTTCTGTGTAGTTTGCATATTCTCCCTGTGTTAGGTGAGTTTCCACCGCTGGTTCTCAGTCAAAATCTAAGGTGTGCTATTGGTTCATGGCTGTGTCGCCGCCTGAAAGGCTGAAGAGATAAAAGTGTGAGTTTTGTGAAAACGGGCAAGTGTCTTACACAGAGGATAGATATTTTACTTATATGTTGAATTCTGAGTCCTCCCTCAATGGAGACCTTCGTTTTTTAACAAAAGAAGATAGACACTCTTAGCCCACCCAAATGTAAATTTAAGGTAAAAGGAAGTCTCCCATATTGACATTGTAGAGCCTTGGTCAGAAATGTTGCCAATGTTCTTCAAGGAGACAAGTCGGGCCAAATCAACTTTTAAAAGTTTAGAACCATGGATTTGCCTCATTATTAGCCCAATCAAAGCTGTATTTTGACTGATTTATACATGATTCTTCTCTACAATAGTGAAACACATTGATTTCGATTGCACCGCAGAACGCCAGATGTGGCGTTTTGTTGTGATGAGGTTTAGAGTGATGTGGCTTAAATGGGCCGACGGAAATCATTTAAAGTCAATGAACCTGTTCCATTGTTGCATTTTATTTTCATGAATACATTTATTTTAGATTAATATCTATAATGAACAGAAAGTACAACAGTGATCCATGTTAAATAAGTCCAGTGAAGTGAACTGTTTATTTCAGCTGATGTGCAGGGCTCAGTGTTGACTGTAGTCAGGGGGTTAGAGGCAGCACAGAGGAACAGACCTGGGGCTCATCTCATCATCACTGCTCTGAAACACAAATCAATCCACAGTATTTAAAGTTGCAGTAAACCCATGAAGTATAATAATATGCATTTCTTTATTACTGGTACCATGCATATTAAGCAAGATTGAAATGTAGGCTGAATACGCCAGAGGTCTATTTTTCTTCTGTGGTCCCTCGACACATGTCAAATGTCATCCTACAAGAAGTACAATCATCATTTTGAGTTTGTTATTATATTCCATAAACAACCTTGGGTTAAGTATTTGTCCAGTAACAGAATGTTCCAGAGGACGTCCAGAACAGAACATGCAGAACAATCAACAACATGTAACTGCTTTTCTAAAATACCACTGACACTGACTTGTATTTGACAGGACAGAATTGAAGATGTATCCAGCGCTAACTAAATAAAATATACTTGCTGCATTCACATACATTTTAACTACAGTTTTGATTTAAATATAATCAAAAAAAATGATTCTTTCCTGACTTAAAGGTTTATGGTTATAATGATTTTCTCCCAGCATCGTTTCACCAAAACCCATTTCCTAAACCTTAAAAAAAAAAAAAAAAAAAAAAAGGTACCCTAATCTCTCAACACTAACCTCAACCTAACTGAGGAACAATGTATAGAGAAAATTAGCAATTGCAAGCATAGCCCCAATGCAAAGTGGTTGTTGTTTTTTTTTTTCATTTGTGTTTTTATTAGAAAAGGTTGGTACCAATACAGTTCTAACAAACCTTCGACAAATCTCGGTCCCTTTCTGTTCTGACTCTTATTTTATATGTCTAGTTTGCTTAAGTTTAGTTAGTGTGCTGCCCCTTTAAGAGAAATCAGGATGTGGCTCCTGCATGCCATGCGCAGCGCGGCAGAGGAGAAAAGGAGAAAAAGTCTTCACTTCTACTGACTGAGATGTCTTACTGTTTATGCTGTTCAAAGTTCTTAAAAAGGGAATTCCCTGTAAGTATGTTGTAAATATGTTAATTTACCAAAGACAATTCATGATCAAAGGATATGTTAAAATCTGTTAAAGTAAATGTAAAAGATTTCATTTGGTTAGCATTAGCATAAAACGTGGATTACTGTACTATTTTGTATACTCACTCATGTATACTGTATTTTGTTGTTACAGTTTCACACCTGCCATATAAAGTACAGTCTAAAACCCACCATGGCGTCAGAGACTTATTGTGTGGAGGTGTTTAACTGCTGGATAGTGGAAAGGGGTTCTGCGACGCCAGTACAGTGAAAAGGGACACACGACGAAGAACTTCAGACCCGCTGCATTGTTACACGCTGCGTCCAGGCCAGCACGACATTTGCGGTTCACATAAGGCACATCGTACAACACAAAGATGGAGAAAGAGGGGTACGAAGTGAGATCTACAGCTTCAAAGAAATCCACCAGCTCATCTGCAGCAAGCGTAATATTAGCAGCTGCCACTGCACGTGCTAAAGCAGAAGCAGCCCAAAAAAGAGCTGAATTTACCAGGAAAGAAGTTGAAATAAAACTAGAAAAGGCCAAATTAGAAGCAAGGCTGGATGTTTTGACAAAAGAGGGTGAAGCGGAAGCCGCAGCTGCTGAAGCAGCAGTTTTAGAGTCTGCTGCTAAAAGTTTGGAGACAAATGATGAAGACTTGTCCCTGCCACAAGAGGCACAAAGTTCCTACGAGCGAACTGCAGACTATGTAAACAGACACCAGGCACGCAACCATTCAGGTAATCCAAAAGACGTTAAATCAGTAAAAGGCATGAATCCAATCCGGCCTGAGTCACTTAGCATGCCACAAGATCAGCTGCTCATGGCACCAAAAGATTCACCTCATTCATCTAGACCCCCAGATCAAGAGCAGTACTCACCTGAATGGCAAAGAGAACGGCCTTACATTGTGAATCAGAAATATAACAGTAATGTGCCTCCTGAGTATATAGTGCCCTCTGCTGGACGTTTTCAGTATTATTCTCCTGCGCCAAACCATTCTGGAGATACCAATGAGCTTGCCAAATTTTTAGTGAGGAGTCAGTTGCTAACATCTGAGCTTAACAAGTTTGATGACAAGCCTGAGAACTATTTGTCTTGGAAATCATCCTTTTTCAATGCTACTGAGGCTCTTGAGCTTAGGGCATCTGAACAAATTGACCTTCTGATAAAATCACTTGGCCCAGAGTCTGCTAAACATGCACATCGCATTAAAGCTGTGAACATAAACAAACCTGTTATAGCAGTGTCGCTTATCTGGGAGAGACTAGAAGAGACCTATGGATCACCTGAAGCCATAGAGGGTGCTCTTTTCGCCAGACTTGAACAGTTCCCAAGGATAGGTCCCAGAGACAATCGAAAACTAAGAGAACTGAGTGATTTACTGCAGGAGATTAACTCAGCAAAACAAGAAGGGTACCTGCATGGACTCTCGTATCTCGACACTGCCCGGGGCGTCGCTCCTATTGTGGACAAACTGCCATATGGGCTTCAAGACAAGTGGATGATGGAAGGCTCACACTACAAGCAGCGATATCAGGTGACTTTTCCTCCATTCACATTCTTTCTTCAGTTCATACAGACGCAAGCAAAGGCGCGCAACGATCCAAGCTTCAATCTGCGGCCACCAGTTACCTCTACAGTTAAAAAGGACAGGTATGGAGAAAGTCACAGCAATAATCACAGAACAGTTTCAGTGCATAAAACTAATGTTACAGCTCCACTCACTGAAGGACCAGATAAACGCTGTCCTGTGCACAACAAACCACATGCCTTACAACAATGCAGAGGCTTCAGAGAAAAACCTCTCCAGGAGCGTAAGACAATACTAAAGCAACACAACATCTGTTTTAGGTGCTGTGCATCTAACAAACATGTGGCTCGTGACTGTGAAGCAGAAGTGATATGTTCTGAGTGTAACAGTGTTAAGCACACAACAGCCTTGCATTCAGATGCACCTCGCGCTCCCAAAACTCCTCAACCTCCTGCAGACCATGGCGGGGAGAGACAAGAGGGAGAGGAGACAGCAGTTGTTTCAAGTTGCACGGAGGTATGTGGGCAAGGGTTTTCTGGGAAGTCATGTTCAAAAATATGTCTAGTAAATGTTTACCCCGTCAATGAGCCCGGTAAACGCAAAAGAATGTATGCCATGCTGGACGATCAGAGTAACGTATCACTAGCACGCTCTGAGTTTTTTGACATATTCAAAGTTAATGGTAATGCATCTCCATACACCCTCCAGACATGCAGTGGTGTAAGCCTCACTTCTGGCAGAAGAGCTCTTGGTTACGTGATAGAGGCCATTGACGGCTCTCTTGCTATACCCCTGCCCATGTTAATCGAATGCAACATGATTCCCAACAAAAGAGAGGAAATTCCCACTCCTTCTGCAGCTCACGCTCATGGCCATCTTGAAAGCATAGCACACAAATTACCACCTTTAGACAATGGTGCTGACATTCTGCTATTGCTTGGAAGGGACATTCTGAGGGTCCATAAAGTACGCAGTCAAATCAATGGTCCCCACGATGCTCCATACGCACAGAGACTTGACTTAGGCTGGGTGATAGTTGGAGATGTATGCTTGGGTAGCACTCACAAGCCCTCACAAGTTACCCCTCTCAAAACTCACATTCTGACAGATGGGAGGTCAACCCATTTTCCCCCATGTGAAAATCACTTCACTGTCAAGCCAGTCACCAGTCTCTCAAACTCACAAATAACAATCCGTGGCTCAAACATAAAAGTGGACATGCAAAATGAAAATATGGGAAACAGTGTGTTCTGCCAAACCAAAAACGATAACAAGCTCGCACTCTCTATGGAAGATCTGCTGTTCCTCAAAATAATGGATGCTGAGTGTTTTCAGGACGAAACTCAAAGCTGGGTAGCTCCACTACCTTTCCGCCAACCAAGGGCGCTGCTGCCAAACAATCGCCACTACGCAATCAGCCGCCTTAAGTCACTTCAACGAACTCTAAACAAAAAACCTGAAATGAAAGCTCACCTGATAGACTTTATGCAGAAAATGTTGGACAATGGGCACGCAGAGCTCGCGCCCCCAGTACAAGACAACACAGAGTATTGGTACCTGCCCTATTTTGGAGTATACCATCCACAAAAGCCATCACAGATTCGAGTGGTTTTTGACTCCAGCGCTACGTTCGAAGGGATGTCACTCAACACTGTGTTGCTATCAGGGCCCAATCTGAACAATACTCTATTAGGCGTGCTTGTGAGGTTCAGGAAGCATCCAGTCGCGGTCACTGCAGATATCCAACAGATGTTCTATTGCTTCCTGGTGCGTGAGGAATGCAGGGACGTACTCAGGTTTGTTTGGCACAAAGACAATGATCCACAGAAAGAGCTCGTCGACTACAGAATGCGTGTGCATGTGTTTGGCAACAGCCCTTCGCCTGCTGTAGCCACTTACGGGCTGAGGAGAGCTGCACAACAAGGGGAAGCAAAATACGGGTCAGACGTACGACATTTCATTGAACGTGACTTCTATGTGGATGATGCTTTAAAGTCTGTTCCCACCAAACAAAATGCTGTCGATCTCCTAAAACGCACACAAGAGATGCTGGCAGACTCAAACCTCCGTCTCCTCAAAATAGCATCAAACGAGGTTGAAGTGATGGACGCATTCCCTGCTCAAGACCGAGCCAAAGACCTCCAAGATCTGGACCTGTTCAAGGACGAGCTCCCAGATCAGCGCAGCCTTGGAGTAAAGTGGAATATAATGGAAGACTATTTCACTTTTTACATTCCTCACACTGAAAAGCCTTACACAAGAAGAGGGGTCCTTTCAACTGTGAACAGTGTGTTTGACCCCCTCGGGTTCTTGTCTCCAGTCATAATTCAAGGACGACTCCTTCTAAGAGAACTATCACTACAAACAACAGAGTGGGACTCACCTCTTCCAGAAGACCTAAAGGGCCGCTGGATGGCATGGCAATTGTCACTCCAAAGCCTCAGTGAAGTTCATGTCCCACGAATGTACACCAAAATTTCACTGTCTCAAGCTAAATGTGTAGAACTTTGTATCTTTTCAGACGCATCCATGAAGGCAATATGTGCAGTCTCGTACCTCAAGGTCACCGCTGGAGATGGCACAACAGAGGTTGGCTTCGTCCTAGGTAAGGCACGGCTTGCCCCACAGCCAGAGCTCACAGTACCTAGGCTCGAACTCTGTGCCGCAGTAATGGCGGTTGAAATGGCAGAAGTCATCTGTGAAGAGATTGACCACTCAATAGACAAAACATGTTTCTACACAGACAGCAAGGTGGTTCTAGGTTATATACACCAGTGGTTCTTAAACTAGGGGTCGCGACCCCAAGTGGGGTCGCCAAAAACTTTTGTGGGGTCGCCAAATTATTTTTCCAGTCGGGAATTAACGTGCTATTTTGTGAGGTGAAACTATGAAAAAAACATATATATACAAATTCAGAGCTGCTGTTTTCGCATTCCTAGGCGCTGTGTGTGCCGCTTAGAGCTTAAATTCTTGTCCCGAGCCGAGCCGCCCGAAACCGACCCTTCCGCTCTGCTGTCGGGCTGAGTCGGGCTCGGCCCGGGGCAGAAGCGCGCGCGTCCTTGAGCGGGGCTCGTGCGGTCCATGGCGGGGCTCGTGAGCTCCGTGAACTGGACTCGTGAGGTCCGTGGCGGGCGCGCGCGATCCGTGAGCGGGGCTCGTCGCGGTCCATGAGCGGGGCTCGTGAGCTCCGTGAACTGGACTCGTGAGGTCCGTGAGCGGGGCTCGTGCGGTCCATGAGCGGGGCTCGTGCGGTCCATGAGCGGGGCTCGTGAGCTCCGTGAACTGGACTCGTGAGGTCCGTGAGCGAGGCTTGTGCGGTCCATGAGCGGGGCTCGTGAGCTCCGTGAACTGGACTCGTGAGGTCCGTGAGCGGGGCTCGTGCGGTCAGAGCGAGGCTTGTGCGCTCCGTGAACGGCGCGGTTCATCATTCAAACCCGCTTCTGCGCTTCAGGTGTTCCGCTCCTCACAGCGCCTTTTGCGTGCGCTCCCTGTCCACATTCTCCAGACAGTTTCACTCAGATGATGGAGAAAAGTCCCACCTGAGGCTGGGCCTCATGGCTCCTGTCGGTCCACGCCTTTTACTCTCTCTCTCTTCACAAAATCACAGACGGCTCTGGCTCACTGCCTTGACGAGAAGCGCTCGACCTCTAACTCATCCTAACTAACTCGTCCTAACTACCTAGTGCTAACTAACTTGTCCCAGACAAGGACTGAGATGTGTCCAATACTAATTTTCTCTATAACCTGCGCAGCCTGACCTGCACCTCCAGTTTTAGGTACATTTCTAAGCATATTATTTCATGTACAATTTTAAGTGTTTTAGTTTATATACATTGTAAGTGTATAGTTGACATTGAAATCTGTCAGATATAAGGCCATCAGTGAAGTGCAAGTGAAAGTTAGTTTTACTGCGGTTGTATAAGTTATTCTTTAGGGACCGTGAACAAATTACTGCACAGTGAGGTAAAGAAAATAAAATGACCTAGTGACCCCTGTATTTTATAGACATGAATAGAACATTATTTAGTGTATTATTTAATGTCATAATTATTCAGCGTTTATTTGTTCACTTTGTTCCACTTCTTGTGAAATAAATTTTTGTAGTTCTTACATTGCCAGTTGGTTTTTAGTTGATTTAGTTTGACGGAATGACAAAAACCTTTTGAGGGAGTGTCAATAACTATAGGTCTGCCCAAAAACGGCGTGGGAGTAATGTGGGGTCGCCAGACCTCACAAGATTTTTTTGTGGGGTCCCCAGACAAAAAGTTTAAGAACCACTGATATACACAACCAATCCCGGCGCTTTTACGTGTATGTAAGCAACCGTGTGCGCCGTATTAGAGAGTCAACAACTCCAGAGCAATGGCATTTTGTTACTACAGACCAGAACCCTGCTGACCACGGCTCGCGATCTGTTCCAGCCGCTGAGTTACAACGTACGACGTGGTTCACAGGCCCAGCCTTCCTGCAGCGCTCTCCAAAAATTCAGCCAGAGCAGCCTGGATTCGAACTGTTGGACCCCGACAACGACACAGAAATACGTCCAGAGGTAAAGACTCTTTGCACCAACACCATAGAAGGCATTCTAGGCTCAAGTCGTTGGGAGCGTTTCTCCAAATGGCGTTCCCTAAACAGAACTATGTCAAATCTGATCCATGTCACTCAATGCTTCTCCCAAGCCAAAGTCGACCCAAACTGCACAGGGTGGCACATCTGTAACAAGGCAATCACTCCTGAACTTTTAGAGCAAGCAGAGACATTAATCATAAGAAATGTGCAGTTTGAAACATATGCAGAAGAAGTAAAATGCATCTCAGGAAAACAGAACCTCCCAAAAAACAGCCCACTCATTAGACTCAACCCCATCATTGGAGATGACAACCTGCTGAGGGTTGGGGGTCGAATTAGTCGTCTTGGGGCTGGGAGTAAAAGAGACAAACCCTGTGATCTTACCAGGTAGTCATCACGTCACGACTCTCCTGGTGCGCCATCACCATGAAAAGGTAAACCATCAAGGCAGGCATTTTACAGAGGGCGCTGTCCGTGAAAATGGCTTGTGGATTGTTGGAGCAAAGAAATGTATTGGAAAGGTCCTAAGCAGATGTGTAACATGCAAAAAACTGAGAGGGAAGTTTGAGGAGCAAAAAATGAGCGACTTACCTGAAGACCGACTCCAAGTGGATCCTCCCTTTTCGTATGTGGGTATGGACATGTTCGGCCCATGGGATGTCTCCGCAAGGAGAACAAGAGGAGGACAAGCAAACAGTAAGCGCTGGGCAATACTATTCACCTGTTTATGCACCAGAGCTGTCCACATTGAAGTAGTGGAGGAAATGAGCTCTTCAAGTTTTATCAACGCACTGACACGTTTCTTTGCCCTGCGAGGCCCTGCAAAACAGCTGCGTTCAGATTGTGGCACTAACTTTATCGGTGCTCACAAAGAGATAACCGCGAACACACCAGATAAAGTACAACACTTTCTGCAGGATCAGAAATGTACTTGGATCTTCAACCCACCCCATTCATCCCATATGGGGGGAGTATGGGAACGGATGATTGGCTTGACGCGCCGGATACTCGATAACATGCTAATGCAAGCTGGTCGTGTCCAACTGACCCACGAAATCCTAACCACATTCCTTGCAGAAGTTACGGCCATTATAAACGCCCGTCCATTGTTACCAGTGTCGTCGGACCCGGAGAATCCACACATTCTTTCACCTGCAATGCTGCTGACACAAAAGACAAAGGTTGCGCCCCCCTTCTGCAATAATGTTGACCCTAAGGACATGCTCAGAAGCCACTGGAAGCGTGTTCAGTTTCTTGCAGACACCTTCTGGAGCAGATGGCCCAAGGAATATCTTCATAGTCTCCAAATTCGTCACAAGTGGCACCTCAAAAAGACAGAAATCAAACAAGGAGACGTCGTGCTTCTCAAGGACAAACAAACAAGAAGACACGAGTGGCCAATGGGTGTCATCGTAAAGACTGTTCCTAGTGAAGATGGAATAGTGAGAAAGGCTGAAGTTCGGGTTGCATTTCAGGAGACTGTTAAGACTTATTTTAGACCTATTTCTGAGATGGTTTTCCTTTTATCTAGTTGTGGATAAGTTCAGTTTGTGGTATCCCTATGATACCAGGCGGGGAGTGTTCTGACTCTTATTTTATATGTCTAGTTTGCTTAAGTTTAGTTAGTGTGCTGCCCCTTTAAGAGAAATCAGGATGTGGCTCCTGCATGCCATGCGCAGCGCGGCAGAGGAGAAAAGGAGAAAAAGTCTTCACTTCTACTGACTGAGATGTGTCTTACTGTTTATGCTGTTCAAAGTTCTTAAAAAGGGAATTCCCTGTAAGTATGTTGTAAATATGTTAATTTACCAAAGACAATTCATGATCAAAGGATATGTTAAAATCTGTTAAAGTAAATGTAAAAGATTTCATTTGGTTAGCATTAGCATAAAACGTGGATTACTGTACTATTTTGTATACTCACTCATGTATACTGTATTTTGTTGTTACAGTTTCACACCTGCCATATAAAGTACAGTCTAAAACCCACCATGGCGTCAGAGACTTATTGTGTGGAGGTGTTTAACTGCTGGATAGTGGAAAGGGGTTCTGCGACGCCAGTACACTTTCTTTACTGTTTTTCCCAACAAAACAATGAAACGTAACATGGTGGCTTAACTGGAGTTCACAGTCTAGTTTGATGCAGTAAATAAAGTTAAATCAGGGGTTATCTGTTACATTGAAAGCATTCAACATTTTATACAAAATCGGCACGAAAAGGAGACACAAACTGGATCCACTTAATTTTGTAACATTTTTCCCTTTGAGTTCTTAAAGAATACGTCAACTTTTCTATTTTGAATATGTCCAAAACTTTACCAAACCAATCCTCAAGTGTTGGAGGATTTGGATTCAGCCATTTTCTGCTTTTTTTTACTGGCTAAAAGCACCTGTAATAGTTTTGTTTCTCCTTCTCGGTTCAAGGCCACAACAAGACCCAGATACAAATTTGAAAAATATTTAGAGATTAGAACTTTGAAGATTTCCTTTCAAGCTTCATGAATTTCTGACCAGTACTGATGCAGCTTAGGACAATCCCAAAATACATGATAATGGTTCGCTTCCATGAATCCACATTTTCTCCAACACTCAGCAGTTCCATTTTTATTTTTACCTTGTTGAGGGGTGATGAAAAAACGAATGCTGTTTTTCCGGCAATGCTCTCTCCAGTTCAATGAGCTAGTTGAGGTCCATTGAAAGTCACAAACCTTTTCCCAATGCTCATTTGAAATAGCTATTCCTGCTTCAATCTCCCATTTCTTCTTAACATGTAACGTTATGTCATTTCTAACTCGAATAAACTCATTATATCATTTGGAGATAGCCTTTATCTCCCTTGTCATGAACTCCATTCCAAAGTTAAAAGATATGGACTGTTGCCGTAGCCTATACTTGTAAATATTTGTGCAGTACAGGACATCAGTGATGACGTTCTTCACTTGTGAGAGGAGCGCCTCTGGTCTGCACAAAGAGTAGGTCTGGAATGGCTGAAGGCTAAAGACTGATCTGACAGAAGCTTCTCCATGTTAGAGGCGTCTTCTTAACTCTGGTCACATCTGAAACTCTGCACAGACACCTGCCGCACTTCTTCTGTGGTGATGAAAGCGTCCTGTAGGGGGCGCTCCTCTGCAGAGCTGAAACAGTTCAAAATTCATAGATGCTTCTGTCCACAACAAAAATGCTTGTTCTTCACTTTTGAGTAGATTTGATTTGAGTAGATTTGACACAATATATAATTTCTTATGTGATGCAGTATATTTAAATGGTTTCAAGATATTTATGAGCGATCATGCGCTAATTTTTCTTCAAATAAGAAAATGTTATTTGCCGACGGGGTAAGCAAAATTATCTTAACCCACTGACAGACAGAAAGAAAGTAATGTACTAAAACAATCAGAAAGTCAGAAACTGTTCCAAACAAGTAAAATAATATAGTCTGAAATTAATCTTAATTTAATCTGAAATTAAGATTAATATTCTGAAATCAAAATGTCTAGAAAGTCTTTTTTTTTCAGTGTACAAGTGCACAATGGACAAACTACATCTACGACGTTACACATATGTTTTACTCCAAAAAATGTGAGTCCAACACTTAACTTCTAATTAACCTGAGCTAACAGATCAGTGTCTTGTCTATGCAATGTCTATGCAAACTCTAAAACAGTTTTTAATGTTTCTGGCAATTTAAGTCAGGAAAATAGTCAGAAAAACAAACATGACTGACACAAAAATGACTCAAATTGGAGAACGCCAACATACCTCTGTAGAGCTGAGCCAGTCCTGTAGGGGGCACTGTGGGTGGGTTCTGTTCAGACGCCTCCAAAACCTTCTGCTGCACCTCACTAAAGTGCTTCTGTCCTCTTTGTCAGAGCATGAGCTTTGGTCTTTCTGGTCTTTCTTCTGGACAATCTCCTCTTTGGAGGGACTAAATGAATAAATTAATAGATTTATGCAGGTTTCAGCGAGTAAAATGTAATGCTTTTTAATGCCACATTTGGAGATCTGTAATGCCATAATCAACAACAAGAACAAAACAAGACCTTTACGCTTACATTGTGTTAAAACTACTGGCTTGTAACCATTCCACCAGCGGCTCTGGGGGGACACGAACTGCGCTAATTATTTGCTCCTATTTTTATTACATTTATTGTCCGAATGGATAAATCTTTATTGACTTTTTTTTTTTTATGCTTGTGGGGATTTAATTTAAAGGCCCTGTACCTGATTCTTACTGTTTTGAAATATTCACTGTGATGAGTAGATAAGCGCTTTTAATGAGTCTGAGCCCAGAGCGTCACAGACTGTCATGGGTAAAGCTAACTGCTTCTCGTAGGATATAACGTTCTATAAACAGATGCAAAGTAAAAGTTGTGGCCACATTTTCACCCGAATAGATGCTTTAACATTGTATTTGTGCTGAGGCAACACAGATTTTACTTTATTACATGGAAAAAAAAATGAACTATTTCTGTTTTTCTCGTTTCACAACAGTAAAAATCTGGTACAGCCCCTTTTATGCTTTTTAATGCAGCTTAAAGCCTTATTTTTGCCTAAATCCATTTAATGACTTTTAATCCACCGTGGAAACCCTGATATCTGTAAAAGTTAAAAATACTTGCACAATAAATATGTATCTTGATTTGAGCTTAGAAAAAAAAATCACACTTAAAATTAATAATAATAAAAAACATTTGAAAACTGGTAATTACACATGCAAACTTCTTAGATTAGACCATTGGCAGATTTAAAAGCTTCAACTCAAAACTCCTCAAAACTAAAAATATTTTTCAACTTTCTAATTATAAGTCAATAATTCTTACAGTAAAGCACTAAAGAAATTTATTATAGTTTTTGCAATGAAATTATCTATACCTTCTTCTTAAAGTACTATTTCTACTAATAGAGCTCGAGATTGTGTTGTGACACATTCATTCATTCATTTTCTACCGCTTGTTCCCGTTGTACCCAGGGGTCGCGGGTAACTGGGGTTTATTGGGTATTTCCACATCTCTGTTGTTTACTTTGTATCCATGTATCTCAGTGGATACATCTGACCAGTGTCCATCCTGACCTCTGCTGCCACCATTACTCAAACCTACCCACAACAAGATTAATATTCTGAATTTAAATGATGTAACGTTCTTCATTTTCTTGCTGAGACTCTGGGGTTGTCCGTTCGTCCTGTGGCCTTCACTCTGCTCTGCTCTGCTTCTGGAGGCCCAGGGCGAGTTTACAAGTTTGCTTCTTGAGTCTGAATCAAACTGAATCTTGTGTGTGCAGCCATTTTGTTCTTCTTGACCCAATGACTGTTGACAAGCAGACGCACATAGACCAACAGCACAATCCCCCTGCAAGAAAAAAACACACACACACACACACACACACAAAACATTACTTCTATGCTTCAATTACTTAAAAAAACTGACAGAATCAACTGAAACAGCAATTGTTTTCCACCACTGGCGACACATGTTTGAAATACTACTAAGATATTTATTTGAAGCTATTTTAACACAGCTT
This sequence comes from Rhinogobius similis, assembly GCA_019453435.1. NCBI lineage: Eukaryota > Metazoa > Chordata > Actinopteri > Gobiiformes > Gobiidae > Rhinogobius > Rhinogobius similis. Next base: position 11,781,488 of record CM033637.1, read on the forward strand.
TACAGTTTCTATATTTTCACCAGGAACGCTAAGCAAATGATTAATGATCTAGAACTAAAGCCCAAGTATAAATGATATAAGAAGAAGTTAAAAGTTACCTACAGTTGCAGACATTTGTGTTTGTTTCCTGATCTCGATCTGTTCGGTGGATTTTTCAGTTTCATGTCTCCACGGCAACAAGACTTCAGGTTACTGGAGCCATAGAGTATAATGAGAAGATGCAGGGTTTAATGCTAATGATATCGATCACTAAGCAACTCGGCTTGTCCCAGGGCCACGGTCCCTGGGTGGCGTTGTTGGTGCTGTCTCAATATAGGTCTCATGTCACATAAAGGCTAATTAACTTTAACATGAGATATCTGAACTGATAAGAATAGTGACCATAAAACATTCTCTTGTACATGTTACTTGTAAGGAGACCAGATAAATTATATACATTTCATGACATAAACATGTATATGCTGTAATATATGTTGATTTGTAAGTGAAGGAGCGTTTGAGCAGATGTTACTCCAAGTCCAAGTCGTACCAATGGACAGAGACACATGTGTGAATGGAGGCATGGCTAAAACATCAGCTAAACATCACCTAAAATGGAATAACCCTACATATCGACTGCATAACAAATGATTAGTATTGTATTGGTGGTTATGCTTAAAGACGATTCGATGATTCAGTACAAATAGGCAGCCAGATGCAGAAGGTTTCACATAAAGATTAATGCAGCCACTATGTTAAAATAAACACATATGCAGCGATTGCTTATTATATGCATTTTATCCATAAAATTGTAACATTCGCCATCGTGCCCAATAGATTTGCGGCATCACATATTCACCTTATTCTGAAAGTTTTGGGCGCCGCAATCCATTGTAATCTTCCTTCTAATTGTATTTGTTAAGACCTGGGGCAGGCGAACTTAGGTCGTTTCAACCTGCCCAAAGAATCAACGCGCTGTTAACTTGTGGGTGCACATGGAAATTGAACGTCTTGCACAAATCCATCTACTTTATGAATTATTTTAGTGGCGAGACTTTTCTCTCGTTTGCCACATGTGTGAACCAAGTTAAGATGAATACTGGACCAATATGGCGGCGTGCTGTCTGTATCGGAGCAACTGGAGAGAGCCAGCAATTTTGCGTCTATGAAGGTCTATGGCTGGAGCGCTTTGGACAGTAACGCCAAACTAAAGCCTCACAGTGGAACTTTGTCTAAAATGAGTCTATGGAGAGGCAAGATGCTTAAAGTAAGGACGCATGTTTAAACATTATTCAATGTATATTTTTCAGAAATTTGATCAAACACACAAACTGTGAGAAAATAACCATGGACATAGTGGACAAAATATTTAGTGGTAATCCAACCCCAAACTCCGATGAAGAATATTTATGCATTTACTTTGCAAGAACTGCTGTATCTGTCACTGACAAACGGCTTTCATTGCTGAGTTCCTCGACTGTGTTTGAATCATTTATAAGACTCATAAAAAGTGGACATTCTGTGGGTTTTACACTTCGATAAAATGAGCAACAAAATGAAGACAGCTAAATCCTTTTTAATGAAACGAGGCAATGGAACGGCTATATTTGTCCCTGTGGAACCGTAGCACAGACAGCACAATGAAGACTGACTCTATCCTCAACCAATGTATTGTCAAACAGCCGGAGGTATTGTCTGAGACCTGTGTCTCCAGAAGGATTCTTACTTCTATTGTGTTATCATGAAGTAAATAGAGGTGAGTGAGGCTGGATACAACAGTGTCGGGCACCACCCTGCTGTCACTCTGGCCACACATCATTTTTCAGCAGAAATCTATATTTTGTTTTAATAAAATGTGGCATGTCGGTGGTGGTACCTTTAAGGTGCTCTGGACAGCACCCCGCACATACACACATTGTCTCGAGTGGTCTTTGTGGTGGCGTCCAGACCAGGTTTGGTTTAGAGCTTTTGGCAGCCCGTCTTTGCCGTGTTGGCTTTCTTCCTCTCACCAGGAGTGCATGGGGGTTCGGGGCTCGGGGTAAGTGTGCTCCTTGTCTCGCTTCTGCTTTGGTCTTTGGGCCGTGGCTGACTGTAAATTCCTCAGACCCTGGGCTGTTGTGGGATGGGTTGCCACCTCCTGTGAGGAGGCCGTTGTTTTCGCCTCCGTGATTCATTCATGTCCTCGTCACAAACTTTAATGTAATTGAATTTGTTTTAACTGCACTAGAAGCCAGGCACCTTATACAGTTTGTTTAACATGGTGCTTACAGTGCACCTTGGACAGTTATTAACAATTTTTTCCTCTTGTGGGTAAGCACTCCAATGTAGGTGAGTCCCGCCTGCATGCTGTATTCTATGTTGAATTGCATGCCAGTTTGCCATTAATTTTGCTTTGCCTGATTGATTTCATTTTGTTATTTGCTTTGCATTGGCTTACAGTGCTTTGTTTTGCATTTAGTTTATTTTGGCCGGTTTGTTTTAATTGTTTTTCGAATTCGACTTTTGTTGTTGCTTTTGTGTGCTGCTTATTTTGGCTCATTTTGTGTTCATGTCCTGCGACTGTGCCTTTTATCCTTTTTATATAATTAGGCCTATTTTAATATATTGTAATACAAAGACAACTGTAAATAAAGACAACTGTTTTGTAATGAATCCACCTCTCTTTATTGCCCTGACCCAGCGGCCTGGAGTTAAATTTCGTCTCTTTATTATTGTGGTCCCAGGGCCACATTCCCTGGATGGCGTTGTTGGTGCTGTCCCAGTTTAGGTCTCATGTCACTGCTCATGTCACAAAAACATAGAGGCGCTTTGTGCATTTGTGGACAGTAAAGATGTTCTGCTGTTGTGACGTTTTACCCAATCAGCTTCAAATATTCATCATGACTGAAGCAAGGCAGCCAATCTGTGCCACCGACCTCTCTGTCCAACACCAGTCTCTCACACACAGTGTCTTGCCTGTGGACACATCAATAGTTGCTATAGCTGCACCACAAGATACTTTATTCCCATCACTCCCTCATCCAAGTACTGACCAGGCCCTGACTTGCTTAACTTCCAAAATCTGACGAGATCAGGCAGTGACAAGTCGGTATGGCCACATACTAGAGTTACAAACAAGCTCCTGTGCGAAAAAAGTTTGTTAAAGACTACACAAAAACAGCTACAGATACCACAGAAAACATCGTACAACATTAGCTTTTGTGCATCGCTTTGGGAACAGCACAAACATAACACATCATCCTATTTTGGCAAAGTTTTGAAAAGTGGTGAAAACAGTGGCATAAGGTAGTGATCATGGGCCCCAGTGCAAGCTTTGGTAGTGGGCCCTATTTGGAGCACATCCACGCAAAACCAAGCGCTGGATCTTTAGGAACATTACAGAAGTTGCGTCTCCATTGATTAACAAATTGAGCAAACTTTCTCTAATAGAAACGTGTCCATTTCGAAAAAACAAAACAAAACACCAATACCAATATAACGTTTTTGCGCTTGCAATAGGTAGTTTACTGTTAGCCAGAGTTGACTTATTTCACAAAACCGCATCTGTCCTCCAAAGAGATCCCTGGGGTTCCAACGGATTTGGACTTTTTTGTTAATTTCTCTTATACGCCGTCACAGGCTGCAGCGTTGCCGTGTTGTATTTTGGGAGGGCAAAGTGGATCTTTGGACAACAAAGGTCCAAATGGGCCCTTCTATGTCGTGAGCCCCAGTGCAGTCACACGGGCTGAACTGCCTGATTCTGCGCCATTGGGTGAAAAGCAAAGGAAATTACAAGAACCTTTAATGAAAGAAAATAGACTCAAAAAATAGAGCAAAAATATATAAATATATATATATATATATAAATAATATTGCAACAGTTTCCATTCAGTGTATGCACTTTCAGGGAAATCGGATGAATTTTACATTTTGTAGAATTACTTCTATTGCTTTGGGTGAAATAAATGATTTAAAAAGATTCCCATTATTTAATTGTAACTTAATGAAAACACACACACTTTAATGCTAAGTAAAGAAGAACAATAACCGCACACAAGGCCTATATTAAGCCAACCTATTTTAGAAGACGTGACTTTGTACATACAGAAAACTTTAAGTGTATGAGTGGAACACTACCTGGACATTTGAATTATTGACAAATCAAAAGTTGTTTTTATTTGAGCCATACCACCTAAATAAGAGGCATATTACACTGAAATGTATATTGTACAATATCAAACTGGTAAACAAATAATCATTCTGATGACTTATATTAGGTGTACTGTGCCGAATGACAATAAAGCCTACTTTGAGGACAAACAAAGTTAGTAGGACCACTGCATGCTCCTCATCTGACGTCTGGTTCTTTGGTGTGACCCTCCTACAGGGGTCCATTGCTGCAGAGATGAGCGTGTGGTCACATGGATGTCTGCAGGTGTAGCATTCAAGGGACGGTCACCATGGCCAAGGTCCAGGAGGCAAAAACTCTGGTCCTAAATGCTTTCAAAACAGTAGTAAAAGGCACAGATTAGCATGGATGTGTATCACAGCAGCACTGGTGCCACATTTTAACAGTCCATTGGATCAAGAAGCTTCATTGTAATTATTGTACATTATTTTTTGCTATAAAAGTACCAATGAGAGATAAGATACCGGATCCAGCACAAAGGCTGCTCTATTCAACCGAGTCATTAATGTATAATCATTTTAATAAATCCTGTATTATAATTATGTAACAGGTATACAATAATATGATGCAATTAATTATTATTTCATTCAGAGTTGTATGACATGCAGATAGGACTATGGACTATGTCTCCATCTGCTATTGTGCCATGACCCTCTTCCTCCTGCAGCGATGACCTGTGACCTCGTGGTTGTCTGCAGGTGGAGCATGTTAGTCACCGGGAACAAAGGCACAGGAGGAATCTTTGAATGCCTTAAAAACAGAAGAAAACCATGAATTTGTCATAAATATAAAACAATGTAACAAATATGTTAATAAATTCAGCATTATAACCATGTAACAGGTATGTAATAACACAATGGACTAAACCCTGACAGTGACTTACAGATTTTAAAACGGAATCAAAGAAAACCAGTAAAAATGACTGTATGGCACTTACTGGCTTAATATAAATGAAATAAATTATATATATTTAGCATTTCATTGACAAAACTTAAATATAGAGGAACATGGCACAGCACCAGTAGTTGCCTAAAGGTCAGAGGATTAAAAAATCAGCATTGATACCAAATAGCACATTTTTGCAGGCTAAAAAACGACCCGTGATCTTACTAACTTGTAGGTTACCTAAGTTTCATATTTTTAGCATAAATTGTGAAGAAACAAAACTCAAACAAGTGCTAGTTTAGTTTGTAGGGAGAAAACTGGGAGAAAACTCACCACATGCAGCTTCTCTGCTCTGGGGGACACGGGGGACTCACGGGGGACACACGGGGGACACAGCAGAGCACCAGAGCACATGTTCTGGGTGTGTCCCACTCATTACGGTCCCAGGCAACAACAGGTTACAAGTTGAACCATAAAACAAGCACATTCCCCCAAAAAGACTGTGTTATGTACTGTCTAACTGATACAAAAATGTTCTTAAATCTAGATTAGCAAAGCATTGTAAAATAAAAGAGGCGTTTAGAAAATGATCTAAGACCGTTTAATTCAATAAGAAGACTTACATGACCGTTGAAACTCCATGCAGCAGCTTGAAAAGTCTGAAACACACAACGGTCACCAGTACTTTGCAGAAAACATGAATCGTCCAATCAGAGTAAGGCAAGGATACAAAAGTCATTTTTCAATGGATTTTTAACTAACACAACAGCAATAAACATGCATCAGTTGAATCTAATTGACAGAGGTGTCCAGAAAAATAGTGTTTTGTTTTGTTTTTTGTTAATTATGAGAAACATAAAAAAAAAGTCAAATCAGACAGAAATTAGTACCAATAAAAACTACTTCTTGTGAACACTATTTATTGGTTGAAATGTTACACAGTGGAGCTTTATGTTTTGTTACATCAATAAAAACGTGAATGAGAGAGTAACTGGGGTTGAAGTTACCAAAGAAAAAGTTTTTTCTTTCATGGACGCCGCGATCTTTTGTGAGTGGGCCGTGTCCCCATGAGACACAGGACAGTGGAGCCAAAGAGCAGACAAAGAGCAGCCAACTTTTGGAGCGACTCGAGGATTCTGCCGCCCACGGTTTGATTAATTCATTACAACGACATCGCACGGACAGCTACAAGGAGACAACCAGCAGGAGGGACCGAGAAAGAGGGGATTAGAGCAGGGACAAGGTGGAGAAAATAAAAATATATAAGATTCAAAGTCATGTAGAGATGAGAGGGAGAGAGAGAGGAGAGAGAGAGAGAGAGAGAGAGGAGGTCATGGGGGCGAAAATAAAAATAAAGATGAGAGAGAGCAAGCAAAGAAGAAAAGCAAGGAGGGAATGGATGGAGGGAGAAAGAGAGAGAGCGTAAGAGAAAGGCGAAGGCAAGTGGGAGAGATAAAGAGAAAAAAGTGAATGAGAGAGAGGGCGGAGAGGGAGAGAAGATAATAAAAGAATACGCAAAGTCATGGAGAGAAAGAAAGAAGAGAGTGGGAGAGGAGAGAAAGAGGGGGAAAAGTAAGGGTGAGTGAGGCCGGATAAAGCAGTGATGGAGAAATACAACATGGCGGCACCAGACAAAACAATCAATAAACCAAACTCAAAACTGCAAACCTGACGTAAACACTTAACAACACGCCACGAGGACAAAGAAAATCCATGAAGTCATTGCGTTAACGTGAGGGCATTGAAGACATTAAAATAAGACAAAAAAAATAATAAAGATATAGTTTAAAATCAAAAGCATGCGTTTCATGAAGGGCCGGTTACCATGTGACCAGATCACCCAGACTGTACCCGCTGTATGACAAAGTGAGAATGTACTACGAGTGATAAGTACTGGATTAGTGATTAGTGACTGACTGAAAACGTGGAAGGAAGCAGAGATCCAAAATGTGAAAAGAGCGCCTACTTGGTGCTCGATTAGGCTATGTGTGTCATGAGTTTGAATCCGGCTCTGACATTTTGCTGAAAGTTCTTCCCAAGTTATATCCCCAAAAACTGGAAAAGAGAGATCAACGGACAATATCGTGTGTGGAAGGCTGTTGGGAGGGTGAATGTCGAGGATGGGGTCCTGATGGAGCAGTTGGAGATTTTTTGTTTGTAGGTTGACAGCTGTGCGTTTTTATGTTTTGTTTTTTAAAATAAATTAAACAAAAAAACAAGTTAAGGGGGGAGAGAGAGGGGAGAGAGAAGGAAGAAGGAAGGAGAGAAGGATCAGGCTCGGAGGAGACCAAGGGGGGAAAAAAATCTTGCAGATGGGAATGAGAGGAGGGAGGGGGGAAGAGAGAGGGAAGAGGGGAAGGCAAGTGGGGAAAGTAAAAATATAAAAAGGTATGTAGCGACAAGAGAAAATGAGCAAAGAAGTAGAGACGGGACAGAGGAGTGAAAGAGAGAAAGAGGGGGCTTTTGAGGATGACAAGGGAGAAAATTAAAATATGAATAGATGGTAATGTAAAAAAGGTCACGTAGGGATTAAAACATAAAGAGGGGAGATAGAGAGACAGGTATCGAGGAGGGAGGAAGGTAAAGAGGGGGAGGAGAGAAAAGGGGGGCTTAGAGGAGGGAACTGAGCACTATAAAAAAAAGAGAGAGCGAAAGGGGCGGGGCACAAAGCAGTGGAGAGAGGGAGATAGTAGAGGGGAGAGGGCATGTGGGGTCGGGATTATCGGTGCTCCCTGGTGGTCAGCAGCAGGATTTGTTCTCATGATTTATGGCCTGTCCACTGCTCCAGGACCCTCTGTTTGTTGCCTCAGATTTATTGCATGAACAAGTCAAAGTCATTGTGTTAGTGTGAAGCAGGGACACATTCATGTTTTACAATATCATCACTGCAACATTGGCTTTGAACATAACAAAAACATGACGGGAGTCGTATTATGATTAATACACCCACATTTCATCAGTCCTGTTTGTGAGATTCTGTCCCTTTAAACCTCAGAAAACACTCAAATTTTAATTGTGATATCAGATTTGTGATGTCGGAGCGCAGTAAGTATATGCTGTATGTTTTTAAGTTCATAAATAATCAATCGTCGTCACTTGACTCATTCTGAGCGTTTCTGCCGTCAAATCAAGTTGATTACAACCGCGTGCTTACATTAGCATGTCGGGGCAAGACAGCATCTGTTTTTTCCCTCGCGGTAATTCACTGTGTTGCCAATAGATGGAGCGCTAACACCAAATCCTGATGAGGGAACGTGTTAAAGTGACAAAAAATAATGTATGCAGAGTTCTAAAACATGAGATACTAAAGTAAAGGTAATCAAGAGCATGTTTAAAAGCCAAATGTATTAAGTTATGTGATTTTACATCTAAGAGAGTAAATTGTGTGTTACATAGAGTATATACCGGTATAAAGGTGCATTTTAAAAGCAGATAGCAAAGACTATTCACCTTATTCTGCCCCGCCCACTTTTGCACTTTTGTTGTAAACGCACTTCCGTTTGACGAGAACTCCGTTAAAGCTAATGACGAACGAGGGAAAAGTCTTGCCGCTAAAATGTTACATAAAGTAGATTGATTTGTGTAAAATGTTTAATGAACACGAGCAACAACAAGTCAACATCGCTCCGATTTCCTGGTCAGTCTGAAAACGACTTTTTAGTCCGTGTAGAACTTATTTTCTGTTGAGCTCGTCTGCTCCGTGTAAACTAATAGAACGGAGACAAGACGGCGGCGCGTAAGGCAACTTCAGGAATAAGGTGAATATAGCAATAGCATAGAACTGGTTTAGTTTTAGATTTGATGGGGTTCAAATGATTTACGTTGCACTTAGGAGGAAAACAAGACAGAAATACACAGATTTAATTTACACATCTTGAAGTCTATGTTCTCGTGTTTATCTAATCATGACTTAGCTTGATGGGAGGGCACCTGTGGTAAATATTTATCGAGGTTTTACATCTGTTTTACAAGTGGCAGTTTCTGAAGACATTTTGAAAAATAAAAGTGTATTATAATAAGACAGGAAGTAGTGCTGACTTCTAAAATGGAATCCCTCTGTGATGTCATCAAAAAGAGACGTACCGTTGAAAATAAAGAGATAGTAACACTCAACTGATCCTCTTTTCTGGCATTTTAAACATTCAACAAAATTAAGGTTTTATTATTTGTCAAACCATGACTATTGTATTATTTACATGACCTTGTTTTCAAAATGGTTGCTAGGTAACAGTAACCTGTGGTATTTACTGCCCATGTTCCACCAGAAAGTACAATTATAAACATTACGAAAACTGTCAAACTGGGGACAAATTGGCAAAATGCTTAGAAAAACCTTAAATATGATCATGTTTACTACATTTTAGTGAAATGTGTAGTCAAACCTGACTTTAATTTGTCAAACCAGCCTTCCATGGCAAGAAACGAACACAAAATTGACTCATCCCATCTCAAACGGTTTAAACAATTTGCAAAAGATGACATGATATTCTAGACACACAAACATGTGCGGTGTGGTGAAAGAGGTCGCGTGTGCGGGGGACTCCGCTCCATAGCCCTCCCTCCTGGTCCTCGCTGAGTTCACACATGATTTATGACTGTCCGCTGCTCGGGGACCTCTTGTTTTGTACCGTCTCGTTTTGTATTTATCACATCAGAGCCATGCCACCTCCTCTGTGACTTTGAGCGTTCCAAAGCAGCTCTGTCTCTGCGCCCCCTGGAGGTTTAGCGCTTCAACTACACTGCAAAAAATGAAGATTGCAGGATTATTATTGTTTATTTCTTCTCCATTATCCATTAAAAGGTTCAGGATATGGTTAAGGCTAAGGCACGCTTTTTAATCCTCTACATTTGACTCATCTTACACAGAGCAACAGTGGAATGCTTCTCACTTTGTGTTTTTACGTTTTTCCAACAAATATGAGCTAACAACTGCAGCAGATGCCTCTAAGTTTGAATGTTTAGTTCTTGCTTAAACATAACACAAACCTGACATTAGAAACGGTTAAAAGTAAAAATGCAGCGACGGTAACTACGCTTAGAACTAACAGATTTATTTATGTACAAAAATGGAGCATAAATAAGGCACTGCATTCACCTCGGGTTCTGACTTGTTTCCATTCATGTGCTTTTTATCTCGGAAAGTAAGCAAATGTCACCAAAAATAAAAATCACAGAGTCCTCTCTTTAACAGTGTTCAAGACCTACACCTACGCAGTGAGATTTGTTGTTGTCAGCTTTCCTCAAAAGCTAAACATTATTTGTTTTGTAAAATATCCTATAATTTTACTTTTAGTTAAGGTTACGTTGTTTTTTTTGTGGGTCTTTCACAAGTCTGTTGTTCATACAGACACCTGATAGTTAAAATCCTAATGTAGTAATGTTTAGTCCAGGGCCATTCAACTTAAGGCCCAGGGGCCAAATCAGGCCCTCCAAGGGATATGATCCAGCCCTCAACCCATCTTCAAAAATATAGAAAATATATGATTTCTTGTTATTGGTTTAGTACTGATTTAGAACTGATTTAGTCCTGGTTTAGATCTGGTTTAGTCCTGGTTTAGTCCTGGTTTAGATCTGGTTTAGTCCTGGTTTAGTCCTGGTTTAGTCCTGGTTTAGATCTGGTTTAGTCCTGGTTTAGACCTGGTTTAGTCCTGGTTTAGACCTGGTTTATACCTGGTTTAGACTTGGTTTAGTCCTGGTTTATACCTGGTTTAGACTTGGTTTAGTCCTGGTTTAGACTTGGTTTAGTTCTGGTTTAGACTTGGTTTAGTCCTGGTTTAGACTTGGTTTAGTCCTGGTTTAGACTTGGTTTAGTCCTGGTTTTTACATGGTTTAGACTTAGTTTAGTCCTGGTTTAGACTTGGTTTAGTCCTGGTTTTTACATGGTTTTTACATAGTTTAGACTTGGTTTAGACCTGGTTAGACCTGGTTAAGACTTGGTTTAGTTCTGCAGATGTTGTTAAAGCCTTTCGTGTTACATTGTTTCGTATTTCAAAAGCGTTGCGCTTGTTTCTGGCCCCGACGACAAAAGCATTCGAAAAACTCGGTAAAATAAAATTAAATAGCCCTGGTTTAGTCAAAGAGCTCAAATGTTTAAACATATTTCCGTTTCCACACAGAAGGTGAGTCGGGCAGCAACTTTTTACCCAAGTTCCCAAGTTCTTTTACCAACTTGTGCAAACATTCACGCCTCTTTCAGTTCAGAAAAAAAGTTTCCAGAGGACCACAAACGCAGCACTGAGCCAATTCAACAAACGACAGACTGCTGAAATCATGATTACTTTTCCATCCACGGGTTTTGAGAACGATGAAAAATCAGCACCATTCCCTGAGTGATTAACAATTTAAAGCCGAATATGATTTCTCTTGATTGGTAAAAAGTCCTCAAACATTGTAAATGGTTTGAGCCCGGCCTGTGTTTTGCAGTGCACATGTTTGAATGATGTGTTAATGTAAGCGGGTTACCGAGCGTGCCAGTGGACAACCTTATGCCAAGTCGGGTCCCTATTGTTGGATCACAAACAGCCCATTTATCGCATGTCAAAAGCAGCTTCATGTTTCCATATAAATGTTAATGCTCTGCCCCTCCGGCTCCGTTCACAAAAGTCCAGAGGGGAAAGCCGCGAATGAGACGACAAACAGCCGAGCAACAAAACACGATTCGTCTGAAGAGAATAATCCAGCGTCTGCTAAAAGGTCATGTACGATTCACAGACCAAGAATTATATTGGGGGGTTTTATTTGAGCGTAGAGACAAAAGGAGGATTGCGGTCGGGGAAACAAAGCCACTGAAGTTACTCATTACTTGGAGTGTTGAAGTTTAAGAGGTTGGAAGAATGTAGCAGCAAGGAGTTTATAATGTGCAACAAATTCTACGATCAAGATGCTTTATTTCATTTTTCTGACCAGGACACCCACGACTCGTTCATCTTTTGGTGGAAACATTTTGAGTGGGCGGTGCTTGAGTGGTTTAGATATGTTAGCGAGAAGCCGGAGATCACCCGTTTGAATCGTACAGAAACATTTGACCCATGCAGTGGTTTTGACAAGAAAAAGAAAAAACGACTTCTGTAACGCTCACGGACGTAAATGTAATGAACCAACAAACGGAGTCAATTCCAACCAACACAGGAAAAATATTACGTAACATTTTAAATTTACAAATGTTAAATAAACGTAGACACTGGGAATAGATCATCTTTAAATCTTACTTTGCTCGCGTGCTCAACATAAAAGAATTAACGTGAGACATTGAAGGTGAATGGGAAAAAATCTTAAATTTAATGATATCGATTTGAAACTTCTGCAGTTTACTCATATAAATGTTTTAAATATGTTTTCATTTTTTGGGATTTTAGCATTTTAATTTAAAAAAAAATGGCCAAAATGTCACATATTTGGGATATTTGGGTCAATCTGAAAAATTCCTAGAACCACACACATATTAGTAAAAATATGGATTTGGATTTCTTATTTAGTTTTTGAATGAACTAGATCTAACTGAAAATTGGCTAAAAATAAAAATTCCGCCTCATTTTTCAGATTTCATTCATTCAATAAATCAGGCTTAAAATTAGACATCAACAAATCTTACTGTGCCTTTCGTCAAAATCTTGTTATGTAAAAGATTGTAAAGTTTGCTTTGTGTAGGAGCTACTTTAAGGGCTGATCTTTATGTCTCTGTGGGAGAAAAATACATTTTATGAAAAGTTTAGTGTTCCAGAGAAATCAAAGGATGAAGTGGATTAAATGAAATAATAAAACATCCTTAGGAGCAGATTGGACAAGCTTGTTGTTTCCACGTGGCTGCATTTATGTTGAGAGAGCAAACTGACAAAAACAAAACAAAAACAAACTACTTTTTCTCACCTTAAATGGAAAAAGTGGAGTAATATATCTATTTATTTTTTGGGATCAGTGATTAAAACAGTAATTTCTCCGGTAAAAACTAAACAACTAAAAGATCAACACCCAAAAAAATGTAGATGCAGTTTATTATCTTTTTACATTTAAATAGTTTATGTTACATGAACAAACTTAATATCCCATTATTTACTTTGGATGTACATAAAATAATTGAATAGAAAAAAATCTAACATAATACATTTACTTAAAGTTCCCATTTCACATTTCTGGAATGGACTTTACTTCAAAACACTTGAATTCTCCTCTGCGACTGTCCCTGGACTTTTCAAAAACACTCGGAGCAACAAAACTTTTCTCTTTTTGGACCGAGCCAAGATCAAGCGTTTCTCGGTGTACAAACATGCTCTGCAGTGGCCCGACCCCCCGTACTCTTCATCGCAGCCTCCTCATCGCTCCATCACAGAACCACCAGTAACACTTCATTATGAACATATCGATCCGCAGAGTTTTGTTTTTTTTTCCATCGCAGGTGGAAAGATTCTCACGAGGATTACATGTTTGCTCATTTATTTGTGATCGATAAAAAGTCCTGAGAAACACGTAAACATGTCTTATGAAGAGCGCGCGTGTCGGATCAAAGTGTCGTGAGAAATATGAGCCCGGTTGTTTACTTTGAGGCTGAATCGCTGCAGAAATCGTTAAGTTGTGACATTTAGCTGTTGTTTCGGCGAATGTAACGTGGCAGAGACATTATTGAATATGAAAGTTGCTGTTTTGTCATAGATTATTTGAGCAAAACCACAATATGCCATGCGATAGAAGCCTGCCTAACACTATTCTCTTCCTTGATATTAGACCAGAGCGGGAGAAACTGCTTTGGTAGCTATTGCTGTTAGCCTCATTTGGACGGCTCCTCTGTGAAAGTTCTGTAAAAGTCATCACGCTCTCAGCAGCCGAGATGTTGCGTATCAAAGGGTTTTGTCCCACTGTAGATATAAAAGCAGCACTTGGGGTCAAAATGAAACCGCTGTGGGCTGTCTAACTTAATAATAACATGTTTAGAGCAGAATTAAAGGTCCCATAACATGCAAAATCTACTTTTCAGAGGTTTTAACCTTCCTACAGTGCTATTTGGGCCTCGTATGTGTGCCCAAAGTGGTTTTTTGATTGATTCCCGCATGTTTTCGCTAGAGAACTGTCTTTTCCGTCCCCCTCGGCTGAGCAGCAGACGGGGGCTCCTCACAAGGATGACGCGCTTCACAAGGATGACGCGGTGTTTAAGCCACGCCTCCAGGAAGCGCGCAGCCGCAGAATAAAAACAGCTAATGCTAATGCTACACAGTAATTACACGATGGATACGACAGATAGAAGAGTTAGCTTGTTATTTACCAAACGGCAACGTCCGTCGTCGAGGTACTGGAGCACGTCAAACTCCAGGTCAGATCCAGGACGTAGGACTCAGCACGATGCACCGTCAGGATGGATAAAATGTTTATTCCCGTGTTTGTGTATCGCTGTTTACCGGAGCACACGGCGCATGCGCACTATCTCCGCTCTAGGCTTCGGCACGAGTTGGGCGGGGGAGGCGCGCGGGTGGGGCGGGGGAGGCAGCCTGCTCTCTGTTCGGGGGGGTCAGATCTCAGAGTGAGCCGTTTGCTTTTGCAAGGAGGGTGCCAGTCCAAGAAATGGGTGTTTTTTGGAAACTGTTATGTTATGGATATTGCACAACGCAAAAATTTATCAACAAAGCCCTTAGAATAGACTGTGTAAAGGGGAAAATAGCAGAATATGGGACCTTTAAGTAACATTTTGACCTTATTAAACATCTTTGTAGGTCCGTGTGGTGGTTGTGTTTGTGTTTTCGGGGCGTTTGAAGCTCCTGTTTTCTCCCCCTGCTGTCTTGGAGTGGAAAACTGGCCTTGCGACGTCAACCTAAAAGACAACAATCTTAAGAACCATGGCTCTTTTTTATATCTTGCAACGTGAAATGTTTTTGTATGTGATTGTACTTCCTTTTGTCAATAAAAAGGCAAAAAGAAAAGAGTTTTAAAAAGTAGCAGTGCATTTTAATGAGAGAGCTGCAGGGGGAGCTCTGTCATCGAAGTTACTTACGGTAGTTCTGCTTTAATCATTCGAGAACCAGGAGGAGCACTGTTTACATATAGTTAACTGTGACTCCGCTCTAGCCTCTGAAAATTGAGAAAAGCACTCATAAACTCCATGCTGTGAATAATTTGGACGTTATACTGCGTTTGGAAAGTAAGTGAGGAATACACTAGTTGTGTTAGTTTTACACAATACTGAATATTCATATAGAAAGGCTGTGTTTCTGTTACTTCTTTTCTTTTTCTAAATGTAAAGCACCAAAAGCTCTTAGTAGTCTGAAAATTCTATTCTAAAATCCTAAAGCCTTTCTCTATTGCCGTCAAAAACATTTTCTTAGATATAGTTTTTGTATCTATTGGCACATTTTGTTGATTGTAAATAGTCTTTTGCGAATTTCTACTTCCACAAATGCACACCACATCAACAAAACCTGGAACCAAACCCGAACAACTAACCAGGACTAAACCAGAACTAGAACAGGACCCAAACCAAGTCCGCATCAGGACCAGACCCGGACAGGCGTGACCCTCACACTCCTGTTTTGTGACTCTTCTCTGTGGATTTGATGCTCAATTTGTCTCTGTTTTACTGCGGCGCTAAACCCTTTTCTCTGGACACATTGTTTCCCGTTGGGTTGGGTTCTTAGTGCACTGGGACTGGGCCAGACCAGGACAGGAGCCAGCCGTCCGAGGACTACATTCTCCCATGATGCTTTGCCCTGGGATGCTGCTCAAATGTTTCCACACAGTCCGGCCCATTCACACGGCTGAATAGATTACAATACCGCTACATGCTTTTAGTCATGGAAATCAGGAGCCAATTTGTCGGGAAAACGCCAAAATGTTGTTTCACATTTTATCTGCCAGTGGGGACGCACAATTTTAGAAACAAAATCTAACTGCGATGTTTCTGATCTGTATTGTGATTGTGGTTAGATTTGTGATTTATGTATAAAAATGGGATTCGGTTCAGTCAAATCAATCAATCAATCAATCAATCCGAAGAGCACATTAAAACAACCAAAGTTTACCAAAGCGCTTAACTACATCAAGCAGAGGAATAAAACAGCCTTTAAAACAAGAATGTACAAGAAAACCCATTCAGGAGCATTAAGGTTTGAGAAAAGACTGGAATGTGTGCAACAAAACTGATTTAAGAAGTCCATGCATTTCAGAGCAACTCTAAAAACTAACAAGTTAACAGTTTTCTTTTCACTAACAGGATATTTTGTTGTTTACAGTGGACATTCTGTTATCTAAACAACTGAAGTCTCTGTGATTTGTTAATTGCTAATTGTGATTTAGATTGCCATATGTATTCTGTATCTAAACTCCAATTTAATCTGTTCCATTAAAGCTGGTGTACTCAGCTTTATTTTTCTAAAAGAGTACTTTTCAATTCCCCCCATTGAGAATAAAGCAAATGACTCAACATGACATCTCTGAATTAGAAATCAGTTCAGATTCGTATGTGTTTATGTTGACACAGAAAAGACACTGTCAAAAATATCAAAAATCAGACACTAATTGATACTAAAAATAGAGCCGCAAAATTAATCAAAATCAAATTGAAATTGCTATTTGTAATGGACGCGCTAACAAATCGCAAAGTGCCCAAGTGCCATAATTTACTCCACAAACAACAAAATCTCTAGTTGTATTCTGCATAAAAACAACTAACCTTGAAGTTTAGATCTGTACCAACATTTTTTATTTTTTTTTAACTTGTCAGTTCATAGGGCTTTTTCAGTCTTTTCGTCAATTCTCCTCAATGCATTTAAAATATAAACTTTGAACAGCATCCTATTATTAATACAAAATTGCAAATGCTATCGCCATTGCAATACTGGTCTGAAAAACACTCACTAACGCACTCCCCAACTCATGCACGTCTCATACAAATTAGTAGAATAAAAATAGTTGTGAACGGGTGAAGTCCACTTGTGCTTAGTCGCTCATTTATGGGTTCACCTGCACCTTCCATCCATGTCAAAATATAATGCAAAAATGTGACATTATTGTTGTACTGAAGGCCAATAACACACAGTGGGCAGAGACCAACCAAAAATAAATAACGGCCAAATAAGTACCTGTCAGCAACAGGGACCCACACCATGACTTAGGAATATAGCACATGCTTTCAGAAAATGTATAGATTGTCATATTCAACAAATGGGAAACGTTTTTGCATCAAAATATTCTTCTTTTTTTCTTTTCTCTTTACCTTGACAAAAAGTCAGGAAAATGTGTACACATCTAAAAATCATGCCTCTCTTAATTCTGGCAATTTATCATTTCCAAAATTTAAAAATATGGCACATCAGCACTCCCATGTATACAAAAAATGTATTTACAAGAAAGTAAAGTGCAAAGAAAAAATCTGCTCACAGAATTATGCTACGAGGCAGAGGTAGATGGTGACAAAAGAAGCATAAAATATCATCACATCAACGCTGTCCACCCAACCAGATGTCGGCCATATTGGTTCCAAATTTGCTAAGCTTGACTCAGCAGTTTGTTGTTTTTTTTTAACTTGGCTAATTTGGCCAGAATTTCAGACATTTTTAATGTCAATTCTCCCATTTGCACATGCAAAGTCCAAATAGTATACCATTTTAATCAGTTGTTACCCTCCTTGCCCAAAACCTATGTGAGGTGAAAACATAGAATTTGATGATGCGCCCCCTGCAGATCAAAGCAAACTTTTATATGGGGAGCAAAAAATGTTGTGTGTTTAAATTTTTATAGAAAATCTGATGACAGAAACCCATATGTTACCCCTAAGGGAAAATCACCAACTCTCTGAAACTTACAAATGATTAATAAGTCTTACTTTTACAAGCTCCTCCGGTCATTGCAGCTTGCAGATATATTTAGGTATATTTTCCAAATAATGCAAACCTAATTGAAACTACTCATCAATACTAAAAAGACCACATGGTAATATGAAAAAATAACATTATTTTGAGTTAAAAATGACAGTCTGTTGTCTAATGTCTAAAAAAATATATATTTTTATTGTCATCGTGGAGGCAAAATCGGTATGGAGGACCAAACATCTGCATTTGACTGTTCAACCTAAGGCAAGGTTGGTGTAAAGTCTTGCCCAAGGACATCATCATCATCGAAATATATGTTGTCATCAACTGAGATTGAATAACACTTTCAAAGTCTGCAGGCAGAAGCTTCTATCAAAGAACCTGTGAAACTCAGTGAAGATCAAGAAGACACCAGCGCTTTGCATGTGTGTTTTTGATATATATTCAGCCATTTTGCTAGTTTATCTCATTTTCTTGCCTTGCTCCTGGAGTCCTGTCCCTCCTCTCGCAGGTCACGGTGTTGCGGGGACTGTTGCACCCCACAGTAATTGGTGTCAGCGTCTGGAGATGTTTTGCGATGGCTGCTTTGTGTCCGGGGGGCGCAGAAATCCCCCGAGGACGCCAGACACACATGAAGCTAATGGGGCTGTACAATGAGAGCAGAAGATGGGAGAAGGAAGTGTAGGTGCAAAGTGAGAGGGGGAGAGAGGGATGGGGGCGTATTTGGAAACTCAGAGGTCATGAGTGAGAGAGCAGGTCTTTCTTTGTGAGTTTACAATTACCAAAGTCAGCCTGAACACTGTTCTCGGTGTAAAAAGACCGAGTCATCGACGTCTCTGCTTCCCGTTAAACCCATGAGCAGCCGATATTTAGAAGACATTTGTTATTGTTACTATATACTGTAGTTTAGTTTGGTTTAGTTTACTCTATATTTGTCAGGGACCATGTACAAATTCAGTATTCTTACAAAAAAAAGATTATCTGCATCTTGAGCCACAGCTACTTTCTGTGTACAGTATACATTACAAATACAGCTAATGCACCTCGTTATTGACATTAGATCTGTAGAATACCCAATCAAAATGTCACAATTTCAAATATATTGAATGGTTTTCTAAAATACAAGTCTTAAAAAAATATACTATGTGCAAAATGTCCACAGTGAAATTTACAAATACAGTTTAGCTTGACTGATGTTGACACAGTTGATGACTAGACTTTTTCAAGTTTTGTGTGAAATTATTAAGATCTAAAGACAATTTTAAACAGTCTGGAAGTGAAAAGTGAAGTGAAAAATGAAAAGGTTGATTGTGCAAAAGCGATTTGAAATAGGAAATTAAACATGCCAAAATGACTCAAAACAAGATAAAGCTTGTATATTAACTCATTAACTCTCATATTAGAAACTGTCCTTATTACAACCATCTCAGTAAAATACTATAGGAATACAAGAGAACACCATTTGAAAACCAGGAATTACACAAAACTAATTCAAATTCAGTGTTCGGTTTCTGCCATGACTGAAATGAAAGTTCTTCATAAAGAGGAGATTTGGGGACATCTGCTGAGTGTTTGCTCTTTTCTCTGATTATATTTGTTCACTCTCTCTCCTCAGAGAAATCACTGCGAGCTCTCGCTCGCCCGCTCGCTCGGCTGCTGTGGAGGCGGGGGACTTGCCAGAATATTTACTCCAGCTCAGAGTTCATGTGTGGGTTATAAAGTTGATGTTCAGACGTATATGATATGACATGGAAAAGATAAGCTGTAAAGGATTCAATGCCAAGATTATTCAGTTAATTGTGGTCAAAAAATAATCGAAAAAAAATTCAATCAATGACAATTTTTTAAGCAAATTTGGTTGATCTCAATTCAATCTATACATCACAAAATACACCCAAATGTTTAGTGTTTTTAGGTGTCAATAATTAGGTATAACTGCAGTAATTGTTTAGGTGTTAAATTATCAGACAAACACACACACACACACACACACACACACACACACACACACACACACACACGCACATGTATTTACACACACACTCTAGGAAACATTAGGCTGAGTACAGATACACCAGTTGAAGAAGCACCATCAGAGGAGCCGTCTGCACCAGGAGCAGAGAGTCGTCTGCAGCCACAGGACACAGACTCAGGGCCCAGAGGAGAGATAAGGCACACACCAAACCTCCATCAGGGGCCCATGAGCCAGGGCCCCGCAGCCACAGCAGACCACCGCTCCCAATACAGATCAACCATGTTGTCTGTGTGTATGTGATTGAGGCCTTCATAAGAACACTAAACTTATGCCCCTGCGGTCCATGTTACCAAACGGCTGTGAGGCCTGGACCCTATGAGCTGCAGTGCAACCATAGCATGGAAACATACAGCATAGTAGTACTGTAGTATACACAGTATACTGCAGCATAGTAGTAGTACTGTAGTATACATAGTATACTGCAGCATAGTAGTAGTACTGTAGTATACACAGTATACTGATGACAAGAGGACGAGTGGGAGACCAAGGAGACATCCGCGTCTGGACTAAAACATCTCACCTCAGAAATGAGGATGGGAACAGAAAAACTGGAAAAAGGGGATTCTAATAAAACAATAAAAAATAATCAAGAAACAAAAAAGAAGTTTTTCTATCCAAACTCACTGTAGATTTCAGACCGATGTTGTGTTTGTTAATCATCTTCCTCCCGCTCTAACCCTGTGCTTGTGCCACATCCCTCTTTTCCTTCCTCCCACTCTGTTTTCCCCCTTTTCTCTCCCTTTTCTTTCATTCCTTCATCCCCTTCCCTCTTTCTTCTTCCCTCTTTTGCTCTGTTTTCTTTTCTCTCTCACTTTCCTTTTCTTTGTCTCCTCCCCTTCCCTTACCATCCTCTCCTTCTCTATCCCCCTCCCTCTTTCTCTCTCTCCTCCTTTTCTCTTTCTCTTTCCCTCCATTCCATCCGTCTCCTGCTCTCTTTCACCCCCCCTCATCTCTCTGTCTCTTTGGTTTCTTTGTTCAGATGCTGTTGTTCCCTCGTTTTATCTCGCCGAGCCGCGGTCGTGAGGTGAGGGATTTGGCAGATAAGCTATCAGACAGATCCGACCGCAGCATCACGTCGAAAACACGACAAACAACCAAACACTGGAGTGACTCTGAGCGGAGGGCAGGGCAGGGACCACACAGCCCCGGCGGCCAGGAAAACACTGCAGACAGGGTGATCATGCAACAGTTGGACACAGAAAGTAGCATGTTGTGCTTGTAAAAACATTTTAAAGAGCAGCAAATTACAAGAGAAATGGAGATGGCAACACTGAAGAAAAGGTATTGTGGTATAACGTTTAAAGTAAAGCTGGGTCTGGGAAAACCATGTAAGTATTCTACGAGACACGTCACAGCACCATCACGTGATAAGAAAGAGTTGAAACATAAAACAAGTAAAAAACACTCCGGTCTGACAAAACAAAATATTGTTGCCTGGAGTACAGACATTTAAACTTGCCAGTGGTTCTAACGTGTTCTTTGCTCTCACAAACCACCAGTATTCAAATGCTTTTCAAACAGAAAAGGTTTCAGGGGTTGTCATACGGACGCTGTTTGAAGATCGAGACGTTTCGACTTTTATCCAAAAGTCATTGTCAATAAGAAAGCTCGTCTGGGAACTCTGGCTTATATGCTACTCTAAGTAGTGTTTCTATTGATAGCTGGCTGTTGCTCCCTCATCACTGCTGATGACCTCATGACCCTAATGATAACAATAGATCTAAGACTGTAATCACAGATTAGCCACAGGTGAAACTGGGCAGGGCCAACTATTAACCTAACAAAGGCAGGCCAATTATCAAGTTTCAGGTGACACTAGACAAACAATTCACCAAACAAAAGACAGGCATTCAGTGACTCCTCCCTGTGGGCAGGACTCTCACAACTCAGAGTAGCATATAAGGCAGAGTTCCCAGACCAGCTCTCTGATTGACGATGACTTTTGGATAAAAGTCGAAACGTCTCGATCTTCAAACAGCATCCGGATGACAACCCTTGAAACCTTTTCTACGATGAAGCACACCTGGATGAATGAGGGATTACATCGACGGATGCTTTTCAAACAGTTTTTCAACGCACATCTCATCTCATCCCAAAAAATTACATAGCAAAATGTTGGGATAATTATTGGTTTGCAACTGATGAAATGTTTTGCAATTAGACACAGAGGCATAGGGAAGAAGTTGGGTATCACATTTTTTTTATGGTATTTTCTTTTATGCCACAAACTTGGAATTACTAAATATGTCGTTGTGAATTGATCGCCCCTTTGAAGAAAAAGTCAATTTCAGGTACACTTTAGATTTTGTGATGTCAATTTCTCTGCAAACAAAGACCAATGCAAGGAAACGCGTCCAGTCGACGAAACCAGTCGAGACATGGCCTCTAAGTCCATAAATCAACCCAGAGTCGTTCTAGGCTTTTCTCCCTTAAAACACGTTCATTACAACTGCATGCTTGTATTAGCATGTCAGGGGCAAGTAAATGGAGTGCTAACACCAAATTCTGCTAAAGGAACACTTGACAGAGAGAATGCCATGTTTGTTTTTCAGTATTATGAGAAGCCAAAGCAAAGGTACTCAAGAGCATGTTTAAAAGCCTTGATAATATGATAATATATGGCTTATTGGCATTGCCAATCTCTTAATCCTTAAGTGAAGATGACTATATTCATAACTTGTGTGTAAGTTTACGAAGCGCCATGAGGACTCACAAAATTAAATAATAAATGTTTTAACACTGCATGAGCAGAGCACTGTCATATTCAACTCTGAACTTCATAGGCACTGGAGAACATTTGTATTGTATTGTTTGTTGTTTTGTCTTTTGTCTGTTTTTCAATATTTCATCTTGGACCTGCTGAGTCTGAAACAAAGATCGACAAAAAAGCTCTTTGACTGAAATGAATCATCATGACAGGACTGTTTTAAAATTGTTCAAAAACTATAATTCCGTCTACACTCCACGTACCCCCCTGCGCCTTCCCCCCTCTCTCCTCCCCCAGCTCCTCCAGGGCTCCTCTCTTTTGCAGGACATGTGTGAAATTGTTGAAAGTGAGCCTGCGAGGCCTTCAGCGCCATGGAAAAACAAGGAGCATAATTCAGCAGAGCCCACACGGCCACAGCTTCTTCTGTTCGTCTCCATAGACCTCCCACACAACACGGGATGCACCGCTATAATCCAGCCTGAAACCTGCAAGAGACGTGTTTCAGCACCAACCTACAGCAGTTCTATATGCTCCTTTTAATATCGTTTTGCTTCTAGCTTTTTATGATGAATGAAAAGAGGTGCATTCTTATTCCTTACTTCTTTCCTTGGGCGTGAAACTTGAAACTAGGTCGACATAAAGCGAATGCAATGAAAACAAAGCTACGAGACGACTAGTGTGTTAATATAGTTTGCGATGCCTTCAATTGAAGTATGATAAGTATTTTTTTATATTTATTGTCAGTATTAGCTAATCGCCAAATAGTGAAAGAAGAAAAGAAGTGTTTAAACTAACTGTAACTCATTTCTAGCTCCTTGGCTGGTGAAAACCTTTATAGAATTTCTAATTTGGCCACCCCTTGCTTCGCTGTGTCTCAGGCCAAACTCAGACGAAGCTGTGTAAGCAGGTTTTCACACATAAAAAGTATATTTTATTGTTGCCATAAGGAGATTTGTCCTCCTTCAGTACACCCACATCTGAGGCGGGATCTTAGTCAGGAGTGTAGAGGTTATGCAGACGACATCACAGCATTTGCAGTTTTAGCAGTGAGCAATGGTGAGTAATGACATTTCTTCAGTTAATGCAGAAGAAGTTTCCTTACCATCGCCAGTCACCCGTCTAAAATGTAAATAAGCTGCAACAGTTCAATAACAAATATACATGTCTACCACCATACTAAGTATTTAGTTTGCATCTGACATCTAAAAAATATAAACTCAATAAAACAAGTATATCAGAAAACCAGATAAACAGCAGAACACTGCAGCTACGCTCACATGTATCACTGAGACAGACCTTCGGATGATACAGTTGAACGCATTACCTTTTTGTTCTTAAATAATGTTTCAAAGTTTATTTGTTGAGGGAAAAAAATAGTTGTAGGCAGAGTTTAAATGTCCTTTATCTCCACCTACAGTTAGCAAACAAGCTCTGTCAGCATTTGTTCCCATTTTTGTATAAAAGTTGAGCGAAACAAAAGCTCAATGGAAACAAATGAGGGAAAAAGGGGAAAAAATATTTTTCACCTGTGCTGCTAAAAGCGAAGTTATCACTTTCTAATAACTTCACTTTAATTATTCCAAATAACGCTTGAACAAAAACTTAATTCATAATGAACAAATTGTTAATGAAGAAAGATTCAAGCTCAGTATAGTGAAATATTTTGGAAGTTATGGTTAGAGTTTGTTAGTAGTAAATGTGTTCATTGTTCATGCTTTATTAAGGCAATTAAAAGTCTAGTCATCACAAAGCGTTAACAAATACCTAAATTGACTTGATTTTATGTTTATTTCTTGACCATTTCTTGTAAAGCATTAGGATACAGGCACAGGAAGAACATGCAAACTCCACACAGAAAGGCCCTGCACAGTACAACCTGCACTTTTTGATGTGAGGAAAACTGCTGACAACTGCCATTGTGGTAAATATTGCATTGTATAGCATTACTTAAGTGCTTTAGCAGGACTTTTTTTATTAAAACTATTTGATTGATTTTTGTGCTTTGATTCTTCCGCAGTCGAACATAAAGTTTCCTGCCCGCAAATCTATCCTCCAAAAGTAAATGTGAAAATCAATTTGATCACAATTATGACAGACACTTTGGCTTGTGAAACAGACAGTTGCTTTATTCGCTGTTTTTCCCTCAGCCTCCCATGTGTGGATTTGACATTTCCTGTTAAAAGGCCACAGACAGATCAGGCATTGGAGCGATTACTTTCATTTATTATTTTTTAAGACGTTACAAAGATGAAAAGTTTGCCTGGAGTGAGCAGGAGTGCAGCCTTGCTCAATCCGATGTGGCTCTCTGCATCTGATGTGATGAATCATTGTGAAAAGCAAACGAACAACGACGGACAGTGGAGAAGTGGATCCGACACGTTATGGAACAGAGAAGTCACATCAAAATGAACCAAGCAGCACAAAGAGACAACCGATTCCACCAAGGCGATGAAAACCCCCACTCGCAATGGTAACAATACAGGAAAATCTGCATTCTACGCCTCTAAGTTTGGGTAATTCATTGCTAATACAGTCAATAATCTTTTAAAACACGCTATATCTACTTGATCAAGAAATTGTTAAATACCGTATAAATTTAGACCTGGAACGAACATTGTTTGTTTGTAAAACTCCTCCACTGACAAAATAATAAGATCTTCAAGAGGAAAAGCGTCGAGGGAATGACCGTCTCATCACCGACCGAAACAAGAGTGAGGCAGAAGGCTTTCCTGATGTGTCTCTGGAGTCCACCTGCTCCCCCGGACTCTGACTGGAACGACTGGGCTGCTGGACGCTAAGAAATCTTTTGTCCTGAGGGCTGTTACTTTCCTCAAACTGCTTACACTTCATGACCAATCCTCCTGCTAAAGCTGAGCTCTGAGACCTTGACTGAGACAACAAAAAAGTCTTGTGTAATTTACTTTTAAATGCAAAGTCTAGCAAACGACTAAAGGAGAAACAAATGTTTCTCCTGGGGGAGCTTTCTCTACACTGGGTGGACTGCTCCTCGTCCGCCTGGAGGAACTCTTTAAAGCCACCTCCCTCTTGAGTGGTTCTGGCTCCACAGTCCAAGTGGATGTCAGTCCTAGTTCATCTGCCTGTCCGTCCGTGGGAGTAGGATCTCTCCTTCACTGTGGTTCTCCCTGAGGTTTCTACTTTTTCCCATGGGGTTTTTTGTAGTTTTTCCTCGCCGCGAAGGAGGGTCAAAGGACAGGGGCATTCTGTCTACCTGTGGCCCATCGAGGCAACTGTAGTTGTGATTTTCGGCATTATAAAAATAAATTGATTTGATTTGATTTGATGTAATTTAAAATGTCTCAAATAATACAGTGCACCCTCTGATAAATGTCCAACCCTTCCTGCGGTGGGTTGCACATTTATCAGTGGAGTTTGTATGTTCTATTCATGTTCGGTTTTCACTGTAAGCTTTGACATGTGATACTGGTCCAGGCTCTCGAGATAAGTCCCTGAATATTGCTCTGCAGTCGCCCTCTGCTCCTGTCCCCAGAGACACTGAAAGATGGATCAAATGCTCCCGCCCAATGTATCCTTAATATATACTTAACCCTAACCAATAGCACCTGAAGTGGCCTTTCTGTGGAGCAGTGCTATCCTGTATTACGCCACTGACTAAACCACAATTCATTTATTCGAATTAGTGCAAAAACTTAAACTTTTAAGGTGCCAAATTTTGAATATCTGTTGATTTGTGTGCCAGTATTAGCAAAGTTAAAAATCTGTTCCATTGGCATTTTTATTTAGCTTGCAAGTGACTACTAAAAAACCCACAAAAAGCTCACATCCATTGAATATCTATTTCTGATACTATAATGAATATATTTCCATCTTTGTCCTATAGCGTCAAATTGATATAAAGTGTCTATATAATTTGCGGCTAATGGTCCGTCCAGGCTGGTGATGAGCGTAATGAACTGTGTGAATCATTAAGCTCCATTCACCTTTGGGTCCTCACGCTCTGCTGATGTCCAGCATAATCGATTAGGGCTCGGACACTGAAGCCTGCTCCTCTGACCAGTGCAGGAGGAGGGGCAAAGAACCGGAGAAGAGTCAGAGGAGGGCCACAGAAGACAGGAGAAAGGTAAGAGTTGAGCCAGAGACGAGCTATAGGAAGGCCAGAGAAGGGCCAGAGGAAAACCAAAAGAGGACCAGAGAAGGGCCAAAGGAGGGCTAGAGAATAGCTGGAGAAAAACCAGAAGAGGACCAGAGAGAAGGGTCAGAAAAAAGCCAGAAGAGAACGAGAGAAGAGCCAGAGAAGAGTTAGAAAAAGGCAGAGAAAAGCCAGAGGGGGATGTAATCGCTGTTATATAGTTCTGTATTCTCATTCTGACTTGCTATGGTTAACTTCAACTTTAACATCTCTTTACCACCTCTTTTGTTTGCTCCCAGTCCCGCTCACAAAGATAGAGAATGGGCATCTAATCCTTTTTATGACGTCCTTTCACTCTCTCAAGTCTGGCTTTAACTGGAAGCACCACTGATAGCTGTTGTTTTTCATAAATATTGATAGTCACATATGTCCTTGCTCTTGTTTCACAATGATGTTTCATGTTGTCTCCTCATGATGTGATTACTATGTCTCCACTTGTGTCTTGTGTATAAAAAGTGTGTGTTCTGATTGTCATGTACCTCCGTCGACCAGGGAGAGGTCACTATGTCGGGGAAAGGCGTCTATTCACTTTGGTACCAGTGAATAAATCAACTCATTGATCAGACTCTTTCTCTCTGCTTTTTCATTGTTTAACTTGTTTTAGAAATCCAGCAACAGCAATTCTCCCATAACAGGGACCAGGGAAGAGCCAGAGAAGAGTTTGAGAAGGAAAAGGGTCGCAGTTGGGCCAGAGAAAAGCCAGAGGAAGGCTGGAGACGGCCTCTTCTTGCGGGACCCGCACGGGACCCGCGCGGGTCCCGAACCGGAGCCGGACCGGAGTCAGTGTGCATCAGGCGTTAGACAACAATGCAGGGACAGAACACCATCTGAGCAGCTAGACTTGGTGTGAATAACTTTATTTTTATTGTAGGTGTTACAAAAGACAGTGCAAGAAGTGAAGATGAAAATTTGAAAGATAATTAACAGCTAGCTTTTGTGTTGCACTGCAAATCGTTATTCAATCTCTTTGTGGTGCACACACTTTCTCCCAGAGGACCTGCTGGCATTCCTCCTCGTTAGAGGGGCCGTCACTGATGCTCCTCCTCGGACCAGGACGAGGAGCTCTGAGTCTCTGTGTGTTTTGGTCCCTAGAGCCAAGTCACATAACAATATTAGTTAATTATATATGATTTAGTTAAGGTTAGGCCAGTGGAAATGACGATTTAACTCCAGGAAATGAATGGAAATCTTAATCAAAGTAATCACTCATTCACACACTTGCCCAAGGACACAACGTCTGCATGTATTGGTCAGCACTGGGATAGATGTTGATGTTTGGGTTGTTGAATTACTAAATCAATGTTGAGATGACGTTTGTCCATGTATTATGTCCACAAGCCATAAATTAATAAAAAGAACCAAACAATCTCTCAGAATCAAACTGGAATCCCAAGAATGCTGGAGACGGTGTCATGTGCATAAAGTGCATACAGCATGTGTTGTGTGTTTATGACGCCTCTCTCTAGGTCACCACAACCTAAAGATGCTGCAGGAATTTATATCTGAAGAACTGGGAGTGCAATAATCTGAAATAGTTCTGCTCCAGATGGATTGTGTTTACATCTTCTTTCCCATCTACTTTTCTCTCTCGACCTTTATCCTTTATCTCTGTCTTTCCCCAACTCTCTTTCTCTTACCGCCTCCCCTTTATTTCTCTCTCTCTGTCTTCTTACTTTCTCCTTCTCTGTATCTCTCTTTCCCTCTTCCCTCTCGACTTCCCATCCCACTACCTCCCCTTCTCTCTCTTACTCCGAGTCTATTTCCCTCAGTCTCTCTCCGCTTCCCTTTCACTCCTCTCCGCTTTTCTCTCTCCCTCCCTCTTTCTCTGTCTCCATTTATCCATTGCTCTTTTATCTCTCTCATCGCCTCCCCCTCTCTCTCTCTCCCTGTCTGTCTCTCTCTTTCCTCTGACTCCAGTGGGCGCTGTGCCAGGCCGTTTCGCAGATGTGCCACTCTGGAGAGATCAGCTCTGAGCAAAGATCCACAAACTGGAGGATTTAGAGGCGTAAAGTCAACACGAGGTTCAGTCATGTTTGAGTCTGATTGGGTTTGTGCGTTTCAGGGTCTCGGTGGAGCACAAAGGTTTCATATGGAAAAGTGAGCGATTCTAATCTTGTAAAATGGAACTTAAAAAACTTTTGAATTTTTCAAATAAAGTTTTCAACACACTAGTATTTAAAGGTGCATTATGTAACTTTTTCAGGGGAGGGTCTAGTCTTCATGGAGTATATGTATGACCTTGTCACATGATGTCTGGGATCCAAACTTTTTGAACAATCACAAGTAAGTACAGCATAGGGGGTAGGTGAAAACATTTTCAGAGCACTCAAGATTACTCAAACTTGCACGAAATCAATCAAAATACAGGTTTAAATGTGTTAATGGGTGCACCATAATTATTACATTTCATAAAGGTTGATTTTATATGATAAGTTTCTTTAACCCCATACATTTTTTCCCTTTTGTCAACCAACTAAAAAAGAGAACTTTCAAACTCCTGGGAATGTAAAACATGTGCTGAGATGAACTCACTAAATGTCAGCAGGCATTTTATAGGCATTCTGCCCAAACTTTTTTACTTCGTAACAAGTCCCTTAATCTCATTTTCGTGATACTGGCTTCAGGTTTGAAATGGAAATTGTCAAAACCCAACAACTGCTCAATCTTCTGTCTGTCAGTCCATTCCTCCAACAGCAACTTTACTCCTACAAACATAAATCCAGGTGGGATTTGAAATCTTCGCTTATTACTATTTTATTTAGGGTAAAATGGACTGAGGCAAAAACCACAGAGCTGTTATTTCTTTGAACAGCACAGGGTTTAGAAACTGTGTCAGTCTGAATTAGGAGTGATAATATAACTCACATTTGTTACAGGCGTTTTATGTGCTGAAAAAATCAGCTTGAAAAACATGCAATCCTGGGCTTGCCTCTCCATAGATCTGACCTGGCACTTTGAGGTCTGTTGGCAGCTCCTGCTTGTCTCCATGGAGATAAATAAATCAGGTAGTGCCTTGAAACCCTCAGCCCAAAACAGAAATTATTCCAATACAGTTAAATCTTTAGTTTAGAAATGTTCCATTGTTTTATTGAGATGAGACTAATGGTATAAAAGCACGAAAACACTCAAAATCATTTTTGTTATTCTTTAAATGTCAGATCTTTTTGTTTCCAGTTTGCTCCTTTCTCTGTCCTCATCTCAAACCCGCAGTGCTTTTCCAGGACACGCTCTCCCTCGCCGTCCCAGCGGAGCGGGTCGGCGCGGGGGAAGTTTGCCCGCACACATTTGGCGTTGTTTGGATTGAGGTTTTTCATCTTCGCGTTCATGTGGAGCCTGATTGTTTTGGCTCCTCCGCTCTGAGCTGCAAATATTGAAGCCGGGATCCTCGTCTCACTTTGGGTGGTATTTTCTGCTCGCTGCGCCGGTCTAATTGTGTTGTCAAAGCGCACGGATGAACCAGGAAGTGGCTGTGTTCACATTTACACGCGCTACCTGTCTGCGGTGATGGGATATTGATTGCTGTATAAAAATGCATTGGTTTTGAGGGAAAAATCCGAGATCAAAACACCTGCTGATAACATGAAGGCTGAATAACATGGTGTTGGTTCAAACTTAATTGGAAAAAGCATCATTCAATTTCCACAGTAATGAAGCTTTACTGTGATTCAATCAGGAAGACTGTAGTTAGCAGTTCCTAGACCTTTTGGGAGGACCATACTGAGACTTTTGTTTCATTTTTAAACTGTTGGTTTCTTCCTGATAGCGCAATTCAGATGATATTATGGCAATCTATCAAAAATTCCATTCAATTTGTTGAAGTAGACTGAAATACTTAGACAATTGTTTATTAGTTTAATAGAAAATGTTATCTTAAAATATAGAAATTGACTTGACTTCAATCTTAAAAAAACAACAACAACAACCTGGGCATTGTGGAAGAGCAGAGGAGGTGGCCCGGGAGCCAAAAGCGCTAAATCCCCTCCAGCCTTTCTCCTTTCCCCTTGCATTTGGAAAAAAAAAAAAGATTTGAAATCTCTGTATAGTGCAGCTGTGGTTATTCAGGTTTTATTGTTTTACATGTCAAAACCTTATTTGACATTCCAGCCTTATAACACGCTCCGGTCAAGAGCTGTCACTTACCACCATTTTAGGGGTCGATAAGACCACAATTATTAGGTAGAAATACTCAGAATGAGTTTGATGAAGATTTATGGACTTGAAAACAGCACATCTTTGAAACTTTGACGTCACAAAATTGAGTGAGTGTTTTTATGAGGCTCACAAGGGACAATGTTATAACAAGAGAGAAAGAGGCAAGTTTGCTTAATATGTGTCCTTTAAGTTCTAAAACATGCCACAGCAAATGACTCAAGAGCATGTTTAAATAATAATGACAATGCAAACAATGCATAATTTGTGTCCTTTGATAAAAACAGCTGGTAATCAGAGGCTGCAGAGCACAGCCACAGAAGGATAATTACTGCACAATGCCCCAGCGCTTCTGCCACGTCTCAAGGGTTTACATTTATTTCACATTTGCCTCATTTGCCTTGACTCCTACACTTCCATCTTCTCACCATGTCTGCATGAAAACCACCCCTCTGCGTTAGCATTAGTGCCTCTAATACAGTGCTAAGCACCCTGTCGACAGTTTACTAAGTGATAAGAGAAAGTGAAAGCAGCCAATTCAGAGTGACAACTTCAATCTGGAGAGAATCATATCCACAAATAACACGGCCCGATGTGTCCGCCAGTGACAGCAGCGATCACGACACACGGGGTTAAATCTGCTCCTGGCAACCGGAATTAATTAGATTTGAGGAGACGAGTTTGACAGGTGCAAGAAGGGAAATAAAACAAGTGCAGCAGTTAAAGGTACAGTATATGTATGGCACTTTCTTAAAGGTGCTCTATGTAACTTGAATCTGCTGATTGTCTCCATAGAGATGTTATTGCTTTGTTTAGAATGTTCCACAGCATGACAACAAAGTTATTTAATTTACGTTTAAAAATTAAATTACATGCTGAAAAATAACCGTTTGACTGACTTGTGGAGACTAGATTTAAATTTCACTTTTCAATCCCAGAACCTCAAACCAGAGCATAAAAACATCACATCCAAGGATCGGAAAATAATAATAAATATAGCCGCAAGCGGCAATGATTGGCTCGCTCGCCCGCCGCCATCCCTGCAACGTTAGAGGGGCGCCACGCCCCCAATTTCCCTCTTCATAAAAAACCTGCTGCCGAATCCGTGGCGCTACCGCGCCTCCTACTTCTCATGTTTCACTGAAAATGTGTAAAAACTGGTCAAAGTTTGCGGCTGCGCCACACAAAGACTGTAATACTTGTGCTAAAATCCTGGATAACTTTTGATGGCCCACTCCTCAAGATAATTTTCACCAAATTTCAGGTTGGTCGGGCTTACGCCCGAGGAGGAGTATGTTAAAGTACAAAGTTTAATTTGAGCGATTTTGAGATTTTCCCCATAGGAATAACATGGGTTTTTTCTGTCTATTCAAAAATGTTGCCAAAATTTGGGGCTTCGCCGCACAGAGACCGTAATACCAACAATTTAGATAACTTATAGTGCCCCACACCTCAGGAAGATGTTCACCAAATTTCAGGTTGGTCGGGCTTACGCCCGAGGAGGAGTTCGTTAAAATGCGTAGTAAAAAAATATGCAAATTTGAGACATTTTTCAATTTTCCCATAGGAATAACATGGGATGTTTTGGTCATTGGTACGGCTTCGCCGTACAAAATATGACATGGGTCTGATTGGCTTTTTTGATCGGTAGGCCAAAATGGAATTTTGTGCAAAATTTCAAAAAATTCTAAAAAACTAAATTTTTTGCTCCCCATATAAAAGTTTGCTTTAATCTGTAGGGGGCGCTAACGCGCGAAATTGAATTCTTTCACCTCTAGTTGGTTTCAGGCAGGGAGTTTAACAACTGATTCAAATTTGATGCAATTCGGACTTTATATGTGGAAATGGGAGCAAAATTAAAAATTTTAAAATTTCAGGAATTCTGGGCAAATTTTGTGGCTTTGCCACACAGAGACCGTAAAACGTAGGTTCCTGATTTGGATAACTTTTGAAGCCACATTCCTCAACTTCATTTTCACCAAATTTCAGCTCGTTCGGGCAAACGCCCTAGGAGGAGTTCGTAAAAGTACGAAGTTTATAAAAACTGCTGAGTCATGTTTAGCGAATTTTGATCCAATATGGCCGACAATTGGTTGGGCGGACGGCGTTGCCATAATAATATTTTTTGCTTGTCTTGTCACTATCTCCCTCTCTGCCAAATTTTATGATTCTACGATCAAATTTTTTTTCGGCACTTTCCTATCCCGTAATGCATTTTTTGTACACTTGGGGGCGCTAACGCGCCACATTTTTGAATTTTGAAAATCGGAAATAGCCAGAATGTACAGAGGCACGATTTTTAGAGGTGTGCAAATTTTCCTGAGACTTCATAAATGTTCACTGGGTGAAAAATAGGGGGGTTGGTCCCGGTAAGAAGAAGAAGAAGAATATTCCGATGCGAAAACAATGTTTCCCCTTTTTTGTACTTCACAAACTATACATTTTCGGAAAGCGCACACGCTTTCCTACGTTTTGGTATGGGTCCCTGGTCACTGGCGGACACTTTCGAGATTTTTCAGTGGGCTCCGCCCACTTTCTGTTATTGGCCCTATTTCGCGGCCGTCATCCCCACGTAAAGCGCTCGTTTAGTGCGCACTTTCGCATGGGCTTCGCCCGTTTACAACGATAATGTTAAATTTTCCCACTACTAATTGGTATGCACGGAACGTGCATGAGTTGGGGAATGCGTTAGTGAGTGTTTGGAAGCGGGCGAGCGCTGATTTCGTCTTTGTGCGCACTTTCGCCTCGCGGCACTCGCACTGAACTAATAGGCCTCTCGCCAGCTTGTGGTGCTCGGGCCTAATAATAGTAATTTAAAAATCTAAACTAAAACTATGCATGGCATTGTTGTCAAGACCAACTAAAAATAATATTAATCAAAATATTTTGCATTTTTATATTGTTATTATTAGTCTTTAAATATGCTCTTGAGTACCCTCAATTTGCTATCTCATGTTTTGAAACAAACAAACAAAAGGTTTGTTATGAAATAATTACATTTTTGTCAGCAGTATGGAATGACACTAACTTAGCGCATCCAGCCAGTAGATGGCGCAGAGCGCTTACCTATATTAGCTCTTGAATCGAATATGCTACTCCTCATTACCAAGCAGCGGCAGTTATCGTGTTTAGACAGAGGAAATGCTCAGAATCATCTGGCAATGATTTAAGGACTTAAAACAGCAAAAGATTCTCACATAAGTGATGTCGATAATCTGAAAATATGTCCCAGAACAAGGAAGTTCAGCAGTAGGTGTATGTGACGCTTGGAGGGGGAGGATTTTTTTAATGGACACTCCTCAAAACAGCATGAATGTAACTGAAAGCAACTTAATGTATGTTTTTGATGACGGAACACTGTTAGGACATGATTAAAAGCTCAAAAAAGTTAATATAGCAGAATATGTGTCCTAACACTGCCATATTATGGAACATTTCTGGCAAAGCAATAACATCTTCAAAGAGACAATCAGGTGGTGGACCCTCCAGAAGAAGTTACATTTTGCAGTTTGAAAACAACTGGAATCAGGAATCACAGAGCCTCAATATATATATTAAAAATAATAAATATATTAAACTACATATTCAAAGAATTAATAGCCTGACAAAAGTGGGTATGGGCATGATCCCTAAACCCCCTACTTCCTCTATTTTGCGGCAACAGAGCCAATCAGAGCCGTGAGAGGAGAATGTCACATCACATGTGCCACGATTACAAGCAATAACAAGCAATATGGCGTCTACAACAGAGAAAATGTTTGGGGCTTCTCTCTTCTAAAAGACCAGGACGTGTCTTTAAAACCACAGCCATTTTGGACCAACAACCACAGCTCTCTGCTGCCTTTAGCGCATAAACTGTACTTTCGTGGTGATGTCGTCACGTCCGCTGTTCATCTGACTGACACACATTTGTCCCGCCCTGCTGAAGTCAAATTATGTGGTGGCATCTCCAGACTAATCCACAGTATTGAATAATACATGCAGATTAGAATGGAGGCCCGGCAAGTAGTTGAACTAAATAGAGGATCCAAATTCTGAAGACTCCTCTAAATGATTCAGGGCAGGAGTCATGGATATTCTATCTGCAGGTAGTGCTAACCACTCTGCCACTGCTATGGAGACTTTAAATATTTGTAAACAAATACATACATTTATTACTCATACTAATAACTTATATATACTTTTTGATATGGGCAAAATATATAATTTTAGGTTTTATTAGAAAATTGATGTTAGAAGGGTTAACCATATGTCTCAAGATTAATTTACCCCATATTATTTGTGAAGCTCAACAGTTCATAATGTTTACAATGCAAACTAACTGACACGTTTGTCTTTAAGACTCCGTTTATCTGTTCCTCTGCTCTTTTATCCTCTCACCACAGGTGGGATGATGGCTTTCCCTTCTCCTTCAAACAGTCCTCCTTATCTGATGTTCCCACAGACATCTGTTACAGACCAAAGCCTGTGGAAGTTATTGCCACTTCTTAAATCTTTAAATTAAAAATTACATAATTGCCGTCCTTTTGAAAGGAGGGGGAAAAAAAAGTAATCTCATTAACCAAATACATGCATGTCTCGCAAGAAACCATATATTGGGGAACAGAATAAGAGAAGTAAACGCCAATGGCGTGCAACCAAACACAAGGCAGAGCAGGAAGTCAAATCTGACATTTCTGATCATTTTAAAAGAGAGAAGCCCATAATGGGATGAAGTGAACATCTCTGGGACCGAGGACAACAAACATCATCGAAGGAAAATGAAATTCAGAAGCCTGCCCACAGGACCATATACAGCGGACGAGGGGCCTTTTTACTCTCTCACGCTGTCTTGAAGAAGTTGGACTGCAGATGGCGCTGTCATCCTGCCTCTACCTGGGTAAACCAGCTGACAAGACACATCACAGCAACATCATGAGTGAGTTGTCAAAAACAAACTATGGTCTGTATAAGAACAGCCACGTTTGGACTGGGCGTGGCCCGGCTCACTGTGGATCGTCCAGCCACACTTCTGTTAATGGCCGTCTGCGTTTCTATGGCAATGGCCTGGCTTAAAGAGGTCGGCTACGGGAGCAACAAACATCACCCAAGAGAACTAATGTTTTTGATTAATAAAATCTAAATTCTACCTGAATTATTCTTTTTCTTCAAAAGGACAAACTCAGCAGTTCACAAAAACGCTGAGTAATTCCAAGTTTGTATCACGGTGAGTAGACAGGAAACAACTTCAGGTTTATTGTCAGCTTTTTTACATTTCTCTTATATAAGACATTGGTTTTGGATCATGTCAGATGCATTATGCACTTGGTCATTGGAAATGCTGAGGTTTATGACAAGATGAAGCCAGCGTTTGGTGAGAATTTATAATATTTTGTTTATATTGGCTTCTTGTTGCTTTGTTTCCACCTGTGTGTGTGTGTTCTCTCTTGTCCAGCCAGAAAAGTTACATATAACACACCTTTTTTGTTCACTGAAAAAGGATCCAGTGTTGATGTTGAAGTCCCCTTATTCTACATTAGAAATATGTTAGTACTCATTTTCAAGTACTAGGTTTTGGCAGCTGCTCCACCATCAACCAAGCACTCTTCTCTTCTCTCACTGTGATGAAGCAAGATTTCTTTCCACTTTTTTGGCAGCCTGTAGAGCCGCTGTTGCAAATCCTCTGACAAGTTCAAGCGTACTTAAGCACCACTTTACTTTTTAAACTTTTTCCTTTTTGAAACCGGTGCCAAAGTCGCCCCAAGAGACAGACATACACAATTATCTGCAGATTAGTCTCAAGTGAAGGTCTTTTAAATCAGTCTACGATAAAACAGCAGATTTCAAGGTGTTTGCCACTTCATTTTATGTTGAGTGAGAACAAACACGGTTAATCACAAACGCTCAGCTCAAGACTCCCACTCTCCACTTACTCAAGCAGTGTAGGCGTGTCGAAGTGAATTCTGCTTTGAATCAAAAAAGGCCACTTCATTCTTACGTCAGTTTTAATCAAGAGCTGAGGTGGATATACTCAAAGTACATTCATTTTTGAGTAACCTTTTAATGAAATTTTACTTCTCAGAGTAGTTTTCAGACATCGTACTATTATTCGTACTGGACTGATTTGACAGTGTAGACTTGTTTAAAATAAAGGTTTTTTAGTGAAGTATTTATATTGCATTAATAACAACTGTATACTAGCATTTAATTTAAGTATCTTTTTAAATATTTTACACACACTTTTTTTGTTAAAGGACAAGCATGCATTATTATTTTAAAGTAGAACTAAGTAAACGTCTCGTGTGGTGGTTGTAAATGTATATTCGGGGCGTTGTCTCCCCCTACTGTCTGTGCGGAAAACCAGTCTTGCAACTTTCCTGACGCCAACCCTAAGACAACTGTCCTGAGAAACCTTGGCTCTCTTTTTGTTATTTGGTGACATGAAATGTTTTTGTATGTGATTGTACTTCCTTATTTCAATAAAAAAGAAGGGAAAAAAGAAGGCTTTTACTGGTAGTGCAGGAGGAGCTCTGTTACTGAAGGTACTTAGTTCTGCTTTAAGTTTACTTTAGCGTCTCATGTTTTATAATAACAAAAAAAAAAAAAGGAAAAGAAAAGAAAAGAAAAAAGAAATAAACAACTTGGACATTCAGTAAGTGTCAGGGCAGACAAACTTGCAAAGAAACTTGTTCATATAGTGTATAATAAACTTTTTTTTGTTTCAAAACATGAGATGGCAAATTCAAGGTACTCAAGAGCATTTATATTGTCTTAGTGGAGTAATTTCTTGATCCACTACGCTGTAAATCTATGGAGTAATATAATTTCAAAGCATACTCTACCTACCTTTAGTACTGCTCTGTATAAACTCGTATACTTTTGGCATATTTTTGTGTCGCATGAGTGGTTTCTAATTATTTGCTCAACCTTGATCCACGCGTTATATTTCACCGTCAAACTGTTTGCCGTCACATTCTCCTGTTTGTTTTGGCTTGTTTTAATTGGCTGGTCCTGGAGCCGTGTTGTCAGCGTTTCATTAAGCTCCATTATATCGCACAGACACCCTTGTTAAAACGTCATTTGCTAATTCCTTTTCAATACTCGCTTCCAGTCGGCATTTCCCACCAGGATTAACATGTCAGTAGCGAGAAGGGGAGAGGGGGAAACAGGATGCATTGTGGGTATTGCGGATGACAACAATCTGCAATATTCCTGTAGTGTTGAACTGAGATGAGGACAGGTAAAGTGTCCACAGTTAAAGGTGCACAGTGGAGTTTTTCCGGTGGAGGGTCTGCTTATCTCCATGGCGACATTAAAGAGTTGTGTGAAATAATTCACAGTATGGCATTAAACAGATCTTGCTCCATGTAGACAACCAGATACAAGTGAGATTTTATGTTTAATATCAGAATGTGGTGGAACATTCCAGCACATTTTCCATTTGGATATTTATTATGAAAATGGCATATTTTTCTGTACAGGAATATCGGTTCCTTCTCTGAGAAAGGGACAGCGGAAAACTGAGACTAAAAACTCACATATGTCATTATGGGTGATGAGAAAAGCATTGTCCGTTGTTTAAAGGCACATTTTTCCACACTCTGCAACTTGTCGAGTAAATTAATCAAAATCTGCTACATTCACTAGAAATATTAGTGTGGTTAGAAAAAACTCTACTTAATCATTTCATAGTAGTGAAGAAAATGAAGAATTCGAGCAAAAAAAGAAAAAAAAGTGATAGTGATAGATAGATCCAGTACATATTTCTATTTGTACACCTAAAACATGCTACGTAGCTCAACAATCCCACCCACTTTGAAGTTTGCTCTGTTCCCGAAAGTAAATATTCCTTTAATTTTTGGCTCAAAGATTTAGAAAAATTCTAATATTAACAGTTTAAAAGGCACGACTGACCATCCCTGTGGTAACTAATGTCTATAACACAATTGTTTCGGTCCAAAAAACTTGTGATTCTGCAAAATGTTTTAGTAACTTAATGGTGTATGACGGTTTAGAAACAGATTTCAAATGTATAAATCTTATATGCTGATATCCTCTGGTTCTTCCTACTTTATCTATCAACAATATTAATATTACTTCGACTGTAGTCTGTTTATTGCTGTTCACATGTTTCTCTTTCTCTCCACTTCCCCCGGGGAGAGGAGACTGTTTCAGGCACTGCGGCGGCTGCTCCAGTGACGACCCCCCCACCCCCACCTGTCTGGAGGATCGATCTCTACACTGGAGGATCTATGCGCCACCCGCCTGGAGGAACTCCCTCAACCCTGGATTAGCCACACCTCGTCTGCCTGGACGAACTCCATCTACTTTAGATGAACCATTCCAATGCTGGAGGAGCTCTCTCTACACTGGGTGGACTGCTCCTCGTCCGCCTGGAGGAACTCTTTAAAGCCACCTCCCTCTTGAGTGGTTCTGGCTCCACAGTCCAAGTGGATGTCAGTCCTAGTTCATCTGCCTGTCCGTCCGTGGGAGTAGGATCTCTCCTTCACTGTGGTTCTCCCTGAGGTTTCTACTTTTTCCCGTGGGGTTTTTTGTAGTTTTTCCTCGCCGCGAAGGAGGGTCAAAGGACATTCTGGGACAGTTATCTGTGGCCCATCGAGGCAACTGTTGTTGTGATTTTGGGCATTATAAAAATAAATTGATTTGATTTGATTTGATTACTCGTCACAAATCTGATTGGCACCAAGAAAGTCTCTATGACAAAACCGAATGGACACTTTACTTCCAGAATCAAGCGGTCACTGTTGAGCTCCATTTGTCCCTGTGGTCAAAGTGGCAGCTTCAACCCCTGACGCCACCCGGGCCCACGCACGATGGAAAATGTGGCGTTCCTCTAAAGCAAACACAAATTGGTAACTCAGTATTTTTTGGATTGCCCGATTATGATAAGTCAGTCAAACAGAAATGTGTTAAAACTTGTCTGTAAGTTTTGACTAATAATATAACAATATTAAAATATCTTCAAAACAACACTCACAATCGTGTTTTTTAATACATTTTGATATATTACCCACCTCTTCTAGTGGTAAAGTATATCTATATATAATTCCACCCCAGCCTCCTGTGACTATGGTGTTATTTTTTTCCCACCTTAGTATTTCTGTCACTAATACAAACACAGTGGATGTGATTACAGCTGTGTGCCGTGTTGTGAGATGTGAATCACCAATAGCTCCCTGCTCAGGGCGCCCAAAAGGCTTGGGCAGGGCAAGGAAAGCAAAGAAAAAAGTGCACTGACCTCACAACGAGGTTCTGTAATCCTCCAGCGATGGGTAAACTCCTGGCTTAGATCTTGGAGATGGGCATCAAGACATACATTACAAATTACCTGCAGCGTGTGGCATAAGAAAAAGACAAATTTGCTTGCTTTCTAGCTCAATTATTTCTAGATGTGAAGGTAATTTGAGGTAACAGGAGACGTTCTTATCCGCATCAGCCTAAATTTGAGGCTTCTCGGTTGGATGGGTAAGTTAAGGTTTCTGTCAGGATAATGTGTTACATCGTTTTTAAGTTGTGTTGTGGGCGTCTGTGTGGGCTGTTCTAATCAGGCTTCGCACGGCTCCAAATGTGTCTCACTGTGATCATGTTACATTCACTGAAATAAAGTTATTCGACATATGCAATTTTAACCTACTTTTAAAATTAGCACTGAGAAAAATCCTCGGAAGACGTTCCAACATGACAGCGGGGGATTTAACCTAACAACGAAGCGATACGACTGCGCTGGTGATCTGATTTCTCCACAAAACTGGTCAGTGAGAATGGTAGATTTGTTTGGGAAAATATCTCCTCTGGGACCCGTACACTGGTGGTGAGGAGGAGGAGATGGATAGGCTGATGGTTGTTCTGCTGCAGTGGAGAAAAATGTTATATATTTTATTGTTTGCACTGTTGAAAGTATTGTATAGTTTTGGCTTTTCTGTTGCTTTGAGTTTTATTGGAAAGCACTTGAGTGACCTTGAGTTTTGTAAAAGGTGTAGATTAGATTGATATTGATTGATATAATAATATTTTTTTGAAAACTTGTATAAAAAAGTTGGTTTTCAGCGCAGAGTATCGTGCCTTTCCTTTAATATCATATTCAAGTTTGTGTCGACAAGGAAAGGCAAGTTTATAGAGAATCATTTCAAAGCAAGTATTCAAAGTGATTTACAAAAAAAAAAAAAAAAGAACACAGAAATTAAAAAGAAATAATCATTATGACATGCACTTTGAAAGAGAAGAGCGCAGTCATAAGCACAGCCAAACAGAAGAGATTGGAGCCTAATTTGAACATTGTCAGAGCAGAGGCCTGTCTCACATCTCTGGGACGACTGTTCCAGATTTTAACCGAAACAATGAATCCCAGTGTCCCTAACTCTGACTCCAGCAGGAGGCCAGTCCATGTGAGATCATAGGGCACTAACATACTGCACGACAGGCAAAGGGCGAAGGCTGTGATTGGTTGACGGTGACAGAAAATACTGTCTTCCTGGTTGAATTTACGCTTCAGTTTTCGTTTACTTTAAAGGACACATTTTTGAGCTTTCAACTTGTTCATCAAAAACAGAGCTGGAGTTTTTATTGAGCTTCATTCATGCTAGTTTGATAAATTCTGTGTAGAAAGTCCTCTTCCCTTTGAGCGTAAACAATTCCGTTTGAATTTCAGTTTTGTTACGTCACACATCGAGCGCAGAGATCTCCTGTACTGTTTTTAAATCCATACATCATCACCCAGACTCATTCTGAGCATTTCTACCGTCAAATCACAATCATTTTTTTAAATCTATCTATTTTTGTTTATCTCACCTGTGTGGGCCAGTAGATGGTGTAGGAACGGAAAAACCCTCAAGAGCATGTTCAGACGACGATAACAATACGAAGAATGGCTGATATTTGGAATCAATTTGCTTTATTTCAATATTTTTACCTTGAAGAGTTCAATAAGTCCATGAACACTTGTCTCGTCTGTTTCAGATAATGAACTGTCTGTCTATAATGAATGTAATTAGTACAATTATCAACATGTCTCAAGTGCTAAAACCCAGACTGGTTAAAAAGATGTCTTCTCTGTGGCTGCTTGTAAAGGAAAGGACATCTGCTGTAAAAATGAATAGCAAAAAAGGGACAGACTACAATGGGGAAATGTGTTGTGTTGCATTACATGTTCAAATAGAGAAATAAAGTTTAAACTGAGCTCATCTAATTGATTTAATCTATTCTTTCCTTATTCTATTTAATTCTGGCCTTCCTGAGTGGTCGTAATAGTTACCGTCAGTGTTTTTGAACATTAAAAAGCTCAAGTTTGTCTTAGTTTTCCTATTTCTCTATTAAAAAACTTAACAAAATTTGCATACATGGTCTGTTTACTCACTGTGAAAAGAATTCCCTTTTTTAAAAATGTTTGTTTGTTGTCAAAGGACTACAATTTTCCCCAGGTGTGAATAAAATACAGTGTTGTATCGAATGATTTTTCTTGTTTATGGTGAAATTGCCAAACAAATTAGTCCCATTTTTGAACTCGAAAACGGCCGGCGTTCTTTGTAATGCCGTGAAGTTAATGGCTACTATTTATCTTGTGATTATTTCTGTGGTTCTTCACAGGAGCAGAACCCATGTGCTGCCAAAGTAAACGGCATCTTTTCATCACAAGACACTTCTTCTTTTTATACAG
The DNA here is from genome assembly GCA_019453435.1 of Rhinogobius similis. Classification (NCBI taxonomy): domain Eukaryota; kingdom Metazoa; phylum Chordata; class Actinopteri; order Gobiiformes; family Gobiidae; genus Rhinogobius; species Rhinogobius similis. The sequence continues at coordinate 11,824,020 of CM033637.1, forward strand.
GAGCAGACCGTTACAAACAGCCTCAGAACTGTAGCAAAAAAGGGTTTTCTAAAATAATTAAGTCTACTTCTGCCAAAAAACAATCTTAACCTGATCCAGTTGAGAGAAGGAAAAGATCTCTGCGGCCCTTTAAGGCTCAGACGGGCCACACTTGGTAGCACCTTGTGACATCATTAAGTGGTAAACCCAGTGTCTGTGTTTTCATAGTCCATACCTTCATCGGACTCGTTTGGACTATTTCAACGCTCAAATGGACATAAATCTGTCAGTAAAAATCAACAGCAGCTACTCATTTTTAGCCAAATTTAAACTGGCACCTTCTTCTTCATGACAGCTTACATCCATCATGTTGTGTTACTGCCAACCACACATAATGCAAATTGGTCTTTTTTGTTTTATTTTCTACGTATTTGTTTATTTGAAATGGGACAATGCATATTAATCAGCATAATCACATGTAAATATGCCAGATGTAGCCATAAAAGCTGTAATTGGGCCTTACCAGTGACCGTCCAACGCTTGGTCATGGACGTTTTTCCATTCATTTTCACCATAGGGATGGCCAGTTCTAATCACAGAACTATAATTAAAATTGGAAGATGAACTCAAAATGGCGCCCTATTCATCCCTATGGCGTGTGCTCATTAGCGCATGACGCCAAAAGAGTTCTGTACTTCCACGTTACTTCCTGATACGGAGGCTGCCGTCTTTGCTTTATGGAGACTGCCATCTTTGCTTTAGGGCACCACATGACCACAATCCCCCATGATGCTTTGAGCAATGGAAACGATCCTGTAGCTTGCAAGTATGTAGCTTGTGTGATTGTAATTGTACTCTTCATATTAGATCACATGTGAAAGTGTCTGAAATTAAATAAAATACAACTTACAGGTATCGCTAAGTCTAGCCTTGTCCATGTGTTTGTTTGTATCGTATGACGCTCGTTCACATGGCTCGCACATGTTTGCGTGATGTGATTTAATCTAAAAACGGTAATTTCAGTGATTTTAGAAACATGTAAAAAGAACTTTCCTTCTATTTTATTTAATCACCGATAATAATTAAGTATGATCTGCAATTATAATGTGCAATTATAGAAAAAGGCATGGGCCCAAAAGAGTGCAATACCTCGCACGGCCACTGATCAATCTGGGACACGGACAGATTGATCTTGGGACACGCGCCTTATCCAGTTCATTTAATACATCACATAATACATAATAAAATCAACTTTTTGCCTCTTCAAATATTTTCCTGGCAAATTATGTCTATTTCAAGCACAACTAATTCAAGTCGAATCACTGCGAAGTCTTAACAGATTGTCGTTGACCTGGCATTTCCTCAGATTGTTCTGTAGATGTAAAAAATACGTTCAAGTGCCACTAACATCGCAGTAGCATTTAGCCTTCAGCTGCCACTAGCATTCATGAATAACACTTTATTCTCCTCCATGTCTTCGTGTCTGTATTTGGCACAGTATAACTCCTAAACATTGCTCTTGTAGTTGTTGAACAGAAGGTGAAAGAGCAGCTCTGACACATTAAAATGAATGGACCGTGTTCCCCCACAACGGTCCGAATGTAGACGTTCCCTTGGAAGACAATCAGCTATGTGAAGTATGGGTGTGAAACTTTCTAAACTATATCATTTATTAAATAAACATTTTGCTGGATTTTAAGTTAAGTCTATGTTTTTTTTTTGTTTTTTTTTTTCTTTTAGATTGAAAAGAACTGCATTATGGACTAGAGAGCTGCTACCATGGCGAACTTTGAAGTGGGAGGTACAGCCGCGCTCCATATGTCTCCTTTAAGGTGTTGAAAATTGCTTCAGCCCGAATAATGATCATAATAGAACCCATTCCATTGACAACAGCGGCTCTTCTCTCGAGTTACGCGTCTCATACTTCACCTAAATTCCCAGACGGGGCCTTCATCTCCCCCTGCAGCTTTTATCACCAAACCCCGTCACCACGAGAGCTCCACGCTTCACCACGACCAGGCACTGACATCTTGAATTTGCGGTTGCTGTTCTTTTTTTCACTTTGCCGGTAATGGCTGACATCTTCTTGACAAATCCGTGGTGGAGTGTTGCTGTTTTGGTTCTTTGAGTTGGTACAGCAGCAGTAGCAGGTCGTGATAGAGGCATCAGTGCTAACGATGCTATGTGTCACCAGCCTGCCACGCCATCGCTGCACCAAGACGTTTCTCACCAGCGTTCTAACCCATGCACGGCAAAAAGGAGATCCGTGTTAGTTGACATAAATTCAGAATATTACTTTTGTTTTTTTTGTTGTTTTGACAAATTCAGATTTAGAAAAGTGTGCTGGAAATGTCTGAAATAGAGGCATCGAAGGTAAAGCACGCTGACTGCACTCTTGCTCTTCAAAACAGGAATACAGAGTGAACTAGATCTGGGTTGCTTGACCAGCCAGTCCCTCTTATGCTAATTCGTAGCACGTGTCTCTCAAATGCAGAAGACATATCCTCTACAATATTCCTGTGAAAAATATATAATTTATTTTGCCACAAATTTACAGGAATTAGGGCTTCTCTTGATGATTCTGCAGAAATCAGCTTCATTTTTCAATCCTGGTGAGAGTTTCCTCTTTCTACTTTGCCTTTTTACACGTGCAAAAATGGTTCACAAATGTTGCATTAAAGGGTGAAGAAACCAATCGATTTTTGACAACTAAAGTCATGCAGGGCAGTTGGCAAAGTTAAAGCTTTCCCATGACTTTCCACGGCATTATAATGGGCAGATACAAATCTCAAGCTAAATGCTGTAAGCTCAAAATCACATAAACACTTGATTAATATTAACGGAACGTTTCAGTCACTTACAAGCCATGTTTCAAGAACAGTGATTTCTCAGAGTCTCTTTTTGAGCTAATCATAAATGCTCAGAATTGTTTGGCGCTCTAGGCATAACTCACTTCAAATAAGCCAAAACTTCCCTTTTTTTAAAAATACAATTTGTTGTTGGCTTCAGTCGCCGCGAAAATGCATTTGGAACCACCACACAGACTTACAAAGACAGTTAATAAAATAAAATGTTACTTAGTTCTACTTTAAATTGTATAATAAAGAGATAAATCAGTGTTTTTGCTCCAATAAGTTATTTTAAAACTGCAAACTTTATGTCCCACAATATATCCAGATTTTTTTTTTTAATAGCTAATTATTACACTTTATAATATTAATAGCTTTTTAAAAATCCATGAGTACAGTATGTTTACCAGAGGACGGAGAGAAATCCTACATTTTTCCTGCACTTGATTGGCTAGTAGATGCTGACACGTCCTGGCAGAAAGCAGAGTCTGGTGAAGAATATCTGAGTATCTTCTTCCTTCCTGACTCTTGACACCATGACACACCATGACACACCATGACGCTCATGCTGATGGTGTCACTGATGTCCGTGTGGCAGACATCTGCAGAACATGTCAGGAGCATTTCAGGAGATAATGAATCCAGCAATTGTGTTGTTTTGTCTTTTGATAACTATATTACATGTTTTGTATTGTATCTGGAAGTTTGGCTTGCTTCCAGAATTTATCACATTGTGTTAGAATATAAAAAAAACAACAAAAAAACGCAAAGTTAGAAATTGACCATCTGGAAATCTCCACAGGTTTAGTTGAGTCACTCAATATTATATAAGGTGTGACTGTACAATCACAATCTCTATGGAGCTCACTCTTCCTGAAATTTTCAATTCAGGGAAAAGTTTGCCAAAGTTTTGCTTCAGAGCTTTTCATTTTTTTAAATGTTTTTGTCTATCAGTTTATTTCCTTTAATGGACCTTGATGAGCATCAGCTTTACCTGTGATCCAAGTGAGCACCCCCAGTCTAATATTAAGCTGAATTTAGGTTTTAACAATGTTTTTACTGAAAATAATTGCATTATAGGCACTAGTTACCACATAAAAACCATGCCTTTAAAATTTGAATAGTTTGTTAATAGTTAATATAAAAATGAATGGGATATTTACTTTTGAAGTGTGACTCAAGGTGGGTGAGACATCACCGTTCAAGCCTATGGGACCTGGGGGGAAAAAAGACAGCCCTTGGAGCAGTCCGGCTGTTAGCTGTTTCACAGGAATGTCTGTGCTTGTTTCTAATGGCGTGGTACTTGTGAGTCTTTTGTCAGAGTGACGCTGAAGGAGGAGCTATCGACTTGTGTCTCATTGTGTCTGTGCCGTCTGTAATGACCATGGATCACTGAACTGAACGGGAAAGCGTTCAGGTAATGGAGTCGTCCTTTGGCAAGACACTTCACACACATTGTATTTATTCTGATGTTTGTGTGAAACAGGGACTGTCGACAGTGTTGTGGCAGTGACAGTCATATTCCTGACATTTAGCCCCAGGCAGCAGTGGCTTTGTAAATAGTTAATCACCATGCAAGCCCAGAGTAAATGAATATTGCAATGATGTTTGTGAGCCTTCTACTCCTACTTTTAATTCAAATGTAGGACCATCACGGTTTTATCAATGTTACTTCAGTGAAGTTGTTTCCTTTTAAAATACAAATTGCAAATGTACACTTTACAGTCAACACACCTAACTCATTATCATTTTAAGGGTCAAACTGCTTTCATGAAGCACATAAATATTATCATTTTGTTGACTTTATCCAAGCCAGTTTAAAAATGCATTACTCAACACTTTTACCTGCAGAGAACATCACACACATCATCCAAATATTCAAGAATAAGCAGCAAAATAAATCTGTGAGTTTTGTATTTTATAAAACTGCTGTACACAAGGCAGAGCCTCGAGCCACTCAACAGGAGTGAAAACGTATCTGCAGCCATTTGTTTGTGTAAACATGGTTCGCTGTTTTTGTACCATCTCCATTCTCCATGGCACGGACATTTAATGTAAACGTCACACACACTGCACGGAGGAAATGGATTATTACTGGTTTGGATTAATTATGTTTTCTACACATTTGTTGGATTTAAATTCTCCGTGGAGGCTGCTGGGTTCTGGCATCACTGGGCGGTACCATGAGTGAACTTTAAACGTTGTCCTCTGATTGATGTCTGTGAGAAAAGTTATCGTAAACTCGAGTGGTTATGATCAAACAGTTTGACCTAATTTAGCTGACATTTGACCCATTCATTTGTTGGTGTGTGAGTGGGATTGGGCTTGAGCGTGTGATCACGATTATAAAGCAGACAAAAACATTTACTTACTAAATACATAGGTTTCTCCCGGTGAAGTATTAACATCGTACATAAAAGGTCTTTCCATGCTGCCGGTAATTATCCATCCGTAACTCCCCTCTTATACTCCCCGCCTCGTAAATTTGGTCTTATTTTGCAAGGCATGGCTAATTCTTCATCAAGACGGTTAGTGAAGATCCGCATTTTTGACGCAGCAAAACCTACCCGGGTGTTATCGTGAAAAGGTCCAACTATTGGCCTTTCATTAATATAAACTGGCACTGTAAACAAACAAACAAAAAAATCTAGTAATTTAGGGCCAAAAGCATTGTTACCTAAGTGAATAGCTCCTCTTGTGACCTAGAATTGCATTGTAGCTTTACCTGGAATGGAAGAAAACTGGTTCTAAAGCGATAGCAAAGCGAAAGTGTCTAAAAAAAAAAGCACATACTGCACTGCATCGATTTTGGAACTAAAGCTGGAGCTAAACTGGACTAAAGCAAGACCAAGCCAGGTATAAATAAAGGTTTTTAGTTATAGTTTGTCCACACACATTTCTGTCCTGCTGGTTTTGTTTACGTGATGCTACAGAGGAGACATCTAGCGCCCTCATCAACAGTCTTCTCAGTAATGACCATGGATTACAGGGCATGGATCTGAGCCCATAGATTACCTGGAGTCGTGGAGGAGTGAAGGCCGCGTGCAGTCAGCTCATCACGAAGCCCTTCCCATACATGACACGAGCTGTTTATCCCACTGACACGGAGATCGATGCCTGGACTCTGGAGTGAAACATGCCACACCGTTGGAGCTCGCAACAGTTTCAAGGTAAGACGTGAGGGGAAGCAGGTAGAGGGGCACGGTGTAACGGTCCTGCTCGTCTCCATGGAGATGTTGAGGTTTTGTCTAGACTAGAGTCAGAGCATGGCATTGAGACAAGTGACAACAGTTACCAAGAAGAATGGGGGATTTTAAAAATGAATGTCTCTCTGTCTTTGTTTTATTTCGACAGCAATGTTTCGAGGATATTTTAAAAATGCATCAGGAATGTGCTAAAATGTGTCTGTGAATGTCTTTGAAATTCAAGTATTGTAGAAAATGTGAATGGACATGAAACTAACCACAAAAAGGAAGATTATTACATAATACTCTTGTTTGGGTGACACGACACATTTATGTTTCTTTTTGAGGTCATTTTTTACATAGTTTTAATTGACCATGTACTCAAAATGTACTCTTTTTTTCTAGGTATTTTGGAGCAATAAGAACTTACAAAATAGTTACGTTTATGCAATAACATCTAGAAACAAGCAGGTAGTGGACCCTCCACCAGAAGAGCAACTTCTAATGGAGGGTCAAACTTTTGACAAAATTGTCTAAAATAAAAGCATGTACGTTTTTATTGCATCTTCACAAACCTCCATACCTCATACTCCTCCAGCTTGTTTCCATGGAAATGCTGTTCTATTGTATTCCACATGGTTGCCTAAAACATATAGCTGCATGGAGAATGTTCTGATGTATTGTTTTAACTTTAGGTGACTACTTTTCTTGTTTTTTGGCCCAAAGACTTCACAGGAAGACAGGGCATTCGGCAGATGTCCAGGGCTGAACTCAAACTCATGATGTTACAGTGGTAGCCACCACACATGTGCAACACCCCATCCACTGCGCCACAGGTGAAGCAAAACTTTAACTTATTTTATACAGAAAGTTACATGGTGTCACTTTAAGTACCTTTTTAAAGAAACTGTACTTCTTGAGGAAGTTTTCAGAATGCATACTTTTACTTCTCCTTACATATATTTGACAGAACTGTAACAGTTTAGTTCCTCTTCCCTAAGTCTTTAAGTGACAAAAGCTTCATGTTGACAATATGAAAGGATTTAATTGATTGAAGCAATTGTATTTTACTCCATCAGATATCATTTAGTTTATCTCATTTTTGTGTCAATAAAATACCATCTTACTTCCTCATACTTACTACTTTGTACTTTTACATGAGTAATACTATTTTGAAGAGCATTTCTTTCCACCACTGCACAGCTCCCCATGAAATCTTAAAGAGGCTCGGCACGGCAATCCCAACAGATCTTCCTAATGTTTTGCATAGCAGTGAAAAATGACTCAACAAGGCATTGCAATATGTATTTTTAACAAGTCGTTTTATTTGAATTTTCTTACAAAACAATTCCCCCAATAAACCAGAACACACAAAATGCATAAAGAAAACTGTACAGTCAGATTTGAACAATGATATCTACAACAGTGGATTTCCTATCGCGCTCTGCAGCCCAGCCCACAACGAGAGCGGGTCAAGAGGGTTTTTAGCAACATAGCAAGCGTCGCAGTCTGTCTTACTTGCTCGTCCTTGGCTACAGTAGCAATGTCGTAAGCTGAACCAAACCTCAGTAGACACAAGCGGACATTGAGTGACGGAAAGTGACAACAAACAACTTTGACAGAAAGGGCTCTGAATGATACTTGAAGATCTATTTTTCGTACATGCACGTTTGCAGCTGTCCGCATTTAGCCGTACTGTTGATTGGGGAGTGACTTGACAAAGCATTAGAGCCGTCTATATGATTACAGTGACAAAACAGGGCTACCGATTGGACGATAAATAAAATAAATACTTCTCTCCTCAGTGCAACAGTGGTCTAAGAAAACAGCTTGAACATTTTAAAAAATTAAACGTTCTCTTTATGCCAGAACTCATGGCATATTAGCAGCAAATGCTCAATAACGAACAATAATGACAATTTGTATATTTCTCTCTTGATATATTCATGTAATTGTCTTTGTACACAGTTGTTCTCTACCCTACACATTGCATTGCTTTAGGGAGGTACAGGCACGACAACATATTAAGAGTATATTTACCAGGCTGGTGTTTGTGAATGGGCAGATTCTTGAGTTATTGTTTAGAAAAGTTACAAAGAAATGACTGTGGTCACCGTGGGTCTTTGTGGTTATAATAATCTTAATCTAAAGGATATAGATACAGTCGGCAACACATCATAGTGTTGAGTTTGGTCTGCTGTGGGTGAAAAAAAAAGAGAAACACAACTTTTCCCCTCTTTTAAGATGTTTTTTGACAGATTATTATGTGTATTTCAAGCACAACCAATTCCCATCGAGTCATAATTGAGCCTGTCAGACGCTGCTGACGCGGCATTACCTCGGAAAAGTAGACAGATTGTTCTATCGATGTGAAAATACAGCCGGCAGAAGCAGCATCGAGGTAGCATGTAACTGTGTAGCTACCGTTTGTAATCTTAGATATTTATGCAAATTTCGGCTGTAGGAACACTTTATTCAGCTTCATGTCTCGTGTCTATTTGGCACAGTGTAACTCCCAAACTCTGCGTTTGCTCTTCAAGTTGTTGAACTGTAGCTCTACATTAAAATGAATGGTTTATTTTACCTTAAGGGAGGTACCAACCATCCAGTATCTATACTTTTTTCAGATAAAAATGTCATGTATTAGAACAGAGAAAAAAATTAACTTAATCACTGCATTGAGAGATGTCATTTTGACTTAGATGTGGCTCCATCTACTGGCCGTAGAGGCAATTACACACATGTAAATATATACCCACAATGCACAGCAGCATGCGGTGGATCTGACAAAGTTGTAGTTATCGTGATTAGACGGAAGAAATGTTCAGAGCAAGTCTCGCAATGATTTAAGGACTTAAAACAGCAAAATATTCTGGGATACGTGATGTCAGCATCATCTACGTCACCCGTAGAAGGAGTTCAGAACGCAGTGTTGGAGACGGAGAGGATTTTCAAACAAGCATTCAATAAACAAATGTGAACTGAGCTAAATGATACTCCATGGAGATAGTGACGCTACCAGGCCAAGTTACAGATCAGATCTGTGTAAAGGCAAGTCCGCTCATAGCAAGAAAGTCGTTTTTTAAGGTATTTGTTTATGAATTATAAACACCTGCAATCAAAGTGCAAGATAGATACGATTAATGCCATACTGTGGAGCATTCCAAAGCAACGACCACAGAGGCCGTGGATGAACCTAAACAAACATGGTAGCGCTGATGAACGTATTCCTCGGCTTATTTAAAACGTGAACATAGAAGCGCTTTGTGCATTTGCGGACACGGAAGAAGTCTGTGTTTTTCTCTCAACTGGATTTAACAACAGTTTGATTTCTCGGCTTCTTCCTCCGTTGTAATGCTGCGGCCACTCAGCTTCCACTGTTCGTCATAACGTTACGCATTTTCCCGACGGCTTTTGGCAATAGACTCAACAGATTGATATAAACATGTAGAGCTCAGTTCAGAGAGATGCACATATTAATCTGGCGTGGATAGTAAGGATAGTAAGAAGAGCTTTCAAGAGAGAAAAAAGTAGTCTAGTACTCAAATAATAAGCAGTAGGTTTCTGTATGTATGACATGTTTATAAGGCATGAATCACTTAAGCTATGTGATGCAGGAGAAAGAATATAAATGGTCAATCAATACATTTTTCAAAACCTGTGAAAGGTTATGAAAATGGTATATTTCTTGCTGATTTAGAGATAAAAGAGGATTTCTCCTTGGTGCATAATGTAATCCATTTTAATATCCAACATTGTAAAGCTGTTCAGCACAGTTTACAAATCAGCAACACAACTTACCTGAACGTATTTCCTATTTACTTCTATAGAGCTTAATGGAAAAGCCATAATGCCCCTGGCAGATGGTCGCAGATAGTGAAAGCCGGAAATTACAAGGCATTTATTTTTAGTTATAGTCTAGCTCCCGAGGCATAGAGTCTGACAATGCAACATAATAAAGTAGAAAGCTATTAACCAAAGAGAGGGGCCCCATTAAAACTCGACTTTTAAGGGCCATCGAGTCCTTTGACCAAGCTTCGTGTTCAGACGGAGAGCCAAGCGTAGCAGTGAAGAGCATCAAGACTACACGAGCGGTAATTCTTCTAACATTATGACATCTACAGAGAGGCAGCCGAGCCATCTCCGCTAATGGATCATCATTACGGTGGTTAGCGCAAATGGCAAGCATAAATTACACGCTGCACAGAACGGACGGAGAATGTGTGTCTTTTGATAGATGGGCTGCTGGTGTTTGAAAGATTGCAAAAGTAGGTACACAGTGTAAGAATAAACAGGCCTGTACAATGTGTTTTTGCAGAGAGTTTCACGATCAAGTCTTCCTCAAAACTGGAAGATTGGAAATACATTATGTATTAATAGAGCGAACCCCAAATTGGAAAAAAAAAGTTGGGACACTGTAAACTGAAGGGGTTGTTTTTCAATCAATCAATCAATCAATCAATCAATCAATCAATCAATCAATCAATCAATCAATCAATCTAGCTTTATTTGTCCCCGAGGGATAATTCAAGCAGAGCTGAAAATCTAGTTGTTTTTTGTCACATTTACCTCATCTTTCAGAAAGTTCAATCATAAAGCTGGTCCCAAACTTGAGGAATAGTCACGTTAGACAACAAGAATTAAAGGAAATAAAAGATATCACTGTTGTTTTGTCACAGTCACAGTAATCCTTATATAATTTAACGAATAATTGTTAATTCGTGACGCTTTTTCTCAAAATATTTGTCACACTAACACTTGATATCTTGATGCCTCAGTGCAGCTCATGAAGCCTATAAGAGTCAGCAGATCACTGTCTCAGGGTAGTTTGAGGAGAGTAATAGTCGTCAGGACAAAGCGTCCCTCATCTGTGTCCTACATCACTGCCAGCGTCCAGGGAGAGAATGTGAACTCTGGAGACACAACATAAACCTCACTCTTACTCCACTCTGTTGTTTCAGTTGATGATGAGACAGGTCTTTTCTGGGAGTTTTTCAAATGCCTGTTTTTTATTGTTTTATTTATTTAGTTTAGTTATTAGTTCATAAAATGGGCTACTAGTACCAATACTAATGGTAGCACAGTAGTTTGCAAAAGTAAACAATTTAAATATATTGTCGAACACAGGGCTTGTATCATATGAAAGAAAATATGATGCAAGAAAAAGAATAATAACTGACTTCTCTGCAAATGTGTTAAATGGTTGCTTGGATATTGCTACGCTATTGCTGAAAATAAATTAAAAAGGACAATGACACTTGCTGAGTGTTTAAATCTCATTTTAATATTCTAATAGTAATTTAGCCTCATTCTAATTTTGTCATCTGTAATTTTGTCAAAATCATTCATCAAATGATAAATGGTTTATGTCAAGGGGAGGAAAATGTATTCTCTCCATCTTTCCCCAAATCTTCATATTCATGGCCAGGAAGGATTTATTTATGGTACGCAATTGAGACTGAAAACATGGCGTACACAAGTAGAACATAATATGCTCCACATTGACTGGGAATCTAACTTGCAACCCCCTGTTCTGTTCTGTTTTCATTCCACAGTGTCCCAAGGTCTTTTTATAATTGAGGTTGTGAAATGCGCTCCTACTTTCGAACCTGCATTAGACGTTTTCACAAACCTGGGTGACTTTGTGATGAATGGCTCGTCCCGAAATACACTGTAAAGGTCAGAATGATAAGCGCCTGTCGTGTTGTTAATGAGACGATTAGTAAAGGCGGCGAGTGATGCGGACGGATGCTGCGAAACGTGCGGGACAAACACAGTCAAGGCCTCAAGCGCATACCAGACTAACTCGAAAGTCAGCAGTTCAATCCCAGCTCCGACCCGACGCATGCTGTCGTTGAGGCCTTAGGCAAGACACTCCGCCCGCCTTGCCCGTGTGAGAGATAGTCAGAGGTGCCATGTCTGTGGGGGTGGGTGATATGAACAAATATGATCATCTCAATATTTGTTTGCACTGTCCTAATGACGATTCTCTGACATAATGTGCCAAAATGTGTCCGTAAATGTCTTCCTTAAGGTTTAAGTTGTCCAAAAACTAAATAGCAAGTAAAATAAACTACAAAAGTGCAGACATTTTGTACCTTTATTTGGACGATTACACCGCAAGATTCTGTACCTTTTTGTACAATTTAGTTCATTAAATTTATTTTAGTTTTTGTTAGCGCTGGTATACCGAATAGGATTTTTATTGTATCTCCAAAATAATGATGACGAAAGTATTTGATCTAAATCTCTCACATTTACACCAGGTTTATATCGACGTCAAGATGGAGCGTGGTTCAGAACTTGCGTGGTATTTTGTGACTGGCACTACGTCCTGTAATACAGTGTTTCCCAACCAGCGGTACGGGGACCCCAAGGGGTACGAGAGAAATTAGAAAAAAGTGTCATTAGTTGTAATTTTTGCATCTTTTGGAGTATCTTGGATCGTACATATAATTAAAATAAAAAATTATAACAGTAATAATAGACTATATTCGACTAGGAAACCCATCTGTTTGCTCGAAACTCAAGTTAAGAGGTACTCTGAGTGTAAAACAAAGCTTAAGGGTGTGCGTGAGACAAAAAAGGTTGGGAAACGCTGCTGTAATACACTGACATCGGAGCATTGCGGGCGAGAGTCCAGGGGCTGCGCAGGTCTGTGGAAACACAAAGCAACGAGTCTATTTTTCCTTGACACCGCAGCGGCCTGGAGCGGGTTTCGGATAGTTAGGCGAGTTTTCTTGCACAAAATCAGGAGAATTTGCGGTGTGTTGGTCAAATGCGCATCACAGTGCACCGTAGTTGGTGTGACAGCTACAAGTAACCCGCTCAAAATATGTGCCGAACTTGCCTCGTAATCTGTGTCAACCCAGCGTTACTAATGGTGCAGATCCTAGGACAGCTGCGTTGTTGGAGGTGAGAGTGTTTTCGAGCCATAGATCGTAAATATATCTATGGAAAGGATACAGCAAATTCACGGATAAGTCTTGCAAGTCTTCATCAATGCCATTTTTTCTGTGATTTAAATGGTATTTGCATGGGCGTATCCAAAATTGGGACTTGTTATTAGGCTTTCACTGTTGACAGCTGCTAACCGACCATTCAGGCTCTTTGGGTCAACCACGTACAGATACACATGTGCATAAGAAGAACCAGGACGACCTCTGCAGCGTGAGGAGGCGGCGGTACAAGACAAAGGAAAACAAATGTGAAACAGTTTTTAAAGGAGCACATTTACAGACAGAGAGACAGACAAGTGGGGGTGACTAAATATGCAGCACGGGTGAGAACGACCGACACTGTGAAAGATAAAATCAGAAAGCTTTTTACTCTAAAAAAAGTGAACATTGTGCATAGTTCGTAGTTTGTTAATAAAACCCTCTATTTGCTGTGACAACATGGAAGGAAGTGCAGCAATGTACAATTTAAGTGCACATAGATCACTGTTGCACTGAACGCCATTGACACTTTCTCCGTGGCTAATTCACAACTCTTATGTTTTCTCTATTTTTAGTGTTACTTTGATACAATAAACCCAAAATATTCCTCGCGCTCAGTCCTAGGGTTGAGTCCACTTAAATCTTAATAAATTCGTCGCGATCATTCTTTATCCTTTTTCCATTATGTTAGAAATTAACCTGGTTTGTCGTTACTCATACTTCTCCAACCCAAACAACTGTGTTCCCTCTTTTGATGTCCGAAACTTCGCAATGCGGCGTTCTTTGTTTTCCGTTGAGAACGAAAAGCGATTCAGATGAAGGTGTGACCAGGTATTGTCCAAATAATCCACTTGAAACGACAACTCGATTTGACCCGCCCCACGGCCAATCCTCAAGCGATAACGGATGTTTTAGGCTTTTTAACACCTCTACTCTTCCCGACGAAAGATCTCCAAAAAGCAAATCAGTTTCCGTGCGAGATGTTGCCACCACGAGATGCTGGTTGGGCTCCGTGAAAGACGGCTGGAAAACTAAATCGGAAATAGCCAATGGATTGTCCAATTCCTGGTTTAGCTTCAGCTCTCCTTGGAACGAAACAGTTTGAACGATTAACTTTGAATTTTGCATTTCTGGCGTTACGATGAAGCGGCCATCAGGCGAGACGAAAGCTTGTCCGGAAAGGTTCAAATTGGGGCCGATTACCGTGTCCGTAACGCTGTCGACGAGCAGCTGGGGAGGGGCTTTTTTAAAGGTTTTGTGCTGGTTTTGGCACTGGATGAAGTAGTAGCCGCTCAGATGGGTGTAGGCCATGCTTTGGGGGATGCAGCTGTAGTTCTTCAGGCTAATGGTTTTCACTCGATGGAACGTCTCCAGGTCGATTTTGTGCACGGCCGGTTCGTTTTTCAGGAAAAGGAAGGCAAACCTGTAGTGACAAATGTTAGAAGGAAAGTTAAAAGATGTGAAAGCATAAACCAGAGCATGTGACGCCACGAGGCCAACTTCCAGGTCAGATCTGAGGAGAGGCCTATAAAAGATTTTTTTTAAACATTCTTGAAATTTAATAAACGAAAGATTGATGAGTTTAGTGCCATACTGTGGAACATTCTAGGCCAAGCAATAACATCTCCAGAGCAAGAAGAAAAAGTTACATAATGTACCTTTTCAACTTTTACTTACTTAATTACTTACAAAAAGGTAAAGTAAAAGTTAAAGTAAAGTAATCAACATTTGGTCTAACGTAATTCCACAAATCATAAAAAAATACATTCAAAATCTTACTGAGAAATCTATTAAGATCCCTACCTTGCTTGTTCATCTTTTTTCCTAATATGTTTTTCAAGTGGGGCTGCGCAATGTTGGAAAATATTGTGTTCTGTTAAGAAGTATTGTTGCGTAATTGCATTGTATTGTATTGTAGCGTAATTTGAATATACTTTTTGACACAATAATTTCAGTTAACAAGGCTAATTTAGACTGAAAATCATCAATAAAATTCCACTTTTCTCCATGTTTTCATTTCAAAAGAGTACATTTCTGTCAGATGTTGAACCTTGGAAGTAGTAATGATGATTTTTGTGTCAGCCAATATTGCATATTGATACTTTTGCCGCCCTAATTTGAAGTAATACAACCAATGAGGTAAGACTACAGAATAATGAACAGAATTAAGTAAGAAATATCACGGGAGAGGTTTAATGATCTAACGTCTAACTACAATTGGACAGCACTGATGATCTGACAGTTCGGTCTGATCTGTGCAACACTTAGATGGGAGGCTGTGGCTTACCTGACGTGGGTGATGATGAGGTTGGTGGGAGGAATGAAGAAGTCATTGACTCTTTGGAAGGTGGTGCGGATGGCGTGGTGCACTTCGCCCACACTGGCCTGAGGAATCACCTGGAAACACAGCAACACACAGGGTCAAGAACAATCTGGGACCATGGACACTAAAATGGACAGCGATTGAACAGTTTCACAAGTTACGAACAAAACCAGGGATGGATTTGAACAGTTGGAAGATCTGCATGTCAGTCAAACTTAGCAAGCAACTGTGGGGAACAGAAATACTAAATGGTTGGCAGTAAAGGTAATTAAAGATGAAGAAAATAAAATCCTTCTAAAGAAGCACAACCAGGCCAAGAGTTCAGCTGAGTGGAGCTGGTGGAAATGCCCAATTACTATTTGGAATCTGATACCGTATCCAGTATTCCACCAGCACTCTGACCAACGAGCGTCAGAGAGTTTAGTACCTGCTTGGCCTCCTTAGAGCCCGGAGTGAGCAGGTACTAAAAAGTATGTGGTCTTGGTTAATTAGGTCTGGTGGAAATGCCCCACAGGTCTCCATGAAGATGATTTTACCCTAACCCTATGTTCCACAGAATGTCATTAAACTTATCTACTTTCACAGAAACAAGCAGGTGATGCGACTTGGATATTGTTTTCATAAGGTGACAGGATGTGAGTGTCAGTGCCGTGTTGGCTGCCAAAGGTTCAGCTCTGTTCAACGTCACACACAAAATGCTGGACGCAGTCCGCATAGACTTTACATGTAAACAGGACGCTTTGGATGCTTTGGTGTGAATGCAGTCTCAAGTGCATTCAAATGCAGTTCTTGAATTAAGTGCAAGAATAACATGGTTAAAAAATATGATTTGTCATTTAAATTCTAATTATAGATATATATTTTTTGCATCCAGTAAATGCTTGGAAAGCTAAGTATTTTCATTGGCGCTTCATGGTGTAAAAGATGCACTGCTCCTCTGGTACAGTATGTTGATTAAGCTCTTCACCATTTACAGACACCCTCTGTCTCCCCCTCCTGTATATCACGCTCTGATGGAGCTTCTCCTGGACACTACCATCCTTTCTGAATCTGATAAACATCTCCCTTTCGTGACAGCAACGTCAGAAAGGCATCTCCTCTTCTGTCATTGATCGAGTGTTTTGTTTTGGTGATGGTTGTCTGCTCTCGGCTCATCACTCACGTCATGTACAGCTCTGAGTCAGCAGTTTGAGAAGAGCAGGGAGACTAGAGACTCTTGATTAAGACTTAACAACTGATCAAAATCCAATAGGTTGCGTTCACATGACAGCATGACATTGTAGAATATATACTTTGAAACTGAGCTGGAGGACAGCTGGAGGTCAGAACTGTATGGTGGAATTTGCTGTTTAACTGTCAGATTGCAGATTTTTTTTACTTTGTTGTGTGACGTGCTGTTTTTCTCAATTTCTGCAAAGCTCTTGATACAGTCTTATTGACCAAATTTCAGTCTTTTTACTTTTCTTTAATGTCTTTTTTTACTTCTTTAATGGCTACACAAATGCTAATCATATTTGTACAAAAATGTATCAAGTCATATCTGAGCCCCTAAGCTGTAATATTGTCCCACAAGGCAGTGTACTCAGACCTTTACTTTTTCTTCTGGGAGAAATGCAGTTACTAGGGAGAAAACCTAGTAACTGCATTTTTTGTTACTGCTTTGCCTGGAATGCACCACAGTATGAAGCAAGTTATGTAGAAGTGATCCTGTTCACAGTAAGAATTAGTATTTTTTAGCAAAGAAAATACCTGTAATTCAATTAATGCAATATAGTGAAACATTCTCGGAACATCTTCATGGTGAAAAGCAGGTGTCAGACCATTCACCAGAAGTGCACCTTTAAATAGACCTGTAGTATCATCCCTGTGTGTTGGTCTCAGGTGCGTTCGATGCCTGCAGCTTTTTCTTTTGTCATTTTGTGTTCTCATATCCGCACCACAGCAGCCTGCGGGTCCTATTTAGAGTCGTCCAGCTCCTCCCCCCTGCCTCGCTCTCAAACCTGCAGGATTACCTGAGCCTGATTAGCTTTTTGCTCTCAACAACACTCACTTTGCTCCCAAAACCGTCCGTAGCCTCCTTATCTACCACTTTTGCATTCAAATGAGGTGACATTTCCCCAAAACTCCACTGTCTCCTCTTTGAAAATCCATTATTTACAAAGAAATGAATACAGACGACAGGTAATACATTTTAATAGCGTTTCTAGTTGAACAAAGGCCGCCACCCACACACTGGTGTTTAGGGCAGGTAGAAGGAACAGATTTTAATGACTTCGTAAAGGTTCTATATCATGCATTATTCAGGCAACTTTTATAGGTAACTTAATCTTGGTATAGCATCTTGTATAACTTTAAATAATGTAAATGTATGGAAAACAAGTAAAGTCATCTGAGCTGAGACAATACAAAACACCAAAGAACTGTACTTTTTGGTGCACTGACGAGTGGAGCTGTTTGAATAAGGCAAACAACAATAGCTGACTAAATTTGGTTTAGCTGCATATGTTAGCTTTGTAGTTACATTAACGCAAATAGTTTTCAGTGAGTAACTTTTTATAGGTTCCCTAAGACAAAGTAACATTTCAAGTGAATTTACATACCCCATGCAGGTTAAATGACTACTTTCACAAACATGGTTAAAATTATTACATGGAAGATTTTGCCCTAGTTCGACCATTTTAGTCATTAGTTTATAAAATTACTACTTGGATCTGGGATGCATTATGTGACATAGATAGAGGAAATTAAAAACTAAACATGTATTTTAGGTGCCCAGCAATTTAAAGTGAAACAGTGAAATAATATTGTACTCTACTGATACTAAAAAACAAGCTACTATTTTTACATTACAAATGAACTGACCTTGACTTTTGAAGTGAACTGACTTTTTTGTCTGTACAATTTGGATGGAATATTGAAAGCCTGAAACCTGAAAAGCTTTTGTTGCTAAAACCTTTTGCCCACCTTGACTGAGCGATTACACAGAGATTATTCAAGCATTTATTTGTGGCGTTGTCCCTGTGACCCAAATCTATTCTGTGGTTTGATTTGATTACATTTCATAACTATTAATTCCTCCAGAAGCAGCGCAGCATAACCACGCAAAAACTACTGTCAACAAGCCAAATCTATATCTTATCGGTTAAAAGATCCACCTGTTTCCTGTGATATCCGGCTGAATCACTTTTACTTCTAAATGTCAAATACCAAAGTGTCAAAAGTCAGTTTATAAGGTCTGAATAATGCAGAGTGTGAGACCTTTTAGTCATTTTAACTATATTCCTGTTTGCAGTGAAGATAGAAGTTGATGCATGAAGCGTGAGTGTGCCTGCCGTAAACAGGAAGACAAATCCTCTGTCAAACCCACACACTGAGAAGAGAGAGAGAGAGAGGGGGGAGAGAAAAAGAGAAGGGGAAAGGAGAGACAAGATGGAGAGAAAGAGAGAGCGAGAGAGGCAGAGAAAGGGGAAGGAGAGAGGAGAGAAGAAAGACAGAGAGGATGAGTGAGAGAGAGCATAGAGGAGAGAGGGGGAGCAGAGAGAAAGAGAGGGGTGGAGATGTGACAGAGATGGGGTAGAGGGAAAAAAGAGAAAAAGGGAGGGACAGAAGGAAGTAGAGAGAAACTGGAGAGGCGGAAGGGAGGAGAGAGAGAGAGAAGATGACAGAGGGAGGTAAGCGAGGGAGAGGGAAAGGAGAGAGAACAGAGATAAGGGTATGGAGAGAGTAGACATTCGAGACGAGAAAGAGGAAAAGGAGAGAGTCTGAAAAGAGGGAAAGCAGGCGGAGGGAGAAGAGAGAGGTCAACAAAAGAGTGGAGAGAGAAAGGGGGAAAGAGATAAGAGGAGCAAGAGTAGAAAGAGAAGGGAAAGAGAGAGAAAGAAGAAGAAGAGAAAGAAGAGTATACAATAGAAAGGAGGGAGGATGGAGGGAGGAGTGAGAGAAAATGAGAGAGAAAAGAGTGAGGAGAGAGAAGAGAGGTGCGGCGGAGGGAGATGCAGAGAGTAAGAGAGAGGGGGAAGTAGAGAGGTAGCGAGAGAGAACGAGGAGATAGGAGAAACGGAAAAGATAGATAGAGGGGCAAGAGTGAGAGACGGAAAGGAGGAGGCAGGGAGAAAATCTATACGAGGGAGGAGCGAAGGGAGCGGGGACACAGTCAGAGGCAGAAATGAGAGAGAAAGAGCGAGATGGGGGGGTAAGGAGGGAGAAGAGGAGATGCGTGGACATGTCTGGAGTTGACGTGGATAAATGGGTGAGTCAGAGGCCTCGCAGGAACACGATCGTGGAGGGTTTTGTCTGTGTAAAGTTTAACGCAGCAGCTACGCATTCAGTGTGTTCTTTGTTCTGTGGGGAGTCGTGGGACATAGGTTAAAATAAAGAATTGTATCAAGGAGGCTCTACTGTTTTATTTCAGGTAATAAAGTCAAATCGGTCTTGCCCCAGCACAGATTGATTGTAAAAGCAGGTGTCAGATCGTTGAGTCCCGTCTGCAGCTAATTATAGAGCATTGTATTCTCCACTAAGCAAAGTTTTTGTTTGTTAGTTTATTGCTGTGACAGTAAACTCAACTCTGGCTTTTGAAAGGTGTGAAAAGTGCTTACAAACTCATAGGTGAATAATTACGATGCTCAGAATGCATTTGGTCAGTGAGCAATAAGTTTGGCCTTTCTGCAACCAGTTTACAATGAATTGTGTTGTGTTTTTCACATTTCACAAGGAAAAAATCAAGTACAAAACCTTTAAATGGAATTAATCAAAATTCCATATCATATACGGTATATTCTTTCCAGATGTTGGTGAAAATGATTGTTTCTCTGCCCAATAAATACTGACTGGAGAATCGGTTCTGTATTGGAGAGAGAAACTCATTTTCACCAACTTCAACAAACTGAATAGGGACATGTGATATTTCATCTTAAAGCTCAAAAGCTTTAATCTATTTCTAGTAAATCGCCGTGCTAAAGATAGCAAGTAGCGCTGACCTAAATCAGCCAAACTGAGGACATAAACACAATGTCTGACGTAATCTCAGTATACCTAACTTCCAATCTGCACATTTATTTTTGTTGATCAAAACAGTCTGATAGTGATAGCATCATTCACCGCAGCCCTTTTGAGCACTGCATGCAAATAAAACTGTAAAACACAGGCTCAAATACGAATACATTTCACAGAGACCTTTTAGCTGTTCATGTGCCAACTAGAGGAAAAAAAAAATATATATATATATATATATATATAGTGCGAATGTCTAAATAAGAAGAAAAATAAAAGCTATCTGTTGCTTGTTGTCTGCAGAGACACAGGGACAGCAACAGGCAACAAGACGGCCAGCACACAGACCTGCTCGTCTCCATGGAGATGTCATGGATTTTCTGAAATATTACACAATATGGTAATAAGTGCAGCTATTTAAACTGCTTAAAGGAGACATATTAATACAGGAAGTATTGAGCTACAGCATAAGTAGAGCATAAACGTAAACTGTATTATTGATGTAAAACAGCTTAGTTGTAAAAAATGGGATCATCCTGTTCAAAACTGATACAGAATTGATAAGCCCCGCCTTTTCACTGTAACAAGCAGCTGTTTGTCATTTACATGTTTTTCTTTTTGAAAAGTGACTATGTGACATTTTAGAAGCACATGTGTCACTCAAGAGTCATAACTGCTCAAATCAGTACTGGTATGAGGGCGGGGATGTGGGGTAAGTGAAAACAGGAATTTTCTGAGCACTTGATCCTCAGTTGCAGGACAATACAGGATCACTCAAACATGCAGGAATCAATCATAATACAACGAATGATGATGAAACACTGTTGAAACAAGGTTCAATTCTCATTATGATTTTACGGTATTTATAATATGTCCCCTTCTAATTTAAAAATCAGCATTTTTACTGTTAGCTGAGTCACCTCTCCACAGTTCTGACCTGTAACGTGGAGGCATCACCTTATCGTTTCTAAGCAGAAGTTTAATGTCATACTGTGGAACATTCTAGCTAAAGCAATTCACGAGTTTCAGAATAATGAAACTTTTGGACCACTGCAATGGCAAACAAAATATTCATTCATATATATTTGAACGGCAAAAAGTTCTCAAAAATGTTGCTCATAACAAATAGCTGAAACACATGGATATCATCTTCCCGGAGCCAAGAAAGTTAGAAAGTTACATAGAGCACCTTTAACTAGACTCCAAACTCTGAAAGAAAATGTTTTCCAGTTCCAAATTAATGTCAAATTCAATTAAAACCTGTAAAAGTTCTCATCTTCCCACAAACCCAGCTACATCTGTTGCGTTAATTTAGCAACTTCATCTGAGAAAAAAGTGAAAAATAGAAAAAAAATGACATGTATAAATTCAGTCTCTAAAATAGAAAAGGCGTGATCTCACCTCAGCCTCTGCAGAGCGGAGTAAACATAGCCCTGCCCTGTCCCTCAACGCCTCTCCTCTCCTAATGGGACATCCCATAATAAACATGTTTGTGCTCATGCTTGTACAATCCTAGAGTGGTTTAGTCTCCACTGCACACACAAATAAAAACAGAAGCTTTGTGGAGAGGATAAAAAAATTGAAATTATATTTAGGTGTTCAATTTGGGCTATGACGTGTTGAGCAGTAGATTTTCAGTTTCAGAACCATAAAACACAGCCATCATAGTTCAAATATTGAACTATTTTAATATGCTTATAAAGGTTTTTATGTTAATGTGAATCTACCTACAAATGTTTATGATAGGGCTGGGCAATGTGGAAAAAAATGATTGTCATTTTTTCGATTCTATCCTGATTTCTGTTCACTTGGTATTTTCCTATCGCCTCTAAATAGAGCTGCCCAATTTAGGAAAAATTCTGACCAGCACGATTGTGATCAGATTTGCAATTTATGTTTTAATAATGAGATTCTGTTCACATTTTAAACACAATTTTGTCACTTTTTGTCACTTTTAGTCTTATTTTTGTCACGTTCAGTTGTGTTCGTCATATTAAAACACGTCTTTGTCACTTTAAGTTGCATCTTTTTAGTACCATTTTTGTCGCTTTTAGTCACCTTTTGGTGCATTGAGTCCCGTTTGTTGTTCGTAGCCGCGTTTTTGTCGCATTTGAACAATCCAAACTACAGTGTCAGCAGTGCAGTTATTCATATCAAAGCAAGGCACTTTGCTTTTTGTGGAAGACATTATTGCACTTCTGCATCCTTTGTGATTTGCTAATTGCGTCCAATAAAATTGCGACTTTGTGTGGATTTTGTTTAATTGCGTAGCCCTAGCCTATAAGAGGTAAATAAAGTCATCTGCTCAGAGGCTAAACAACAGGATAAAAGGTGTGTTTGAACAGACAGCTGCATTAAAGAGACAAACAGTGAATCATGACTATTTCACAAAAATTGCAGATTGTCACAGGGACAAGCTCACAATTCCATTTTTATTGCCACATCGCCCAGCCCTAGTTTATTTACAGCTAACATGAAATATATAGTGAGGATAAATGTTAATTATTCTGCAAGACTTTTCAAGAATAATGCCGTTTTCATGTGGTGTTGGATACACAACTTTCCGAGCAGAAGTTGCACATGGACACTACAGATGAAACAGATAGTAAAATATTTTGTCTCAAGTGAGCATTAAACTTGGGGGAACTACTGTGAGCAACAAATAAACAGATGCAGAGTAAGTGTTCTCACACACAGGTCGGGTGAACAAACACCGAAAAAATCATCCAACCCGATCAGCCCGACATGCACATGAAAGCAGCATAACACATCATAAGTGACGGCTGGCTGTGGTGGATAATAGCGAGGAAACTTCATATTACAAAGTGATTCTGGACTATGTTTTACCAAATCGAGGGGATACTATGGCAACCCATCGGAAATGTGCTAAAATGAGTCATGGTTGAAGCTGAACTACACAATACAAACAGCACGATCAAATAAAACATCCACTAAAGTGCAGAAATAGCACTTTTTACTCCTATTTGGAAATGTACACTGGACGTTTCTGTTCCGTTTCAGCTCTTTTTTTATAGTTTTAGTAATGAAAATATCTAACCCTAAACTTGATATTCTAATTTTACACAATTCTTCACAATATTGTCCCCTTTGTCAACACAGCTCTCCCATGAAAAACATGTTTATGCCATTTAACGTTGGAATAATTCTTCAGTGATTTTACCGGAGCACGCAAATATAAAAAGCAGACTCTATAACTGCAGTATTATCGTCTTCCCTCTGCTCCTCTCCCCCCTCCCTCACCCTCTCTCTCCCCCGAGACACTGAACCACCACACCTGTGATCATACCTCATTTGTGACGCCAGCGGCACCCAAGGGCCCGACGGGAGAGGGGTGCGGACTGTGGCTGTGCTTTTGGTTCAGCAAATGCTCGGCTTCGTGGAGTAAACAGCCGATTCACAACACCGGCTAATTTACATTCTGAGTGCAGCTGAAACACTGGAGCGGGGCACGAGTGGACAACACCTTCTAAATGCACAATAAAGACCCTGTGCCCAAATTTGAACAGAGTGTAATCAGTTTTACCCCAGTACAGTGTTTTAAAACTACAGTTGTATAAAAGCGATGACATGTTATGCGAATACGCTTTTCTGAGCTTTTATATTATACCAACATTTTCTTCTTATTATTTATTTCCTCACAACATTATAAACATAGCTGGAGTTATATTTTGCTCCATTCAGACTTGTTGAATCTTGTTTTCGTGGTCATCTCCCACTAACTCTCACAAAAACATTTGGTTTCAACTTTCCCAGATTTGTGATCCGTCAGTCTCCTGTGCCATTTTGAGCACTTCTGCCTCAAATCGCCTTCATTAAAACCGTGTACTTGTGTCAACATGTCGAGAGCAAGTTATAGCTTTTGTTTATTTCTCCATGGTAATTCTCTCTGCTGCCAGAAGATGGCACCTTATCCTTAAATTCTTATGAGTGAACGCCCGTCTGACTGAAAGCAATGTGGGATTTTCATTGTATACATTATTTTAAAGAGGCTTTAACTTAACTTTTCTGAGCTTTCTACCAGATTATCACGTTATTCCCTCATCCAAAACATGCCTGAAGTGGTTTTAAATGTAATTCAATGCGACTCGGGGAAAAGTGGCTAGAGTTTGTTTCAGTGAAGGACACCATCGCAGAAAGTGTAGTTTGTTTGTGGCATCATTTTACCGAGGACTATAGCGTCTTCAATAAAAGCATGTTTGCTAATGAACTAACTAAAACAGGGAGTCTAAAGAAGGATTTCCACCCAGCAATAAAGACAAGTTTGGTGAGCTGATGGCTGTGATTCCTGTCATCAGCGTTTGACTATCGCACGGAAATAATTATATTCTCTCCTTGCTAGCGGTTGTGTTTATTATGTTATTATTATTGTTACATTCATAAACTGCGTGTACTTGTGTTATGCCGATGCTGTGGAAGGGGAGGGGCTTAGCATGAGGAGTAGGATTCCGAGCGCCAAAAACAAAACCGAAACTGATTAAACATTTTAACATGTTGTTTTTGGTAAATATATCATTTTAAAACCAACAAAAGGTACTCTATGCTATGTTTTAACAATTAATAACCCATTGTGTAATACTCTCTCTTTAAGTTCTGAGACATGAGATGCCAAAGCAGCTACAATAGCATGTTTAACGGCAATAACAATATAAATAATGCACAATTTGTGTCCTTTAAGGTCAAGTTCAAACCACCATGCACTGTCCCGATGAAATTACGAAGTGTTTATACTGATCGCTAATCTGTATAAACAGATTAGAGTTTCAAACTGAAACTCTGCTTTCAATTTGAGATGTTAATAATGCGTTAGGGTTAGTTTGGACCACTAATAGTTAATGAGATCGGCTTGAAAACCTTAAGCACAGAGCTGTTGATTCACATGATACTTTTAAAGGTAAAAAATATCATCACCTTCTTCATTTGTGCTGGTTTTTGTTTCATGTGGATACACCCAGTGATTACAGAGATATTAACAATAAACCAGGTCAAAGATTTGCTTTTGACAGTGTAAATTCTAGCATAGACTTGTGATCTTTCCTCCAGCTCAATGTTAAATGTTAATGTTAATTCCATGAGGGCAGCGTTTACCTGGAGGGTGGGGTGGGTCCGGTCCAGGTTGCCCCAGGTGAGCACCCACACCTGGTCATGTGACTTGTCGTACTGCAGCTTCACCGGGAACGGGTCTGTGGCCACCACCTGAGGAAGGACAGAGCAGGAAGGTTATATATTTAATTATAGATGTCTATTAGGGCAGCAACTAATGATTATAGTCAACTAGTCAGTGATTATCTATCCAATTAGTCAACTAGTCACACCATTCCTTCTATTGTACAATGAGGTTTTCAAGAATATCTAACCAAAAAAAGGTTGAAATATCAAGACAAGACAAGATTATAGATCATGTTTATTATTCATGTGTATTATCAATGAAAATCAGAAATAGTTTATTCTTTTTTTGCTATTCTGGTGTATTCTGGTGTAATAATGGCACTGTCTTTGTACTTAAAAGTTTGTACAGTCCAGATAACTAATACAATTATCTAAATACCATCATTTTAATGTTGTAGCCCTAATGTTTATTTAAGGTGTTTACTACATCAGTCAAAAAAGGAAGAGTAAAATGTCACTGCAGTCTTGTCAGTTTCACCTTTACTGAAGTAGACCTCCACCTGCTTGTCTCTATGGAGATGGTATACAATGCCTGGGATGTGTGGCATTAAACATATTTATTTCCATGGAAACAAGCCGGTGATGCCACCAGGCAGTGTCACAGTAAGAATGCATGTTTTTCAAGGTTTCTATCAACAAGAAAGACTCCTGCAATTTAATAAATGACTTCAAGGCAGTCATAGAAAACACAAACACATGCTTTCGCTCTTTGAATGTGATGTGTGCAGTTTGGTTTATATTCATTTCACTCACTGTCTTCATTGAGGTGAATCACATCAACAGTATTGGCAGCTCAGTATTGTTGGGGTAAGCACATGTGTAATGAGTAAAGTGTGTTTTGATGTGAGCCGCTCCATTAGTTGCTGTGCTGCACGACCCCGTGACCTTTTTAAAGCCACACTCACTCCATAAACATGTTCTGTTCACTGCAAAACTCAAGAGTGCATCAGTGAGAAAACACACTCATTCTGTCGGTTTTTGTTTATCAATGTTAAACAAATGAAGTCAGCGTTCTTTAAAATATAAATAAAACTAAATGCAGATAGATAAGAATAATGGGGAAATCTAAGATCCGCTATATTAAAGGTTAGTTATATGTGTGCACCACTAAGCAATAGGGTCGTATCACCTAGAAGAACAAAAAAAGTATTACCATAGAAAAGATTTGTTTTCTGAGTATCACCAGATCTAAATCAGGTCTCTAACAGGAGTACAGGAGTAGGGCTGAACCTGTAAGCAGGAATACACCACTTCTGAGGCAATGGTGGATTACTCATAGAAGAGCAAAAATGTGAATAAAATGTGTCCGTGAATCACCAATGGTACACAATTTAAGAAACACTGTGTAAGTTTACTACATGATCACTCAAACATGCAGGATTTCACATAATAAAGGCTGAAATGCTTCTAGATAAAGAATATTCACAATCTTTTTAAACATTTTGATATAATAATGCCTCTATCTATCTCTGTAATAAAAAGTCTATTGGCATATTTTAGAGTGTGTATAGACATAGTGTATAGATAATAAGGCGATAATCAACATACAATCAAGCATTTTTTATAGTCGGCTAGTTACAATTATTGCGGTGAATCATTGTAGCCCTAACTCAAAAGTCAATTTAATATGCCTCCTTTAGATTCAAATGATTATATTCATGTGAAACAATGAAACTGAAGCATGATAATAATAATAATGATACATAGCAATTGTATAACACTTTTCATGACACTCAAACACTGCACTGGTGAGTTTTCAGTGTTTTTTTAAATGGACATTGCTTTAAAGTCAGTTGATTTGTCCATAAGTCTATAAGTCGTGCGTTAAATGTGTACGTAGACAGCGTAGGGTTAAATGGCCGGAGTGGAGCTCATAGTTTTACAGTGTAATTGCTCCTGCTGAGGTGGCATTTGGCTCGGACCGTCCCGGGACCCTGAGCTGGACCTGCCATTAGTGAACACAGCTCTAGGTCTCGCTCCAGTGCACCCCCCTCTCCTCTCTTCTCTCTCCCCCTCTGACCCCCACCTCCCTCTCCTCCGTCCGTAATGGATTGTGTTTTTCCTCTGTGTTGACGCTGCACCAGACGTTGGCTTCAACACTTTAGCCCTCTCGCTCTCTATCCTCGAAACATTTCACTTTTCTTGACTACAGTTTGCCCGCCTCCCTCCCTCTCTCTCCATTTTCAACCATAGCAGGATCAAAATTCAATTGAATTCCTTAAAATTCAGCACTGTTTTTTTGCATCTGCTCCTCTAACCATTCACTCATCATCCACAGCAACATGTTTGGCTTCACCTCTCTCTTCTGTTTCTCCTCCTATTTTTCATCCCTCCTTCTCCATCCCGTTCCATGCTAAGTGTCTATAAACCACTCGAAAATCGCATATGGGATTAAGAACGCTCACTCGCTCTGCTCCACAGTTTCACTCTGGAGACTTCTTCATTTCTGGGATGTGTTTCTTAAGTGTGAAGTCTCGCTTGGATCCAGGGCTCAGCTGGATTTTGGCGGCTTCAATTCTCCAGAGTCAGAGAGAATGTTTTGATAAAATGTTCAATATTTGACTTGCGGATAATTAAACGCTCACATTTAGAAGTGCTATCGCTCGTTTTGACAAATGCTTGCAATTTCACAGCTTACATTTCAACATTTTAGACGTTAAAAACAGCTATGGCAACCCGAGCGCAGGTGTCAAAATGTGTCGTTCATCTGGTCTGGCTTTATGGAAGGCAAACAGATGTCCAAACAATAAGATCTATTTGAGCAGGTTTATTTGAGGCATGCACAAACAAAACATGTGCTCACGATGCCCGTGTGTGCCCATTTATGCAGATTAGGAAAGTCCATGACCAAAGAAACAATGTATTAAATGGCAACATTTATGTTCTAATTGTTCATGGTCCCCTAAAAATGAAAAAAAAAAAAACAATAATTACCAAATTAAATAAGCAACAACTGGAGAATGAATAATATATGCAAAATAAAGACAATAAACACAATATTAACTTATGCGGAAAAACAAATAATAATACAAATATTGTTAACTTGCACAAACGCAGCCCTTCATTTCAGCCTTGTGTAAACCAAATTTAAGTGCCTCCTTCTTTGGCTAAAAGCTGTTATCGTTGTTTTTTGTTAGTGTATGTGATGCCATGTCATGTCACACAGGCGTTTTAACTAGCTTGCTTACAGAATTCCTCTCTGTACAGTTTAGCCATTAGCGCCGCCTGCTGTGGTAGAGACATGGTGTCGGAACATTTTTGTTACCTCCATGAGAAAAAAAAGCTGTTACACAAGGAAGGGCAGAAGAGACATGAAGAGACATGAAGAGCTGTCGCCATGACTCAGCGACGGGGGTGGTGAGGTCAGGAGCCACTGCCGCCATGAGACAAAACACACCTGCAGGTTTGGTTTTGATCAAGAGAAAGCGTTACAGCATGTTTGAAACGTCCAGTCAATCGTGTACACTGTTGGACCTTCTACACACACTTCACACTCCCCACACCTCCACTTCTAAGCCACACATCCCTGAATGGTAAAGATAGTCTTTTTATCCAGCTACAGCTTTATAATCGCACCACTTTGCTCCCTCGGCTTGCTCTTGTCTTTCCCCATCTCTTCAGATGGGCCCGTCCCGCCTCAGGATAAATGAAGCTAACCCAGGGACAGGCCCCGAGGGAAGGGTCTAAACAGCGAGCGGTGCTTCTGAAGATGGATAGTGCATCAGGCAGCACCCACCTGGGCTCCATATTGTTCCACGGGCTTAACATCGCTCGGGGTGCGTTTGATTTATGTCGCCGAGTATGTGGTCTCCATGTTTCTGTGGAACAGCGGGTTTGTGCCCAGTTGGATCCAGTGCAGCTGATGTATAGAGCCAAACTATCTTTTCTTCAATTTCTTTCACTAAATTAGAGCTATTATTGTTTAAAGGTAACCTGCAAAAGCCACTCTGATAAGAGTTTTGAGTCGACTTCTAATCTAAAGCCTCGATCACAATGACCTATACAAATGATTTGTTTGTCCGAATCTTACAGGTTTACGAAACCAGAAGTTCGTAGATGTTCATAGAGGGGAGCAGTTTCTCACAGCCTTCTTAAAGCATTTGTACATCTGCCTTTCAAATCTCAATAACAACTCAAGGTGTTCTGGAGAAAGCAAAGCCGTACAATGATCGTGGAGTTCTTACACTGTTCTTAAGTGCACTGTGCGGTGTCATTATGTCAGTCATACAGATGCATTTTATCGCACGGCCTCTATATGCCCTCTCTATGTGCACCTCGAGGCGCTGTCAAGTCATCCTTACAAATACTGTAAAGACACATAGGTTTACAAAACCGAAAGTCCCCACACGCGCAGAGCAGAGTGACGTCACACACCAACCTGGAAACAATGCCAGCACTGTCAAGCCGCCAGCAAAGTTTAAAAAAAAAATATTGCCTTGGAATGAATGCGTTTTTTAAATGTGGCTGGACTCTGGAATCCAAACCGGGCGGACTGAGGTGAACGCGCTGACATGAGTAAAGCCGTCAAACTGACACTGTCGCTGCGTGCGTAAACTTTGGGGACTCTGGGGAAAAGTTATTAGCCAATGTCTTGGTGAACTGCCTGTCTATTTGATGGCAACAAAACACATTTCATCTGTAGAATGGGTTTACGCTAGGGTTAGGATGAGGAGGAAAACAACACAGCACCAACTTCTTCCTTCCACATTTAAAACACCAGGCCCTCGAGCTTTCAGGTCACGTTTGAAGAGTGTTTTTTGTTTCTGTAAAGAGCGTCACTGACCTGCACCACCTTTTGGGCCTGGAGGTCCACGAGCAGCAGGCGGCTCAGGCTGGGCTGGGTCACATAGATGTACTTATCTCGGACGTTCACCGCAGACGACCACACGCAAGGCTGCGGCTGAGAGGCTTCACCCTGGGGACACATCTCCTCCTGAGAGAAGGCCAAGAGAGAAGGGGGGGCAAGAGAGGGAGAGGGGAGGAAAGGGGGTGAAAGGAGATAGAGGGGAAAGAGATGTGTACAGTTTAGTGAAGGTTCATAGTTCAGACTAAACTAACATGTGAGCTCTTTCTTTTGGTTGGTTGGTTTTATAAGGTTGACATAACAGTAAAGAATTAAAGGGTGCACCATTTAACTACTTTGGCTGGAGGTCTACTATTTGCTTGTCTCCACGGAGATGTAATTGCTTTTACACATCGACTCTGACCCGATCCTCACACTTGTGCGCTTCAGATACGCGTTTAAGACAATCAGTCGTGCGAATGGTGGCCCAATTTTTTAGAACTGGACAACACGCAATTCTTTCTTCACATCCAGTAAGTGTGGACTAACTTAGCAATGAGTGAACTGGAGAAAATGGAAAGAAATCCTTTAACAGTTAAATATTTTAAAGAAATATGCATATATTTGAAGTAAGAGTAAAAAATATCCAAAAAAATATCCACTGTACAAATGAAAGAGTAAAATACAGATAGTTATTATATTAATTTTATTTTTTACTTAAGTGGATAGTACTTTCCACCATTTTGAGCAAATGATAAACTTCAAACTTCAAATCCAGGCTCTTCTCCAAAGTTTTTCCTTTTGTTGGTCTTTTCCAGAGCAAAAAATGCTGTTAGCTGCAGGAGCGGCCCCACAATCGCCTTATAGAGTCAGGATCGATCTCTAATCCAATCACAGAGTCCGTTAAAAACAAAAGCCTTACAGGAACAAGCCACTTTTAACATCTTAAGCCTGTTTGTCCTGTCGAGGGACGTGTCGTGTGTGTGTGTGGACTCGGCTGTTCCTTTCGCAGCACGTTTAATCCAGTTATAGTTCAGAAAGGTGGAGGAAAAACAGAGCTACGAGATGACTTTGATCAAATAGCTGTGAGCGAAGAGTCTAAATTTAAATGTGGGATATTTAGGAAAACAGAAAATAAGATGGTATTGAAAGTGTTTTGCTTGGCAGTTATTTTCAAAGCTGGTTTAAAATCTATTAGGTATGCAGTCGTTTAACACTTCTATGCAGTTTAAAATGATTTATATGAAATATTCAAAGTCCTATCTGCGCCTGCGCAAGTACGGTTGCTCGTCTGTTTGCTCAGCTTCTGTTTGTGCTGTAATTTTCTATTCTATTCTAATTTCCTTTCTAATTTTCTAATCTACAATTTAATTTTCATATAAATGTGCAGAAAATAGGCATTGCTTTCTCCCTCCTTGCTTGATGTAAAGTGCGACAGTAAGGGTTTGCCCGCTAAACAGAAAAAATCCTTGTTACTGTAATGTTATTTGACACAAAACCGCTCACCTGGTCATTTCTTTGTGGTCACTGGTACAAACTGCAGATTAGCTTCAGTAAAGACAACACTACTTCCTGTGTAGTCTATCATCCACAATTTAATAATAACAGCACTCTGACTTCTTTCTCTTCACCTTCATCAAACTAGAAATGCGTTTTAAACACTTTGTCGACTAAAAGCGAGTCCCCCGTCGAGTCCCTGTCCCTAAACAGGAAACAGCTGACTCTAAGGTGCGCGAGCTTTTCTGCACACAACTTTTGGCTCTGCAGAGTTTGCACTTAGAGGATCATGCCATTCTAATCTTATACAATTCTCCTTATGTCTGGGCTCTGTGCTGAATGAAAAAAAAAATGATTAAGACTAAAAAATCCTGTAGTGTGCAAAGACATTAACTTGAGTAACAGATGGTCAGACGTAGCAGTGCCTCCATTTAGCTTCATACATTGAGTTATAATAAGGGCCACAGTGAACGTCGCCATAGTAACCTATAGTGACCTATGTCCAGTTCCAGCTCCATGTTCCACTAAAGAACACACATGAACTAATAGTGTGCTGCACTTTTCAATCTTTGTTTTGTAATAAATGCTTTGATGATTGAACTTTTTTGTGTTTCTAGGTTGATCTACCATGTTTGAAAAAAAAGGCTTTGTTTTTTTAATTTTAGGTTCTAAATTGTTCTTTAATAGTGTCCCTATTGTGCATTGACACACAAACATAAATTAATTTTGCCTCAAATATAGACCACAGGGTTGTTAAGGTGAACATTCATTTTTATATCAGATAATTATGTTCTCTGCATTATTAGTACCACAAATATACCATTCTATTTAAACACTATAATCTTTTATTTTTATTGCCCTGTTTTCTCTTGTCTTTATTCTAACCCAGTGGCTTCATACCACCAGAGAATATCAACGACATCACATGAAAGGTATCAATTCCGACTTCTTACAAATGTACAGGTGAAACCAAACCATTATTTTCATATAGTTTGTATTTCTCGTCCTTACATAAGTGGCCACAATCCTGTCCGTCCTCTTCATGTGCCGTCTGATCTCGCACTCGCTCGGCTGCAACACCGTGATGCCTTCATCCGAGAAAACGTAAAACATGTTTCCCACGCTCAGGCCTGGAAAAACGGAAAACAACGAATGTAAATGTGAATCCAAATCAGTCAAAACTATCACAATCTGCCAGTATGTGACACAAAGCAGGCGTGTTTTCAAAGCAGCGTCTTCAGTGTCGAGAAACATATTGTGCGTGTCAGAGATGTTGATGAGGTAAAGCCTGAAAGCGCGAATGCTGGAGGCTCGGAGCAGAGACAAGCTGATAATGTGGAAGTGTGAGGATGCGCTGCTCAAAAGCATAACAGTGAAGGCTATGACAGCTCGTTACTGCAGAGCTGACAATGATAAACATAGGAGACACATGTAAACAAATTATGTCTGTCGGTGGCACTGGCATTTTAAACAACTCGTCAAAAGTAAAGTGCGGTCCAAGTAAAAGAAGAGCATTTTCAAACAGTGACATGTTTTAAGTTCAGTTTTTGTCAGGATTTAGCCAAATATAATTGTAGATTTAAAGGTGATGCATGGGACTCGATTAATTCTGAAAAAGTGAAAATATTTTGACAAAATTAACACTTTAAGTCCTTTGGAATGACAAAAATACGTTGTGAGGAAGTTATTCAATCAATATTATCTGACAGAGAATAGTTTGCATTTCACAAAAAACATATCGGGTTAAAAAATAATGAATCTTTATTATAATTACCTTCTTCTCTCCATAAGATGTTTGCAACTGCAGCGTGGACCACACCGGAAGCAAGGGAAAGAAAAAGAGAGAAAGAGATGGGGTGGGGAGAGAAAAGGAGAAGAGAAAGATAGAGGGAGAAGAGAGGTAGAGAGACAGAGAGAGAGGAGAAGGGAAAAGTGAGAAGACAGAGAGAGAAAAAGAGAGAGAAAGTGAAGAGAAAGGTAAAGTGAGAGAAAAAGGGGGGGAGAAGAGAAGTTTAAAGGGAGACAGGGAGAAGAGAGAGAGAAAGAGAGACAGAGAAAAGAAATGTAAAGTGAGAAGAGGGAGAGAGAAAAAGAGAGGGGGGAGAGAAGAGAAAGGTAAAGTGAGAGAAAAAGGGGGGGATAAGAGAAGTTTAAAGGGAGACAGGGAGAAGAGAGAGAGAAAGAGAGACAGAGAAAAGAAATGTAAAGTGAGAAGAGGGAGAGAGAAAAACAGAGGGGGGAGAGAAGAGAAAGGTAAAGTGAGAGAAAAAGGGGGGATAAGAGAAGTTTAAAGGGAGACAGGGAGAAGAGAGAGAGAAAGAGAGAGAGAAAGAGAAGGGTAAAGTGAGAAAAGAGAAAAGAAAGGTAAAGTGATAGGAGAGACAGAGAAAAAGAGAGGGGGAGAGAAGAGAAAGTTAAAGGGAGACAGGGAGAAGAGAGATAAAAAAAGATGAGAGAGAGAGCGAAGAGAGAAAGAGAAGAGAAAGGTAAAGGGAAAAGAGTGAAACAGAGAGAGAAAGATAAGGAAAGGAGGAAGATAAATAGAGGAAGAAATAGGGAAATAGTTGAAAGGAAGAAATGAGAGAAGAGGGAGAGAAAGGGAGATGAGAGGAGGGGTAGAGAGAGGACGGCAGATACAAAGAGGGGGACAGGCGAAGAGATACAGAAAAGAAAAGGAGAAGAGCGAGAAAGGAGGACAAGACAGAGGGATAGAGGGAGGAGAGAAAGAGAAGGAAGGAAGGAGGAAAGATGGAGAGAAAGGAGAAGAGGGAGAGAGGGGAATGGGGGAAAAAATGACATGTTGAACATAATTAGTGCATTCCACCCTGAAGCTGCTGTGTACGCGGTGCATTGTTCTGCTTTTTATCCTAAAATGAGCGTTGTCTGGTGTTGGCTCTGATTAGCTCCACTCCACGTCTGATGTAACAGAGTCAAGAGTCTGAAACCAGTGCCTCACATGGATTCATCAAGTGCACTCCACACAAGCACTGCAAATCCAATAAAGTATCAAGAGGTGCTTCAAAATATACATCTGTGAGAGGTACTCTAAACTTTCTATACTGTTAGGAAAGCCACGCAGTTTTAGACTTTTACATAAACCAGAAGATAGTTTTAATATCCACAGCTGAAGTTCTGCAACTATATTACAAAAACTACAGCTACTGTTACACATCACATTCTTATCTTTTTGCGGTCTAC
Organism: Rhinogobius similis; assembly: GCA_019453435.1. Taxonomy (NCBI): domain Eukaryota; kingdom Metazoa; phylum Chordata; class Actinopteri; order Gobiiformes; family Gobiidae; genus Rhinogobius; species Rhinogobius similis. The sequence goes on from CM033637.1 coordinate 11,858,951, forward strand.
ACTGTATTGTGTATTAAAGGAGCGCTATGTAACTTGTCAAACGAGGTCCACCATCTGTTTAAGTTTAAAGTATGTGCTGTATGCATGTTTTTTCGAGTTATTTTTTAATTTAACAATAAAAACTGTAATGGAATAAATGCAAGCAATAGAGAAGTTTAATGCCATGCTGCAGAACATTCAAAGTAAAGCATGACATTTCCATTGAAACAGGAAAGTGGTGGATCCCCCAATCAGAAAAGTTGCATAGAGCTACTTTGAGAAGTCAAATTCTCCCCATGGAGCGGCATTGGGCGGTAGTAGTTCAGTTGGCAGAGAGATTGTCTTCTGACCTGAAAGTTGGCGGTTCAAATCCTGCTCCCGACATAAACATTGAGTGCCTCAAAGTGGAAAAGCGCTGCATAAAAATGTGACCATTTACCATTGTGAGAGCTGATCAGTATATTTCTGGCCCCGGATAACCATTGTACTTTTGTTTGTTTGTTTGTTTACATTTTTTTTTGAATATGCAGGTAGGAAAGGTTTGAATGGTAATCATCTGGAGATTGAGATGTTTCAACTGAGACTTTGTAGTGCTCTAAACTTCATTAGTCGTGCCCCATTACAATTACAGCAGAAACCGCTCAGTCTTTATCGCTCTTTATCCTCATTCTTTATTATTCTCACGTATGGCACATCGTAACATCGTTTTACATGAACCAAAAGTTGTTAAAGTTTATACTTGGTTCTCAAGCTGATTCTCTATCCGAGAGCAGAACGAGCTCCTCACTCTGGGTGGTCAGGTCCCTCGATAAGTTTGTAATAAACCCAAAACAAACGACTCTACCCCCAAAAAATACAGGCCACGGTTTGGGATCATGAAGACGTCTTATACCAGCAGGAGCGCATCGGGCTGTGCAGACTCACGTGTCTTCTTGGCCGAGTCCTCCACAAACAGGGAGGAGATGTCTTCGTCCACGCCCACCTCGTTCTTGGCAATGCAGGTGTAGGCTCCGGTGTCCTCGTACCGCACGCTCCCGATCAGCAGCTCGCTCCCGTTGGCTGAAACAGGAACACGCCAGAGGAGGAGTTATTTATACAAACCACAGAGGAGACGAAACATGCTCTGACAAAGATGTGCTTCAAATGCAGGTTTCAAGACAGCTCTCCCCCACCTGCATGTGCGGAAACATAACATATCCTGTTTTGTGTGCACTTGGGGGCATTATGGAGTTCCTGAATGGATGTTTCGATGCTCAGCAGTAAAATGAAGGACATTGTGGTTGCAGTTCTCCCCAAGATTCATTTGAGGCCATAATCTATTATAACAATGACAATTTTGGTTATTGACGTTACTCCACCGCGCACCTTGGCAGAAGATTTCCATTAGTTTCTATTTTTCCAGGATATTTCTAACAACTTCCTTTTTGGTTCGTGTAAACATAGAAATATTAACCACAACCCACATAAAAAACATTTGTAATTTGACTTCTTTTAGACACAGTTTAATGATTTTTGACTGTTTTTTTGCTTGCTTTGTCTGCTTGCATGCTTTGTTTTTATTATTTTACCGTTGAGACAGGCTCAAAAGATCATTGGAGATTTCACTCATGTGCTCAACCGTTAGTGAAGCTCATGCAGTCTGCAGGAGACACAAGAATCCCCTCAGTATATAATAGCAAACTTGTTCATACCTCAGTCTATTCAATTATTGAACAGCATTGACTGGCTGTGCAGCATGTCGAGCCCGAGTGACTTGTACATTGTTCACGTAGCATGCTGTATGTTCTGTACATTTTGTTTATCTTATGGATTGTACAAATAGCCAATGTTTGGCTTTCTGTTTTAGCATTTGCAGGTGCTTAGGTGGATTTTAAAATCAAGAGCAATGCCCAAAAGATCACAAATTAACTTTTCACTACAAAAAAACACAAACAAAATGTATTTGAGAGATACAAGAATTTACTGCATGGTTGTTTAGCCGCTAGGTTTTCAAGCAGTGTGCCAGGGAACACTAGTGTGCCTTGAGGTTTTCCCAGGTGTGCCTTGAAAAAATGTCATAGTCATGGATTTAAATGAATAATTGACAATTTTAGTGTGTTTTGAGCAACTTCTTCACAAAAAACTGAAAGGTAAACAGCCACCATTGCAAAATGTAAAGAACCAGACACAATGACATACTGTATACAATATTTGCAACGTAAATAACAGGTTTTATGTTTTAGTTGGTGGTGTTCCACAGAATATTTTCCACCAAAAAAGTGTACCATGACTCAAAAAAGGTTGAAAAGCATTGGTTTAGCCTAATTGCTCTTAGTTCTATTTTTATTTATTAGTTTATTTAAAAATCTGATGCACTGAACACAAACTGAGAATGACCTGGGCAGACACAGACTGGGGCGTCTCCCCCCCCAAAAATATTGGTAGAAAACGTTGATATCGGCCAATACTGATATATTGTCCATCCATTTCTGAAACTTGAATCATTTATACTGGTTTTATTGTTTAGCAAAGCGTATTATTATGATTAGTGTGCTTATAATGATGATGATGATGATGATTATTATTATTATGATTAAAGTATGGAACGTTTTGAATGTTGCGATGTCATGTGAACGCAACAAATAAACTCTAAATGAACCTCAAGAAAAGAAAAATGAAGAGGTAGTTTTATTTTGGTGATAAACCGGTCTAACTCTGCTGTAACCCCGGTGGAGTACGGCTATAACACTCTTTTTCCCGCCACGTTGCCTCGTCATTGCTGTTTGCTTCTTTATGCCACTCAGTCACGACATCCAGTGACAAGCTGCCGACCCACCGCGACCAGAGCACGTGGATGTAATTACACCACGGAACCGGCCAGGTTTTCTGATGGCGGCCTTTGAGCCTGGAACCAACAAACCAAATCCAAAGAACCCTAAACAAGAGATGTGAAGTGAACTCAACCACCTGAACCGATCCTCCTGCTCGGGTCGGTTCAGGTAGTTGCCCCCTCTTATAACGGGCAATCAAATCACACCTTTACTGTGCATTTAAAGGACAATAAACTTTGTCGACGTTACCGAACTTAATGAGCTTATTGGAATTGGATCTGAATATTCTATTGAGGATACTTGCGAGTGACCATTTGCACTCTATGTCTTTGTTAATTGTGTTGTTTGTTTCAACTTCATAAAACTTTCTCTCCTCTTTCTCTCCTCTCCTAGAGCCGAACTGTCATCTGATTCAGCACAAATCAATTACTACTTAGCCCCAGCATTGCACTTAACCGTTCCACACACATGCTGCACTTGTCATTCAGCACGATTGAATCATGGGCTGTGAATGAGTTTATGCAGGTCTCAACCTATAAGAGCGCCCGGTTTGTACGATTGTTTGTTTCATAATTAAGAATATCAAAAAGATAAGGTTTATTCATATAAGCCACACAACAGTGCTTCTAATTAAGAGTTGAAACGTCTGAAAGTCTCATATCAGCACTAAACAGAATACAGTTATTATAGAATTTCCATTATTTCAAGCCTTTCAGCGCCAAGTGCAATTACTGGAAAAATAATAATCAATTCACAAATGATGTTATAATAATTAGGTACAGGTCTACAGTCATTTTGTCATTAATGCTTTAACAATACAAACAATAAGAATAATTTGATTAGTCTGTTTATCATTTTTGGGATCTGGGATGTTGCACAAAGTGACATAAATAGCAGTCCAGAGAGACAGCAGTTTCAGCTGCTGTAAAATATGCACTGAATTGAAACATTTTGTGTACATTTAAAAGAACCCTTTTTGACAACCCCATAATAAAGTATTAATGCTGCATTCTAGTCTCAGAGGTCAGATTTTCAGCTCCAACACCGGAACAGCCTTATATCTCAGAATTCTCTCAAAACTTAGGAAATATTTCAGAGCCCTGAGTTCATCCAACATGGCTGCACCCTGGGTTTGGTGAAGTTGAACACCAGGCAGTTAAAACATTATAGTATTGTTACTTTCCGTGTTGTTCCTCTCTCTTGCCTGCTCTGAGCCTCTGCAGTTGCGAATGTGCTGTTGTGCTAATGCTGCTACGAACTGTTGCATTATAAACTGTACATAATAACAGTGAGTGGATAAATTAACTTCATTTGAACCACAGTGTGTCTGACTGCAGCTCTTTCCTAGAGTCATAACAGCACATAAAGTACTGCTCACTGTTTTTCCAACATGACGACTGGAACACAAACCTGGAGAAGAAATGCTGCGAAGCCTGAGTTCCAACCTTTGAGGATAAATGGAGCATAAGTATATATAATAAATATATATATAAAAAATAAAAATCCGACTGAGAGGCATAATATGGGCTGCACAACTGATAAAATGTCTTTGCTTTTTTGATTCATTTTTGTTTTGTTTTACTCAAAAGTATATGCAGTAAAATGGAAACTGAAAGTAGTTTCTCCGTTGCCGCTACTGCGAAGACCTTAGCGAGCTTAATTACGAATGGTAGTTGGAGATATAGGACATTTCAACTCGCCCCACAACAATGCATTTCCTCAACACTTGGACTCAAAAAAGCTTATTTAAGGAAAGAAAGGTCATAATTCAACTGTGTGTGATCCAAAAGTCTGTGTCAGTGATGAATGTGATGTCGCTGCAGTGTTCCTGGTGTTCATCTGCTTTTCTACAACTGTTTACTTGATGTTGTTTTTTGATGCCAGATACGTACAAACTAATTAATAGAATTGCAATCTTTAATATTTTTTGGTTATACTGTCGCAGCTCTTCCACATTTTAGTTTTATTTTGAGGTTTCACAGAAGAAAACGTCATGACTTGCTGTTTTTGCCAATCGCTGCAGTGATGTCAGCCGCATAACATCTATTTAAACGAAAAGAATGAATGATAGATATGTTCACACAACACGAAAGGATAACTATTAAATCTATTTAGCATTTCAACTTCAACATAACTATGCAAATAAGAAAAAATATATGCTTGACAGATTTCTTTGATCTCTCATGATCAGAACCTGCGCGTGTCTTGTTCTTCTCCAATATCTTCTCATAATACCGGCGATCGTGAGTGATTTTAGATGTAACTGAAATGAAAAACATCGTCGCCGTCCTCTCGTGTCTCATCCCTTTCATACGCACCACTACAATCACACAGGCGTCTATAGAAACGCTCGAGAATGAAGGATGGAGTGCACATGACAGGCAGGTGGTCACAACAACAACAATAATGCAGTTCCTCCTATAGAACGCTTTCATCATCAGGAATGACGGCGGGTGGGACGTCCATCAGGCAAAGAACACAGCAACAGCTTTCATCTGCGGCACATACTTGTATCTGTGGAATTGTTTGAAATTGTAGTATGTAATGTCGGACTTGTTACCAAATACATTGCGTTCATTTGATGATAATATAATCTGTGATGGGCAAGGGCCTGTGTACCTCTATGGGGGTCTATGAAAGAAGTCCAAATCCGAAATAGAATCTACAAACGTTGAAGCTTCTCTGTATGAGTTTTGGGATTGGCTCCACAAACCTGCAATATTAATAATCGCATGGTTCTTTCAGCAGAAAACAATCATGCCTTTGAGGTTGAGTAACGGCTCCACTTTCAGAGGCGATCGCGCAAAAATGATTTCACTTTTATTTCCACTGACAGAGAGGACGTTGAACTTTGTGCCAGATTTGTTTCCAGTGATTACAGCGATATTAACCATAAAGCGTGTCAACCAATCTGCAATCTGACAGTTAAGTATCAAATTCTACCATACAATTCTGACCTGATCCAGCTCAGTTTTAAAATATGTCATATCTAGGCTCTCAGTTCTCTGATAATGTTGCGTTTACGTGACCAGATCACAACATCAGCATGCATTTTTTCAGTTTGGACACTTAATGACACTTATCGAGTAAAATTGACTATCGGAGCTTTTAAACATACTACAATTGTTTTCCCTTCTCATTTATGTTGTATTTAGAGTGATTTGTGCATATTTGAGTCATCTTTATTCTCCTGCTGACAAAACACCATTGCTCCTTCAACCAGCGTTTCATCGATGCTCATGATTCCTCACTGCCTGTACAGTTAATTTTGAGATTTTATTTTCTTAAAGTAGAACATTTTTACCTTATTAAACGTCTTTGTAAGTCCTTGTGGTGGGTGTAAATGTATTTTTGTGGCGTTAGAAACCCCTGTCGAATCCCCCTGCTGTCTGAAAAGAGTTCCTGAGGCAAATCTTCGCTCTCTTTTTTATATTTGGCGACATGAAATGTATTTGTATGTGATTGTACTTACTTACTTCAGTAAAAAGGAAGGGTGAAAACATTTTTTAAAACGAAAAAAAGCTTTTTGTATCTTTTTACCGGCAGTGTATTTTCACAAGAGACCTGCAGGGGGAGCTCTGTCGCTGAAGTTCCTTAGTTCTGCTTTAAACGGCAACAAACGAAGGATTCAGAACTACTCGTTTTTGTGAACTGCCGCTCTCCATTGTCACGGCGGAAAGAACGTGGCACTTTGCTGTGATGACGGTTACGGCGACGCATCTGAAAGAGGTTACCTAATTCTATTGACGCAAATAAGGATAACATAAGGAACATACTGAGATTTCAATGGACAAGTTTAGCCTCAAAATATTAGAAATTGTGAAAATGTAGTCTTCTGGCAAATGAAAACTACTCATGTATGTGTACGTGTTGGTAAACCTGGTTGAAACACATAAACACATTTACTTTTTATTTTATCTTTTTAAATAGGTGATTATTATGTGCTCAGTATTTTTGATGAAGGAAAAATCTAGATACTTAGGTTTTCTGGACAGACAGAAATGTTCATTATATCTAAAGATTACATAGGCCTACTACGTCATTAATTATACTCAAACTAAACGCAACTAAACTCACGCAAACTAAAACCATTGTTTGTCATTTCTACACTGGTAATTACATTTTCTATATAGTTCTGAATACTTACGATTCCCACCTGTTTAGATCTGATGTCAGTTAATGAGAAATACATAAGAAAAAAACAAAAATCTAATGGACAAGAAGTTAAACACGTCAAGATGTTAGATTGAATTAACAGTGAAACGTTCATCTTAGCAATTATCTCAAGGTACGTTAGAGACACAGCTTTGTCAACATGTCACTCAAGGAAGACTCCTGCAACGCTGAGCCGATCAGACTAAATGAAAAAAAAGAAAGAAAAGAAAAGGAAAATGTGTTATGATACTTCTCTTTTGCCAGTCGCTGAACTGATGAGATGGAACTGTAAAGAGTCAATAAACCTGAGCTGCAGGACAGACTGTTTAACTGTCAGATTGCAGATTTGTTGACTTGGTTTGCGGGGCCTATTAACATGAAACAAAAACTGGCACAAAGTTCACGTCCTCTATTGCCATCATTCCATACCAAAGACTTACTTAAAAGACACTGAGCCGTAAGATTAACATGGGTTTGTGGAGTCAAGTTCAAAGTGCACATTTCAAATCTGTTCGGGAGCATTAACATTTGAGAGAGGAATTAAATCGGAATTGCTAAACTAATACAAGAATCTATAGTCTAAACTGCAGAGTTACAAAGTTTTCTTTTCCATTACAAAACAGGATATTGTGTTCCTTGCAGAGGACACTGTATTACCAAAATAATTTCAGCCTCTGCTCGAGACAATTTCGTTTTTCCAAGTCTAAATGGTCTATGCATTCTCCGTGTCTCAAAGTACTGTATAAGAGCGCCCATTTCGTGCATTTGTTTGTTCCATAAATAAGAACATTTAAAAGATAAGGTTTATTCATATAAGCCACACCACAATGCTTCTAATTAAGAGTTGTTGTTTTTTTTAATGAAAATGTCTGGAACTCTCATATCAGCACTAAACAGAATACTGTTATTATATTGAACTTTTCATCATTTCAAGCCTTTCAGCGCCAAGTTCAATTACTGAAAAAAATCAATTAGCGCATTATATTAGAAGTAATCATTTGCTATAGGCTGAAGAACATTTTTTCCACGTATCAAACCTGAAAAAAATGTATACAGATCTGAGTTGAAACAAACAATAATGTGATTTTTTTTTTTAACTTATTATTTAATCCATTAAGAAGAAGCTAAAATAACACATTTTGAAGATGGACAATTGGTGTTTCGTCCTTTTAGATTTCACTTTTAAAGCTTAGATCACAAGTCGTATCAGGATTCATGCAGGGACAAAGTTAATACGTCTTTAAAGGGAAATTCAATCTACTTCTCGAGTCTTCATTGTGTTTTAACATAGAGCTACATTAAACGAAGAATCACAACCAAAAACAGTAAAGCGCCCCAGATCAGATCACGTCGATTTGATGGGATTGAAGCATCCAGCCCTGACAACTGCATTATGATGAGCACAAACACAAACGACCCGCCCCATGGTCTGTGCGGTTCTGTGGTTAGTGTCTGCTTTTGACCCGTGTGAATATAAGAGGCTATTACATTGTGGCTAATGACGCACACACACATAAACCTTAACAAGAGAGAGAGACAGACGCGGAGGTAGAGCCGGTCTGTTCTCTGCGTGTCATTAAAAGTCTGTGAACCACATCCAATCTCTTACAAAGTCTGCCATCTGATTGCATGTCGAATTTGAAAATGTGCTACTAATTATCACTACTAAATTCATTGTCTAAATGTCAGTGAAATACGAAAAGTTCATAGTTCAGGGCTACACAACGTTTTTGAAATATTAAAATGTTGTTTACTGGTTTAATAAAGTGATAGTTTAGACCTGGGTTAGTCTTGGTTAATCCTGGTTCAGACTGGCACTTTTGGAGAGCAACGTTGTTAGAGCATTTTGTATTTTATTTTTCTATCTAATATAGCAGTAGTTATTGTATCTCAGATCTTGTAACTCCAACAACGTTCATTATGTCTTCTTTAGTTATATTCACACTTATGTTCTTCTTAAAGACAGTAAATTAAGCGATGTATTTACCTTGATGTTGATGCTTCGGCTGTTTAACTGCGAGCCTCTTCAGAGTTGTCACAGACGTTGGTGACGTGTCACTGATCAGCTGATGTTACTTCCTGAGGCGTGGTCAGCCTGATGGACCTGGCAGGTGGCTCAGACTGACCACGCCTCCTGCCGCCCGGTGGTGTCTGGAGTAGCGTGTCCCATGTGTGGGACAGAAGGACGGCTCCATCGTCTCGGTTGATGCTGTCAGTGCTTCTCTTTTTGATTTCAATCACCTTCTTGATCCAGCGTTTGAACTTGTTCTCTGCTCCAAGGACTCGAGCCCCGTTCCAGTCCATAACGGGTTTTTTTCTTTTGCAGTGGTCTTATGCAACCACTCCCAGTTATGGACTGGGATGGGACTGGAGTCATGTCATGTGGTCAGTTTGACCTGCCAGGTCCATCAGGCTGACCACGTCTCGGGGAGTAACATCAGCTGATAATGACACGTCACCAACACCAGTGACAGCTCTGAAGAGGCTCGCAGTTAAGCAGCCAAAACATGTCTACAAGCTAAATACATCTCCTAATTCATTGTCTTAAAAAAGAACAAGAACAAGTGTGGCTATCTCAGCTCTTGTGTTGGGGATGTTTTGTGCATCCTTATATTAAGTGAAAGTGTCATGTTGTGCACCTTCAGCCAATGGGACACGGCCCTCCACAAAATCCGGCCCTCAGGAAAATGAAAGTGAATAGCTCTGCCATTGTCCACAGTCCGTATGTATTCAACTGTGTAATCCCTCATTTCTTTCTTTAGGAGTGGTCTATGGTAGAAAAGATTTCATCTGGACACATATCATTTAACAGATCATTTTCAATTTGAAAGTCGTGCTTCGTGAACTCAAACTTGCCCACCCCTTGGTCACTAGTTAAGTCTAAAATAAGAATTTCTTTATTAATTAAAAGGCTTGTGCACTATGTAAAGGTTTTGTTTGTCTCTACAAAGATTTTATCTCTTGTCTAGAATGCTCTGCAGTGTTGCTTTAATAATGAGCATTCTGCTGCTGTTGCTGGCGTTAGTGCTGGTGTTGTTGTTGCTGTTGTGCTGTTATTTTCATAGTTTAATCGCATTCTGTGTAACATTCCAGACAAAATAACAACCTCTCCATGGACAAAGTTGTGGATCCTTCACCATAGGTTATGTAGAGCACCTTTAGTGGTGGAGGAAAAATGGTTCCAAACAATACACATACAGTAAACGTTCTATCTATCTGTAATCTAAAATTTATTCAAACCTTGAGGTCTCAATTCTCATACTTGCAATGAAAAGAACATTTTGAGACAGGAGAATAGATTCACGTTCATGGGCATTCAAAAAATGAAACGTTGACCTTATTGAAATCTATTATGTCACCTTTTCCATATGATGATTTTACGTTGATCAAAAGAAATATTTTAATGGAAACATGTGACATAAATGGGATCAACAATTCGTACTTTTTGCGTGTGTGTAACTTCATCTAAATGGCTCAAACCTCGACGAACATTGGGATTTTTAAAAAACACCATGAACACCAGAGTTTGCGCTTGAGGAGAACAAATGTGTGCAGAGTTAATGAAAAACAACGCCACAGGAGAGAGCGACAAAACAGACTCTTCACGAAGAAAGAGCAGTGTTGTCTCCGGAGCTGTGGGGTTTTCCTCGGTGAAAGAGAGACACGGGGAGAGGTGGCTCGGGAAATGTTTACCAGGAGCACACCACGGATTCAAACTGGATAAGGCTTTCATTAGAAGACACACATGCAATGATCAATGCCTGTTGTAGAACTCTTAAAATGTATGAAAATGTTTGAGGTTGAGGTAGAAACATATTGCGAGTTTATAGAAGGGCTGCATAAATAATCAAAATCAATTCAAACGGAGGCAAATTGCAAAGGCTACAATTTCTGAGGCGCAAAAATAGCCTGTTTTAGTCTGCACAAAACCTTTTTAAAACATGTTCTGAAACAAGCGACATAATTGAAAAGAAAGTGACAGAATCGTGACTAAAAGCGACAAAAAAGGACTGAAAGCAACACCAACGCGACTAAAAAAAAAATCAACAAAAGTGACAAAATATGACTGAAAGTGACAAAAAAGGACTGAAAGCAACACCAACGCGACTAAAAATGACTCAAGCTTGAATAAAAGTGACAAAAACGTTTCCAAAAGTGACAGAAAACGCAAACGCATGTGACAAAAACGAGACAAAGTGACAAAAACAGGACTAAAAATGTCAAAAAAACAGACAATAAGCAACAAAAATGTGACTAAAAGTGACAAAAACAACAATCGCAATCCTGGTCAGAAAAATCGTATTAAATATTGTTCCCAAATCGTGCAGCTCTAATGTTTATTTCTAATTTGTAGTTCCGTCTGGTCAGAGATTATAAATTCATTTACTTCTGTGCCAAATATTTTCTCATGTCACTATAATTTTGGTTACTCTTCTCACTGGTAGAAAGGGTTTCAAAAGTAGTTGATTTGCCACCAAAGTCTTCATTTTAGAAGCAAGAATGTATACTCTCCTGAGATAAATTAGTGCTGTCCTAATGGAGGAGTTATAATTGAAACTTGATGTAGAGTGTAAACAATCCTTATGAACAGAAAAGGTGGAGTACAGTATAATCAACCTTCTCTTTACAACAAACCATGGCACAGATCAGACGCTAATCAGATACTTGGGAAGAAGAGGCATTCAGAGAACAATAGGATATAACAACAACTCAAAACTGGGAGGTTCTTATAAAAAAGTTCTTATTTCGAGCAAGGAGTTAAAACTTTACCAGTAGCAGTTTTAGTTTTAAACAGTTCAGATTAAATATAGAAAAGAATGTGAATCCATTTTATTGTATGTTTTGTATGTTTATTTATTAACATTTTTTTTAATGTTTCTTATTTTAAGCTAATTATTAGGAAGTAGAACTTTACAATATGATCATTATTATCATTATTAAGAGTTACAGACTTTCTTCATTGATTGATAATTGAAAAATGTATCATTGGTGACACTTTTTGGCCTCATTAAAGGATGAACAACGACTCAATTCATAGAGAAAAAATAGTTTATTAAGAATGATAACTACTTAACTAATAACGAGTAGTGGAAAGTAACAAAGTACAAAAGTAAATGTACTGTTCTTAAGTAAATTTTTAGGTATCTGTACTTTACCTCAGCACATTTCTGGGCATTTATCTGTCATTTCTACTCCACTACATTTTTGAACTGGATTAAAAAGTAAAAGTATTTTTTTAAGGTTTTAGACCTGCTGAAAAGGCTGAGGGGTTTTATTTTTTAGCACATTAATTGAAACATCTTGCCTGCTTGTGTTTTTGAGCAAACAAAAAGCCTCTACAGAGAAAAACAACCTGGGAAGTTGCCATAACGACCAAAACTCGACAGAATAAATCAATGAAGATTACAATTTGATGTTTTAATTGTTCTCCAAACCGAAAAGAAGTACTAGTTTTACTCTCAAAGTACATGTATTACTTTTACTTAATTATATTTTTAATGTGAAACTTTTACTTTTATTTAAGTTTTTTTTTTTTTTGCTGTTGTATCTGTAATTTTACTTGAGTAACAAAATTGGGTGCTTCAACCCCCACTGCTCATAACCTAACTCTAACTTCTAACCCCTTAATTAAAGAGTTACTCAGCCGAAACCATTCTTAATAAACTATTTGTATATAATGAAATAAGTCTGTGTTCATGCTTTATTAAGACATGAATAAGTGTAGTTATTATAAAGTAAACTGTATTATTTAATGTTTTTATTTGTGCATTTAATACGCCTTCATTGCCATTATGTATTTATGCAATTTGAGTTCAAACTAGACCAGAGCATTTCCACTTTTTACTATATGGAACTCCTTTGTTTCCATTTTTAGTGTAAATACCGTTTCTCTCACATTCGTTTCCTCTCTAATTCCACGGAGGACTACAGTTCCAAACGCCACACTCATTCCCTTTCTCTCTAAACCGTTCGAGGCGGTCCGTTTCCATCGCCTCCGCACACACATTTTATTTCCCCTGTATCTCCGGCCCACAGGTGGCACGTTGGCGCGTCCCTGGCCCCACATGCGACTCACCGATCAGGGAGAGCTGCTTGGAGGAGCGCGGCTGCAGGTCCAGTCCGTTCTTGAGCCACGTGAGCCTGGGATCGGGAATGCCCTCGGCGTGGCAGTGCAGGCTGGCCGACACTCCCGGCTCCTGCGCCTGCGTCTCCGGATAGACCAGGATCACCGGGGGGACTGAGGCGAGAGAGAGGGAGAAACAAACAGAAATAATGAGCGCGGCTTCGTTGGACCGGCGCCGCTCCCGTGGGGGTTCCCGCATCGCCGCAGTGGGCAGAGGAATTTGTATCGCCCGGCAGGACGTTAGCGCAAAACAAGGCTCCAACTGCTGCGGGCGGCGTTATTACACCAGCGTTCAAATATATTCAAAGGGAAGAAGAAAAACACGAGAAAGAAATGGAGAAACTTGCTGTGAGCGGAGGGCACCGGGGAGAGAAGTCCAAAACGCACACCGGGAAATGAAAACACGAGGTAATGGTTTGGGATGGATAAATTCAACACTGTAAACTGGTGTTATGTATTAATCTGACCGGGAGAGCCGTGGATCAGCGCTGGAGCTAAAGCGTGGGGTTTTTGTGCCCTTGAGTAAGACAGTTCACAAACCGATCCAGTTTGAAGTGAAACATGTTGATTGATCACACATTTAGACGACCAGAAAGTGTTATTTTTTATGCAAATGGTTTGGAAATTCAAACTGTTTCACTTGGAGCTTGAATTGCACCCTGAATGAGCTCTGCATTATCAATGTTTGAATGTTTCCTGTCAGTATTGTTTGAGAAGAAGCAATGGGTAAATAGAAAAACGCTTTTATACACTTCAAAGTTATTCTTGGTTCCCGAAGTTTTCTTTCTTCTCATTCACTTTTGCCACAGGGATTAAGACAAATTCAAATATTATGAGTTTAAGAGCATGATGGAGGCAAACCCGCTCTGTGGTGAGTAATGTCCATAACGGCGCTGTTCCCTGCCCAAACACACACATGTAAAACTTAAAAACCAGCAGGATGTTTTAATCACTCAAACAGTTTATAAAGTTTCAGAAAAAGATGTTAAATAAAATTATAGGTCTGGTGCTCATTAGCTGATTAGCCCTGTGGTATACACTCTGAATTAAAGTTCAATTCAAGGCAAGTTAAATTCAGTTAAAAACTGACCGAAATGAGTAGTGTTTATCTTGATTTATTTTTAATTTCTTCAGTTTTGTCCATATTTCAAGTGTGTTCCATTGGCGATCTTATTTAAAGAAAAAAAATAAACTTAAAACAGACCAATACTACTTCACTGCTAACCTGAACAGTCCCAACAGTCGAAATCAAAATCAGAAAGAAAGTTCAATCCACAAATAACTTTTGTGTCCAGTCAGAAATGATCCATGTTTAATCGAGTTTTAATTCCATCCAGGTATATTGTGATGAGTTCAGTTTTAATAGTCATATGTTAAGGGATGTGGCTGTTGCGTATTTGCCGTTAGCCCTTCGTCTTTCTGCTGCTGCACAAGCATTTTACATGGATCGGTAACACTTTAGAATAACTACACATAATCCTGCCTTAATAAAGCATGAAAAAAGTTCATAATTAACAAATAGTTTGTTAAGACTGATTCAGGATTAGTAACTATTTAACTAATAATTCAACCTTAATTCCTAACCCCAACCCTAAACCTAACCCTAACCTTACTTAAGTAGTTACTAAGCCTGAATCATACTTAATAAAATACAATTTGTTCATGATGATTTAAGTTCTTTGTTAATGCCTTGTTAAGGCAAAGGCAAAATAAAGTGTAGTTATTATAAAGTGATCTGTTATTTTCTTCAATTTTCAAAAAAAGTGTTGTGTTATAAGTGCTATTTGTGCTTCGGATTACGCTTTTCGTTACAAGAGTGACTTTGGCTGACTTTGCACACTTATTTTTTAAATTTTGCCGGGTAGTGTACATTATGCTGTAGTAACGTAAAACAAACTCAGCTGAAACATCATTGTGCTGTGTGCTAAAGACGCAGTTTGGTAACGAATGATAATGATTCTATCTGCACTCTTCTCTTTTAAAGCGCTTTATTTTGAAATGATTCTGTGTGTCTTTTTGTGTTTTGTGATTTTAACGCAACTTTTCCTGTTATGTAAAGCACTTTGAATTGCCTTGTGTATGAATTGTGCTCTACAAATAAACTTGCCTTGCCTTGCCTAGATGTGGAGTTTAATTATGTAAAATGGGTCTTAACGGGGGCTTAAGCTCTGAACTGAGTGTTTCAATCGCAGGATCACGGAGCGCGGACACACAGCGAAACAGCATGACAAAACATCTGTCAAATTGTTTTTGCGAAATAAAAATAAACTTAACTTCATATTTTGTATGGTTTTCGTCTTTTGAGGTTAGTCTAGTTACTGGTTGTGTTTTTATCAGTTAAGAGAAATAAAAGTAAATACATATGAACATCTAATACAGTAGAATAATTAAGGTTGCTATAGTCAAGTGGTATAAGTTAACTAACGTATATGGTATGAGTTCACTTCTGGAGTTGTATTCATTTAATCACACACTATAAGTTGTAGTATGTTATAACTTTAAGTAACTAAACTCAACTTCTTATGTAATCAGTTTCCTCATGATTTAAGTGAATTGAACTGGTTGGAGTTTATAGTGTATTTCCAGCTCATTTTAACTTTTCTTCTTATTTAAGATGTTTTTTCCAGTGGAACTCTCAATCACAGCAGCCCGTTGCATGTTCCATAAATCAGTTTTCGACTGAACTAATGTGGTACCTTGTAAGTGTTTTTGTCGGAAAATATAAACTTTCTGTTCCACAGGTTCCAAAGGTTGTTTGGACTCAAACTTATCAATTGGGACAGATTCTCGTGAGTTTGAAAACTCTAACCTCATGACAGCCCAGTTTGCAGCACAATGTTAATGGTATCTAATGGTGAAGACATTCAGCCATAAAATATATCCAATAAAAACTAAATCCAGCTAGACTTAATTAATAATATCCGTAAAGATAATATCCATAACTAGATTACATTATTTAAGACAAATCCTTAATAGCTCTCAGCTTTAATTCTTTTTGTCGGCAAAATTATTACAAAGACTAAAAGTTGGATGAAAAAGAGTGAACGTTACCACTGACTTTTCCTGACTTTGTGATAGACAAACATGACAGTCAACCCATCATGTATAAGTTTATTATGTTGTTTATCATGTTTATTCTCCTACACAAACAAATGAATAGGTCTGTGCTCGGATGCTCCTTCTGCCTCATCAGGTTTAAAATCACACTGTTAGGCTTTGTTAGCGCTAAAGCTAAAGCGAACAGCCCCTGCGCTTAATTCCTCTCTTGGCATTTCTCCAGCGCACTTATCTCACCTGACACAAACCGAATCAGAGTCTTTTCTCCCCCTTCCTGCTCCGGCGGCTTTACCAACACAAAACAGAAATAATCGCATCTTTTGTTCTGGGTAATTGAAAAAGAATAATTTGATTATTTTTTCACTTCCAGCCGGAGACAGGGCATGTGTCTTTGAGCAATTATTTTTCATGTAGGGGGTAGTTTTAATTTGCACATTTTGGGTTTTGTTCAGCATGGAAATAGGGCCGATGTTGCAGTGATTAATATACAGAGCTTTGGCTTGTACGACTGCACGCAAGTTCAGTTACAAGCTAAATGTGCCTAATTACTCAAACATGTGCAAATGACACAAACGAACCCCTAGAGATGCTTTTTGATGAAGAAAACAACATGGACTTCTACCAAACAAAAAAATATTGATAATGAGCATCTTTCCAGACTCTTCCAGTTCAATTCAAGTTTCTATTGGTTTGAAACGAGGATACGACTGTGATGCCCCTGAAAAATCCAAAACAGTGAATTTATCTCATAACAACTGAGCAAACCTGAGACACTGCAGTATTTATAATAAGATAAGATAAGATAAGAGATCCTTTATTTGTCCCACAATGGGGAAATTCCACTGTTGCAACACACAGTTTAGGACAGGAATGAAAGAAATAGGCGCATGCAATAAAATAGGATAAATAAACATGGTCATAAAAAATACAATATAAAGTATAAAGTGCACACTCTCATTTACAGTAAAAATGGTAACTAAAGTGGCTTAAGTGTATTGTTATATACAGTAAGTGACTATAGTGAGGTAAAAGTGTATTAATAGTATGATAAATTATATTGCACATGATTGTAGCGGGTGAATGACACATGTTCAGGGCTAACAGTGTTCATTGTAAAGTCTGACAGCAGCAGGAAGGAAAGACCTGCGAGACCTCTCCTTCACACAGCGAGGGTGAATCAGTCTGTCACTGAAGCTGCTCTCCAGGGCAGACAGAGCGTCCTGCAGGGGGTGGGACTCATGGTCCAGCATAGACGTGAGTTTAGCCAGGACCCTTCTGTCCCCCACCTCACGCACTGAGTCCAGAGCACAGCCCAGGACGGAGCTGGACTTCTTGATGACCTTGTCCAGCTTCTTCCTCTCCCTCTCTGTGATGCTGCTGCTCCAGCAGACCACACACTGCAGCAGGACGGCTGATGCCACCACAGAGTCGTAGAAGGTCCGCATGAGAGGCCCTGACACTCCAAAAGACCTGAGTCTCCTCAGGAGGTAGAGCCGACTCGGACTCTTCCTGTACAGTGCCTGTGTTATGAGTCCAGTCCAGTTTGTGGTTCAGATGAACACCCAGGTACTTGTATGAGTCCACTCTCTCAATGTCCCTTCCCTGGATGTTCACTGGTGAGGGGGCAGTGGAGTGGCGTCTGCGGAAGTCCACCAGCATCTCCTTGGTCTTTCCCGCTGATGAGGAGGTGGTTCTGCTGACATCAGTCCACAAAGTCCTGCAAGTTATTTCTCTGTACTTCCGCGCCATCGCCGTCCGTGATGAGTCCGATGATGGCAGAGTCGCCAGAGAACTTCTGCAGAACACAGCTGTCCGTGGTTGTGTCTGAAGTCCGAGGTGTAGAGGGTGAAGAGGAAGGGCGCTAGGACAGTGCTGCGGCGCCCCACACTGCAGGTCAGACTGTCAGACACACAATCCCGGCTCTCACAAACTGGGGTCTGTTCGTGAGGTAGTCCAGGATCCACTCTGCCAGGTCACAGTCCACACCAGCCGACTCCAGCTTGTCCCTCTCAGCAGCAGCGGCTGGATGGTGCTGGAAGGCGCTGGAGAAATCAAAGAACAGAATTCTCACAGCGCTGCCAGGGTTCTCGAGGTGAGAGAGGGAGCGGTGCAGCAGGAAGATGACGGCATCCTCCACTCCAATGCCAGGCCGGTACGCAAACTGCAGCGGATCCATGGCTGAGCTCACGGTGGAGCGGAGGTGGTCCAGGACCAGCCTCTCCAGTGTCTTCATCAGATGGGACGTGAGAGCCACCGGCCTGAAGCTGCTGAGGTCTTTAGCGCCAAGAGTGTCTTTGGCACTGGTACCACACAGGAGGTCTTCCAAATCTGTGGTACCACTCCTCAGCTTTAGGCTCATGTTGAAGACATGCTCCATAACTCCACACAGTTCATCTGGCGCAGGACTTAAGGAGCCTGGAGCTGATGCCGCCTGGTCCTGCTGCCTTCCTGGTTTTAATCCTCCTCAGCTCTCTCCTCACCCTGTGCTGCTGTGAAGGACAGGGTGGGTGGGGTGACTGTGCGCTGGGGGTTGGTGGCGGGGGATGAGTGGTGAGCTGATGGATCAAGCAGAGGTGTGAAGAGGATCGGGTGTGGGCCATTGTCCAGCCGTGGGGGTGTGGGTTTGCAGCTGTAAGCGGGGGGAGGTGGGTGATTGATCAAATCTCAGAAAGTGAGAATTCAGATCGTTAACTCCACTGAAGGTCCCCCTCTGCCTGGACAGGGGGGCTTGAAACCTGAGATGGTTTTCAGGCCTCCACACTCCCTGGATGTTCTGCTGCTGCAGCTGCTCTTCCATCTTCCTCCTGTAGCTGGCTTCCCCTTGCCTGATCTTCCTCCTCCTCAGCTTCTTCTGCACAGTCCTCAGCTCCTCCTTGTTCCCTAACCTGAACGCTTCTTCTCCTTCAGCAGAGCCTTAATGTCACGGTTAATCCACGGTTTGTTGTTTGGAAAACACCGCACCGTCTGGGAGGGTACAGTGTTTTCATAACAGAAGTTGATGTAGTCCGTGATGCACTCTGTGATGGAGTTGATGTCCTCCCCATGTGGGTCATAAAGTTCTGCCCACACAGTGGTGCTGAAGCAGTCCCTCAGAGCCTCCTCGCTCTCAGCAGACCACCTCCTCACCACACGGGGCACCACTGGCTGCCTGTGCACGATGGGTTCATCGTAGATCCCGCCAGCTCGTCCATCCCGTTGCGGAGAGATCTCACGTTTCCCGTGATGATGACGGGGAGAACAGGTCGGAAGCATCTCTTCTTTTCCCGGAGTTTACGCCCGCCAGCCGTTCTGCCTTCTTCCGCAGCACCTCCGCTGGAATCTCGTGGCCGGTCCCGGGAGACGCACCGCGCCCGCAGCTCCAGCAGCGTCTCCCTGAGTAAACACGCTGCCGGGGGAGGGGGCCAACACACATCGCGCAAAACACGCAATAAAACAACGAAAATAAAGTTGTATCAACGCGGAGTCAACGCGTGTGTGTTAACCCTCACTTCACAGAAAAGGTGTGCAAAAGTTAAAGTATTTACAATAGAAAGAAAGCGAAAAAAGTTGGAAAAAGACGGAGCGTGTTGCAACCAGCAGCCGGCTCTCACCAGCGCCGGAAGTACAAGTATGGACTAATATTAATCATACATGGTTTATTTAAAGGTCCCATAACATGCAAAATCGACTTTTCAGAGGTTTTAACCTTCCTACAGTGCTATTTGGGCCTCGTATGTGTGCCCAAAGTGGTTTTTTGATTGATTCCTGCATGTTTTCGCTAGAGAACTGTCTTTTCCGTCCCCCTCGGCTGAGCAGCAGACGGGGGCTCCTCACTAAGATGACACGGCTTCACTAGGATGACACGGTGTTTAAGCCACGCCTCCAGGAAGCGCGCAGCCGCAAGAATAAAAACAGCTAATGCTAATGCTACACAGTAATTACACGATGGATACGACAGATCGAAGAGTTAGCTTGTCATTTACCAAACGGCAACGTCTGTCGTCAAGGTACTGGAGCACGTCAAACTCCAGGTCAGATCCAGGACGTAGGACTCAGCACGACGCACCGTCAGGACGGATAAAATGTTTATTCAGTGTTTGTGTATCGCTGTTTACCAGAGCACATGGCGCATGCGCACTATCTCCGCTCTAGGCTTCGGCACAGGTTGGGCGGGGGAGGCGCGCGAGTTGGGCGGGGGAGGCAGCCTGCTCTCTGTTCGGGGGGGTCAGATGGGTGTTTTTTGGAAACTGTTATGTTATGGATATTGCACAACGCAAAAAATTATCAACAAAGCCCTTAGAATAGACTGTGTAAAGGGGAAAATAGCAGAATATGGGACCTTTAACTTTACGATAATGAAGAAAATAGATTATTCAGCTTTTAATGAATTCAGTTTGCGACTTTACGCAGTGACCCTTTGTTTCATTCATAATCAGAACTGAACACTGTCAACAAGTCGTGGTGTGAAGGTTTAAAGACCTGTCGCTGCTCTCCTGTTTGTCTCTTTGCTCTCATAACGCACTCTGGGAACAACAAAAAGCAATGTGTTGACAACTGTTAACGACTAGTGACCGTGAAGGGCTTCAACGATTGGTTAAAGAAACATTTAAAACGTACGTCTAGAATAGATCAACAAGTGCTTCAATAAAAATCTCCAAAATGTTGTTCAAAGTATGAGAGTGGATTTCAATTCAACATTCAATATCTCCAATTTTCCATATGATTTAGTGAAATGGCAAAGCATCCTTAGGTGCAGATTTTAACTAATCTTTGCTGTGTTTAATGTTAAGAGAGTAAACTATTAGTTGTACATTCTTTCATGCAGTTTAAGGCTGTAAAATACAGAATGCTATTGGTTTAGGGGGGAAGAGCAAATGCATAATAGCCCCTTTAGAATCAGAAGGTTTATTGTCAGCGAACAAAAATCTCAAACTATGGACTTAATTTGGTGTAAGGTGCAACATAAAACAATGAATAAAACAGTAGCAAAATATATATAAACGAAGGTATGCATAAAATTAACAATAAAATAAAATAAAACAGACTTAGACTATATGCAGAAATGTACAGGTTGCATAGACAGTCCTGGAAATAGACTGTATAATAGATAGCTGCTTTTATAATATTATTGTTTAAGTGGCTAAGTGTGTTCTAAAGTGTTCGTGAGGGTTAGAAACTCAAATAGTCCATGTCCAGGTGAGAAGGGTCCGCTGTGATCCAACCTGCTCGTCCTGGAGACGTACAGGTCCTGGACAGATGGAGGGCTGCAGATCACCTTCTCAGCAGAGGCACAATGCACTGCAGTCTGTGTTTAATGTAGTTTAAAACTGCTATATCTGTCATTAGTAATGGAACTCAACAGTGGCCACTCACTTCAAAGTTCAGAAAGTACATTTCCCATTTATTTTTTCCCTTTTTTCAGAAAAAATTAAAACAAAAAATTAAAGTTTTAAAGCTTGCCCGGGGCTAATCAGCACTGTGCCACAAGGCCAATCATTTTATCATTATCATTTCAAAATCTTTCTGAGTAAATTACCATGTTTTTTGAAACATTTTGCCAAATTCCAACATCATGCAATTATAAGACGTTTTCTTCATTTATTAGATTTTGTCCACCATCTGATAAAAGAGAAAGCTCTTGGGAAGAAAAAATATAAAAAAGAAAGCTATAACCCACTTGTTTTCAGTCAAATGATCCTCTCTGGGATGAATTGGGATCAGTTTATACTCCAAACTCACAATAAAAATAATAAGCCTAAAAGTCCCAAATCTCATTTCCAGTGATATTGGCCTCATCTTTGAAAAAGGACTTTTCAAAACCCAACACATGCTCAATCGACTGCAGCCTGTCAGCTCATTCCTCCAGACTGCAGCTTTACTCCTCTTTATATTTCTTTGAGCTTCTCTTCAGTTCTTTGGGGATGATAGAAGCAGCTGTGTTTTAGTTCTGATTTTAGAGCGAAGGAGGAGAAGTAGGAGGAGAGACTGACCGTTGACCTGCAGCACGTGCGTCTGGGCCAGCTGCTCGTAGCCGTAGGCGTGGCAGCTGTAGTTGCCCATGTGGATGGTGGTCACTTTGGTGATGTACAGGGAGCCGTCGTCTCCGAAGTCCTGAGGGAAGACACGAGGGACAGAAAACAGAGGGGAGTGGGTTAGAAACAGCTTCCTCCGTCGAAAACATAACGGAATTGTTTTCAAGCTTCGTTTTAGCCCGTTTCGTGACTGCTGTTTACGAGGTCCTCTCCCTCTGAGCCTCTCTAAACGCTCGGATTTCGGATTGGTGCCGTCAAAGGTAGGGATCAAAAGCAGAATGATCATTTTAAAGGGGCCAATTTGGATTTCAAGTTCGCAGACACGCAAATCCTTTCCTTTCAATCACTTCTTAAGTCACATAAATGCACTTTCTCTCCGCGCTCTCAATCTACAAACTTCTGCAACACCACCGCAGCAGCAGAAAGACCAGCCTCCTCCGCCGCTTCATCTCCCTCTCTTCCCCATCCGAAAACACAATCCCTAGCTTTTCACACGCAAGCTGCAAGTGCTAAAGTTTATGTAAAGAAAGACAAGTATCAGGCGCTTGGTAAGAAAAAATAAAAAGCCTTTATGTATATCATGTTGTATTCTACATTCTATATTCTTTACTACATGATATACTATTACAAAGCTTTGCACAAACAAGATGGATTTTAGTTTTTAGTCATACTGCAAGGATGTGATTGTGGCAACTACTGTTTTTAACCTGATTTAAACTGTCCGTTGTTAAATCTAAAACATGGCTGAATCAACACCAAACCAGGACTTACGATTAAGGAGACTAGATCTAAACCAAAGCAAAACAAGCTTTCATTTATCAAAAACTGAGGAAGTATTGTCTGGTGTCTTGTTTAGTCCCTTTTTAGCCTTGTTTAGTCTTGTTTTGGACCATATTTCTCTGACAGTATATACCTTGATTATTTTCTGGTTGAACTAGTCTTAAATTTAGTCATTTATATAATTTAGACTTTGTTGATCTTGTTCCGGATCCCAGTATGGTTCTAGTCTTGTTATGAATCGAGTTTAGTCCTGGTTTGATTCTGGTGTTGGTGGTAGGTGGATAAAGACCTGGTTTTGTTCTGGTTTAATCCTGATTTAGTCTGGGTTTAGTCTTGTTTTAGACCATGTTTAGCTATCTTTTATATACCTGGTTTTGTGTCATTTAGGATGCATTCACTTTCACTTACACTTCCAGGACTAAAGTTGAAACTAACCCTGGACTATATCAAGCCAAAATAAGGATTTGAACAGGACCAAACCAAGTCCATACATCAGGACTGAAATCAGCTCAATATAGGACCAAATAACAACAAGTGTAAACGCACCCTAGTCTTGTTATGAGTCGAGTTTAGTCCTGGTTTAGTTCTGGTCTTGGTGGTATTTTCTGAGCTGGAAAAAGTCTGAGAATCTCGAGGTATGAGATGTTGCACCTCTGTGAGCAATTAAAAGTTAAGGCCATGTCTAAACCAGAACTAAAGCTCTGAACTAGAACTAAACCAGGTCCAAACCACCTTTAAGTCAAGCTATAGGTACAAGGAGAGAGGAGACAGTCGCAGCGGGGCAGGATGGCACGACGACAGGGCCGAGGAAGAGTGATGCCCCGACCTGAGCGACCATGAATCACGACTCCCTGCCGAGCCGAGGAGCGCGTGTGGGAATTTGACGCTGCCTCGGCTGAAAAATGGCAAGGGTTAAAAATATCACAGCCATTAGCTTGATAAATGCGGCTGGGTTGTTGTCGCAGCAGCGCGGACTGGCCACTAGGGGGTTGTAGCAGCAGCTTAGGGCGGATTACGGCATTAAATCGTGTCGCTGTCCCTTGCAGTGGCACAGCGGCGTGGCAGATGTCGAGGATGCGGCGCTGTCACGCCGATGAAAACTCAAAAGGACCTTTGGGTTTTTTTCAGGGCGAGTGATGTAATGCGCTCTGACAGCAAAAGGAAGGGGAGGGAATACGTGTCGACAGGAGAATTTAAAGTTTGCTATTTAAATTTAAAGTAGGGTGCAGCTCTAACGGTGCGACACTAGGCTAAGCAAGGACAAGGTTTATCCAATCTGGTTTAGTTCTGGTTTAGATCTGGTATAGTCCTGGAATAGACCTGATCAAGTCCTGGTTTAGAGCTATTCTTTACGTTTTTTCTTGTTATAGATCCGTTTTAAGACCAGGGTTATTTGATTTTAAACCTGGTTTAGTCCTGGTTTGGTTCTGGTTTAGTCTTGCTTTAGTTCTAATTTCTATACATTCTTTGTACAGTTTGGTTTGGTTCTGGATCCGACTTGGTATAGTCCTAGTTAAAACCTGCTTTGGATTAATATTGTTTAGCTCTGGTTTAGTTCTAGTTTTATAAATACATGCTTTTGTTCTATAGAGCTAGTTTTGATTTAGACTTGGTTAAGTCTCACTATAAAGTGTAGTTCTGCTATTTTCTGAGATAGATTAAAAAAGCTATTCTGATTAGGCAATTAAACTGAATTTATATTAAAGTTGGGGCTTAAATTGTCCCAGCAGGTAAATTTGAGGGAACGCTTCTGGCGAAGAGTTTTATAACTTAATAGTTAGGATGTATATCCACAGGGATTAGACCCAGACTAAATGTTGCAGTTAGATATTACTCAAGAGCAAATAATGGGCCCATTCTTTTCTTTTCTTCTGCAGTTTCTCCATTTCTTCAGTCACACAGGCAATGCATACACACACCACATACAAACTAAGACTAAACCCAAAACTAAAGCTGGGCCAAACCAGAACAAATCCAGGACTAGGACAGTGTTACTATCAGCTACATGTCTCACACAATCCCAGCATGCACCACTAAACTGTTTACTCCAGAGGAGGAAATGGGAATGGAGACCCATTTCTCACTACAATTTTATACAATGTATAATGAAAAAACAAGATGATTATTTTGTATTTTATACATTTTTGTTCAGTTTGTTTCCCACTTTCCTGTATGGAGAAATGCACCTATTTTGCATTTTTTTCTGAGAAGCTGTGCTCTGGGAGTTCTATGGGCTCATGTGCAGGTGCAGAACCAGAACAAAACATTATGTACCAGATTTTTCCACCTCAGTTTTAGCTTTAGTTTAGATCAGAGCCTCCAATTAATTTCAGTCGGATGTTAACCTCTGGGTCAATAATGTTCTAAAGTAACTAGCACAAAACACACAGAAAATGGGCTGTGTTTAGGAGAAATCAAGAAAAAAGAGAACAGCCACGGGTCATGGAAGAATAGGTTTGTTCATTCATTCATTCTCTACTGCTTGTTCACGTTAGGAGTCGCGGGTGGCTGGCGCCTATCCCACTGACTTTGGGCCTTAGGAGGGGTACACCCGGGACAGTGGCCGACTTGTAGAATAGGTTTGTACCAGGGCTAAATCAGGACTAAACCAGGTCTGAACTAGGACTAAAGCTAGTCTGAACCATAACTGAAGCTGGATTACATCTAAAATCGGACCGGGTCTAAACAAACAAAAAAAAGATCTGGGACTTAAAGGAACAGTAGTAAATTTGCGAATATCTTAACAATATCGATACAGAGATACTTTGAAAGACCTAGACATTTTTTTTGAAAATTCATCTTCAACTTCATCAACAGTTCTGTTTTCTGTTGTCTTTTTGAACAGACAATGGAGTGACATGTTTTAATAGCCAGCTGACCACGCCCCCTGTCAGCCGCTGGTAGTCATTGGAGAAGTGTGTTATCCATCCTATTTATTGTGTTATTTACTTATTTTAGGTTTACTATTTTATATGTATTTATTTCCAAGTTTTACTCTAGTTCTATTCATTAATTCTCCATATTTATTTGTATATTTATCTATTCTTTTATCCATTTTAAGATCTCCAGTGTTTCCTCTGAGGGGCCCTCTGTACCAGGAGCGGCGGTCGTCTGGTGCTGCTGGGCCCTGGCTCATGGGCCCCTGGTGGAGGTTTGGTGTGGGCCTCGTCTCTCCTCAGGGCTCTGAGTCTGTGTCCTGTGGTTATGGCTGACTCTCTGCTCCTGGTGCAGACGGCTCCTCTGATTGTGCTTCTTCAACCGGTGCATCTGTACTCAGCCTCTAGTATCTTAGAGTATGTGTGTGTATATACGTGTGTAGGTGTGTGTGCTTTGTGTTACATGCTATGTATGAAAAGCGCTTTATAATCAATGTTTGATTTGATTTGTAGCATGTGCGGAAAGTTGGAAAGCTTCTTCGGTTCGATTCAGTGTCCAAGAGCTTTGTTTCCAGATCTCTCTTACTTTTTTGATCCAGTGTTTGTATTTGTTGGACTCTTGGTTAATGTTCCATGTGTTGTTCCAGTGCATCACATGGTATTGTATCAGATCACTGCGTAACATATGTCAAGGTGATAGGTGATAATAGGCTATTGAAGAAACAACTAAACTGTTCCTCAGCTGAAAAGGAAACTTATTATCAAGTCAAGACTATCTTTAGGTGAAAAACAAACAAACATATATAACGTGTAAAAAAATAGGACAGAACTAAACCAGATATACACAAAACTAAGCCAGGTCAAAAGTAGGACTATACCAGGTCTGAGCCAGAACAACACTAGGGACATAAAGCAGTATCAAAACAGACATAAAACCAGGGCTTTAATAGGAATCAACCCGTACTTGACCAACAAGCTAGGCCAGAACCACAGTTACATCGACACAAAACCAGGAATAAAGATCTAAAGCAGAGCTAAACCAAGACTACGAACTAAGACTACATGAAATCAGAGATATACAGGCTTGATCCAAATGGGGACTAAATCAGGTTTAAAATTGGTCTAAACAGTTTTAAATCAGGACCAAAGTAACGGCTGCGGTGCTGCTGTCCTCCTGTGCCTCTGGCTTACGGCCCGTTAACGGTGTGATTCCAACCGTGCGTGTGTGTAACATCCTGAGAGATGGCAGCGCTCCAGATCCCGACTGCGGAGACGAGCCTGAACCAGGGCCCAGAGTCCGGATACATCTCTTCCTCTGCACCTGCCTCAATGTTAGAGCTCAAATCTGTTAAGTATTTATACAATCTGACCATACATCTGACCCAACAGACATGCAAAATATCATAAGATCGCGTAAGTTCCAATCAAATTCCAGTTAACTCAGTCTGTGTCTTCCCCTTTTCTGCACCTCTCGGTTTTTGAAGTTTTTACTTGCCGACAAGGAGGGTCTAAAGACAGGGTTAGTTCTCCATTTGCTTGTTTCCTGTGAACGTTGGTCAACCTGCTCGTCTTGTATTGACTGTCGACTGTTTCAGCCTTCTGTTTGTTGATTTAACCAACAGAAAGCAGTTACGATATCAATTTTGCAAAGTCCTGCGAGAGGACTGTTGTTGAATTTTGGGCTGTACAAAAAGAAAATTGAATTGAATAGAGCATGAAACAAATAGTTCGGGTACGGCGTGTGTCTCTTCCTCTGCACTTGATTGTAAATGCACCAATAGTAAATCAATAAAAAATAAAAATAAATAACCTCCAATTGATTTCTTCTCAGCATTGGCCAAAGTGGCTTGCTGTCCATTGCACCTGTGATTAGAGCGGGGATTTGATCAGGAGCAAAAACACTCATAAACTCACAAATCCTCACATCTCTGGGTTCCTTTATCCTCTCCATAAACAATGAAAAACTCACGACAGTAACAGTGAGGCTGCGCTGCTGATTAAAGCGATTCACTCCCTCGGGCTCTCAACTTGGCGGTCCTGCCTCCACATTTTCACATTCTCAAAAAGGCGCTAATTGACTGACTGTTTCTAATCTGCTGCAACAGCTTTCCAACCGGGAGCCCTCACTGCTATCAATCAAATAGTTATCAAAGACCAATTTCATTTGTCTAGTATCTTTAATTACAACAAATGCTGATTTTGCTGAAGAAACTATAACTATTTTAAATTTACATTCATCACCTGTCTGCTAATAGGACAGACAATAATCGCTCATAGTGAATTTTTGTATTTGTAAACGTAATAAAAGAAAATCTCTGTTTACCACCAGATTGTGCATGTAATGTTAGTAATGATCGTGATGTTATTGTTGATCACAATTATTTTAACCAGGATAATTGTGATACAAAATGTCTGCAATCTCAACAAATAGATCAAGTTATAAACACCATATCCTTTGCCCTATCTCCACCGTAGCAGCAGAACCTTAGCCTCTCCTCTTCTTCACCACCACAGTGTCTAGGCCCCATAGATAATTTCCCAAACACATCTCTCATACGTTCTTCATCACATCACTGACATCTTAACGGTACACCTCCATTCTAAAGGCTGGTACATTTCCATACACTGGCACTAATGTATTTTCAATGGTAGAGTTAACGTTTGTCCCCAAATGTCACATACTATGAAAAAACAGACTTGTTTTGGCACCTGAACCACTCCAGGGTGTATATCACAGTGCCTTCTTAGCAAAGCAACAACAATTTTATGAGAAAAGTGCCCCTTTAAGTTTCTGAATTCAAGTCATCTGAATATGTGTTTTCAGATTGGTTTCTGCAGTGTCACTCACGTTGATGTCCTCCAGGTCTAGGAAGTTGAGCACGATGCCGTTCCTCCTCCAGATGATAGGGGGCCTCAGCGTGCCCTGGATGGCACAGGTCAGCACTGCACTCAAACCCACCGTCACCGTGGAGACGCTGACTCTCTGCTCCTCCGGCAACGTCAGCTGGACCACCTCTGTAAATAAAAACATAAACAACGTCAGCTGGACCACCTCTGTAAATAAAAACATAAACAACGTCAGCTGGACCACCTCTGTAAATAAAAACATAAACGAAAAACATAAATAACGTCAGCTGGACCACCTCTGTAAATAAAAACATAAACAAAAAACATAAATAACGTCACCTGGACCACCTTTGTGAATAACAAGACATTTTTAAAAACCTGGACCATTTTGTAAAGAAAAAAACAAATAGACAAATAAAATAATGAACATAAACAACGTCAGCTAACAAAACAAAAAACAAAAAACAAAAACATAAATAACGTCAGTTGGACTCCTTTTGTAAACAAAAAGACAAATAAAACATAAGCAACGTCATCTGGACCACATCTATAAAAACATAAGAAATGTCACCTGGATCACATCTGTAAATAAAAATAAACAAAAAACAAACAGCGTCACCTGGACTACCTTTGAGAATAACCAAAAAAAAACTTCAGCTGGACCATTTTGTAAAGAAAAAACAAACAGACAAACAAAAACATGACCATAAACTGCGTCAGCTGTACTACGTCTGTATGACAAACAAACAGAAACAAACAATGTCAGATGGACTCCTTTAGTAAACAAAAAGACAAATAAAACATAAACAACAATAGCTCAACCACCTTTGTACACAAACAAACAAAAAGACAAATAAAAACAAACAGAACCTAAACAAAAACTTAAACTTAAACCATCTGACATCCTGCCATTTGACCTACAACCCTCCTCTGCCTCATATCCGCTGCAGCAGCAGAACCATCATCCTCTTCAGCCTCACAATCCCCTCCCACAGAATCAGAAATCACAATAAAAACAAATGTAAAAGTGTACTGGGATTCCATTTAATACAGTAGTGTTGAGCTGTGTTTCCCTTTCTTATCTCAAGTACCCCCAAGCTTTTCCCACACTCCGAGGACTAGGGAGATACTGGCGATATTGTGATATTGTGATAGTAAAATTGTCACTATCGTCGTCATGTTACAATATGAAAAACAGCATGATTACATGAAAAAATAAATGTTTAGCCAGCTCCATCAGATTAAAAAGCACTATTCACTAGAAAGGATTAATAATATTATCATTATTAATACGAAATAATGAGGTACATCACAGAATACAAAGCACAGAATTCTAAAGTCATTATTGTTATTCCTGACATAACTTCAAAATTGCACCTTAGAGTTGCCATGTGTGATCATTTGTATTATTATGGTTCTAAAATATGACACTAATTAAAGGCAGGAGCATATTCCATTGTCAGTCTTGTTATTATGAACATGGATACACAGTTTTGAGCTCTTTTGCAATATCGTGAGCTTCTCCATGATATCTCAAAACATATCGTATCGTGAGATTTGCATATCGTTACATCTCCACCGAGGACCCTCTACCTCGAGTCCTTGTCAAATAAATACGTTTACTATAGTTTATTCTATATTGTATTTTATTGTTTTAACTGTATTGATGTCTAGAATCCCCCATAGTTCTCTACAAAGAACATTTTCCATCTTCAATTACTATTTAATTTCACCCTTTTGAAACATGAAATCTTTCCAAGTACTCCCCGGTCGGTAAACGTTGAGTATTGTAGCTGAGTGAACCCAGCCTCACACTCACACGGGGAGTTTTTAAGCAGGTCGGTATTACATGGATTGTGCTGTTACTGTATTGAAATGGACAATAAGAAATGCAGGGTTTTCTCCACTGTTGTCAATTCTTTTTCTGTCAGTCCTGAATACATTTTAATTACATTCCTTGTTGATCCCGTTCAGGGTTATGCCTCCTTTAGTTCTGGTTTTGACTTGGCTTGGTAGTACATATTTGCATTACACTTTTCATCTGCCTCCATCAAAAGAAAACACCGCAGAAATATCCGCAAATGGAAGGACATGTGAAGCAGGAATGTAGAAAAACGAGAAGGTATAGTACACAAAAGAATACAGTACTATAAAAGCGCACAAGGGCAACATTACTCAAGTACGAAAAGACTTTAAACCGAGCAAAACGTTCAAAGTATTTCAGACATTGACAGATTGATTCAACGCATTTTTGGTCAATGGAAGCTACTGGTTTGAGCTGTGTTTGCTCAAAAAGCCAGGACTTGGAACTCTTGGAAGTAGAAAGTATAGATACCTGCTTTCAAATGTAGTGAGTAAAGTAGATCGAGTACCTTTGTTTACTGCTGTACAATGACAGTAAGACTATGGGAGAGCATCTGACACACACGGCATGAGAAGATGGGAGGGCTTCTGACAGACCTAATGACTAAATGAAGCTGACAGTTCCAGCCAAGCTCTTTACAGCGTACGACCGAGTCTGGGAGCGATAGCGAGGAGATCCCGCGGAGCAGATCGAAGCAGGGCTGAGCGCGAGGAGCAGAGAGGCTGAAAGAGAGGGCCCCGTCTGAGGGCCTCGCTCGGATAAAATACAGAGCCGAATTAGTCAGGCTTCTCCACCAAGAGGGACGTTTGGAAAGACGAGTGCGGGATGGCGGTCTGAGATACAACCTCCCCTCTGTCCACGATACTCTCAGAAGACCTTGGCAGAAATCAAACCAGTCAAACATTCCTGAGGTGCTTAAGAGGAAGGTTGCCGGAGCTCAATAGCCTTTAAAGACCCAAGCTGTAAGAGGAAGGTTTGGGTTATACCTCCTTCAATTTCAGCTCCGGAGAGTCTTGGGGGTTTTCAGATTCTAAAATGTGAAGATATCCACCAGATGAGGAGGCAAGAGCCAAATATTGAACCTGATCATTTCTATATGTGATTAGACTCAAACATTTGCTGAAATATCTGCCCAAAAGTCTGTGTTTTAACTATATTTGTAACGCTTTAAAAGAAGGTTTCTTAGTAAACTAGTTATAAGCCATTAATGAGCACTAGTTATTAGTTCATAAGCTCTATTCTCTCTGCTCTCTTCAGCATGTATCGCTGAATATAGTTTAAAAAGCATCGTATTCATGCTCCTACAAACATTTTGCGCATAGTTTAATAACACACTTTTTTGTTAATAGCTTTATGACATGTATATGTTATAAGCCATCTACAAATGTTAGTAATTGTGGAAGTGCTTATGAATACAAAACTTGAGCTTATTAATGCCTTATGAATAGTTTACTAAGGAACTTTATTTTAAACCTCAATTTTTTTTGCCCCCAGTTCAGTTCTCTCAAAGTAAGACAGACAAGTAAACATGTTTCTTAAGGTATTTTTAACCCTGTAACTCAATAAATGCAAGATGGGAAATGTATACTGTGGAACATTCTGGGCAAAGCAATGACTGTCCGTGGTCGAGATGGTTCACCAGAAAAATTTTACTTTAATTTTACTGTTATGTATCTATCTGCAACCTGTGATTAAATGAATGTTAGGAGCTTTTATTGACAGTTAAATTTGCTCAATTCCTTGATGCCCCTGAATGTCTCTGTTCGCTGCTATTTGGCTTTTTAATCTTCATGAACTGAATGTTTTTTCAGCCACAAAAATATGCCTCAAAGAAGAATATTTGGCATCTCATAATGAAAGAGAACACAAACATTCGGAACGTATCTTAAAAATACGACAATGGAGGGGGAATTGAATAACGTCTGTGGAGGAAGGAGGGCGCTTGGAGAAGACGCAGAGTGTAATAGAAAGAGCAAAAGGCAGATTAAAGAACAGAAAATGCAGGGCGCAATCTGTCACAGGGGAACTGAAAAGAGGAACCACGAGGAGAAAATCCGAGGGAGGACACTGAATGTGGCGCACATTTGGGAATCACTAACAGGAGAGGGAAAAGTCGCCCCTGCGCTCCGAGAGAAGTGAGACATCAGGAGTAAAAGAGACGAGCGGCGACCGAGGAGTAAAGACAAAGAGAGATCGAGTCATATTGTCAAACTGTGAAACTGTCAAAATGTTACCTGCCAGTTGTAGCCACTCATTTTAGTCAAAAAAAAGTTTGCAAAGAAAGTTTCATGACGTTTATTATAACAAATCATACGTAATCGCACTAAATATTACACAAAAGTCAGTTGACCTCGATGTTTCTCTGTTTGCTCAGGTTTATTAGCAGTTAAAAGCAAAAAATATACATGTTTCAAGTAGTCTGTTGAGGACTGAAACAAATTAAACTAAGAATAAATCCATATTATGCATATTTTCTGCAGAATCGGTATTTGCAAATTGCTTTACAGTAACACGAAGACTCTGTGCGACTCCACTCAACGGATCACATTCTTTTTGAAGTGCATAATGACGGGTTTTCATTTCTTTGTGTGGTGGGATACGTGTTCATCATAGTTTTATGAGTCATTTTGAGAGGTAAAGTTCTAAAAAGGAATCTCTCTCTGTCATCAATACACAAAACTCCATCCAAAATGCAGCGACAAATTACGCACACACAGGGAACACTATCTGAAAAATAAAGGGTTTGTCATATTTTATTTCTATAACTATTGTGTAAATTTAACAAGTTTAGAGCCTTGTTGATAGTGGCTGAAAATAGGGTTGCATTATTTTAGTATAGTAGACTGATTTACACCTTGAGCTCCGTTGAATACTGCACTATCTATGAGAATATAAGTGTAAACTCGAAAAAGTTCAGAGAAAAGCAGCACATTTTGTAACTTCTGACCACATCTAGTCCTCCAGACAAGAATCAGACCTTAAAACCCAACACGACCCAGTAGAAAAGTCTGTGTGGATATGATAAACACTTTGATGTGGCAAAGAAGAGCTAAAACTACAACAACAACAAGCACAAACGTATTTCTGCATAATATTCCTATAATAACAATAGGACAGGTTTGAAAATGAGTGAAAGAAATGAGTCAGACGACAGAAAAGCCCTCCTGGTTTGATCCCTGCGCTTCACATGTCGCCAACACTTCTGTTTAGATTGTGATAAAGAATATTGCATTATCGCTCACCTATTAGGCCATCCGAAAAAGAAAAAACATAAAATTGAACACCACATAAAAAGTACGTTTGACACAAAGTTGGCTTCTAAGTTTGCAGAAATGGTTTGACTTTGAACGAGCGCGCACAGAAGCCCGGTAAACAATATTTTCTTTTACAAGAGAGATGAAATTTATATTTTACTTTTAAATCAATACGAGCCCAAAATATCCTGCTCCTCTCGCTCCCTCGACAGACTCTCGCACCTCTGATTTCCCAAAAGGAGAGCAGACTTTCTTCAGAAATAATTGGAATTTCTCTCTCTAAATAATTCAATGGAGGAATGAGAACCAGAGTCTGTTTACTTTGTGGTAGACGGCTCTTCTCTCAATACGGCGGGAACATTTTGTGGGAGATTTTATCAGCTGTAGTTTTTGACCAGATTTACAGAGCAGTGATACTGGAGAAATCGGTGTGCATAATGTGAGCTGGAGAGGCTGGGTTTTGTCTCTCAACGCAATATGTTTATTTATACGGAGAAATACAGAGTCGTTTCCAGGGTTACAGATCAGAATTTGAGTCAATTAACTGGCCTAAGTCTAGGATACAGTTAGTGGGAGATTTTGGAGAGTTAAATCTGCCTTTTTACAATGAATACAATGGTTTGTTTTTGCATAATTCCGTGCTGTTGCAGTGCAGGTTTGGTTTGATACGAATGCTGAATAGTTTTGAATGCTTTAGCCACGCCTCCTTTTAAGTCAGGCCTAGTCATTTGATATTTTTACTATGCAGTTGTTGTGTATATGTTATGATATTACCAAAAACCTCCAGATATATTATACTTGTGGTTTTTTTTGTAAGAAATTCTTATTAACCAAAAACAGAAAGTCCTTACTGAACTCAAAAATAAATAATGGCAATGGGAATCACTTTAAAATACTGAATACTTATGATAAAATGTCTATTCGGTCACATGATCCAATCCGAGTGTATTCTGATTACTTTGAATACTTTCACGTTTAAAGGGGCTGTATCTAATTTTTACTCTTATCAGTGTTTCGCATGAATAAAGACTACGGTGGCCCCCATAGTCTATTTTTAGCCCCCCATAGTCTAAAAACAAGCTAAACAATAAACTGGTATGACAAATAATACTTTTTGTTTGTTATATGAACACCATTCAAAAAGTAACCATTTAGATTGAATAGAGATGTATACTGTAATTCAAAAAGATGTCAAATGTACACAGAAACGCAGAGATTCTGAATGGACAACATATAAAATCTTCAGAAGAGACGAGGAGAGAAGTTATGATTCGTATCTCGCTGAAATATATGATAACACTTCAGAACAGACTTAATGGAGATTACCATTTCCGCAGTGGATTTATTTCTTTGTTTATTCGTCTATTTTCTCTAGTTTCTCTGTGACTCGTGGTGCAGGAGGAGCGAGGATTTTGCAGTGAACATCAAGGTCAGTCATTAATGCAGAACACAATGCTCGGGCTGTTGTCATCTTCTGTAAGCTGTGATTGTGGAAGCGCTGTAACAGTGTTTTGAAATCTGGGACCCGGTTTCAAAAAGTGTTGTTTACAGACATGGCCAGCCAAAATGTGTTGCGAAAACACGTGAGCTCTGCATGTAACAGGGCCTCAGTGGCAGTATATTTGTGTAAAAACATGACAGAGGAATCAAACTGTGTCAAATGTGTTGTCTCATTTGTTATGCATTTATTACTCGTTAATTTGAGAAAGAAAAACAGTATAAATTAAGATTCATTTTGTGCATGTATAGCTCTTCTACCTCAAATCCCAGTCAAATTACCATATGAAGGGAGCAGTGTCTTGCCCAAGAACTGACCCAGAGGATGGGGGTTTGAAACTGTGATTTGGAACTCATGTCATTTCCTCATCAAACACATTTAATTTTATGCATGACAATTGTAATGTTGATTTGTTCGTAAATACAATAAAGTATATATTAGAGTTGGGCGATAGGACAAAAAAACTTTTTATTTCATCACAGCGTATACAGATATTTAAATTGTCTTCAAGATTGTCTTTAAGAGATGACTTCTAAAGGTTCACACTTCACTGTGATTTGTTAAATCCGCCAGTCATTCCAATGGTGGAAAGTAACAAAGTACAAAAGTAAAAGTACTGTTCTTAAGTCAATTTCTTCAGTATCTGTGCTTTACTTAAGTCATTTTTACTTTGGATACTTTTTACTTTTACATTTGAGACCAAGTATCTGTACTTTTTACTCCACTACATTTTTAAACCATGACTGAAAAGGAGAAAGTACGTATGTTCATGATGGCATTCTACCTGAAGGTTTAGAGTTCAAGCTCAACAACAAGCAAAGAAAAATATACACATAAAATTAAAGAAATTTATTTGAATGGACCTTTGTTGACCAAAATTAAGCACAGTTCTTTACCAAAATTACGATATTCTCATAATCTGCTTGAAATACTTTTAATTTTTACTCTTAAAGTACATTTTCAAAGCGGTACTTCAACAGGTTTACTTAAAGGTCCCATAACATGCAAAATCGACTTTTCAGAGGTTTTAACCTTCCTACAGTGCTATTTGGGCCTCGTATGTTGTGCCCAAAGTGGTTTTTTGATTGATTCCCGCATGTTTTCGCTAGAGAACTGTCTTTTCCGTCCCCCTCGGGTGAGCAGCAGACGGGGGCTCATCCCATGGATGACGCGGCTTCCCATGGATGACGCGGTGTTTAAGCCATGCCTCCAGGAAGCGCGCAGCCGCAAGAATTAAAAACAGCTAATGCTAATGCTACACAGTAATTACACGATGGATACGACAGATCGAAGAGTTAGCTTGTTATTTACCAAACGGCAACGTCCGTCGTCGAGGTATTGGAGCACGTCAAACTCCAGGTCAGATCCAGGACGTAGGACTCAGCACGACGCACCGTCAGGACGGATAAAAGGTTTATTCCTGTGTTTGTGTATTGCTGTTTACCGGAGCACACGGCGCATGCGCACTATCTCCGCTCTAGGCTTCGGCACGAGTTGGGCGGGGGAGGCGCGCGAGTTGGGCGGGGGAGGCAGCCTGCTCTCTGTTCGGGGGGGTCAGATCTCAGAGTGAGCCGTTTGCTTTTGCAAGGAGGGGGGCCAGTCCAAGAGATGGGTGTTTTTTGGAAACTGTTATGTTATGGATATTGTACAACGCAAAATTTTATCAACAAAGCCCTTAGAATAGACTGTGTAAAGGGCAAAATAGCAGAATATGGGACCTTTAAGTAGATTTTTAATGTGATACTTTTTCTTTTACTTGAGTAATTCTTTGCACACATATCTGTACTTTTACTTGAGTAACAAAATTGAGTACTTCTTTCACCATTGTGTCATTCACTCAATGTGGGGTGAGGGGGTGGATCGGCCCTGATAAATAAAAAAATAACTAATGTAAATAAACTTGAACATAAAGCTGCATTAAACAAAGAATCACTGAATCACAAAATTATAATATGACCAAAAAAAAAAAAAAAAAATGGCCACACTTTGGGTTGCCAGATCGTAGGAGTAAAACCCGTTTGTAATCTCTTTATAATGTGATGTGTCCAATCTATGACAGATAATGAACTGCCAGGTTCACTTGTGACTGTAACGACATTTTTCAACCAGCAGTCGCATATTTAACCCCAGCTGCACAAATGATCCTACATCTATAAAGTAAACTGTTAAATAAGTGGTTACCTTCTGAGAGACTCTACAAAGCCCTTTAGAGCAGAAAGGCCTAAGCACAATGCATTAGAAACTATCTCCTCCGAATCTACATCCTTTAACAAATGTTCACATCGATCCAAATCAGCTCCGACAGAAGTGAATGGACCTGTGACTCCCAAACGCAAGATGAACAGACAATCGCTTTCTACAGTGAGGAGAGATACAGCTGAGATAAGACCGGAGAAATGAAGACGCACTCTCTCCACAGAGCCGCGATCGAAGGAAGCGCGGCCGCAGGAAAAGCTACTAAATCAGGCATTATCTGATTGTAACAAAGAGGTTTCTGAGACCAGTATCTGAAACTCCTCGGTGTTATGATTCTGCCACCAGCAAACAACAAAACATGACCTAGGGCTTTCTATTTGCGCGCCTGTCGTGGTCCTAATAAATGTCACCACAAAGCAGCGGAAAGAATCACAAACAGCTATTTTACTAGTGAAATAACAGTTTATATTGGTCTAAATTCATCTAAAAGGTTAAGTTTTCTGCCACTTGGAGAATACTTTCTGCAATCGTAATCTATGGATCCAAAATATTCTACATCATTTAAACCCTATCAGCAGCTTTTCACACTTTTTTGGACGAATACTGTAATAAGGGTAACGTTACTTGAAAATAATGATGCTCAAGTAGAAGTACAAAGTAGTAGTTCAAGATATTACTCAAGGAAGAGTAAAAACAAAGTAATTTACTAATCAATAAGAGTTGGGATGTCATGTAAATAAGGACAAATCGTTAAATATTGCACAAAGATACCCACAAAAATTAGAACATCTACAAGATCTAAACCAGGACCAAAGCATGTCTAGGGCGGGACTAAGCAGGTCTAACCCAGGTCTTCTCCAGGACTAAAGCCCCTCTGAGTTACTGAGGGCAGCAGATCTGGATGTCTTTGCTGTATTGGAAAGAGCAGTGGGATAATTATGCAAACTTATTGATCAGGTGACTGCAAGATAAATGTGCTTTAATAAGTCTGATCAATAAGAGCACCATAAGAGAGAAGGATAGATGTCTCAAAGACCCACGGGAGGAAAAGACAGAGAAGGCCTGGAGCATAAGATGGAGAAAGTAGGGACAGAGGAGGAAAAAGAGAGAAGAAGGAAAATACGAAGAAAACAGGAAGAAAATAAAGAGAAAGCACGGACCACACAAGGAAAGGACTAGGAAAGAATCGACTATGAGAGGAAAAGCATGGAACACAGAAGGAAAAGGAGAAGGCATGGACCAGAGGAGGAAAAGATGGAGAAAACAGGAAGAAAATACAGAGAAAGTATGAACTACAAGAGGAAAAGATGGAGAAAGCATAGACCACAGGGGGAAAAGATGAAGACAACAGGAAGAAAATCCAGAGAAAGTATGAACTGCAACAGGAAAACATGAAGAAAGCATGGACCACAGGGGGAAAAGATGGCGAAAGCATGAATCACAGGAGGAAAAGATGGAGAAAGCATGGACCACAGGGGGAAAAGATGGCGAAAGCATGGATCACAGGAGGAAAAGATGGAGAAAGCATGGACCACAGGAGGAAAAGTCGGACAATGCTTGGACCACAGGTGGGAAAGACGGCAAAAGAACGGATCAAAGGAGGAAAAAATGCGGAAAGCATGGATCAGAGGCAGAAAAGATGAGGAAAGCATGGACCACAGGAGGAATATATGAAGAAAGCATGGACCACAGGAGGAAAATATGAGGAACGCATGGACCAGAGGCGGAAAAGATGAAGAAACCATGGACTACGAAAGGAAAAGTTGGAGAAAACATGGAGTGTGTCATCCCTCACTCATCCACGAGTGATCCAAAAGAGTTCAAAGGTTACACTGTGCACCTTTAACTAGTAGTCTATGCACAATTGCATAAACAACAACAGGTTAGTGCTCTAACTAGCTCCTGATGATTCCAGTGTTCAAATGTAAAGTGAAACAATAAGGAGGGCTAAAAAAGAAGATGCATTCCCAATGTGTTATCAATTACACATTTTCAAAGCACGTCTGATCAAATGTATGTTAAACAGACAAAACACATACACTACATGAATAATTTATACATTTCTTAAACTACTGACTACAAAGATTAAAAGAAAAAAAAAGAAAAAGGTATCATCATATAATGTTAAGATCATACATGGATTTAATTTGAAACCCAGAGATCTTCACAATAAAGCATACTAATGTCTTGTTTCCTTTTAATGTCCAACAGATTGGCTCAGTGCGACTTCATGTGGACGCATCAGCACAGCTCATTAGTCTTCAGCTAATTGAGTTTACTTATTTTCCTGGTATCATGAGTAAATTAGCTTCTTGCCTGGAAACACCATGGTTTTCAGAGAGAAGAAATGACAAGAGCGTTGCAATAAAAATTCAAAACAAATCATTCTATATTTTGATTGGCACAAACATTAACAGGAAACGGATTCAATGCAATGTGCTTGATTTTGAACAGTTTTGGTAACCCATTTTTCTCACTCTGAGGTTGAACCATGACAGCAAAACTTTGTGACTTTAGACCTTACGCCTTCAACTTTCCGATTGGCAGCTTTGTGTTTTACGTTTCTAAGTTCCGTTGCTTTTTCCCCTCAGTATTGTCCGTTGTGTTTCTGTTTCGCAGTACTAAATCCTTTTTCTGTTAGTACTTTGATAGCGAAAGGTTAGCTTGTTAGGCTAACGTCAAGGGGAGATATTGGCCGCTCTCTAAATGTCATGATTCCATCTGCATGACCTCTGTTCAAAGTTCTTTCCACGTGGTTCTCATGTAGCAATGTGCCAAATGGTGCGTTCAGACTGTAGCATCAAAATTGCTAGCATTCCCAGTTGGACGCCTGTACTTTTCATAATAATGCATCATACTTAATACTGTCTCTAACAAACTTTTGATAAAACCATCTCCTTTTTTCTCCTCTTTTCTTTCTTTGCATACGACAATGTGCTAATTAGCTACTATAAACACCAAGAATTCATTTTTAGCTTAACACATGCGGTTTACTTGTGTTTATTCTGACTCTTAAAAAACAATTTCAAAGTAAATCAAACCTAATTAAAAGCCATGTTCCCATTCTTTATACGCAAACATGCTCGGACTCTAAGCTGCAGAACAAACAGTGTAACAAACCCGTAGAGGGCGGCGTAGCAGAAGACTGGGCCTCCGCGGATCTGAAATGCTAAAAATACCAGCTGTTGTCAAGAGTATGCATGAGTCCGGATAACTAGTCCTTCAGGAGCCAGCCATTTGGAAGAACAATGGCTGGTGCACACATCTAAATGAGCACTTTCAGCTAACGGCTAACAGAAGGCTAACTGTGAGAGGTCTCTAAGCTCCAGAACAGTAGGATCTAACTTAAGTCTGGTGACAAAGTCTGTGCAGCCATTTGGGAAAAGAAATTAAGGATCAAAAGCATAAGGAGCACTTTATAAAAGAAAATGGTTCTGTTTTGGGGGGACAAATGTTAGCAGAATGTAGAATGTTGTGTGATCTATTCATTGAGCAATGAGAATTACATTGGCAAGACCAAACAACCACTGTATCAACAAAACAGGCACTCACATTCTGGTTTACAATCAGCTGGACATATTTATCTAAAAGCCGAGTTTAAAGACAGTGAGATAAAAGATTAAAACAGAGAGAAGAGGTGGTTTGAAAGAGGACTGAAAGAGGCAATTTTGTTAAGAAAGAAAACCCTTCTTAAAAAAGTAAAGTAAATGTATTGGTATGAGTACCCCCTGCAACTCTGTCAGAGAATGGACAAAAGAGCACTTTTCATCTTTTTATATAATATATAGTAA
This sequence comes from Rhinogobius similis, assembly GCA_019453435.1. Taxonomy (NCBI): domain Eukaryota; kingdom Metazoa; phylum Chordata; class Actinopteri; order Gobiiformes; family Gobiidae; genus Rhinogobius; species Rhinogobius similis. The sequence goes on from CM033637.1 coordinate 11,900,193, forward strand.
CATACAAAGACATTTAATGTTGCCAAATATTTAAAAAAGCCAGATAGATACAGGCTTTACAAAGACGTTTAACAGGGTAAAAATATGAATTAGTTCTAAAGTCTGAGATTCAACCTTTCCTCTGAGAGAGAGATAGCTGGACTTCAATAGGTGTTACCAACCCAAGCTGTCAGAGTGAAAGTGACACACTTGTAAACAAGGTCAGGGCGAGTTTCAGTTACAACTCCTCCCTTTGGGCAGGACCAATCAGAGTTCAAGAGAGTGTAAATGCTGCTGCTCAAATCACTTTCATCAGACTGAAAATTACTTTCGGCTGGAAGGCTTGATGTCTTGGTTCCTAAAACAGTGTCCAGATGACTAACTTTGAAACATTTTATACCTATTAAAAGTCAAATGTGTTTGTTTTTAAAGAGAAGAAAGTATTTCCCAGTTCAAGCTTGAAATGAGAGAAAAAAGTAAAAAAGTAAAAATATAATTTAAAAAATACTCATCGTTCGTTTCAATCATTTCAAACCAATATGAAGAGATTTCCTGGAGTAAAACCATTTTAACCAGTGTTCTCCTTTTGTTTAGTGGTACGCACCTCCCCCTGTGAACTGCCAAGTATTTCCGACAGTGCAGGGTAAGTGCTCCGGTCTGATCTGAAAGAGTCTATGACCCGAGGGCGGATCGGGGCGAGACGGAGAGCGAGGGAGAGCGATAGAGAGCGATGGAGAGCCCGGCAGCAGCTTGCCTCGGCTCAGTTGGAGTCACAGCCGCCATGACCCAGACCCAGAGCTAACGGCTGAATGCACAATGTGAGGAGTGAGGAGGCCTTTAATACAGGTGCACTGGGCTACTTTGCTGATGAAGGGTACGCCTTCTTTTCTCCATGAGGTGTTGTTTTGCAGAGAATGGTCCACAGTAGGGCATTAAACATATCTTTTAATCTATCTATCTTTTTCTAATGCTTCTAATGCAGAATTACTTAAACACACAGGAATCAAAATAGTACCAGGGTAATTACTTTATAACATGGTCAAAAGCTCATAAAGGTCAATTTTGTTTAATTTGTTCAGTAAGATATGGTAAATGGTCACATATTTATACAGCGCTTTTCCACCTTCGAGGCACTCAAAGCGCTTTTACATCAAGGAACCATTCACCCATTCACTCACACATTCACACACCAGTGTACGCAGACACTGGGGACAAGGCGGGTTAAGTGTCTTGCCCAAGGGCACAACGGCAGTATTCACCTGCGAGAGCAATTGCACCGCCAACCTGTGGGTCAGTGGATCTGACGAAAATGTCTCAAAGGTTTTGGACACTGGACAATTAAACAGTTTCAAGTGAACTAATTTTACATTAAGTACATCACCTTTACTGTAAAATATGTATAAATCATATATCCCAAATGATATCCATGTACTGTCTATTTTGATTTCTTATTACTTACTTATCTGCTCACTAGTGCTTTTTTAAAAATCTGATACCAAGTAATACTATGACAAGTATAGCAATATGGATCCAATAACAAATGAGTTTTCTATTAAACGCTGGCAGCTTGTGCTTACTTTTCTTTATTGTTTTGTTTTTGTTTTATCCTTATAGTTGGAGAGTATTTTGCATGTCTAAGTTATCTTTTATATATATATATTTTTACAATTGTTTGCTGTCAATATTCTCATGCTGCCTATTTTGTACCCATGCTGCACTACTGTTACTTCATTGGGGACGAGTAAAGCATTAACACAGTATTCAAATAGTAACCATAACTTCATAACTTGACAAAAAAAAACAAAAAAAACTGCACATTTTCATAAATGAGGTACTTATCATTTATTTGATGACTCACATTCAGACTAAAGCAGCGCTGGCTCATGACGGGACTCACTGATCCTGATTATGGCCACTGCATATTCATCCATCCGCTCTCACAATGAAAAAAGTTACATTTCAACATTTCAGAACTCATAAAATTCAAAATGAAAATGGGTGACAATGAAATATTCAGAAAGAAGAACAACATGCACTTTCAAATGAACCAAATGGTTTCCTGCATTAGGGATGGTGAACATTTGCCTGGAAAAATCTGGACTCACCGCTGTACCAGTCATGTCGGCATGTGAGTCTATTCCATTTCTAGGGCGGAGCAAACCCGAGCAAACGGGAAGCAAAGTAAACCAATCAGAGTGTCCGAATGTCCAACAGGTGAAAAAGTAGTGCTAATTTCCCACAATGCATCTTAAAAAATAGTGTCCAGTAATGGTCACTAGAGTGGTCAATATTGACCACAATGCATTGTGAGGGTCAGAAAAACTACAGTGAACTGAATGAAAGCAGAAAGAGGAGCTGTTTAAACGAACTGTTGAGCCGAGATCATGAACAAAACACTTTAAACAAACCGCTTCGCTGGCGTTAACCGCTTACCTTAGCTTCAGCTGTGAATAGATCGCAAATCTCCATTTGATGTTTAATGTGTGTTCCATGGTTAATAAAACTTGTATGATGTTTATTAGTCCATAAATATGTGCGTGTCAGGCGGATTTGATCCATATTAATTACAGAAATCATTTTTATTGGAGTTTTGCAGATTTTTTTTCTCTGAGACGTCAGAGTCAAGTAGTGAGCTGAGTGGTCAAATCGCTCCAAGATTGAGGGCACTATTTAGTCACTGAACGGGCAAGACTATATAGTGATTAAGGGTTTAGAGAAGAAGAGAGTGTGGACATTCAGACACAGCCTTTGAGAATACGAGGTGTTGTCACCTCTGCTACTCTGCTCCGCTAGAGTGACGCCGTTTGCGTCACTGAAATAAACAAATCTGATTGCTCGATACGTTTTGGAGTTGACTTGAGGCACGAGGGAGGGCAGGGCAACCAGACTGATATATCATGTAAAAATAATTATTGTATTAAATAATTAATGCATTAATTAACTAAACTATATCCATGGAAACATGTAATAAAAATTTGCCACGAGAAAAGTGGACACTGGACTTTTAATTATGTATTATTTGTACTGTTGTTGGCCTTTAAATGTGCTCTTAAAAACCTCTGCTTTGGCATCTTGTGCTTTAGAACATCTCCTTAAAGCAATACTTTATATCAGTATTGGTGTTAGCACTCCTTTTATTGGCATTACCATGGAGAAATAAACAGAAGCTAGCTATTCCTGAAATTCAAATGCAGCACACAGTTGTAATGGACATGATCTGAGGCAGAAATGCTCAAAACGTTACAGGCGATGATTTATGGACTTTAAAAAAAGCACAGAATAGTTTGGAAGCTCTACGTTGGACATCACAAAGCTGGTAAATTTGGAGCCGAGTATTTTTGCAAGGCTCAGAGAAGGAACACTGTAAACCAGATTAATGTAACAAATGTGAATGAAGGTTAATACAACTCCAGGTTTTTGATGATGGAGAAGTATGTGATAATATTGTTAAAAGCTCAAAAAGTACGTTTTGTAGCATAATGTGCTCCAGGGCAACTGTGACAACATATGTTTTCAGAAAAGAATGCATTATTATGTGAACTTTTCTAATCAGAGCCAAAGCCAATCACATTAAGCCCATTTGCCGAGAACGTCCCCTTTTAGCAGATTTAGTTGTTATCTCCTCACACGTTTGAAAATGTAACCTGCTTTCTGCCTTTCTAACAGTGGTGTCGCAGCACTTTGAAGGTCCACTGAACAAAAGGTGGATTTGAACGATCCCAGCGTTTCTACCTACTAGCCGGAGCGAGCGAAAACCTCAGCGCCGCGACAAAGAAGGGAAATCAAAACCTTCGACACAAAAGCATGACACATTTGACAAAAGTATTTACTGAAAAACTGTCATCGGGAACAAAAAGTGTTTCAAGCCTTGTGCACAGTTGATAGACACACTGACTATTACCACTCGACTCTGATTATTCGCAGCGTTTTGAAGTTGTATTACAGAAGCTGAACTGAAATGTAAAACACAAGACATTTTTCATGTTATTATCAACTCACTGAAGAATGAAGCAATTAATTTTAAGAAGGCAAACATGAAGGATGCAAATTAGGGGGAAAGCACGGACTTAAAACATTAAAGTTAAACCGAACCAGTTATCTTTGAAAAACAATTGACACCACTTGACGTTACTATTAGAAAACCATGAAATCATTTTTGTCAAACTGTTTCAAAATGTGAAAGTGTCTCTTTATAAATCCTATTTTTAACTGAATAAACACTCACACACAGCCTCTCTTTCTCACTTATCAGCTGCTGTAAGGCTCTAAGTGTGTGATAACCAGGGTGAACTCACATCTTTAGTAAATTTACCTCATTATAGAAATAGAAAAATTAAAAAAGTCTATACGAATCGTGGTAAAATCGAAATTGTGATCAGGCTATTTTTTTTTTTCCATATCGCCAAGCCCTAGGTCAAGTTACAGATCTGGGGCGATAATTTTTGAACAGTAAAAACACGTAATTATTGACGACATTACGTCAAAGGTCTCAGTGCAGCTTCAGCAGGACGGTTGATTGGAGATTCAGCGGGTCGTGTGTCAGAGCAGTTTGAGGAGAGTAAGAGCCGGTTGTGGACAGCGAGGTGCATATTCCACGCACTTTGGAAACTGTTTGTTCTCCCTACCTCCACCACAATGTAATGGCTCAAGTCCCATGAGTACGGTTCACCACTGGCTCTTGTTTTAAAACTTTAGATTCAAAGATTCAGAAATTTAAATTGGAAATAAATACTGGAAATAAATACCACCAAATTAAAATGTGCTCCGGCCAAATCCAGGTCAAAAAACACCTAAATTACAGAGACGCCTATTCACACGGGACTGCAATTATCTTTGAACCCCTGTGTTTGGTGAAATATAGTAGGTCATTAATTTCATTTATTGCATTGCAAATTACAGACATGGCCGATCCACACAGGACTGACGTTCTATACATCCTCCGTAATAATTACAAATTGCGTGAGGTCCAGAGGTCAAACTTATCCGGATAGGGCTTCAAAAAAATCTAATTTATGGTATATATATATATATATATATATATATATATATATATATATATCAAATGAAAAATTATTGTGGGCTCAACATTTCTGTGAGTATTTTTCCAGTAAACCCATAAATCTGGATTGTTCCTTCATCAAAAATGCAAACAGTTCATCATAATTGTGCACTTCACATTTGCCTCCATTCCAAATTTTGAATGTTTTTGTTTAAGGAACTTTTAAAGGGTTTACTGGCTAGACAGGACGTCACCATGGTAACCTATACTTTGTCCTGATAGAGACAGACTGAGGTCCCTGTCTTATAAGAACCACAAACGTACCATTATACAGTCCTGATCAAAAGTTTAAGACCAGTTAAAAAAATGGACAAAAGTCACATATTGCATGGTTGGATCTTAACACGTTTCAAGTACAGCTTCTGCAACAAGAAATGGGAGTGAGACAAAAAAAAAAAAGTTTGAGTAAACATTTTATTCTAAACAACAATTAAACTGAAAACTGCTGTTCTGCAAATGATCCACATGCCTTTAAAAACCCAAAGACAAAAAAAAAAGAAAAAAAAAGAAAAGTTTTTTCATCTCAATTCCATTTCTTGGTGCTTATTAAAGCTTTACTTGGAACCTTGTTAAGATCCCCCATGAAAATATGACTTTTGCCATTTATTCAACCGGTCTTAAATGTTTGATCAGGACTGTATGTTCATTTTAGCCCTATAATAGTGTTTTTTAATAGTTTAATATATATATATTTTTTTTAACTTATTTTCAATTTGAATTTAGCTGCTTCTCCACTCACAAGACGGCTGCAGTTATTATGACTCATTGGAGCTGACCATATTGTCATCTTTCCTCAGAGATCTACCTCTGTCAATCCTTCCATACTGTTTTGTTTACATGCACAGGCCTCTCCACTCTCCCTCCTCGCTTCCTGATTGCTCTCATCCAAACACTTCAAACCATTCAAATCCTCGTTTCAACATCCTATCCACTATAAGTCCCATCTCCTACATCGCCAAAGTCCTTCATGTCTTTGAGCACTTCTCTCTCATCCTCATCATGCACCTTTGCTACAGCTTCTCTTTACCAGCTAAAATTCATTTTTACTTGAATGTTAAAGGAGGAGATCCATTGTTCTTCCTGGATTAGAATGTTCCACAGTAAGTTAAAAATCACAATACAGAATGATAGAAAGATAGCAAAGCTACCAAGTGCCTAGCACAGTATTAATAAAGAAAGAAGGTAAACACAACATAACAATAATTATATCACCACATGGCAAGTACAAAGTAGAACGAGGGGAAATTAGAGCCGCGTAACACCATGTGTTTAGAATAACGAGGCTTAATTGGAAAGACGCGAATATGAGCAAAATGTAGTAACAGACACAAATGATAGATATGACATTGCATCCACATTACCAAATCAAAGCTACACTTACTTATTTGTCATTCACGCACAGAAAAGCAGAGGTAAACATGGTTGGAGTCCTTAATTGCCAGGGAATTGTCTCCTCCGAACACGAGGCTGCCTTGACGTTTTGTAACCCAACACCGGCAAAAACGAAATCTAACACCAGGGGGCGCACCCGACTGCTTGGCTTTCCTACAAAAACTGTGATTCTTAAAAATGTCACATTTTCAGTTGTAACGCTATTTAATGAGCAGTCCAACCTTGGCTCTTTAACGTAAGAATAGTTATTGAAGAGTTCTGTCAGGTATCCGTAGCACAGTTTGAGAAACATTGATCTAGAACTCCAAACGACCAAAGCTGAAACAACACTTGCATCAGAGGTTACGCTAAAAATTCCAGCCTGTCATTATGGCAGACAGGGTCCCAAATATCTGTCATGAGCCATTTTTGTCATTATATTTTGATTGCACGTGTGACAGGTGCAGGGCGTCTGGGGCTTTTAAAGGCAATAATAATAAACCCTCTCTTCGATAAAGTCATATTTCTTTGTTACAGATGCAAACATTTATCGTAGCTCAGTAACAGGTGGATGATTTCAGTGCTTTGTGTTTATGGTCGTATCTGCGGCGCGCATCGACACACGCCGCTCGTCCGACTCCTCCTCCGCTGTCGCACTCCACTGTAATTCATCTTAAATTAACTTGAAGTAACATGACGCAGTAAAGCGGCACGATAGTCAAACATCTACATTCACGTATCTGACTGCAGTGCACATGAACGCACCCACTCGGAGATCCGCTCCAGCCACTCATCTGTTCTCTGTTTTTATGACGTAAACACACTTTCTGCCCGCTATTCTGCGCATTTCTTGTGTCGGCACCACCAGCAGTGAAAGGCTGAATGAGAGAGAGGAAAGTGAAGCCGCTCTGAGCTAAGGCTGTGGAGGTGGAGCCGAGGTGCGCTGAAAAAAGTCCGTCTCAGCCCTAAATGTCCAGGAAAACAGTGGGACAAGCTGTGTTTTATTTGAAGTTTGTTCAGGTTATACTAAGGGTAATAGTTTGATTATCAACCTGTCAAAATGATGGAATGCGTTCAGAATTTTCCGTCAAAACTGAAAATAATCGGTAAACGATGGAGAATTCTGGGTTAATGTAACCTCTGACTTGCATGATTGAAATATCAAAACACGACTCCGAACCTAACTATTAATACTTCGCAGTCACAATACACTTATCAGGAAACGTTAAGATACATTTTTAAGTGGACTAAAAACTAAAGAAAAAAATATGAAATTGATTTAAACACACATTTTCCATGGGGCCTGTGATGGTCTTGTTTCGGGGTTTGACTTTCAGCAAATTTTTACAAACGGAAAAAACATCAACAAAACATTAAGTATGACTAACTGAAAAACTTCAGAGAGACGTGTTTAACAGCAAAAATCATCTCACCTGTTATAATTCCAACAAAGTCAGTTTTTCATGGTCAGATTGTATAAAAACGAAGCTCACATTAAAGTCTAACTTGAATAACAGAGGTTCAGACAGAGCAGAGCCTCTTGTTAGCGTCACGCCCCAATGAAACGTGGCGGATATCACTTTAAAAGTATCAATACTCTTTCTCTAAGTAGATTTTTCTGCTTGCCCCTTTGTTTCATTCAAATCCACAACCCTGCAGGGGATCACAGCCGCACATCTGCACAGGCCTGGCTTTTTCAAATGGAGAGATAAAGGCTGAAGTTAAAGAGAGAGAAGGAAGAGATAGAGGACAAGAGAGCGGGAGAGAGAGGATCAAGAAAAAAAAAAGAGAGAGAATAGCACATGAACGGAGGAGGCATGCTAACGAATGCTCTCCTCCACAGAGAAAGAGATAAAAGGCGACCACATGCGGCGCCGATCTGCCCCGGGGCGAGTGCGCTTAGCTACGGCGCCTTTTCAACATCCTCGCCACCTTCAAGCTTCAAAACGACGAGGAAAAACTTCAAAATGCAACGTTAGAGCAGCACGGTTAGGTCAAAGAGAAGGCTTCCGAGTCCCAAGAGTGACATGGCTACGGGTAATTAAGGAGGTAAAGAGGGAATTATGGGAAATGTAGTCTGGATTAGTCAGCGTGCGTCGTTAGCAGAGATATTAAATTCTGCAAATGCGTTTAATGACGCTTGTGTGATGTCCAACATGAGCATGAAATGGTGTGTGGATTTTCCTCAGAGGAGCGCGCAGTAAAAAGTGAAGATCTGCACCTATTTAAAAGAAAACGACTTGAATTCAGACTATTAATCTGAATTTATAGTTTCAACAAGGTTACGTCTCCATGGAGATGTTATTGCGTTGCCAGGAATATTCTCCATGGAGACAAGCAGCTCACAGTTCATGGTTTTCAAGGCATTTTTGGAGCAAAGATAAAAGAGATGACAATTGATTTCAATCGCGAGTCCACACACTCTCCCACTGTGATAAAGGGAGAGGTCATCCACACTGTCTCTGAGTCTGAGCGCAGGTATCTGGTCCTAGATCACAAGCTAAAGTGGGACAGATGCACAGACCACATCACCAGCAAAGGTCAGCAGAGACTGTACTTCCTTAAAAAGCAAGTGTTCTTTCATGTGGACAAAGGGTTACTCACTGGATAGCTCTAATCTATAAAACCGCGTGTGGGGTTGTGCCCTTGTGCAGAGATCTGAAGGTCACAATGCCATGCGTTCATTTATTGTTTGTCTGTCCCTCGAGTACGGACGGATTGGGGGAAGCGAGTCTTTTGCTATGCTGTTCCCAAAGCTTGGAACTCAGGCTTTACTGAGGGATTGTTGCTGTATTTAATAAAACAAAGTGCAAGAATCCTAAATTGTCTGTTGTTTTAAATACCTCTTGTTTAGTGTAAATATGTAAATGTTTTTTCATGATTGTGTGCTGCAAGTTTCCCGCTTTGCTCCAGGTCACCCTTGAAAAAGACATTTCTATCTCAATATATATATATGTTTATTTATTCATTTGCCTGGTTAAAGAAAGGTTAATATCTAGATACATAGTTTCTGCTGTGTGTATCATTTCTGCACACTGCAGAATGATGAATGGGTTGGTAAAAACATAACTGGCTTTGTTTTGTCAGCAAGTCCCAGAAAAAATACTGGAGGCTATTTATAGAGCATTGTGTCCCCTCAGTGGAACCTTTACTATATTTTCCCCCAAACACATCTCTAATACTCTCCTTTCAACACATCCCTGACATCTCTACCTGCCAAGGTCTAAGCACCAAAGTGTATCCGTTCTGACTGATTCACTTCACTCATTTGTCTGAGGCAGGTTTAACTATTTGGCCAAAAATATTCAAAGGTGCACTATGTAACTTTATCTACATGGAAATGTTATTGCTTTGTTGAATGTTCCACTGTATGGCATTCAAATTGTACATAGAGGTGGAAAGATATATATCGCAATTGTTGTTTTACAGATTTGCTAAATCATAACAAACTAGGGTAAAAAGTGATATTTCAACATTTTTGTGATTAATTGTATGGCCCTTTCACATTTTGTGGTGGACTTTTACCCCAACCAAGACATTTACTGATACATTTTAGCTCTTTCCTGATGCCATGTTAAAACATCGTCTGAATATTGTTATTATTATCGAGAAACCCACAAAAGAAAAGTTGCACCTTTAAAGCCCAACAGCGTAACATTTCAGTCAGTAAAATGGACTTAAATTAAGGCATTTTTACTGTGGAGACTTCTGCACAGTAAGGATGGATACAGTTTTATGGTATTTCAAAACACAAACACCATAAAAAAACTAAGTTTAACCCCTATTTTAGTCCATTTATAGGTAAAATGTTGCACAGTGAGGCTTTAACAACTTAACAAGGACTACGCTCGAACAAAGCATAGAAGTTCAAGTAGTTTTATAATGTCACAGGCCCAGTTTAGCGTGATACTCCCTGCCTGTGCGTCCTCCACCTGCTCTGTGATCCACGAAGGTACAGTCTAAAAACCCACTGCTCTGAACCCGACGTGTGGATATTTCTGGATCATTTTCACCAGAGTCCAGCCTTAGCCCTCGACCGCAGGCAGCTCAGCGCTTTACAGGTCCAATGGTGAGAAAATAAAGGTGACGAAAATAAAGTTCTGTACTAGGCCTTAGCGACACGTCTGTTTCCCTCATATTGCTCCGTCATGATCATCACAAAATATATTTCTTGGACCTAAACAACACAGGCTTTTAATTATTGCCATTAAAAACTAAAAGTAGTTGTTTTTTTTGTTTTTTTCCCACCAAATTTCCACCAATTTCCACCAAACAACATGCTTTTTTTATGCAGTCATTGGCTCTGAAAAAGTTGATTATTGTTGAATAGAAATTAATCTCAATCTTGATTAAAATGGGATTGATTGCACAAACCTAGGAACAGAAGCACTCAAATAATTAGTTTAGTTAAGTATTTATTTGAAGGGGGAATACAGAGACATTTAAGTAGATGTTCCAGATTTGAATTATTTTAACTCCACCTAAAATTATCTTGGAAAAGCAGCACTTTCTGACAAAAATGAGACCGCTGTGTGCTATCTGCATCTAATAATTATATCTCGTTAACCCAGAAATCGGAGCTGAAAGCAGTGCTCTGATTGAATGGACTTGTGGCGGTCGCATGAGTTTCACTTTGGTGTCTGAAAAGAGCTGCTCTAAAGCCAAGCTCGCGCCTGAAAATGAATTCTTGTTCCTAACGATGTGCCAAAGGTTTGATGAGAGCTAGGAACTTGTTTGACACATTTAAATCTGGTTTTGCAGAGTGAAAATGAGGTACCCCAGCTTTAAGCTCCGAAAACACAGATGTTCCGCACCAGATACTGTAATCACTGAATAGTTTCTATCTGCAATCCCTGAATGATAACAGGTCATTTATATAAACCAAATCCACAAAAGCACTTTGTCATTTTTGTACAAATAACTGCCAGCAACGATTGGAAAGATATATTAATATGTTGGTTATGTTGCTTGGTTTCTTGGTACATGGTTTCTTACAACTGCTATGTTCTATAATTGCTGATGTTTTTTTTTCAAACTTTAATCGCTCTTTAGCTTTAAACATCCATTTATTAAAGGTCCCATAACATGCAAAATCGACTTTTCAGAGGTTTTAACCTTCCTACAGTGCTATTTGGGCCTCGTATGTGTGCCCAAAGTGGTTTTTTGATTGATTCCCGCATGTTTTCGCTAGAGAACTGTCTTTTTTGTCCCCCTCGGCTGAGCAGGCAGACGGGGGCTCATCCCATGGATGACGCGGTGTTTAAGCCATGCCTCCGGGAAGCGCGCAGCCGCAGAATAAAAACAGCTAATGCTAATGCTACACAGTAATTACACGATGGATACGACAGATCGAAGAGTTAGCTTGTTATTTACCAAACGGCAACGTCCGTCGTCGAGGTACTGCATGATCGTCAAACTCCAGGTCAGATCCAGGACGTAGGACTCAGCACGACGCACCGTCAGGACGGATAAAATGTTTATTCCCGTGTTTGTGTATCGCTGTTTACCGGAGCACACGGCGCATGCGCACTATCTCCGCTCTAGGCTTCGGCGCGAGTTGGGCGGGGGAGGCGCGCGAGTTGGGCGGGGGAGGCAGCCTGCTCTCTGTTCGGGGGGGTCAGATCACAGAGTGAGCCGTTTGCTTTTGCAAGGAGGGGGGCCAGTCCAAGAAATGGGTGTTTTTTGGAAACTATTATGTTATGGATATTGCACAACTCAAAATTTTATCAACAAAGCCCTTAGAATAGACTGTGTAAAGGGCAAAATAGCAGAACATGGGACCTTTAAAAATGTGCGTCACTTGCCACGAGTATTCAATAAATGCCACTTGTCGAGCTGACAATTACACATGAATGCTCTCTCATGGTGTAATTTCCACTGGAGAATTGGGAGTTGATTTTGCCAAGATGACATGACCTTTGAACTGTCACCATCATGGACAGCTGCTAAACTGAGATATTTTAGAGCTGTTAGATGGTTATTTTGACACTTCGATTCACAAGTTTTTGCCATGTTTTATTTGCTGCGATCACAAAAGCAGCTGGATAAATGCAATCAATGATCATTTTCTCCAAAGCGCATAAAGGCAGAAGGCCACTTACACCCATTAGTTCTTTGAAGCTGCACACTGGAGGAGCGGATGACCTCGCGACCAGCTTAAGTACGTCTGAAGGCTAACGCTCACTCAAAATGTACAGTGATCGTTGCGACGGCAAACACAGCATTGTTGTCTTGAGTGTCCAAAGGCAAATCTGTGCTCATTCATTACTGTGTGATTACAGCGGCTCTGCTGAGGGCACCGCACACGCCCACCGATGAACACTTATTAAAAGTCAAGGCTAATATACGTTATTGAAAACACATGAGAGGTATGGCATTAGCAAACTACAGGGATAAGCACCGAGTCTGTTAAGAGCTCTTTAGCTGGCCTAAGTATGAGAGTGATAAAATGTGATGAAGAGTGGAATTATTTACCCGACCTCATGAGGCGGGTTTGTCCGGTCACCACCTCTAAACTCACGAGAGAGCACTTGTCTAATGTCCCGAAAACTGTACCAGACCACTGCAGTGGATGGGAGAAACAGACTTCTTACGGATGCTCGCCAGGATTGACTTTAATCACTTTGTTAGTCTTGCAATCCCAGAGCGAGGATTCAGAATTTCTTACATCAAAACATTTGAAATAGTGACAGCATCAACTCAGTCTTTTGCTACTTCTTTGAGAAACTTTTCAGCATACAGTCAGATTGTGCGTTACAAAATAATTTCAGCATAATATATATAGAAAAGCACGAGGAAAAGGATAGTTTTTAGATTCTAAAGTGAGTTCATTTCCAGTAGAGCCCAGCTGCAGACGTTTGGTGCCATTGTTGCAAAGTTGAGCTCCACTCCGTCCCATTCAATAGCAAATTGAAAAATAACTACACGATTCAGCGGGGTAAGGTCAGGGTTTGGATTAGGGACGGATAATCAATAGGGCTGCACAATTAATCAAAATTGAATTGAAATTGCAAGTTGAATGGATGCAATTAGAAAATCGCAAAGGCTGCCGTTTTGAAGTGCATTTCCAAAACAACAAGCAACAAAAACCTGTCTGAAAGCAACAAAAGCTATAATAGCGTCAAAAATCTGACAAACACATAACTTAAAGCCACAACAACACGATTAAAAGCAACAAAAGCATGACTAAAGGTGCTACATAAAGCAACAAAAATGTGACTAAAAGCAACAACAACGTAACAAAAAGCAACCAAAACGGTCTGAAACACGTGATTCTTTTATTTGTTTGCCAGTTCATGTTTCAGTGATTTTAGTTTAGTTTAGTCCTTCGTTTACAACGTGACCTTTGAACCGAATCCAAGTATTAAACCAAACTGGATGTGCTGCTGCCTGTTGTGTGCCATGTTTTGAGCTGTAAGGGCCTGATGGTCTTGACTTTGGGAAGAAATTCTAATCAGCGTTCCTGGTATTGCGCTATAGCCGTTCCTCATTGTCAAATCAGACCTTGGGTGCGGAGATTTAATGATGCAAACTTTTATAAACAAAAACAGTCAATGGCGGCAGCTGGGTTTCAATTGCGTCCTATTCTGAATGACACCTACATTTCTACAAGACATTTCTGCATAGTGGCCAATTATAATTTCAGTCTGGAGCACCAAATGCGCTAATTGCTTAAATACTGTAAAATGGCATCATATAGTGTTACATTTGTTCCAACATTGTAATTATCTCAATTGAGTTCTACAGAGTCGCCAAGTAAGGTACACGCTGTAACGAGTGGGTTTTGGCAAGAGAAATCAATTTCATAATTTTCTACACGCATTCATTTTGTTATAGGAAAAGTGAGCCGCTTTGTGCGGAGAGAGAAAGGAGATCGTGGAGTTCTGTGGGAGTAGAGAGGCACAAACTGTCCGAGGAAGAAGAACAACGAGGAGTGGGTTTCACCAAAATGGCCGCAGGGAATATCATTTCCAGTGCTGTTTTTCTTTTGCACCAGTGAAAAACATGAAAAACACACATTGTTCTTAAAATAAGGATCCCTCGCTTATAAATGAATATGGTGTAAAGTTGTCATGTTGTAGTGTAGCTCGGGGGTGTAGTCCCTGTTCGGATCCAGTATGTTGTTATTGTGTTCTTGGGCAAGACACTTCATCCACCCGGCCGATGTAGATAATAAAGCATTTCTCTACCTATCTATGTATGAAGGTGTGGTGTGTGAATGGGTGATAATGCATTATTTAGCCCCAGGGCAGCTGTGTCTACAAAAGAAAAAAGCTTCCGACAAGTGTGCAGAGTGAATAATACATCTATTTTTGTAAAGTGGGAAACTTCATCATACTTTTTAACTCGTTTTGAGAACTTAAAGATGTACGTGAGTAAAATTGTTTAATCATTATAAACATTGGAAGACATTCTGATGCTTATTCGAGTAAAAATGGCCAAGTTGTAATGTCTTGTATTGAACTTTTTCCATCCCACCCACTATTGCCTCTTTTGTTTTGGCATTTCCAGTAGAGCAGGAAGTCTGTTCACTTAAGTGGAAAACGAGGGAAAAGTTCCGCAGCTTAAATATGATGTAAAGTACGCTGATTTGTGTAAAATGTTCAACGTTCAAAACTGTGTTGTAGAGCCTATTCGCTCTATAATTACACAAGCAGAAGAAGGGGCACAATTACTAGCGGCGCCCAGAATAAGGTGAATAAACATGTTTTTAAAAGGACTGTAGGATGAGGATGTATTTGAATCTTTTCTAAATTGTGCATTTTTATTGTGTTTTTCCTTCAATAAATATTTTATACTGAATGTAAAGTAAACAAGTGATATCAAAACAAATAAACAGACATACAAACAGTAGGATGTCTTCACGCTTGCAGACATCACATCAAAATTGACACTGGACTGGGACAAAACTGGAGCTTAACCTGGACTAGAACAGGACAAAATCCGGACTACACCAGGACCAGAACAGGAACAAACTCATCAAGACTAAACAGCTTAAATCAGAACCAAGTATAAACACACTTACGCAGTGCTGTAAAAATCAGCTGACTATTATTTTACGAGCCAGTTCTGCTCACTAAACCTCGTCAAATTGGGTAAAATGTAACAAACTCCTCACATACAATCGCCCAAAATTACTCTAAGCGTTATGGTACCCTTGATATTCAAAGCGGGTTTTTTCAACTGCATTTTTGCCTCCTCCTCCTCCTCGGAAACGATCACATTATAAATATCCACCTGACTGAACACACCTGCGCTTCTGGCTCCAGTCCCGCCATCACAGACATCATTAAAAGTCCTCTCAGAACGACCAGCCGAGCGCTCAACTCCCTGTGAAAACCTCGACTGGGAGACGAAAACAAGACGCAGACGAATGAGGGAGGCGAAAATAAAACTCTGACGCTTAGAACTCGGTGGGAAGAGGCGCTGGGGATGGAATGAACGGAGAGAATGGGAGAGAATGAGCATGAAAATGTCTTTCCTGGGGCCCGGTAAATAGTCATGGAGATGCAGCGCTGAGGAGGATGATGATTCTGCTGCTGGAGAGATGAGGAGCTGAAATGGAAGGATGACTGAGAGGACAAAGTGTGTTTTTATGAACAGTTTGAGAAGTGATGTGGGCTAAAGATGTCATGGAAATTGTTGATTTTTGTCAATTGAAGTTGCATGAGTATAATTAAAGTGTGCCACTCAAATGCGCCAAACATCATTATGGAATTATATGGAATTATTATTATTATTTTTTAGAGAGAGAGAGCAACCGATACCATAATGACACCATAATGACTGATTGGTTGAGAGGTAAAGTAACAGTTTGTGATTGGTTGACAGTGACCGACAGGCGGCAGGAGGGAGGGACTTGTTAAAGGGCCTATGACAGATTGAATTACTCATTTGACTAAAATGCAGTTAAGATAAATATATTTCAATTTCTACTAAAATCTTTACACATTTTACCTCAGTTTAGCGATTCTTTTAGGTTTTTAATTGTACTTCCTGGTTGTAAAGTATGACATCACGCTAGGAAATTACCATAGCAACCACACTGTACAGTGGCCAAAACTCAACTAATGTCACAGATTTTGTTAATTTGACAAAGAGTAATGCATGTTAACATCTTTATTTTGTTGAATCAATGTTTAAAGGGTCAAAAAAGTAGTTTATTTTGTGTAAATTATGCATAACCTTTGGCTTCCTAGTATGATGTCATCATGTGTTTACTTCCTGTAATTGTCAACAGATTTTTCAACTTTTCTCCACAAATAGTGACCTGATTGGTGTCAAACTCCAACTTATATTTACAAGAGGTAATAATACACTAAATAAAGTCAAAATCGGAAAATCCTAAAAACCTGTCATACGCATTTTAAAGAGGAAAGAGCCAATAGGAAATGACCAAGATTTACAACAGAAAAACTGAGGAGACTAAGAATCAGAAATGGGAACAGGGCCCATTATTTCACCTCATCAACATCAGCGTCTGCTCCAGATGTGGCCTCCAAACTAACAGTCCCCCCCGGTGTTGCCCCTCACACAGCACGACATTTAACCTTGAGTGTTCCTGAATCAATCTTGTTTTATTATTCCCCGCTCACGTCTCCGGCTCGCCTCGTCAGGCATGAAATCTATTGATGCGAGGCCACAATCCCCGATATGCTGAGTATGTACAGAATGTGTGAGGTGTCAATAACACGAGGAATAGAATCAAAGGGTGTTCATCAGACTTAATGAAGAGTACAATTTCCATCGCCAAATTTCCCATTCATTAAAAAAATCGAAATATCAGAATAAAAGGGAAGCACGCGCTGAACACATTTTATACAACCTTGGACACATTAGCTGGGAATTGCAGTATGTAACTTTTGTGGCGAGAGGTCTGCCATTGCTTCGCTGGAATGTCCCACGGTACAGTATTAAACTAAGTCTATCTTGGATTTTTTTTTATTTAGACAAAAGTAGGTAGACAAGTAAACAGGATGAAGCAGTAATGTGGGTAATGAAAATCTGATTTGTAATTTTTACTAAACTTTTGATGATCTTCAGACTTTATAGTGGCAGTCCAGTAGAAATGTTGTAAATTGTGCCTCTAATTGTTCAAGTACTGCATAAAACTTAAATGGGCCATAAAACGAAACACAAAAGTGCAAAAATATCACTTTGTGCACTTGTTTGGGAGATCTTTGTCAGCTCTGTGTCTTAAAAAAAGATCATCTGTTCATTTTGCAGCCTTTTTAAAGATCGAAGTCTACATATGCACTCGATAATTTAGCTTTGCATAGCTCCAAAACAACAATTACAATATTACCACGTTCTCGATCTCACACTTCCATATTCATTCAGTGATGACAGATTGTCTCTCCACAGTTAGATTCAGCTTTCTGCTAATCAATATCAATGAAAGCGAAGGCGCAGAGGCCCTATCCAGCACCGCATTGCACTGGTCCCTGCAGCAGCTGTGGCCTGATGGTCCTGTTACATTAGCCGCATTAGCCACGTTAGCCACATTAGCGGCTCCATTGTGATTATTGGGTTTAATTCACTAGTGCAGCCGGGGCCCTCAGTGCCTTTCAGTCCGAACTCCAAAAGGCTCCTTCCTTCTTGTAGCAACAGAGCCAAGTCGAGATTTAGCTAAATTCACTTTTGGAGCTGTGTTTTTTTCATTCCATGTTTGAGGGATCTTGCATATTAAATCTCCTTCTCAAGTGATCAATATGCTCAGTTCACAGTTCTCTTAGAAATACACTCTACAAACCTATGCAAAGAGTTAAAGGTTTTATTTTCATGTAATAAAGTAAAATCTGTTTCGCCTCAGTACATATATTTTGGAAAAGCAGCTCAAAATTAGACCGCTGGGCTCTGTCTGCATCTGATTAGAAAACATTTTATCACCCGAGAACCAGAGCTGTGCTGTTAGCATGCTAATGTTTGCAGCTTACCATGACCCTAAACTCTACTCTGGGCTCTGGAAGTTGTGAAAAGCGCTGATCAAGAGTGGAATAAGCTTGGATCGCTGCAAACTGCTTGAAATGAGCTAATTCTGTTTTCACATTTTTGAGACAGTAAAAATCCAGTGCAACACCTATAAACCAGGACTAGTCCGAGACCTAAACCAGATCGAGTGTAAACCCATTAAACCAAGTCGACACCAGAACTAAATCACTAACTTGCTAGCACCAACTCAGGACAAAAATACATGAGGTGACGTTATATGTACAAAGCTTATGTTACAGTGCTTTCTGTTTTCAAGGCTGAGGAGTTTTTGAGATAACAACTGTTGCTATGGGAACAAAAAATCCCTTTTGATTCTTGCCAGTAAACAGAACATTTTCATAACAGAACAAAGTGACAGATTTATAACCTTCGCTTGTCATCAAAAACATACCTGGAGTTGTGTTTGGTTTCATTTGTTCATGTTTGACTAATCCAGAATATTTCTCTCACTCTCTGACCTCAAAACGGTTGTTCCCAGCTCATCATCTATAGGCTCCGGGACAGAAGTCTAAAGCTCCGTGTCCACTGCATGATGTTTTTTTATCTTATAAGATTTATGGATGTCACACTGCAAGACGTGATGAATTAAAAGTTGTAAGCCTGAACACAGTCACATTGTGCGATGGTTCAGACAATCATTCATAGCTACGACCAAAGTTTGTCTGAGTGAATATCACAAATATCAGGCTCCAGAATTCATCTGATACAGTAATCACAGCTGTACTGTTAGCAGATGCTAGCATTGTTTGTAAAAGATACTAAATTAAATTGAAATTCGAAGATAAGGTCCCATTCGCCGCAGAGCTCCTCTGCTGCACTTTTTGCAGTGCACTTGTGTCTACATGTTTGACAAAGATTGATTGTAGACGCAGCAACAGGAGGGCTCACTATGCAACCAAGATTCCAAAATATCAGACAGGTTTGATATCAATCAAAGCTCTTCTTTGGTCACACATCACTACAGTTTTGAGCTACGACACAAGATTCTATTAAAAAAGTCAAACTAAAGAGCCATGGGCAAACCCGATAAGCTGCTGGGTCAGATTTATTGTCACTATAATGTAAAACCTTGTCGAATGAATGCAAAGTTGGATATTATTAATTAATTAACCATTGGTTTAACATTAGTCAAACTGAAAATTCTTAGAGGTGTGACGATACGATCTCAAGATCTCATTAAAGTCCAATCAGCTTCAACGATTACATTCACTACAAAACGAACCAACTTCAATACTAGCAACTGCGGTTTGCTATTGTTTGCAAAGCTCCACTTCAATCCAACAAATGGCACAACAACCTCACCAAACAAGATTACCTTGATAGTGACATTTCACCATAACACAGCAGGTTTTGATTGACATGTTTTTCCCTTTTGAAAAGTGGCTATGTGACATTTTAGAACTCTACATGTGTCAATTGGGTTCTTAATTTTCTAATTAGTACAGGGATGCAGGCGGGGATGGGGTTAGGTGAAAACAGGATTTAAAAGACAAAAACTAATGACTCAAACATGTATGAATCGCTAAAATGCAACTTTGAGTTCACTAATGATGGGGAAACACTGTTGCAATATGTCTGCAAAAAGCCTGGTCACATACAAGAGGAATGAGGATCTAACTAAACAATGTGAGCAAAAGAAAATAAAAGAATCCACTATTTGATGATGGTGTCAGTAATTGTGAATAATTGTTAAATTGTGATGTTTCTTCTCACAATAATCGTAAAATGAAAATGAAACAACCCGACTGCAGGTTTTTGAGGAACAAAAACATTATTATTAAGACATAAATAAAATCTTTAAAAAGGGTTGATTTAGCATAATAACTCTCTAGTTTCACTCACACCTCCTTCAAATAGCCCTGAAAATCCCCAGGTCTCTTCCAAACCAGCTGCACAAACCATGATTCAAATTGCCCTACTTCCCCTGTTTCAAATGATGATGGTGGTCACATTATGTTCTCTGTAGTTTGGGAGATTACACAGAACAGAACCAGGCCCATTTTCTTGAGAAGGACAAGAAATGGTAGAAAATGTATCCGGGCGACTCACGGAAAGCAGTGTAGAACTCGTGCAGACTGAGGTGGCCGTCATTGTTGTAGTCGTCGTAGCGGAGAAGGTCCTGCATGGTGCACTCCATCAGGCTCTCGTCCAAGTGCTCCTTCACAGAGATCTGAAACACAAAGTCATTTTAACTTTTTTTTTTTTATATTGGTCTTCTCATTGCACTGAGAACACTTGGATATAATGTTTGTGGCCTTCATAACAACAGTGGCAAAAAGGAAATGAGCAGTAGTAGCAAGAAATGTGGGATGTCCAAACGTTGTTGTAGATTGTTTGCTGTCTGCAGTGGTCTGCATCTGGTTTAGACCTGGTTTAGATCTGGTTTAGATCTGGTTTAGACCTGGTTTAGTCCTGGTTTAGTCCTGGTTTAGTCCTGGTTTAGTATAGTCCTGGTGTAGTTATCTATCAGAAGTATTTAGTCCAGAGGCCTGTACTGCGAAGCTGGCTGAACTTATTCTTAATTTTCTCTTACCTGGATAGAGAAACCCAGACATAAGTGTCTCTGGATAAACCATACTATGAAGCGGGTTCACAATTCAATCTGTCAACCCCTGATTTTCTGTGCGTGTTCACAGAGCAAGGGGCGAGGTTAGTGCCAGCCGATGGATTAGAATGATGAAGAGAAATGTACTTTCAATTTCAAACATGATGAACTGTCAATCATGATCACGATCACATATGAAATGAGAGAGAGATCAAATGCAAGGCAAAGTAAACACTGTCTTCACGTGGAGTCGACACTTAGCGATCACAGCCACAGATGAAAGCAGAAGATCCTTCATCTATAAAGCAGACTAAAGCACAATGTGCTAAAGTCATGATTCATGAATGTCCTGCCCTGGTGGAAAGTCATCCAGCCTCATAGTCTCACACAATTTACCCCAAAGTTACTTTGGGAGGGTTAGGCCTAGGCCCCACTGCACACTGCAGTAAACCGGATGTAAACCTCGTGACAGTGAAGCTGTACGTCAATGTGAGGGCAGCCACACCGGCAAATAGAGCAGAAGACATGTGCGCTGCAGAAGCACATATCTCTGGTTTAGTCCTTGTTTAGTTTCATCCCAATTTCTTCCATCAAAGTTAAACAGGCACATAAGGCTAGTTACCCCTGACCACGAACCTGGCTTGAGATCTGAAGAAGGGGTCTTGGATACGGCTCATGACAGATTTAACCCCAAAGGCATTGAAAGATGGGTCAAATGCAGAGGACAACTTTCCCCCAAACATCTTTACCCTTCACAAAAAACAAAACACAGAAGGAATGCTTGTTTCTGCCCTGACACAAAACCTCCTCTCTCCATGACAACACATCCTGACGCTTTTATTCATATGGCGAAGCGTCGGAGAAAAGCGCACTTATTATGTCCTGGTTTATGGAAATGTTAATCTGACATTTGAAATAACAGAGCCACGCATTCAACATGTGTGCATTCTTAATGGGCAGAGCAGGCAGTGTTTATGGAAATGAAGAGCCATTAAAGCACTGGAACATGGACTGAACATTATTTGACGTCCTGAAGATCTGCTTGAAACCGCAGCGAATCCAGTAGACTATAAGGTTAAATGCGAGGTCACAAGTAGATGGAATTATGATGTATTATACTATGCTCTGCTCACGTGTATTGCTCTTTACAACTTTGACAAGCCTCTCAAAGATTTTAACTATAGTCATTATATATTTTTATTACAAATCTTACCTAAGCCTACAGTTTGACAATTTTGGTGACGTTTATAATTTTATTTCCTGGTCGGACATGGGCAGCAAATGTGAGGTCACTGCCCGATTTGTCACGTGATCCAATTTATGAAAATGTGTCTCTTTAAAGGAGAAATATCATGCTTTTTTTCAGGTCCTTAATATTGAACTAGAACATAAATAGATCATCAGTTTGATTGATCTAAAACGGCTTATAATAGAAACAGGTCGTTTAACTTCCCGTTCAAAACTGCTGAACAAATAAGCTCTTCATACTGGCATTATACGGTTACACTGTAAATTTCCTCTTTTTTTTTAAAAACGTTTTTACTGTTGAAAAGTGGCTTGTGACTTTTTAATCCTACATGTGTCACTCCGAGTTGAAATTTTTCAAATAATACAAACTAAGTACAGGGATGTAGGTGGGGACAGGGGGTAGGTGAAAAAAAAAAAAAAACAGTAGTAGGAATTTTCTAAGCACTCAAGCCTCAGTTCCAGGACAATACGGGTTCACTAAAACAATCAGGAATCAAAATACAACTTTAGGTAATAATGATGAGGAAACACCGCTGTCACGAGGTTAAAAGCCATCAATATAATGTAGAAAGCATAATATTTCCCCTTTAAAACATGTTTATTGTGTGTTTTGACTACTGTGGCCTCAAGCAGTGCTCCGTTTAAATTTAGATTCACAGACTGTATTCTTAGAAAGAGAAACAAAAATGATCGTTTTAGCTCATTCTCATCAAAGGTAGCCATCCAAAGTCATTTTTACTCAACTCTGCTCGGTTTTTAATGTTTGTCAGCAGTTCAACAGACTTCGAGCAAGAATTTATCAGGAAAAAAATTAAATTAACTGAACAAATCTCAAAAAGTTTCATAGAACCCTGCCCTCCGTCTGAAAGTGAATCCATATTAATTGCGCAGCTCCTTTTTTATGTGTAGCTTTCATTGTAATGTTTGATAGTGCTCAGACTTTGGAGGACATTAAAACCGCTTGGTCTGGACTCCGGATCACAGCGTTTGGAGGTCTGTCTCTGATCAGGGCTCGTTTGCGAGAGCCATTTTCAGAAGCACCAGATGAGGCCCCGGTCCCTCGTGTCCGTCCGGAGCAGAGGCCAGCAACACTTCAACAAGTTCACTTTGAAATGGGTTTAAAATCAACAGTGAACAGTAACTAAATACATGTCCTGAATTTACATATTTTAAAAAAATTCTACACTACTGTATTACTTTCCTAAAATCTAATCACGTATCACGCACGTCAGGCTTGAAACTGCACAGTATGAATGATGAAAATGGAAAACACAACTCAGTAACAGTTTAGTATAATAACTACATACTCTAACCCAGTGGTTCCCAAAGTGGGGGTCGGGACCCCTCGGGAGGTCGCGAGGGGTGTGCTGGGGGTCGCAAGATGATTTCAAGATGTAATTTTAATGAATATGACATTGTATTTGCTCTGTTTTTTAATTAATACCAGTATCTTTTAGTCAAATAGGGTCCAATAAGACAACAAACTATTCAAATAACCAATATTAAACCTGATTTAACATGTTTTGACACTTAAAATTATTGCTACTCTCATTTTCATTTTGCTTTGGGGGTCCCGAGTCGGTTGTATGGCTATTTTGGGGGTCCCGGCCAGAAAAGTTTGGGAACCTCTGCTCTAACCCCTTAAATAAGTAGTTACTAAGCATGATTTAAGCCTATTAAACTGTTTGTTCACTATAAATTATGCTGTTTTCACACTATAATATGACACAACTCAATATAAAAGTATTCAGAATTCCAAATACACTTACAAAATACATTTTACTGTAACTAAATACAGTAAATGTGAAGTATTCTTCCCATCACAGGTTATAAAACAGTAGAGTTAAGTAAATTGTCTAGGGTGGGTTGAAAGTTGGACGTCTGCACTGACCTTCTCCAGCTCGCCGCTCACCAGGCGGCCATCTTGGTTGGCGTCCAGGTATTTGAACATGGCGTCCACCAGCGCCCTCTTCTGGTCCATGTCCCGCTGTTCTTCGTGTGAGCGCTGCGCTGGGGGCTGCAGGTCCAGGAGCAGGCTCTTCAGGCGGTTGTACTCCGACATCGTGCACGCATTTCCTACACGAGGGAAAAAGCAATTTGTAAAAAACGGTTTCACATTTCTGCTTCTTTTATAGTGCTGTCTTCTATTTGAACAAGCTTTACTGATGTAAAGGGTATTCAGTAAGGTATGGCTCATAAATGATTGAAAAGCAAGAAAAACATGTGGTCATCTGGTGTTTTATGGCAGTCAAAAACCCTATTTAACCCCAATAAATCATGAACAAAGACACGTTTATCTATGTCTTTGTAAAAAAAATCCACAGCAGCACTAACAATTTTTGAATCGAGATCAAGATCTATCTGTGACCAGAATTTCCTGCATTTATTTATATTTTAATGTCACAGTGGCACATGTATAATCGCTTTTATAAATCTGTCTCCATCTCATCTGATTACTGCAGATTTAGGCTTCAAATAAGTCACTGCGCTATACTTTTTTAGACCCTCACCCGCAGTTTGGGAACTAGTGATTCAAGCCAACTTTCACTTGAACTTTACAAAGAACTGCTCCAAAATAAGATAAGATTTGATTACGTACCTCTATACTTTTATTACACATTCAACTGGAGTTACAATATGGAACACATCCAGCGTAGTGACATTTAGCAGCTCCAAAACAAAAGCACATCGTACCAAAGGCAGCAGATTTTTACATTTTATGAGCAGATGCAGCCCCGTTAATGGGTACATTTCATTTGTCATCGTTCATACGTAACACACTATTGCTCTGTCTTTGAGTGAAAAAAATAAAAGTTTGCTGAAACTCCAAAATAGCACATTTATCTCATAAAGACTGAACAAAATTGAGTGACACTGCGGTCATGTATGTTTTGTTTAACTTGGATCTCACGTAGAAATGAAGATGAAGAAAAGAAGAAAACAAACCGGATCGTTCAGCTTTTTGCCCCGAATGATTAACTATGGAAACTATCAATCTTTTTTAAGGTAAGCTGCTAATGTTAGTGACTTTACAGCATGACGCTTTATTTAAGAGTGTTTTATTCATAAGCAGAACTGAAGATGTCGCTAAACAGTTGTGTTGTGCACAGTTCTAAGACTCTTGTAATGCACTGTGGGCCAATTATGACTTGCACAGTAAAAAAAATACTGAGTTGACGTAATCGGTTAATCAACTAAAGGCTATTGATTTACAAAAAAATGTAAAAGGTGCATCCTTGGACCAACAAAAATACAACTCACCATAACCAACGTTTAAGATGAGGTCATTATTATAACATGTCAACGAACTCAGGTCAGTTTAGCAGAATATACAGTATGAGCTTTAAAGGTGCACTATGTAACTTTTCGTTCTACAGTATGACATTAAACACATCTACAATGAGGTGAAGGACCTTCTACCAGAAAAGTGACATAGTGCATCTTTAAAAATAGTTTGATAATCACCAGTTTACTTGGATGTTTCTAATTGCGTTTTAATTCTACAGCGCTGACGGGGAACACAAACAAGTTAAGCTTTAATTTGTGGCTATAATTTCTTGTTTGTCTTTTGAAGAGGGCTCAGGATCCACATTCAAAAGGATAAGACATATTTGTACATAATTATCAAAGGTTTTCTATATACAGCTCTAATTAATGACACATAATCCAGGGAAACACAAAGGTAAACATTGACTGAAATCCTCCTGCTGTGGGATTAGCATTTCTGTATCCAAGAATTATACTAAGCATTTGTATAGAATCGGCAGCCAATTTCTGAATATGTTTGATAAATGACGGGCCATAATTACGTCTGTTCTGCTTGTTTAGTTCCAGGAAAGGTGCCGAAGAAATGAAAGGAATATTTTGTGTTGCATAAAGCTGATATTCTTTAAAGCGATATGAAATAATAAATGATGGCTCCCATTTGTAACACGCTTTCCGGGCTCGATAAGCTTCTCAAAGCGCTTCACTGTAGTCAGTATTTATTTACACTCTGGGTTTACACTGATCTATCTCCATGGAGACAATCAGGTGACACCACGGATTACAGGTCAGATCTGTAGAGAGGCGAACCCACTCAAACTAAGAATAAAAGTGTTTTTGAGCAATAAAACCCTGTGACTGAGTAAATACAGGGTAGATACATTTAATGCCACGCTGTGGAACATTCCAGGCAAAGCAATAACATCTCCATGCAAGCATATGACAGTCCCTCCAGCTGAAAAGTTACATAGCACCTTCAAAGTTAAAGCAATAGTTATATCATGACATCACATTTTACTATTAGGATTATTTATTGTGAGAAGAAAGCTCACAATTTTATTTTTATTGATTCTATAATTAAACGTGTGAAATCCTTATTTTCTGTCTTTCCCAGTGTCTAAAGCCCTATCTGAAAAATCTAGTTCAGTTCTGTTGAGAGAATCAAACATCTTTTCATATCTTCGTATGTTTTTAAATTCTTATTTTTCACTAACATGACCTGTGGTGTCATGTTGGTTTTGGTTTGTTTGGGCGCTTCACCTTTGGCTTCCGTCCAAACCACATTACAATGTGAGGCCCGTTCGCAACCATGAAAGCCTAACAAGATGGATTCTCAAAAAATGTGTGAACTTGCAAATTTGGCAACTGATTAAAATTGAGGAATGACAAGCCCTACAACAGGCATCTCAAACATGCGGCCCAGGGGCCAAATTTGGCCCTCAAGGCAATTTTTGGTGGTATTATAAAGGCCCGCAAATAAGACAAATAGAACCGTTTAAAACTACAACTACCATAATAACGCAGCATTAGTGCCTACATGGCCCCTCCCCTGCTGCTCTTGGAGTGCGGTGGCCACAGATAAAAAAAGCATGGATACTCTACACTTCTTCACGGACTTTTCAACATTCCTCAAGAAATAAATGGACAGGCAGGATGTGACAGCAGGAGTTTTAGGTCAGAGAGAATGTCTAAGTGGGAGAAGCCTAAGTTAAGCTTCACCCCATTGTGAAGCAAATACAGCTCTGTCGGATAAAACTAAAACCACCAGCACCAGCTGTGTTTACAGAGTGGTACAGCGGTGTGTTGAGAAGTGTCAGTGAGCAGGAGGTGAATCACACATGGGGAGGGCATCTGACACTTCCACTTTCTCCCGTGTCTCTTTGGGGTTTCTCTCCTCAATAACACGACAAAGCGCTGCTGCAATACTTCGCTCACAAACAACAAACAGCACTCGTCCTAAAGCTGCAGATGGACTCATGGCTCCTGCAGCTGAAGGTTTGATCATTCACCGATACAAGAGCCAGAGTTAAACCACTGCCACAGACAAAGAGAGGAGCTGATTAAAATCCCAGGCTTGTGCAGATCACTGCATCAGTAATCATTGGGTCTAGTAATACATTACTTGATTAACATGAGTGTATTACTAAAACACATAGTTTGAAGTTTATGGATTATAAGGTGTTATCATTTCTAAATTCTAAAATATACCAAATATGCCTTAAAAACGTAAAACTTCTGGCAACTCTTCTATATATAGATTTTGTGGGTGAGGTGAATGTATTTAGTGCTTTTCAAGTCGGTCCCTGTCACGGCCCCCGACCAGCTCTGATTTTCTTAATTCCCCCTGCCTAACAGTCATAAAGCCCATGTAGCTTAAATGCTAACTGTGCTGCCTCACGACCTTCCTGTCTAATCTCTCCCGTCTCTGTGGTGTGTTTGTGCTGAGTCGAGCAGCTCCACGCAGCCCTGACACAGACCGATGTGTGTGTTTTACAGTCCATCCTCCGCTGACTGCTGCTGCACAGCCGTTATTGTTCTGGAGAGCCGTGTCGCACTTTTATTATCGCGCTCAAATGTTCGCCGCTTAAGTGAGTGATCCAGAACTGCCCTGCCCTCGCGGGTGCCCAGCGTGCCTTCTCTCGACAGTTTGTAAACGTCAGAATAAGCAGAGGAGAGAGAGAAGAAAGAAATGGAGGGAGAGGGAGGAGAGAAAGAGGGAGATATGCCAAAGGGAATGTACTGCAGAGGACAGGAGTTTTATGGGGTCATTGCACCCAAAGTTTTTATGGTTTAAGTTGCTACAGAAGTGACCGGGGGACTCTATATTTGAAATTTATGTTGTGCAGATCTAGACTCTTTCCGTTGGTATTTACAGCGTCTATTTTCTGATAAAACAGACTTAGTTTATTTACCGTTTTATTGTTGTAATTGGAACTACGAGAGAGATCGCAATCAAATCCATCTCACATCTTGTCGCAAACGGCAAAGACTGCAATAATTTAAGTCCTTTTGTTTGTTGTTGTGTTTTGTTTTATCAACAAACACTTATGAACGAAGTCTTTGTTTCAGCAGTCTTAAAGTGCGTATGACAGGTTTTTCTAATTTTCTAATTTTGTCTTTATTCAGTGCATTAATACTTGTTGTAAATATATATAATAGTTTTACACCAATCCGGTCGCTGTTTGTGGAGAAAAGTTGAAAAATATGTTGAAAATTACAGGAAGTAAACAAACTGATGACATCACACTAGGGAGACAAACTTTATACATGATTTACACAAAATAAACTACTTTTTTGACCATTTAAACTTTAATTCAACTAAATAAATAAGTTCAGATATATTTTTATTTGTCAGGTAAAAGAACTGATGACATTAGATGAGTTTTAGCCCAGTTTACAGTGCGGTTGCTATGGTGATTTCCTAGTGTGATGTCATTATTTACAACCAGGAAGTGAAATTAAAACGTATAAAACTGCTAAACCGGGATAACATTTGTAAAGAATTTTAGCAAAACTTGAAATATATTTATCTTAACTGTATTTTAGGTAAATGAGTGGTCCAACCTGTCATGGGCCCTTTAAAGTGCAGTTATTATAAAGTGTTACCGATGACATCAGCAGGTGGAACGGAGCATTTTGAGTGACTGCAAAAGGGAAAAAGCACTCAAACATGCATGAACGAAACGAAACACAACTGCAGGTAGGTTTTTGATGAGGAAACACAACTTAAAAAGGTGTTGTTGACAAAGCATGGGTAAGAGAATAATTTGGAATGTTTCACTTTAAAGTTTAGTATAGTTTATTGACAGAATCCCCAATGCCAGCTACTCTCCCCTACGCCCATCTTTAAAATACACAGTGTATTATAAGTGTGACAGATGACTAACAATCCATAAATCAAACAAATATTTTCCATGCTCACTAAATACAGACAGATATACAATTTCATAGTGGGAAATGCAAGCGTATATTAAAACTGTATTGCTTTATATACTCTTACAATTTGTTTCAATCATTTTTTGCTTCTGTTCTTTGAAAATTCCACAATCTGTGCATTATTTCATGTTTTTTCTGTCTGTTTACTCTTGGTTTTGCAATTATTTGTGTCACTACTGTTTACTTCTACAACATTTTAAAGTATCGTTACTCTTACTTGTGTACAAATGTTGGCTGCTCTACCCATAAAAACCTAAAACCACTGTATGCTCCAGATTCACAAAGTCCTGATTCACAGTTTGGCTCCGATTTGTGATGACGTGGCACTTCTCGGCTCCTGTACTCGCTGCTGTCTGCTCCTTATCGCGGCGCGCAGATGGACCCGGCCTAAACCACGGGACACTGCAGGAGGAGGACGTCTATCTGCCCCGTCCAATCAGGGGGGGGGCCACATCCATCTGCCTCGTCCAATCAGAGGAGAGCCCACTCAGCACCAGGCAGAGCTGTATCTGCGGCTCGCTACAAGTGTCACTGTGAAATCTATCCCGTTAAGTGGATCCCCGCTTTCGGTTTCTGTCTGTCGCGTTCTCTCTTTTTCCTAATTTCTCTTCTCCCTTTCTCTCTCTCTCTCCTGCTGCATCTGAATATCCACACTATTCCCTACACGGCCCTGCGTAGGCGCTAACTTAGTCACTACTATTGATTAAAAGGTACTGTCTGACATTTAGTACTCTGTATATTCTTGGTTTGTGAGTCACTTTTGTATACCACATTCACATTTTACAGAGTACGGCGCAATTTTGAGTATTTTATGAGCAAAAAAAGTTTCATTTTCAAAGATTCACTTCTATGCCTTGAACCAGTCAGAACAAATATACATTTACAGAACAGTCACATTCAGTTGCTTTAAAATACTGACATTCCATCCTTGACACTCCATCCATCCTTTTCAGATAGATTGTAAATTTATTTTGAGACATTATGAAGGCAGTTAGCTTATTAACTGACAAAAGCGGACTATTTCAAGTCTAAGAATCAAATATGTCTCTGGACTGATTCTGGGATTTTAACAGATAATTGTCTATTTGTCATCCGTATATTTTATATCACTTATCCATTTTACTAAACTACTCTTTCTCTCTATCCTGCTCTTTCGCTCTCTTTATGCCCCCCCCCCCCCTCTCTCTCTCTCAGTCTCTATCAGCCCTCTATATGTCTCTCTCTAACCTCTCTTTATGTCTGTTTCACCCCTCCTTACCTTGCTCTCTCTCTCGGCCCCCATACCTCTCTCTCTCACCCCTCTTTGTGTCTCTCTCACCCCTTCTTCTCTTCTCCTTTCCTTCCTTCTTTTCTCTCTCTCTCTCTCTCTCTCTCTCTCACCCCTCTTTATGTCTCTCATCCCTCCTCTCTCTCACCCCTCCGTATCTCTCACTCTCACTTACGCTATTTATTCCTCTCTGTCTCTCACGCCATGTCTCCTCTTTCAATCCTTTTTATGTCTCTCTCTCTTTTTCACCTCTCTATATCTCTCTCCCCCACTCGCTCTTTCAACACTGTGTTTCTCTTTCTTATCCGTATTTGTGTGTGAGTCTCTCTCTCTACACTATTTCTCCCTCTCACCCATTTTTATTTCTCTCTCTCTCACAGCCCTCTTTATGTCTCTTTCTCTCCCTCTCTCTCTCCCGTTTCTTTCACTCTCATTTCACCCCCCTCTTATCTCTTACTCTCTCTCTCTCTCTCTCCTTTCTTTATCCCCCTCCTCTCTCTCGATCCTCCTCCCTCTCTCTCCTCCTCAAGGCAAAAAAACTGTGGCTCAAGCGACTCAGACCTCTCCAGATCTGTAGGACTATTGTTGATTTTCCAGCAGAGACCGTAACATGGACCCGACCGGGACTTTCAGAGTTCAAACATGGACCAAACTGGAACTAATCCAGCAGTGACACACATGACACAAACAGGGCTGCAAACATTTGCCATGCAACTTCAGCAACAAACTACAACTCTTGACATGGAGTGGCAAAGGTAAAAGTTGAAGGGTTGGGTTTATGTGACATTGCAACATTTAAACTGCCCAAATATGGATCAACTAGGGCTCAACTAGGGCTGTAACTAATATTTCTAAAAGACATTATCAACCAAATAAAGGCTGAAATGTTGTGATTGAAGAGTACTTATGAATATTGATTGACAATAATGATTAATATTGGAAGTTTGTGTTTGTTGTTGTGGAATTTCTGTTTGCTCATTTCTTTCAAAAACTGTGAATCTTCCCTGGTCTCCATCTGAAATGATCAAATTTGCAATCTATTAACTATGTAAAATCATTTCTGGTCACAAAAGTAAACAATATGGCTAAAAACATATCCTCTTTGAGAACTAAATGTCCCTGTGTTCTCATGGCAGCGTCAGGCAATATTCTTTTTTCCTTTTTCCAGTAATATGTTTTTGGCCTGAAATGGGGAGAGAAACATTCGGAAAATGGTCAAAGCCACTTCTTTTCAAAGTAATCCATCAGTGCTCCAAATACTTTTGAAATAGAGTAAAATTAGTTTTGCATTTAGACATTTAGAACGACTAATAAGTCATTTTTTTTTTTTTTTATTTACAGCTCCATGGGGTCCTATTTAGTCTAAAACCTGCAAAGCCTTCAAGCAATTTAGCACTTCACATTTCATATTCCAGTCTCCTCTCAAAGGCGAAGCTCCCGGACTGGATTTCTGTGCGTTACGTTGAAGAAGCGACACTGAATCATTTTGTATTTCACGTTGACAGTATATACGGCGCTGTTTGCCGGTGGATTTTTAGCTGGAGTGGAGAACATCGGATACAGCTGAGTTTGTTGACTGAGGAGCAGACAGCTTCATTATCAGGACTCCATTGGATCACAGCAGAGTGAGAGGATGTTTACAGCTATTGGACTGTCAGAGTACAAGCAGAGAGAGGGAGGGGGGAGGGAGAGAGAGAGAGAGGGGAGAGAAGAAATGGAGAGAGAAAGAGACCAAGAGAGATAGAAAGAGAGATGGGCGTGTGGAAAGGAGGAGAGAGAGACAGAAAGAGTGCAAGAGAGAGGGGGAGAGACGAAAGGGAACGGGGAAAGTGGGTGAAAGGGGAGAGAGAGGGGAGAGAGAGAAAGAGAGAGAAGGGGGGTGGGAGAGAGAGAGAAAGAATGGAGAGAGAAAGAGGGAGAAGAATGGAGAGAGCAAGAGCGATAGAAAGAGAGATAGTAGTGTGGAAAGGAGAAGAGTGAAACAGAAAGAGAGCGAGAGAGAGAGAGAGAGGGAGAGACAAAAGGGGAAGAGAAAGTGGGAGAAGGGAGAGAGAGAGGGGGAGAAGAGTGAGAGAGAGAGAAGAGGGGGGGGTGGGAGAGAGAGAAAAAATGGAGAGAGAAAGAGGGAGAAGAATGGAGAGAGAAAGAGAGCAAGAGAGATAGAAAGAGAGATGGTAGTGTGGAAAAGAGGAGAGCTAAACAGAGAGAGAGCGATAGAGAGAGGGGGAGAGACGAAAGGGGAAAGTGGGAGAAAGGGGAGAGAGAGGGGGAGAAGAAAGATAGAGAGAGTGAGATAGAGAGAGAAGAGAGGGGATGGGAAAGAGAGAGAAAGAATGGAGAGAGAAAGAGAGCAAAAAAGATAGAAAGAGAGATGGTAGTGTGGAAAGGAGGAGAGAGAGACAGAAAGAGAGCAAGAGAGAGTGGGGGAGAGAAGGAAGGGGAAAGCGAGAGAAAGGGGAGAGAGACGAGGGGAAAGAGAAAGAAAGAGAGAGAGGAAAGGATAGAGTGGCAGAGAAAGAGTGAAAGGAGGAGACGTGGAAGAGGGGGGAGAGAGAGGAGAGGGACAGGGATAGGTGGGTGAGAGAGAGAGAAGCAGAAAGGGGACAAAACGAGGAGGGAGGAAGAGTGGCGACAACAAGTAAGAGAAAGGGAGAGAGCGAGAGAGGCAGACAGGGGAAACGCTGACAGAGCAGAGTCCATTCATTAGCATTGACTACATTTCGTCACTCCACCAGTATTTAGCTTCACCAGGTTCACGGCAGGTACAGGAGCCTTTATAAAAGCACCCGGACAGAAAATATATATGGAAATGCACGCAGAGTTAGTATCGATGTCAGGGCTGGGAATGACACGGCCCCTAACGAGTCGAAACAATCCACGGCTCAAGTCTTGATACTTGGAATAGACGATATGTTGAGCTCAATATTGTGTGTCACCGTGCTAAAGGAAAATCAATACATTTTGCGGCAGTATTTCTTTGTTTAGCCGCTACGTGCACACTCTGTTCATGAAATCCACTTTAATCAAAATCAAAACTGTGAATACCGACTGCATTACTTAAATATGTTTACTTTCATTCATTTGAAAGTGCAGTGCTGTCAAAACTAGTTCTGTGAATTGTACCTAAAGCTTACTCATGGTGAAAATCAAAACAGCAGCCTACGATATCAATACTGTATCAACAAATGAAGTATCACAATATATTGATATAACAAAATCTTGGCAGATCCTTAATTTATGCAAGGGCGTCGGACTGGGGGGGAGAAAAGGGTAGGTTTCCCCGGGGCCCACGGCAAGTAAGAGCATGTGATGTTTGTTTTTTTTATTTCTCAGTTCCATTTTTCTACGATTCAATTTATTTTTGTTGTAAATTTATGCATTATGGTGAAGTCCATGAGAGAGTAAATGACATCTGAGAGTCCAAGAGGGGAATGAGGGCTGGAGGCTCACATATCTCACACATTAGCCAAGTTGTTAACAAATAAAACGAATGATTATAATTTGCAGTTTGTGTATTTTCTTATAGTATGGAATACGATGAGATGTTTGTGAAATTGAAAATAATACAAACAGTACTGTATCATAATATAGGCCCGCAGCTACGCAGCTATAAATTAGCGAGTTATTGTTTAATGTATGAACAAACCATACTGTGTAAATTCTAGCAATAGTGAACGAAAAAAATAACAACCAAATTTGCTAGGATGAATAAATCATATATAAAATAGTGTTTTAGGGGTCCACCAAGAAGGTTTATACCTGGGCCCCAGAATTTGGTGCTATGCCCCTGAATGTATGCATTCCGTAAGCAAGATTTGGGGGATCTTTTGAAGTATTTATGAAACTTATCTGCCACAGGAGTTAGAGTAATAATAAATAAGTAAAAATTTGTTTTGCAAGTATATAAATAATGTATCGCTAGATAATATTCTTGCTGCAACGAGCCTCATAAAGTATTCCGAACGTATAGTATTATGACTGGGCAATGTGTGTCTTGCCTTTCGCCTGGGACCACAACAACAATAAACGCTCAAATGAGGTTTGATCTCGCAACTCTGTTAATAGGCAATCCCTTAACTCACTGTGCCACTGTTTACAATTACCTGTAACCCGTCTGCTGCAATACATTTTCAAGTGGCTCTCAGCCTTTCCATAAATGTGCAGCAAAAACAATTGCTTGTTTAGCATCAGGTCACCGCTGCAGAGTATAAATACAGTTGTGCACACAGCCCTGTCCCCGGCGGAGCGGATTTGCAAAAGAAAATAATCACTAAGCCCGCGCTAAAGCTAACAGCGGTGTTGATGACATTTTAGCACGGCGCAGCTAGTCTGCGTTAGTGCTACACCTGCAGGGGAAGGGGAGAGTGTTTCCAGGGGTTGTGGAGGTTTTGCTGAGCCCGGCACGCTGCCTCTCCCCTGGGGGTTGCGGGTGAAATTGCCTGGGTGTGGGCGGCGGAGGGAGAGCGTGCGCGCTTCTGGCTGTAACTGGCCCGCGTGAACCCTTGGACAAACATAAATGTGTTAGCTTAGCACAATGCGCTCATGACCTTGTGTGGGAGACTGAGCGTGAATGATAATTGTGGACACAGAGAGAGGTCTAATGGAAGCATAAAGTACTCTCTCTGCACGAAAAGGACTGGGAATGATTTGCTCTGTTTGCTTTCGTCAATTAAGAATCTAAAACATGGAATAAGGCGTGTTGTTATATATGGTTGTTGTTTTATATTCACTCCAAGTCGTTTTTTATTGTGATAGACCTAACTTATTTTATGCTTGCCTTTACTTTTTCATAGTTTATATAGCACTATTATTATTCATTGTTTTATGATGAACCATATCGTCAAGCATATTTGTCAACTGCGCAGTAAAACTTTTTCTGAAGTTAAATTAAAAATAATACTCTACAAACACTTGAAATAAGAACGTCTTGTTTTTTACATGACAAGTTAAACGTCTACATTCCCGTATTATGGCAAAATTGCAGTGAAAGGCTATGTAACTTTTCTGGCAGAGGGCCCGGCACCTGCTTGTGTCCATCGAGATGTTATTAGCCTGGAATATTCTGCATTTACCTACCTTTAAGTACATTACTGGTGTTTTTAATGCTCAAAAATACTAACTGTGAGCAGGTTTGCCTCTGAGAGATCTGACCTGTAACCTGGACTACCGGTGTCACCTGCGTTTCTTCCGTTCTAAGTTTAATGTCATATTTTGTGACATTTCGTTTCGAAGCGTTTACACTTCAAACACCACATGAAAACCTCAAACTGGAACAGAACTAGGCCAGGATTGAAGTAAGACAACAACGATACTAAACTACATCTAAATCCGGCCCAAACTAGCATCTAACATGGTCAACATCTATGGTAACACTTTATAATAACTGCACTTCTTCCTGCCATATTAAAGCATGAACAAAGACTTAATTCATAGTGAACAAACAGTTAATTAAGAATGAGAGGTGATCGGGCTTTTTAAGCGGCTGCTCATAGACTCTGGAATATGCTCCCACTGAACATCAGACAGACCAATTCTCTCCGTTTTTAAAATCTCTTCTTAAAAACATATTTTTTCTCTTTGGCGTTTAACTCAGTTTGAAGTTTCAGTGCCTTTTGTTTCATGTCATTATTTTGTCTGTGTACGGCACTTTGGTCGACTGTGTTTTTTAAATAAAGTTGGATTGGATTGGATTGGATTGGAATGAACCCTAATTCCAAACCCTAAGCCTAACCTTAATTAAGTAAGCCTGGATCATATGTTTATTGTGAATTAAGTCTTTGTTCATGTTTTTTTTTTGTAAGAAAGCCACACCCACACATTCTATCTCCCCCTTTATTTTAAACTTCACTTTGGCATTTCCAGGAGGACTTCCTAACTGCACGTAACAAGCAAAGTGCAAATGCCTCGGAAGCATGTTTAAAAGAGAATTTCAAATGTTACGCATGCATTAAGCTCACTTTCTTCAGCTGTATTAATAGTCTCTAAAGTGCATTGTGGAGCTTGTTCTTTAGCTGTGGAGTAATGGCACTCGATGGCGTGTAGTTCCTTATGATGAACTAGAGCAAAGGCAGGTGCGAAACTATAACTTCAAAACCATAAAACAGGTTAAGCCCACGCTCAGATGGATCGCTTTAATGTTTAAGTCAGGGGTTCTCATAAACTCCACCTGTAAGTCCATTTATAAAGTTCACTTTCATCTTTGGATGGTTTATTTCTTTTCTTTTTCATTGCGGAGGTCATTGCTTTGAAATAGTTCATTTGCCCACAACTTCAAAAGCAAACTTTACCTTTATGACTTTCAAAACTTTCAAAACCAAAAAAACTAAAAAGGTAAATGTTGAATGCAAAATAACCGACTACCAACAGCTGATTAAATCCCTGGTGATGCTGTTCAAGTCTTGGATAGAGATTTATGGACGAAACCAAGGCTAAACGGGAACTAACCAAGGTCTAAACCAGGCTTAGGTTAGACAAAACCTGGACAAAATGATGTCTAAATCAGGGCTAAACCAGTATCATGGACCAAACCAGGACAAGTGAACAACTATAGGAGAAAACCAGCACTAAACCAGGCAACAAGTCAAGACAAAACCAGGATTAAACCAGTCACTGAATCAAGACAAAACCAGGACTAAACCAGGCACTAAATCAAGACAAAACCAGGATTAAACCAGGCAACAAATCAAGACAAAACCAGGACTAAACCGGGCACTGAATCAAGACAAAACCAGGACTAAACCAGTCACTGAATCAAGACAAAACCAGGACTAAACCAGGCAACAAATCAAGACAAAACCAGGACTAAACCAGGAACTAAATGAAGACAAAACCAGGACTAAACCAGGAACTAAATCAAGACAAAACCAGGACTAAACCAGTCACTGAATCAAGACAAAACCAGGACTAAACCAGGCAACAAATCAAGACAAAACCAGGCAACAAATCAAGACAAAACCAGGCCTAAACCAGTCATTAAATCAAGACAAAACCAGGACTAAACCAGGAACTAAATCAAGACAAAACCAGGACTAAACCAGTACTAAACTTGGACAAATCTAGCCAGCATCCAAACGTATCCACACACCACATAAACATATGACAAAAGAATATACATTTACGTCACAATGGAGAACCACAAAAACACATAGTAATGTGAATAATACATGACGTTTTTTAAAATAACATCATGTCAAAGTGCTCACTATTCACACGGAAATGCTAACTGCTGGAGAAATTGTGATTGCCAAGAGGCCCATCATTACCATACGTTTTGAGACTGTCCTATTGTTCAAACATATTGGACTGAAATAAATCGAGCACTACAGACTGTTTTTTGACATCACCATTTCGATTTCAGAACTATGTACTGTATTTGAGCCTCAAAACTTTTGCCATGGACTCAATGGATATATTTGGAGCATATTTCTGGCAGCAGAGGAAAGGCCAATAACAAAGAAATGGATAACACAAACTGAACCAACGATCAAGGACTTGACCAACATTATAATTGACATTCGAAAAATTTAGAAAGTTACATTCAAAATTCAAAATTCGACAAAATTTGAGAACTGACGAATTTAATATTGACTTTGGATCAAATGGAACAACTAATCCGGACTACATGAGTAAATTAAAACTGTAAATGTAAAAAATATTTGTATGCTCTCTCTCTCCATCTTGTTTTGTTCTGTGTGTCTTTATGTTAATTATACTTTATACTGACTAAAGTTGGACTAAACCCAAAACTAAACCAGCACCAGAGCTAGGACTAAGGGTGTATTGTCTGATCCAGTCCAGGTTTAGTTTGCCAGTCCACAATTTTGATGTGGTGAATGTATAATCTTATATATCTATAGTTTATCATCGTTTTTGTTTGATTAGACACTATGTGGTGCCTTGACATGTCAGTATGCTGCTTGTCTTCATTCCTAGACAGCTCTGACACGTAGTCGCCAGACCATTTGCATCTTCCTGTGACAGTCAGGAATATAATTTTACATCCATATACTTTATGTCTCGGGTACAGTATCTCCTTTTTAATCTTGAAAATATAGTCAGCAGAAGACCGCAGCTTATAAATATGTCCGAACTGTCATTGTCGAGCATGCATGTTCGCGTGGTGTTCATCCTGCATCCATCTCCTGTACTCATAAATCAGTAACTATTCACCCTAAAAACAGGACCAAATGAAAGTAAGACTAGACCTTTTAAGATGGGAAAACATGGAACTGGCAGACTGTACTCTTTTGATTGTCTGGCTTATGCTCCACTTCAAGAATTTGTCAAAAAAAAGTCAAAACAGATCTACAAGAGCAAGTTCCAGAGGTGACGGTGTAATTCTATCTAGAAAAAGCACCTTTGGACAGAATGTATTTTCTTACCGAGCCTCTAAAACCACCATCCCAGCAACAAAACATGACCTGCCCACACTCAGCACAAGTCATGGCAACACATAAGCATAAACTCATCTCAGCACAGCGAACAACACAATAACTCACAGTTAGTGAATACATTTGTACTGCACATGTCAGCGTATGCAGTGTTTGACTTTGTCCTGTAGGTGCGGCCGGTGAGATCTCAGTAGATGATAGTAGTTTGCATCCTCTGTCTGTTTGTCATGTTTTTATGAATTGCGTGGGCTGGAATGGAAGGATGGAAATTAGCTTTGGCTATAATACTGCATATTTACAGGCTTATGTTTTTCTGCATCTTCTTGTTTTCAATATGCGTTTTCCTTTCATTAAAGGTCCCATAACATGCAAAATCGACTTTTCAGAGGTTTTAACCTTCCTACAGTGCTATTTGGGCCTCGTATGTGTGCCCAAAGTGTTTTTTTGATTGATTCCCGCATGTTTTCGCGCTAGAGAACTGTCTTTTCCGTCCCCCTCGGCTGAGCAGGCAGGCGGGGGCTCCTCTCAGGATGACGCCGCTTCACAAGGATGACGCCGGTGTTTAAGCCACGCCTCAGGAGCGGCGCAGCCGCAGAATAAAACAGCTAATGCTAATGCTACACAGTAATTACACGATGGATACGACAGATCGAAGAGTTAGCTTTGTTATTTACCAAGCGCAGCGTCCGTCGCCGAGGTACTGGAGCACGTCAAACTCCAGGTCAGATCCAGGGCGTAGGACTCAGCACGACGCACCGTCAGGACGGATAAAGGTTTATTCCCGTGTTTGTGTATCGCTGTTTACCGGAGCACACGGCGCATGCGCACCATCTCCGCTCTAGGCTTCGGCACGAGTTGGGCGGGGGAGGCGCGCGAGTTGGGCGGGGGAGGCAGCCTGCTCTCTGTTCGGGGGGTTAGATCTCAGAGTGAGCCGTTTGCTTTTGCAAGGAGGGGGGCCAGTCCAAGAAATGGGTGTTTTTTGGAAACTGTTATGTTATGGATATTGCACAACGCAAAATTTTATCAACAAAGCCCTTAGAATAGACTGTGTAAAGGGGAAAATAGCAGAATATGGGACCTTTAAAATACATAAATAAATACAAATACAAGTACAAATTGTGAATTAAAATAACTGATCCAACATCTGATCCATGTTTCTGTTAAAATCTTGAAAACTTTTTGAACCCAAGACCCAACTACTTCATTCATCGAGTACACCACGACCAATCAATGAGTGAACTTTGAGCTACATTCAGAC
Source organism: Rhinogobius similis (assembly GCA_019453435.1). NCBI lineage: Eukaryota > Metazoa > Chordata > Actinopteri > Gobiiformes > Gobiidae > Rhinogobius > Rhinogobius similis. The sequence goes on from CM033637.1 coordinate 11,940,501, forward strand.
CAAAACAAATCTGGGACTAACCTTGGACTAAGCCTGGAACTAAACCAGGACTAGAGCAGGAATAACCAAGCCCAGTCTAAATCGGGACCCAACCTGGACTAAAGCCGTGTTTCCTGTAGATTTTTGAGCTGCTGGAACCCTCCTCCTGCAGTGCGTTTTGGACATATCCCTTTCCAGCCAGATTTGGAACAAAAAATTGATTAAAATGTTCATATTTACAGCATCCTTGGCTCATATAAACCTTACAGCATCCTTGGCTCATATAAACCTGACTGACTATAACCAAATCTGTATAAAATATGTGCAATGGCATCGTTATTATTGAATGATTAATATAAGGGATGAGAAAAGACACTGTTGTTATCGCAAACCGCAGCATTTTTACATATTTACATATAAATTGAGGGTTGCTGTTTTCTATACTGTGCCATGACATCTTAATAAACTGTATATTACTCCATAAATGCGTCACTAATAACTGTTATTGGCTGTCGGCTACAGATAACAGCGAATCAAATTGGACTGCATATACATTAGTGACCACATGGTATAATTATATTCAATTTATGTCCAATATTTGTAATAAAAAACAAATAAATAAATAAACATAGATAACACAAAAAACAACATATACTAAGCTATACTTACATGACATCACACTCGGGAAAGTTTATGCATAATTTACACAAAAGAAACATATTTTTTAAAACTTTTAAATAATAATTCAACCAAATAAAAGGTTTAGAGGAGGATTAGAGGAGTGTTGGGCCAGTGCACTGGATAGTTTCTTAGTCATTTCCGAGTGTGATGTCATAATGTACAACCAGGAAGTAAAAGGAAAACCTAAATAAAATGACTAAACTCGGGTAAATTTGAGCAGAAATTGGAATATATTTATTTTAAATGCATTTTAGTTAAATACATGTTCCAACCTGTCAGAGGTGCTTTAAATGTCTTCTAAATATGTTCCATTAACTTAAAATATTGAACAAATATACAACATGTAGTTCAAGTTTTAGTTTCGTGAAATTTACAATAGCCAAATCCACTGCAAATGGGGCTGCACATAAAAGGAGTCAGCAATAATGTTGTGGTTTTAAAGAATCAGAACATTTCTAACTCAAATCTGTACACACATCCTATCATTGTGTCCCCGAGCCCCCGATATGATTATATTTTACTAAACATTTTGCCTACTTGTTCCCAGTTTGACAGTTTTTATAAAGTGTATATTGAACATGAGCAGCAAATATGACATAGGTACTTTTTTCTTTTACTGAAAGAAATAGGACCGAATTATAATGGACAGCATACGAGGGTGAATGTGTTAAAATTTTGAACCCAATGCTAAGGCATGAATGAGATGTTTGTGAGAGTGCTTGTGTCAGATGGCGATATGAAATAATGGTCTTATCTTATTGTTTAGCTTAAATGATGTATTTTTACTCCTGTAATTTAGGGACTGCAGACGGAAACTAGCTATCTAGCTATAATCTGGTGCAGAACATCTCTGTTTTCTTTTTAAACTTAATGTATCTGTACGTTGTCCCTTCAATAAAGACTAAACTAAACTAAACTAAACTGTACAATTACATTATGGCACAGAAATAAACAACAATACATTGTACGGTAGACATGAAATAAGAAATAAATAAAATAGATCAACGAATGTGCATAAAATGTTCACCTCATCTTGAGTTAAACGTAAAAGGTGGGTCTTTAAAAGAGATTTGAAGTTCTCAATAGAAGTGGCTTTTCTAATGTTGAGAGGTCGAGCGTTCCACAGTTTGGGAGCTGCTCTGGAGAACGCCCTGCGGCCTCTGCTCCTGAGCTTGCACCTTGGGCAGTCCAGCAGACACTGATCAGAGGACCTTAACGCGCTGACTGGTGCAAAGACAGCATTTCAGATAAATAAGGTGGTGCCAAACCATGAATAGATTTAAAAACAAGCAACAAAAGTTTAAAATCAATTCTAAAAATCACAGGCCGCCAGTGCAACCATACTGTAAATAAACAAGGTCCAAAATCCATAAATTACACAATAGTTATGAATTGACAATAAATAATACCTGATAATGCCTTTATTTTATTGAATGCTTGTTTAAACTGTCCAAAAAATGTGTCAGTTGTTGTAAATTGTCCTTGTATTTTCAATCGTACGTCGCCTATTGATTTTACTTGTCAAAATGTCTTCACAAACTGCAACTTCACTGATGCAAAATTATAATAAATATTTAGCACAGACACTACCCCAACATACTGAGTCATAATTAGAAAAACGTTTGATTCTGCACTTTAACCCCCGATAATCCCTCCGCCTGGTCGCAACGGTTTCGACATTGTGCTTAGAACCTTGACATAATCCCCCCGGGAAAAATCATCAACAGATCATTGTACTGTACGTCCAACATTATTTTCACAGAGCGCAACCCGAGCGCGTTACAGAGAAATTAATTTAGCCCGTGATGTGGCTCCCATGTGGCGTGATGGATCGGTTAGCGGTGTCCGTGGATAGCATGGCGAGCTAATTTCAGCGCTGTATCCTTAATGAGCGCGTTTCCTCCCAGGCCAATAGCGCGCGATGCAGCTGGACGATAACTCACACGTTTGTCCCCTGGTAAATGGACAGAGAGCCGCAGATACAGAGCAAAAAGAGCCTTACAGTGGTGTGTTGCATGGCGAGTCGGAAATTCAGAAATATACAGGATAATCGAGATTGTTTTTGACGGGATTTTATGTCAACGTGCAATAGCTAAAGCAATTAAGATAAGAACACGCATTAATTTCAAATGGACTGATTCATAGAGAGGGATATTTTTCTGCAAATTAAGTTTAAGTGTAGGTTGCATATTTTACTAAATTGACATGATTATAGTTACAATTTTAGTAAAAAATGACATGACATACTGTAGGTAGAGGTAAATTGTGTTATCTGGCAACCATACTGTAAACAAGAACCAAAATCCATAAAGCCAAATTATACAAATAATATTTTTTCAAATTTTGTTCTATGATTGTTTAAACTGTCAATTGTGTGTAAATTATATTTTTGATGCATTTTGTTTTAAAACTTAGCTGTACTTTCTGTCATTTTCAGCTTCTATTTTTGAATTTTGATTGTATTTATAAAGCTTTTTATTCAACGATTATAATACAAGTGCTACAAAGTTACATATTAAAATTTCCCAGAACCCACCCACCTACTCTGTCCCCACCAATCCCCACGTTAAACTTGCACACCCTGTACACACACACACACACATTAAAATAATAGGTATAAGGCTGAATACAAGTGAACCAGTTTGGGAAAGCACCATCAGGAGAGCCAGAGCCTAACAGCCACAGTTATTGCTTTGCCTGAAATGTTTCAAAGTATGGCGCAAAAACGTATTAATCGCCATCAAAAACAACAAGTTTCAACCAGATCAAGTTACCGGTCCGATCTATGGAGCGGCGATTCTGCTCACAGCAAGAATTCATGTTTTTCAAGATATTTTTCAGCAACACCTGCAATCGAATATATGCAAAATAGATATGTTTAATGTCATACTGTGGAACGTTGCAAGAAAATACACCCTCCTCTGCTTCATCTTCACCACGGCAGCAAAACCACCACCTCCTCAGCCTCTCCATCTGCGATTCGTGTCAAGGGCCCGGGGCAGCAAAGTCTACTCAATAAACTATTCTTTGTACACGAGTTGAAATTCTGACAGTGTTTGTTAAAGAAACTAGATTTTACACTACTTTATTCTCTCCCTTTTGGTCATTTGTGAAATTATTTGGCGTTGAATCCTTGCTGTAATTGTTTCTGAGACTCAGCTGCTTAAAAGCCACTAAATAAACATAGCTTCCCTGTAATCGGAGACGAGGAGGCAGAGGAGAGGAGACAGGAGTGTGGTGAAATGGAGCGTTTTTCAAACCCTCATCCATATTCACTCCCGCGTACTTTGTATAATGATGCAACCATTGTGGAGCGGGAGCCTGCAGCGCTGACCTGAGACACACAGGAGGGGAAAAAGAAGAAAAAACATGCCTTTTTGAAGGCTTTGTACTGGTACAGCAATGGTGGTATAAATGGTTACTAGTTAAGAGGCTCTTTTTTCAAATCACATTCAGTTTTGAGTTTATTTAATTTCCTTTTTTTTTTATTTTGAAACATGTGCCATTTCTTTTTTTTTTTTTAAGTCAATCATATAGTATAGCAACGTCATATATATCGTAATTATGTCAATTATTGTTTAGCTTTAAATACGATTTCAGTATATTGTTCCTTTTAGTTTAAGTAAGTAAAGTAAATGAGTGAGTGAGTAAATGAAACATAATGCTAATTTTGTTTTATTAAATGCAGTAAAATTGGACTGCCTTTTGTTAAGTTTTTTTTTTTTTTAATAAATAAATGAAAAATGTTGGCACTTTAAAGCAGAACAAAGTAACTCCCTCGACAAAGCTCCCCCTGCAGGTCTCTTGTGAAAATACACTGCCAGTAAAAAGATGACAAAAGCTTTCTTTTTTGTTTTTTATTCCCCCTTTCCTTTTTATTGAAATACGGAAGTACAATCACATACAAAAACATTTCATGTCACCAAATATAGAAAAGAGAGCCAATGTTTCTCAGGAGAATTGTGTTTGGGTCAGTGTCAGGAAATGTTTCAAGGCTGGTTTTCCGCACAGAGACAGCAGGGGGCGACAGCGAAACACCCCAAAGACACATTTGCAACCACCACATGGACTTAAAAAGACGTTTAATGAGGTTAAAATGTTACTCAGTTCTACTTTAAGTCACAGTTTAACCTTCATTGATTCTTTTTTTTTTTTTCTTCTTTTCAAATGCCACTAATCATTCACACACCCAGTCATTCATATGTTCAATTGCCACAGAAAACGAGATTATTTGGGTGACGACACAACCTCCTCAGCCACTGTCGCAAAGCTAGAAAATAGTTATTCTACATGTGTCTGGATTAAAGATTGTATTTCCATACACTGCTGGGATAAACATAATTATTTTTGTCATGTTCAGCTTTAAAAACGGACTTCTTGTAAACGATGCCATGAAGTATTCCAGTTTGAAGTTTTCAACGTACATTTTCGCAATAACATCTGACTTACTATACATCTCCTCTACTTTTAAACACGCTATTCCGCCATATTTGATAAAAGCGTCATTTTATACAGACATTAAATATATCCCGACAAATTTAAAGCGTGTGTTCATTATGCAATATGTATAGAAAGCAAATGCTACGACGCTAACAGTGTAAAAGTAGGCCAAGTACAGCCACAACCACGACTGCAATTAATCCAGAATTCACGCCAATGCTTCTTCTAATTGCACCATTTTACCCAAGCAAAAATAAACGTGCATGTACTTAAACTTTCGCCCTTATTTCCTAAAACGTATTATTCCTCCCACACTAATGACTTTGAGGTGCGCGTATCTCGGTGATGTATTTCAGATGCAAATGTTCCCAGCCTCCAGTTGGCTTCGCTTTCATTGGTTTGTTTTGAAAGGAGGTAAAGGAATAAATTATGTTCTCGACTACAGTGATAATTGTTTCTGCTCATGAAAGTGGACAAAACGATCTTTAAAGAGCACACATTCCTGACCTCCTTCTGCATTCTTTTCCGTCACCTACATTTCTCGCAAAAAAAGTAAACACATTTCAAAATTCAATTCAATTCAATTCAATTTGTGTCTCTTTTGTAGATTTTATGAATGAACTTGTTGATGAAACGACACATGTTTATTGATTTGGGACTTCTAAATCCATTAAGGAGTTCTTATTTTTAGTTTTTGCAAATAAAAATTCGAACTTTTGATTATTCGTTATATACATATCCATAAAACATCTGTATCTCAAAAAGTGTAAGACTTCAAAACTTCAAATAATGTTCAACTGGTTTGAAAAAAGCATTCTGAAACGTTTAATCATTTACAGTTTTGAGGGATTGAGAACTGGAATTTCAGCATCTGGGAAAATATTTTAAAATATTTAACGTTTTTCTTTCTTTTGTGATTTATTGGGCGTTTTAGCTGAAATATTAAAATGGTACTGGAATTTGAAGTGTGAGAGATATATAAGTGTACAATATAATATAATAGTTGAAAAAAATGTACACTATCACTACAGCAATGTTTAAGAAGTATGATTAATGAAGTTTTGAAAGCTTTACTAAATCATAAACTAAAATTCAGTTGGTAAATTTGGTCTTGGTAATTCTTGGTAAAAAACGAACTAAATCTTTACCGCAAATATTGTATTATGTGTCTGTGTAAAAGTGTATATCAAGTTTTTAGGATTTTCTAGAGTTTAGAGTTTTTTTTCTCCTTTGAAATCAACAAAATAAATGTCTTCTCATACATTTTACTTGTTGGATAATAATTTCACTGACATTTATGTACATTGTGGAATTTATTAGTGTGAGGAAATTACATTATATACCTAAAAATTGTGAAACTCAGATGCAATTTGCAACATTTTTAGACAAATCTTAAATATAATGATCTTTTTACTGTGTTTTAGTAAAAAAGTAGTTACCTTTAAACTGCATAGTTGTAAATACAGGGTTAAAGACGATGCTTTTCATAATGTTTTCATGTTAATGCAAGAAGCAGGAGTTGAGAATTAGCACATTGTTCCTGTAAAATAAAGACGTAAATCGACTAAAATCCACTCGTTTGTCTGTTTTTTGTTTCAGTAGGAACCAGTAGAAACCTTTCACAACCTCTCAGCTCATAAATGAAACTACAGCATCTGCAGCGTCCGTCCGTCTGTCTGCCTGACTGACAGAGTGATGCATTATGGGTCATCAGAGGCCTGGCCCTGAGCTCAATGGGCCACGGAGCCGATGGGGTTTTTAAATGAGGGGAGGAGATCTGGCTTCCAGCGCGTCACTCAAACATGTCCAACACTCGGCTGCTGCTGCTCCGAACGCACAACTTTATCAAATACTCATGTGTCGAGGACCGGCTTCACCCGCATGATATATTTATGAAGAAAAACTATCAGCGGATCAAAATGTATCGAGGTTAAAACCACAGATCCACAGCACAAATACTGCTCAACTCCAGGGCTGTATACCTTTGGTTAACGGTCCGCAGAGTCTTGGTCGACCAACGTTTTTATGAGTCGGCTAATTATTTGATTTAGATTTAAAGGATTTATGTGGCAAAAACAAGATATGGCGTGAGTTAGCTGTAGATTTTGGAGTCCAACATATAAATATAGTTTCCTAGTACTAGTTTTTACGTTAATTCCTCTGCAGTTGTGGTCTTTTGAGTGTAGTTTGGGTTAGATGCAAGGAAATACGTCATAAATTTGATATGTTTTTGCCACACCCCCTTTAATCAGTCGATAGAGCAGGTCTTTAGTCGACCAAGAATTTCTTTAGTCGACTACAGCCCTGTCTTTTTATTCAATTACCTGAGTTGTTACGGTATGGAATTATTAAAATACCGTTCAACATCTCTATGAAGACAAGCAGAAAAGAACACATGTTAAAAATTGTCTTTTTAATGTTTTGACTTATAACATTGTTCCCTCAAGCTGAAGTTGTGTTTAGCTTCATTCTGGATTCTAGATGAGTGCTGTTTAGTATGTCTTCTCCCTCTGAGCCTCACAAAAACACAGTTTCAAGTGTCCCCATTTGTGACGTTGCGCTGTTTTTAAGTCCGTTAATCGTCGCCAAACTCGCTCTGAGCATTTTTGCCGTCAAATCATGATGATTACAAGAGCGTGCCTGCATTAGCATGTCAAGGGCAGGCTAAGTGTGCTTATCTTCCCTTTGTAAATCTCTCGACTGCCAGCAGATGGAGTTCTAACTCAATCCCCTGTTCTAAAACATGAGACGCCAAAGTGAAGGTACTCAAGATTAAGTTTAAAGGCCGATAACAATACGAAGATGTCATACCACTCATCTATATTTAAATCTATGTTATTTTTAAGCCCCATCGTGTACAATTTCAGCCCAGAAAAGGACCCAAGAGTTTTTTATTAGCGAATATTTTCATTGCTAGGGCCTGGAGGAGGGTGCATCACATGATTGTCTCCATGTAGCTGTTTTTCCTTGGATTGTTCCACATGAATGGCATAAAACAATGTATAATGGATGTATAATGTTTGTTTTCTGTCTGCATGGGCCCACAGTCTGCTTTGACCAACAGGGGGAATAAATGAAGTCTCAATGAGGAGAAAATCCATGCAATTCTGGTTATCCAAACAGTAGATTAACTGTCTCTGCCTCAGGTTTGACCCGTTCTTCAACCAGTGCTGCCGGGGTTAAACCGGTCAGGAGCAGTGAGCACCCAAGGGACCCTTCTCCAGATCTGAGCCACGCAGGATCCAGCTCAGGGGAATTATGGTTTTTCTGTGGATAGTGTCGCTCTTGTTCAAGGGAGAGGATGGAGAGGATTGTGTATGAAATAGCGGTTGAATGTTGTCTATTTCTGCACTGAAAGACAAAAACGTTTAGTCTTATTGTCTATCTTAGGTATAATAAGTTAGGAAGATGGTAATTATTGCTTATTTTTTGCGATTAGATTTACAATTTATGTTGCCAAATATTAGATTCAGTTCACTTTGGACACATTTTAAACACGTCCAGGAGAGACGTTTGAGAGAAAACTGAAATGTTAAAGTGCGTATGACAGGTTGGACTACTCATTTGACAACAATGCAGTTAAGATAAATATATGCAAATTTTGTTAAAATACTTTCCAAATGTTATCGCGGTTTAACAATTTTTTTAAAAAGTTTTTTTGTTTTACTTCCTGGTTGTAAATGATGACATCACAGTAGGAAATTCCCAAAGCAACCATCCTGTAAACTGGGTCAAACTCAACTGATGTCACTGGTTTGTTTATTTTACATAAATATACATGTGAACACCTTTATTTTGTTGAATTCATGTATAAAGTGTAGAAAAAAAAGTGAATTATTTTGTGTAAATTATGCATAACCTTTGTCTCCTTAGTGTGATGTCACCAGTTTGTTCACTTCCTGTAATTTTCAACATATTTTTCGACGTTTCTCCACAAATGGCTGCTTGATTGGTGTAACGCTAAAATTTATATTTACAACAGGTATTAATACACAAAATGAATTCAAAATCAGAAAATCATACGCACTTTAACTATTTAACTAATACAAGATTCCAATTATTTCATGTTTGCGCTCAGAATGCATGGTTTTTAAGGTATTTTTGAGCAATAAAAACACCTGCAAATTGAAAAAGAGGCTCGTTTAAATCCCCCGAATGTTTCAGGCGAAGCAAAAGCCACCGCAGTAAAGTTACACAGCGCACCTTTAAATCCAGCCCGGCATTACTATACTTGGCTGTAATTTGTCAATCACAAAATCCCCAGAGATGCACTCACTTCCCCTCTCCTCGCAGCACAGCACCTCTACATTTCCATCTTTCTCTAATTAAACACGCGCAAGTTTAAAGCTAAATGTGCCCACAGCCCACACACTCCGCATGAAAAGACCTGTGTACGTTTATTAAAGTCGCAGTCGATTTTTGGCAGCTCGAGGCCTGCCGTCAAATTAAACTCGTAAATTATAAAGTTCTCCGTCACGAGAGCCAAATTAGTGCCCCGTTTCAGTGTGTTTGTCACCACGCCGTCTGGAAGGAGATCTCAGCATTAGACATTTCTGTAATTTATTGTTCATTTAATGTTTAATACGGTTTAGTCTGAATATTCACAACAGGTATGTAAAATGGGAAGTGTTCCGGTGTTTCGATTACAGATCTGGATTGAATATGGAAAATATGATTCGAAAAATGTTAGAAAAGACGTCCTTGTTTGTGTGCCGACATGCAAGACATCCACGTGCATCAGCCAAAACAGTAGAAAAAGTAAACAAAAAGGATGTGGAGCAACTCAATAAACTGCTGTGGCACTACTGAAGTACAACACTTTTATTACACTGAAGTATCAGAACCATTTCCATTGGTTTAACAATAGACTAACTGAACCACTGCTGCAACAGCAACAGCAACTACTACTACTACTACTACTACTACTGTCACTGCTACTGCTAATACTGCTACTACTACTATACTACTACTACTACTACTACTACTACTACTATAACTGCTGCTGCTACTGGTACTGGTACTGATACAACAACTGTTGCTGCTACTGCTACTGCTACTATCGCTACTACCACCACTGCTACCACAGCTACTACTACAACTACTACTGCTACTACTACTGCTACCATCACTGCTACTACAGCTACTACTACTGCTAATAAAGCTACTATGGCTACTACTAGTCAAGTCAAGTCAAGTCAAATTTATTTATAAAGCACATTTAAAAACAACCACAATGGCCCAAAGTGCTGTACAGACACAATATAAAATACAATAAGACAAAAACAGAACATGCAGAAACAAGCTAAAAAAGAAATACAAATGTTCTGCTCAGCTCGTGTTAAAAGCCCGTGCAAACAGATGGGTTTTCAACAAAGTCTTAAAAATATTCAAAGATTGGGCTGTTCTAATGTCCAGAGGAAGACTGTTCCAGAGTCTGGGACCTGCCACAGAGAAAGCCCTGTCCCCTCGGGTTTTTAACCGTGATCTCGGGACGTCTAAGATCATGAGTTTTGCTGATCTCAAAGCTCTACATGGAGCATGAACAGACAGAAGCTCAGACAGATAAGGAGGGGCCAACCCATTCAAACATTTAAAAACCATTAGTAAAATCTTAAAATCAATTCTGTAGCTGACAGGAGCCAGTGCAAGAGGCCAGCACGGGAGAAATATGCTCATATTTCCTGGTGCCTGTCAGCAAGCGAGCAACAGCGTTCTGGACCAACTGCAGGCGGTGGATGGAGGCCTGGTCCAGCCCGGTGTACAGGGAGTTGCAGTAGTCTAAGCGGCTGGTAATAAATGCGTGAATAACGCGCTCTAGATCTGAATGGTGCAGGTATGGTTTTACCTTACTGAGCAAAGCGCAATTGATAAAAAGCTGATTTAACAACTTGACTTATTTGTTTGTCAAACTTAAAAGAACCATCTAAAATCACACCGAGATTTCTAGCAGACTGGTGGCAATAGCAGCTCAGTGGCCCCAGATCATTTTTTACATGTAATAAATCCCCAAATACCACAATTTCAGTTTTAGATTCATTTAACTTTAAAAAGTTCAGAGAGCCATCCAGTCTTTTACATCCTGAAGACAACTCATCAGGGTTTGGGTGCAGTCTAGGTTTGCTTTTAAGGGCAAGTAGACTTGCACATCATCTGCAAAACAATGAAAAGAAAATGTTGTGCTTTCTGAAAATTGACCCCAGGGAAGCATATACAAAGAAAGCAATAAAGGGCCTAAAACGGAACCCTGTGGAACTCACAGCTAAGTTGGGCCACGTCTGAGTTATGGGGGCCTAACTGAACAGTAAAGGACCTTTCCTCAAGATAAGACCTGAACCATTTTAGCGCCACACCTTTAATGCCAGCGTAATTCTCAAGGCGGAAATTAAGATTTGGTGATCCACAGTGTCAAAGCTTGCTGCCAAGGTCAAGTCTAATAACAATAAAACAGAGGAGGAACCAGAATCAACAGATAAGATAATATCATTATAAACTCTTAAAAAGTGCAGTTTCAGTGCTGTGGCGTGATTTAAAGCCAGACTGAAATTTTTCTAAAAACACAATTTTCCTCTAAATGGGTTTGAATTTGAATAAAAACCAATTTCTCCAACACTTTTGACAGAAAGGGCATCTTGGAAATAGGCCTATAGTTAGACAGAACCTCAGAATCCAAGGTGGGCTTCTTCAACAAAGGCTGAACAATGGCATGTTTAAAAGCACTTGGGACACAGCCTGAGTTCAAAGAGGTGTTCACAATTTTCTTTAAATAGGGACTAATCACGTCAAATGCATCTTTTAGGAGTTTGGAAGGAACACAGTCCAGAGCACAGTCAGAGGGTTTAAGATGACGAACAACATTTGACTAAAGGTCACTAAAAGTAACATGTTCAAAACGCTCAAAAAACACAGTACAATCAGGGCTGACAGAGGGATCCACAGCTGTACAGGGAGGAGCCAAGTCCCTAATTAAAGATATTTTATCAACAAAAAAATTGAGAAATTGATCACACAATAATTTAGACTGTACAGTACAGTTAGAGCCAGAAGGGTCCATAAGACGGTTTAAGGTATTAAAAAGCACTTGAGGTCTGTGACTGTTGGTAGATATCAGGTTTGACATATACTCAGCTTTAGCACACCCTACAGCTTTCTGATAATTGCGCAAACAATCTCTTAAAATGCCCAGAGAGACGTGAAGCCTGTCCTTTTTCCACCTCCTCTCAGCGTCTGCATTCACGCCTAAGCGCTGCAGCGTGTGGTCATTTAACCACGGCTCGGGCACTGCCTTTGGAGTCCAAGCTTTAAAAGGAGCAACAGAGTCAAGAACGGTGGTGCAGATGGAGTTAAACAGATTAATTAACTCATCAACACTTGAAGCGCACGAAATGTCCACTGTGGCTCCAACAGAAGTAAATGCACTAGAGAACTCCTGTGCAGTGGAAGAGTTTATTACGTCGATTAGCGCGTAAAGGCGCATGGTGTAGGCGGAGGACCGGGTAACTTAACTGAGAACAAAACAGGCAAATGGTCCGATATCTGTGTGCTACAAAGATCCTCAACACAGACATTTAAACCATAAGAAAGAACGAGGTCAAGAGTGTGTCCCTTTTCGTGTGTCGGGCCATCTACCCATTGCGTCAGGTTAAAAGAATCCACAACAGATAAAAAGTCCTTAACCAAAGGTTTCTCATCACAGCATACATGAATGTTTATGTCTCCAACAATCAGAAAATGGTCATAGTTAAGACCCATTTCTGACACAAGGTTCGAGAAATCCGAAATGAAGTCTTTGTTAAACTTTGGTGGACGATAGATGAGCGCGCACTGGACACGAACATCGCGCTGTAACTCAAGCAACTGCAATTCAAAACTGGAGAAAGTGATTGATGGACACTACTACTATCACTGTTGCTGCTATTACCTACTACTACTGCTGCTAATGCTACAACTACTACTATTACTACTGCTACTACAGCTACTATTACTACTACTACTACTACTACTACTATCACTGCTGCTGCTGCAACTACTGCTACTTCTCCTGCTGCTATGACTACTACTACTACTACTACTATCACTGCTGCTGCTGCAACTACTGCTACTTCTCCTGCTGCTATGACTAGTACTACTACTACTACTACTACTACAACTGCAACTACAACAGCTACTACTACTACAATTACTACAATTGTTAATACTTTCCTGTGTGATTTGGTCGTCCACTGCAGGGAAAACAACTGCGGATTAAGGTTTGGGTCCAACACAAAATACATATATAGTGCCCCTTTAAGTAGTGGTTTTTCCCTCAAGATCTCACAAAAAACAAACGTATTATTGCTCTTACTTCATTAAGAAAGCTATATTTCAGGATGGACAAAAATGCATGTGCTAACAACCTCATAGCAAATAAGAAAAAATATTTTGACTGGCTGAATGTAAGAAGATCTGAAGCTTAAATGTTGTAAATGGAGTAACCTAAATTAAGATGTTATTATACATTATTTAGGCTATAAAAGATGGATGGTGATCTCAGTGGATCTTGTCCTCAAATCACATTATCCCACATCCAAAACACAGGGCCCATATGAAGATATTTAATGCTATTACGATCATTTTCTTAATAAATTCTTGTTCTCATTGAAAGCAACTCATTTCTTTTTCAATCATGCAACCAATTTTCTCATCAAAGTAATATTTTTTTGAAAAGAAAGATCAAATAAGGGCCGTTAATACTGTAAAAGGCAGCTGTTTAAGGAGAAGACGCTTCAAAAAGTGTGCAAAGGGTTGAACAAAATGCGATTTCCTATTCAGATATCTGCTGAGGCTAGCTGAGCGGATAATTGGCGGCTTCTGCGTTCTTGTCACGTTTTTACATTTACAATCACGGAGGCAAAAGTGTGATTTAGCAAAAATTTCAGCCCCACGCCCCGCTGTGAACACGTCTGCTTTTAAATCTGCAGTGATAAATGTGTCTGAGCGCATTCCACGTGAAACGCCGCAGCAGGCAGCGGATCGGAGGTGAAGTGGTGAAGTTACACATGAGACTGCAGCGAACTTTGAGTCTTTGTTTTAGATTTCATTTTGTGCCACTTTGCTGCATTTACCTGAAAGCTTCAAGGAATTAAATCAATCCAGTCTATACAAAAGATAAATACAGCAACAACCGTGGAGTTAGGGCTGGGCGATATGGTGATAAAAATCGAGTCGTGAGCTCGTCCCTGTGACAATCTGCTATTTTTGTGAAATCGTGATATCGTGATTCAATGTTTGTCTCTGTAATGCAGCTGTCTGTTCAAACAATGTTTCTCCTGTTGTTTAGCCTCTGAGCAGATGACTTTATTTGCCTTTATTTACAGACTAGGGTTGCACAATTAAATGAAATCAACAAAATGTCTTGCTTTGATCTGAATAAAAACTGCCAACGATGTAGTTTGGATTTGTACAAACATATCCAACAAAAACGCTACCAAAAGTGAAAGCGTTCAAAACGACAAAAACGTGCCTAGAAACCACAAAGACACGACTAAAAGCGACAAAAACGCAACTAAAACAACAAAGACACGATTAAATGTGACAAAGACATGACTAATGCACCTGAGCATAACAATGACGTGACTAAAAGTGACAAAAATGTGAATTTGAACAGAATCCTATTAAAACATAAATCATGCATCTAACCCCAATTGCACTGGTCATAAAAATCGCAATTAGAGATTTTTCCTAAATCGTATACCTCTGTCAGACAATAGAAAAATACAGCGTGAACAAAAATCGTGATAAAATCGAAATCATGATCTGGCCCCAAGAAAATCGTGATAATAATTTTTTATATATATTGCCCAGCCCTACGTGGAGTAATGCATGATGGCACCAGAAAAGTTACGTGTTGCAACTTCAATAAACACTTTTTTTTTTCCCCATAACACGGATTTTCACTTATTATTTGAATAAATCATTTCTTATCAAGGTTTCCATTTCATACATCGACTTTTTGAGCTTGTTTACCACATAAAACACGATGGACGTTTGCAATAAAATCAAGTTATATACTAAAATAAGACCTCTTCTGTCCCTATTTAATTCTAATCTGTAAACAAACTGGCTTGACACTAAACTGAAGCGGAAAGAAAAGAAAATTATGGACATAATGCAAAGACTAAAGCATTTCCCCAGTAATGACGTCAGCAATCCACAGAGAAGCCTCGCATTGATACCAGTAAATCTAAAAAGTGCCCTTTCAGCTGCAATGCCTTATCTTAAAATAATACCAAATCATTTTAAAAACCACAAATCCACGTATCGACTCAGAGAAACTACTTCTGCAGATTTATGGACAGGGAAAGACTCCGGAGTGAAGCGATTACGGTAAGTGTTGGGCCCATCATAGTCGCTCATTGGCGTTCTCTGTCTTCCTAACGGCGCGATTGTACTTTGGATCAGAGCACTCATCTGTCACGAGCGGCGCCATTTTCAGCTTTTATTTAAAGTAGATGTTTCAGATGAAGGTGAAGATGGCGTCAGAGGAGAGACAAGAGGGATGAGGGAGTTTCACAGCCAGATCAGGAGTTTGGAAAATAGAGTCTTTTTCTCTGGGCATTTTAGAACAGAAATGATGATATTTTAGATAAATGATTAAAGGCAATAGCTGTAACATGTGCTATTAGGGCTACCGGGGAAATCGCAATTTGAATGGACACAATTAGCAAAGGCTGCAATTTTTGAATTTCCTCCACAAACGACAAAATAATCTGCCTAAAAATAGCAAGGCCTGTAGTCTACATTTGTTGAAACAGGTTTTGAAACAAGCAACAAAAACGAAATAAAAGCCATAAAAACGTCACTAAAAGCGACAAAAATGACACTAAAAGCAGCAAAGACGTGACGAAGTGATAAAAACACGTCTAAAAGCATCAAAAGTGAGATTGCGCTCAGTGAGAAACGCTACAAAAAGTGACAAAAACGTGACTACAAGTTTTTTAAAAAGCTACTAAAAGCAACAAGTGCTACAAAAAGTGACAAGAACGTGCTAAAACAAGTGATTCTTTGAACAGTTTGTCAGTTCATATTTAAGGCAATTTGTCCGTTTTCCAAGTTGTGTTTAAAATGTGAACTTTCAAAACATAAATCGTAAATCTAATCGCAATATCAAGCCAGAAAAATAGCGATTAAATATTTTCCTTCTATGCTACTGATTTAAAATGTCAATACAAGCATAATACAAGCAAAACTGATTTTGGGATGGAAATAAATTTGACTTTTTCTTATGTCCAAGGTGCACTTTTTAGCCTAACTTGTAGAGCAACAGTGTTCCTGTTGTTTATCTGGTTTTATGTACCTGTTTACTTGAATATGTTTTTAGAGATGTATATTTTTAGCAGCTCTTTCACATTTTAGACGGGCGTCAAGCCCTTACGGGGAAAAAAAAAAAAAAAAATCCAAATGTTGTGACGTCATCTAAATAACCTCTACACCAGGGGGAAAATACACTTTTTTTCCCACCATGCAGCCCAGCCCTATTTAAAAGTTTTAAAAAGTCAGCTTAGGATCAAATCAGCCTTAACTCCCAGGACAGTGTTAAAGGGAAGCAGTGAGATATATTGAGTAATGCTGCTCGTCCTGTGTGTTTGTCCTTGTGAGTTCATCTGCCCAGAGGGACGACCATGATAGATACAGGCTCAAACTCAAGCTCTCTGTGGGTCGTTGGTGTTAGGGATTCATCCTCCGCCACGTCGCTAATGTTCTGCTAATGCACAAAGACGAAAAACATATGGAAGAGCTGGAAAGTGCTAGCAAGGACAAGCATACCAGTTATTCCTCACAAATGTTTAGACTTTGACTTAGATATACTTTACCGATCCACAAAGGACATGGCAGATCCAAATGCTGGACCTGTATCTGACTAAATAGATTCCTGAAATGGATTTACACTCCTATTGATTTAAAGTCTACATGACAGCTTCTCAAAATGTTCTAATGATGACATAGTTTGTTGGGAGGGCATCTGTGGCAATTATTTACTATTGTTTTACATCTGTGAAGTTGCAGTTTGTGAAGAAAATTAGAAGTTTAAAATTACAGGAAGTAGTGCTGAGTTCTAAAATGGAATCCCTCTGTGATGTCATCAAAAAGCACCATTGAAAACACAAAGACAATTTACTGGCACAATCTTTTGACAGTTTAAAAGGTCATTCAACAAAATGAAGTTATTATCTGGTATCATTATTTTTTCAAATCATAGCTATTGTGTAATTTATGTGGATTTTAGCCAATCTTTTCAAAATGGTTGCTAGGTAACAGTTGTGGAGTTGCCTCTACAGTATTTCCAGGAAGTAACATAATAAACATTATGAAAACTGTCAAACTGGGGACAGACAGGGAAACTGTTTGGTAAAATCTTAAACATAATCGTGTCCACTATGATTTAGTGAAGTATGTCCTGTCATATTCACCTCCGCCCCGCCCACACTTTTGACTGTTCTTGCCACAGATCCTGTAGTAAACACACATCTGGTTTGACGAAAACCCCGATCACGCAAATGGCAAACGAGGGAAAAGTCTCTCACTAAAACGTTATAAAAAGTAGACTGAGTTGTGTAAAATGTTTAATGTACATGTCTAACAACAAGTCACACTGCACCAGTTTCCTTGGCGGCTTGAAAACGTCATTTTAGCCTGTGTAGAACTTATTTTCTTGAGCTCGTCTGCCCAGTGTAAACTAATACAACGGAAACAAGATGGCGGCGCCCGCAGCAACTTCCGAAATAAGCTGAGCAGACTTTAAATTCTTCTTTATTTAAATCCATTTTGCATCACGTGTCATTCAAATGCAGAACACATCTCCTCTGAGTACCCTCGTAACATTCAGAACAAAACATGGAACTTCTTTTACCTCAAATTCAGAGTTTAGTGGTTCACCCATTGATTCTGCTGAAGTCTTTGATGTTATTTTTTGACTCTGGTTGGTTTATCTGCCAGTAACGCCCATCTGAAATCGTGGACATAACTCAAGACCTAAACATTTATACTTTATATTTATACAAACAAGTGTGTATAGTCTTGGTTGGCATGGCAACAACATTGAAATTAACACAGAGGCCAATACGTACACTGCAATTGCAACATAGTAGGTCTGAAACAAGTTTGTTAGTTGTCAACCTATTGGATACTCGAATAATCGTTTTTTGAACAATACACTACTCCATAAACGTGTTTTATCACTCAAACCAAACATGAATTGCCATAAAATTACACAAGAAATAAGTAAAGAATCTATAGTAAATATACGGAGATGTTGTCAAGCTTCTCCATTTCTTTAGCTTCCTCTCAATTAAACACTTTAAACATCTCATATTCACTGGCCTTTTGCGGTCTAAACTCATCGATTGATCTAAACAATTGTCGATTACCAAAAAAGGTGTTAGTCGCAGCCCTAGAACATAGTAATTTGAATTTCTTGTGAGTAAAAATAACCTTTTCACTAACTTCTAATTCTGGAAAAAGTGCATCTATAAAGGCACAAAAGCTTTATGTTGACAATATTAAATGATTTCTAAAAACACATTTGTTCATTATTAAATCTGTTGTCATTAAACTTGCATTGCTTCATGCACTTGAGTAATATTGTTTTGAAGTAGCAGTGCCCTCACTTGAGTTAAAGGTTTGGGTAATACACCAATACGAAATGCTGCTGTGTTTTGTTGTTTCTTTCTTTGATTCTTTGATATTGAAGGTATCTGCAATAGTCTCCAGGTTGATTAATGTAATGTTTTTCTCAAAAGTCATCGCGGTCGAGGACAAAACAGGACTTTTAATAAACACTATCTGAAACGCCATCTCTAAAATCCTGCGCTGCCGTTTCTTTTTTTTTTAACTTTTCATTTTTTCTGCACTGTGTTCATAGTGAGACTGAGGTCCATAATAAATCAGCTTTTGTTTGTTGCTGATGGAGAGGCACTTTGGCAGATGAGAGGTCGAGACGTGAGAAACAAAATGAAGCCATTCCCCACATCTGTGTTTATCTGCGGGAGTCACCGCTGTGGAATTTAAAGCTGTGTGTGTCATGCAGAAGAGGCGATATATCAAAACGTTTTAGGTAATATAATCATTATTCTCATTTTGCATATATTGCCCATGGGTTCCAGACGGTTGCCATTGAGATTAACAATTTAAAAGAAAAAATATCAAAAGATTGCAAATAACAGGAAGCTAAAACTCATGCATAATAAAAACACTTTAAAAAGGCAGGAAAAAGAGCAGATTACTAATAAAAATAAGTAAAGTCTCAGTATGTTCTGTGATTTAAAAAAAAGTGCTAAATTTGTCACTTTTACAGATCACATTTACAGTCCACTCTCTTTTGTGCAAAACTTGACATTTACAGCCATGTTTTAGCACATCTGGACTCCAAATACTGTCATGTCATACTTTTTTTTTTTTGTCAATATTGCCCACAGTGTCGGGTAAGTTAAAAAAAAAAATTTTTTTTCTCTTTCAACAATATATCCGCAGAAGGTCTTATCTGACGGTTTCAAGTGAGGACCGCTGCTATATTACATTTTCATATCCAAATATTACATCATGGTACTGGGCAAATGTCCTCAAAAAGGCAGAAAATAATGTGACTGCAATCTGTTAAAGGACGCGTCATTGGCTTTATTGCATTATTAATGAAATATGTTAGTCAAATGTGTATATGATGTCAAGGTCCGGTATCCATTGACATTAGATTCAGATTTAGAGATTGGAACTTTTTAACACATGCTTTAGATCTTAAAATAATGTGTACATATAAAATCACACATTACTTTTTATCAGACAGGCGTTCCCTCTTCAGGACACATGTTAGTACCCCGTCAACTGGCAGAGGGAATTACCATGTGGAAATAAACAAATGCTAATGCTAATGTAAGCACACAGCTGTAATGAGCATGATTTGAGGCCGGAATGCTCAGAACAGGTCTAGTAATGATCTATGGACTTAAAAACAGAACAGGAGACCTCTGGATCTCTACCTTTGATGTCAGAGTTTTTTGAAGCTCAGACAGGATTAATGAAACAAATTTAAATGTTAAATTACAACTCCAGGTATGTTTATGATGAAGGAACAATGTCATAACATGGTCCAAAAATATATAATATCTGTAATGGACTGTAGCTAATTGCTAATGCTTTTTGACCTACCTTTGTGTACAATTTGTAGGCGTTTTATTGATTGTGCAAAAGTGACCAGAAATCTAATTCTGTGAAGCTAAATTGCACACCTGAGGCTTGAGGTTTTGGTCGACTCCGTAACAGACAGCGAGACTGGATTATTAGCGTTAGCATGTAGCCTCCAGAGTTAGCTTTAGCGCTGTGTACAGAGCTGTATTTACTTTAGACTTGTCTTATGTACTCGCAACTGAGACGGCCAAAAGTCTGTGTCCTGCAGAGGAGGAGGGAGAGCGAGAGTAAAAGAGAAGAGAAAAGAAAGGGGAAGAGAGGAGAAAAGAGGAGAGAGGAAGGGAAAGAGGAGAATATAGAGGTGAAGGGATGACAGAGAAAGAAGGAGAGAGAATTGAAGAGAAGAGAGAGGAGAGAGAGAAGAAAGGTGAGGGGAAGAGACGAGGTGAGAGGACAGGTGTAAAAGAGAAGAGAAAAGAGCGGGGAAGAGAAGGGAATAGAGAGAGAGAGAATAGAAGACAAGAGTAGAGAGGAAGGAAGTGAGGAAAAGTGAGAAAGCGGGAGAGAGAATTGAAGAGAATAGAGAGAGAGAACAGAGAAGATGAGAGGGAAAAGAAGAGAAGAGAGAGGAAGGGAGAGAGAGAGGAAAAGAGAGAGGAAGAGATGAGAGAGAAAGAGGGAGAGAGAGAAAGGAGAAAGGAAAGGGGAAGAGAAGAGAGATGAAGGGGAAAGACAAAGAGGGAGAGAGAATAAAAGAGAGGAGAAAGGAAGAGAGAGAAGTGAAAAGAGAGGGGGATTGAGAAGAAAGAGAAAGAATAAGAGAGAGAAAAGAGGAGAAAGGAAGGAAATGGGGGGAGTAAAAGAGAAAAGAGTAGGGGAACAGAAGAGAGAGAAAGAAAGAGAATAGAATAGCAATGGAAATGAGAGGGGAAGGGGATTAGAAGAGAGAGAGGAGCAAAGAGAGGGAGCGAGGAGGAGTACATTACCAAACCACAGACCACTGCAAAAAAAAAAAAAACAAAAAAAAACACTCACCCAATTGTTCATGGGCTCATCCCTCTGTTCATTTAGATGGGGCTGAGAAAGGTAAATAATGTATGATTGCTAGTACTATTTTAGTTCACAGTGCTCATTTTTATTTATTTGAAATGAGACATTGCACATCGAACAACACTGAACAACGTAAACGCGCCCGAGTTAGCGAATTTGTAGAGGTCTAAAATACAGAATTTGCAGGATTTATACCTCATGGAAACACAACGCCATTTAATTCCATTTAGTTAGTGACGATATGTGTATTTTCTGTGTGGAGAAAATGCTGAATTGTCCATTGAGTTGTATTGTGTCTGCCCTCCATCTGAAATAATGACAATAAAAGGTTAAAAAAGCCTGATTTTCCTAGTGATTCAATCTATATAATAGCAACCATATCACATATCGCATTTCATTTCCAATATTGTGCAGCCAAAATGTACATATGATCTGTGTACAGTGTGTATGCGTGTGTGTGTGGTCATTTTGTCCCGTCTGATTGCTATAGACAGCCTTTCACTGTATCCCTTTGTTCTATTTGGGATCATGGATTTACCCCAAAACAAAAGGCTGGACATCAAAGCGGCGTCGGGCTGTTTCTCATCGTGTCGTGCAACGCATCAGCCGCGCTCTTTGTTCGAGCGCACACTCCAAACAGCGCGCCGTCATGTGGTCCGAACGGCGGCGCGCGGAATGGAGGCGCGTCCGACCAGAGTGCAGTCCTTTCCGATTCACGCGGGGGGAAAGGAGAGTATCAGCGCCTATAGGAAGCTTTCATTGCGCTGTAGGGTTCGTGACATCATTTCAAGCGGCCTGTGACTGTGTGAAAGAAATATCTAACGTTATGATCCACAAATGTTTGTTTTTTTGTAAGGGATTGGATTCAAAATTTTGCCATTTTGATCTCGCAGTGTGATAGTCAGAACAGTAGTTATGCTTTATGCTTTTCGACACAATTAAAAAGGCGGCTTTGGTGTTGATCGAAAAGACAATTAACGTTATCGTCTATGTGGAGGTGGAGGTGGTCACCGGGACAATTAATTGAAAATGCATGCAATAAATAATGTCATTTTTATCATTTCACTTTTTCATTACTTTTGCAATTGAATGCTATGTAAAGCAGGGATGTGCCAACTAATGAACTGACCCACTTTATCCTGAGAGGTACTTTTTGCGAGTTTTAAATCTTTTGCTATTTGTTGTGAGAACTGAGGTGTGGCGGCACATTTAAACTATGTGCTCCTATGTCCTTTTGTCGCTGAGGGACTCCTATTGAAACATAGGAGTCCCTCAGCGACAAAAGCTTGGACACTCCAGATTTAAAGCAATAATTAAATGGCTATAACACACCTCATAAATATATAATTAAAGAAGTTAGGGCATTAAATGATGATAGCTTGTTGGGTTTCAGGCATTATCTGTATAACATGAAATAAAATAAATGGACAAATCTTCTTTCACAAGCTTCTTCTTTCCATCGACTCACTGCTTTATGCAAACCAACGCACAACTCATTTTTATCTGTGAAACAAATAATGCTAACAGCTTGATCTAAGCTCATCTTACTAATAAACATATATAAATCATAAACTTCTCGTCTTGGCTTGTGTTTTGTTTAGTCACAAATGGCTCTGCTTTACCAGTGGTGGTTATGATGGCGATCAGAACTCAAAAATAGGAATCAATCTTTCAGTTTTCACTTCATTCTTACTCTCATTATTTGGTGACATCATTTTTTCAGCATAAGCCCTACTTCATTACCGCTGAAAGGAGTTTAATCACGGTGTAATACGTCTCCTTCTTGACTTGAGCGGCACATTACTCGGCGTGTATCACTGAGCCTTTACCCAGGAGCATGTTATCTCACCCCAGTGCAAACACCGGCTCCTCCCGCAGCAGAGACGAGCCGGCGTCGAGCCCGAGTATCGCTGTCCAAATATTGTCCCCGCGCTTCATCAGGCTGCCAGCGGGGGCACCGCGGAGAGGATGTGTGTTATCGCGCGCTACCTGGGGAGGAGAGCGGCGAGTCCGTGGGTCCCGCGCACCTGCTTCGTGACCGCGGAACATCCTCGGGCGAAAACAGCTCATCTGTGCGGAAATCTATTCATCAGATGTAATGAGTTCACGGAGCGCAGGGGGAGAGCGCGGAGCAGGGCCGGGCTGCAGCTCTGCCAGGGCCTCGGGCGGGACACTTCAGGGGGGACGCGCTTACCGAACGTGAGAAATACAGCACTATGCCGAGATTATCTGCATTCAATTGATTTTCATAAGCAATTATAAAAGTAGACTAGAAATAATGTGTCTGTGATAGGGCTGAGCGATACTGACAAACATGAGTATCTATTATTTACGCATTCCACTCAATAACAATATTCAGAAAATACAGTATATGCATCAGGAATGTGCTCAAATCTCAAAGTATCACACGAATGGACCATAAAATTGATCACAAAACTGTCACTTTTAAGTATAGGGATGAGATTATGCGAGATATTTCCTTTCTTTTTTTGAGGTTTTGCAGTTTTTAATACAAATAAAATGATTGATATTCTAATTTAGCATATATCCAAAACAATCTCTCTTTCTATATATCAGAATTGGTTTATTGCCATTGTCAGTGTTATAATAAGGTACAAGATAAAACAATGATGCATAAGATTAAGAATAAGGTAAAATAAAATAAAATAGAATAGACTAAGATAGACTAAGACTATATATAGAAATGTACAGTTGGCAGTGCAAATAGATAGTTCAAAAATATATATATCTACCACCTCTTTTTTGTATATCTGAACAAATAATACAATTAAATTTTATGTTAATCGAGTACTAACTAGACCTTCAGATGTCACAAGAACTCCCTATGCTGTTTAAATGTGTCTACAAGCCATAGCTGTTGTAGGATTGTTCATCATGTGCATAAGTCATAAGAAGGACAGCTCCAGTTCTACAGTGTTAGCTCTATCTATGACCGGCAGCATCCAACTGTGAACCAATGTGTCCTTCTCTAACACTATCCTTGGTCAGTTCATCTCACAATTGTCTGCAGTGCACTTCTCTTTATGTCTGATTCTACAGTATTCAAGTCACTGGGTCCTAGACCAAATAGACTTGTCCTGCCTCAGACGTCCAGAGTCTTCATCCTCTTCTGACAACTCTAGGACGTGACAGGACAACACATATTTCCCTCCTGACAATAGCTAGATAGGCCTGTCACAACAATTTTGAAGTGGAATTTACTGCTACAGAAAGTATTTTTAAAAAACATATGAGATGCAGCTCAAATCTTACTATGCAAAAAAAAAAAATATTATCACAGAAGTATTTTTCCAGCTACTATTTGTTGAACGGTGAGTGGATAATTGTCATGACAGGCCAATGTCTAGATATTATTTTTACTAGACTTTTCTTATGTAGAGCTGCAGAGCACTGTATAGACCAGGCATGTCGAAACTATGCCCCGGGGGCTAAATGCGGCCATCAGACCAATGTTTGTTGGCCCTTAGGACTCTTGGTCAATTGGTCCACATCATCCAAAGAAATACTTTCAATTTTCAAAAATCCTCTAGAGTAACTGGGGGTGTGAGAAAGACCTACGATAAATATTTCAAGCCTGCATATAAGTGTGGTGGCCCAGTCAAACCTCTGATAAATAACTCATTTCAAATGATTCACTATATTGACCACCGGTCCATGGCCCTCGATTGGCCCTCTGCTTCATCTGTGTTTGAATATATGGCTCACGATGAACACTGGACCCTGGCGCAGACTAAGTGATCATTTATAGTTCCATGTCATTCTGGGGAAAATGACTACATTTGCTTATAATTTTCCAAAATGTGACATGGTGGGTGAGGTGACCTGTAATCTGTCCCAGTGGCATCATCATAGAGACAGATTAGTGAAAAGTTAAACAGTGCACCTATAAAGAATGTGTATTATGAGTTGGGATTTTAAAACACTCACTAATGGTTTTATCTCACCGTAAACAACTCGCTTCCACTTATTCAGTTGAGCAAACTCCAAATCAGTTTTCCAGCTCATTCTCTTTGATAGCATTATATTTTAAAGCTGAATAGAGTATGGTATATGCAGCAGAAATGTCAGTGGTTCTAAAGCCTCCCCAGAGCTCGCTTAAAACAGCTCCACTGTAAAGATCCAGAGCACAGATAACAGTCTTGTCCCTTAAACAAGTCCTGACCCAATTCTAAACCACTATCTGCTCTGCGCGAACAGGCGAGCAAAACTGATCAATTCTTCATTTCTTTCACCCACCAATCTGCACTTTTTCTGTTCTATTTTTAATTCAGAAAGTCTCTAGAAATTCCTTACGCGGCAGAGCTCTGAATGTAATCTACTTGATGATCGGGGCTTGCGCGCGGTGGTATGGTTTTAAATGGTGGGCATGTTTCTCTCCTGCTCTCACCGTGTTCTGCGCCGTCCCTTGGTCCTGATAAATCAGCATTTTAAATCCAATGTTTCATCCAATAATTTGCCATTTCAGAGGGGAAATTAAAGCGCCTTACATAACGACAAGCTTGGCCTTTGCAGTAATTGAGGCTTTGGGGAAGGAGAAGATGAATCAGGAAACAAGATGGCCTCCCTAATGGGCACAGAACATTTAGATTGGGCGCATCTGCAAAGCGGAACTGCACAAATTTGATAGTGCATATGTAAAGAGATGGACTGGTTAATTTATTTGATATTCAATCAAGTTGTCCAAACATAAATCCACTGCAGGATATGGTTTGGTACAATTGAAACTAGCATTCAAGTCAAGAATTGTGATAGTGAACCTACACACTAGATTAAATACCATTTCTATATGAGAATCATGATTAAAAAAAAAGAAAATAGAACGTACTTTTCAACACAAAATAATAGTTTTGTGTTGTTATAGTTCTGACATAGATCCAGACCATTCTAAAACTATTCATGAAAGGTCTAATTCGTTCTCATTGATGTGATTTTTGTTTAGTTTTGATACTTGTTTAAATGAGTGTCGTTAATTCAAGAATAGTGCAGATTTTGTTGGTAACCCTTGTTAGTATAGAACTGTGGTGGACCAAACAAATACCTGGTCGACTAAAGATATGCCATGCCAATCGATTAGTCGATTAAAAAGCGTGCTAGGCTACTGCACTGTATATATATGGTACCTTTGGTTCTTTTTTATGTTGGTAACTTTGTTTCTTTTTATTACATTAATATTGTACTTCACTTTGTAAAACCAAGTGCTTAAATAAAAATAAATGATAATGATAATTCGACCAGGTATCAGATAAAACTGCACACAGAAGTCTACAACAGCACAGGAGTTCAGACAAAAATAATGATTTATACAGAAACATACTTGGAAATTGTGTATTTATATGTAAAAAAAAAGAGCTGATGGTTTGTTCCCAAATCTCAGCTGTTGACCATCTACAGTAAATCCCTATAGTCTATAGTCTAAAACAATTATTCAATTAATAAAACTGACCGACTAAAAGGCAAAGGTCAACAGCCCTACTTGTTAGTGCAGCAAATGTACCATGGACTGTATTTCTTCCTTCTGTCAGCGGTCAATAAACCACAGCCTGCTTTCTTTGCCTTTTACTCATCTCTCCTGACATTCACACTGTTTAAATACACTCCTTCCCCACTCTCAAAATTACTTCATGTCGCTCTTGACTCGACCTCGGAGCTATGACGTACCATAACAGAGATATTCACAATGGAGTGTTTCTGAAGCCCAAAGGGAAAGTCCAAAAAAAGTCAATTTTGCAGAACACCATTTTCTCCTACTTGAGTAATTTTATTGCACAGCGTAACTTTCCTTTTGCGTGAAAGTTTTAATTCCTTTAGTGTGTAAGTGACAAAAGCTTTACGTTGATTAAACGATTTGAACATTTGTGTTTCATGCATATGATTTAGCTGTTCACGTTTCTGTCATCTATCCTTTGAAAATACCACATTTTGGACATCATTTCAGGTTTTGTCTTTCCAATTATATTAGAGTCAAATGAAAAATCAGATGTAACGTTTAGACAGTGAGTCTTACACCTATTCTTGAGTTGTAGTGGTCCCCAATTTCTTGAACCATTTCTTCTCTATTTAATGTACTGTATTATTTGACGGTATACTGTTCCTTGAGCCCATCTTTGAGCTGCTCTACCTTCCTCTGTAAGTTATATCAGTAAATGATGCAATTAGTCAGAAAGGTCCAGCATCTGCAACATTCCACACAGATCCAATTAAAGCTTGTTTGGAGGACGCCTGCCGTTTTTCTGTTTTATGAATATGAATCAAAATCTGCTGACACCGAGATGATTCACCGCTGAAACGCTCAAATAGGAGGAGGGCTTTAAAAACAAAATGTCAGCCCCGCCCCCCACTGAGAGGACGCACTTCACAGGAGAGTCCAAAACCAAAGATTAATACTCTCCCCACAAAGCCGGCGCCCGCACTGATATGCATTTGATCCGGGGAGAAGAGGAGGGCCACGGGAGGGCTAGAGGGGGGTGAGCGAGGGCCGGTAGGGGGGCGACTTGGTGGGACGTCCGGCCAGGCTGCGGTTCACACCAGCAGGGGGCAGCGGTGCGCACGCGGGGGTCTCTCTGATCAAAAGGCCGGGTACAGGACTGCAGCACAGCGGGACGACACACACGCGCGGTGCCCGGAGGGGTTTAGGGGGGGTCTTAAGCAAAAACACAAACTTGTATGCGCCGTACGCCTCTGAAATATGCTTTATCATAGAGATGTAAACGTTGTGAATTTGATTTATTCTTTTCAGTACAACTATATACATTTGTTGACCGTGAAATAAACCGTGCCGAAGGTGCTGCGTGTGCTGTAAGCGCAGGCCCAGCAGCCTTTTTCATGCAGTTGATAGATCTCCATTGAGCCAGTTTTGTGCTGACATCATCTACTTTTCATTACAAAGTATTTCTTGCACATTTTTTTGTTAATCGAGTATTGTTTGAGGCGCAAACAGTGGCCACATGTTATGAACTAACAGAGGATATACTCAGTGTGGGCCTGGGATATAAGTGGATCATTAGATTGAGAAAAAAAAACTTAAAGTGAGCTTGTTATGTATTAAAGTGCGCATGACAGGTTTTAACGATTTTCTAATTTTTATTTTATTTGGTGAATTAATACATACTGTACATAACAATTACTGTTTTTACACCAGTCAAGTTGTAGTTGGTGGAGAAAAGTTGAAAAATCAGTTTGAAATTACAGGAAGTAAAAAAGTGATGACATCACACTAGGGAGACTGATTACATCCAGGTTATGCATAATTTACCCAAAATCAACAACTTAAATTACCCTTAAAACATTAATTCAACAAAATGAAGGTGTTCACATATATTTTGATTTGTCGGACAAAAAAAATCTGTGACATTAGCAGAGTTTTAGTGCAGTGTTCAAAGTAATTTCCTAGTGTGATGTCATCATTTACAACCAAGAAGTGATGTTACAAAACTAAAAACACAGCTAAAATGATAAAATGTATAATTATTTTTAGCAAAACTTTGAATATATTTAACTTACCTGTATTTTAGTTACAGTAGGAGTAGTCCAACCTGTCATAGGCACTTTAATGTTAACAGCTTAAAAACAAAACTGTTATACAACTCAGGGCCCTATGAAAAGATTTATTTTCTTTCACAGAGATCTATAAAAATAATGACCAACATGAGGGCTGATTTATTAAATACAAACTCATGTGTGGATGCATGCTGTAAGACTGCACGAGAACGTTATTTCTGGTAATCTTTCTGAATTTAAACAGACATAAATGTGGTGCTTCATTTGGACACAGTAGTGCACATCTTTACAGTAAATCACAATCAAATCAAAGTCGCAATTAGAGTTGAGAAAAGGCTAAAAGAAAGTCTGGGATGAGTACTGTGCTGTGGCGGAGGGCAAATCACTCCAGCGGGTGGTGAAAACTGCTCAGTGCATTATTGAACCTCCTCTCAGCCCACAGGACATCCAGAGCACGCAACATGGTGAAGGACTCCTCAGCCTGACCACAGACTTTTCACAATCCTGACCTCCGACAGGCTTTACAGGAGCCTCCGAGCCACAGCCACAAGGCTCCGGGACACTTTCTTCCCCAGGGCTGTCACACTTTTGAACTTTTGATCTGTTTTGGGAAAAATATGTTCCGGTCAAGAATTGTCATTGCAATTTGATTTACAAGGTATGTTTAAATTATTAGAGTTTTACATTTAAATAACACATCTGAATGCATCCAGAATAAAAAACAAACAAAACTGAACTAGTTTTTAAGTAAACAAAATTGGACTGAAAATTGTCCTAAAACTTCAAATTTCTGCTTTTTTTAATTTATAACTTCAATAAATCAATTTTAAAATTAGATATTGAAAAATCCTTCTGTACGTTTTGTCAAGATCTTATTGAGTCCAAGACTGTACAGTTTGATGTGTAGGAGCTACTTTTGTGGTGATCTTCATGTCTCTCGGGGAGAAAAATGCATTTTAAGAAAACAGCCTTTGAAATTACAGTGGTCCATTGAAATCGATGGATGTAAGTGGATTAAATGGAAGAATAAAACGTTTTTAAGCGCCAATTAGACAAGTTTGATGTTTCTACAGCCGATATGTTGAGAGAACAAACTGACCTAAAAACAAAATATTGAAAAAAATGAGTTTTGCCTGTTTCATAACTCCCTGTTTAGGTAAATGTTTATTTAGTAAGGATCATTCCACTTCTGGTTGAGTGTTCACTACATTTCATTGCACTATGCCTGTTCATGTGTAATGATAGTAACGTTGAATTCCTCAGTTACGGCTCAAAATCAGCTCCTCTAATCTGCCTGTCAATCACAAAATGAGACCCGCATGTCATT
This sequence comes from Rhinogobius similis, assembly GCA_019453435.1. Taxonomy (NCBI): domain Eukaryota; kingdom Metazoa; phylum Chordata; class Actinopteri; order Gobiiformes; family Gobiidae; genus Rhinogobius; species Rhinogobius similis. Next base: position 11,970,652 of record CM033637.1, read on the forward strand.
TTGAAGTATGTAGGAAGTAATTAAGCCTAAAGCGGGAGTCTAAAACAGCATTACAAGTGGAGCACAAGTACCACTAGAGGAGCCCTTGTTTCTCCTTCAAATCTATCCGTCAAACACTGAGAGGTTTGAACTGGAGAGCTGCGATAGCGTTAGCATTAGCCCCTTCACAGAGCAGAGATTTCACCCAGAGGAAGGTTGTTCAAAGGTTAGATCCCTGGTATCTCTCCACTCTCGCTCTTCCTCTCTTTCTCCTGTAATTGCTTTAGAAAATGAGTGTGTCCACAGCTCGGTTTAATTGGGCCTAAACACAAATATATGGAGCGGTGTGCACTCTGCCGCTGAATGAACAGGACTATAAATGTCTGCAGAGGTGAACTGCGAGAAAAATGTGTCTTTTAAAACGCTGATTCAAGGTAAAGCATGCTCGGTTTTACTCAAACGGACAAAAGAGTGTGACTGAAGCGTTTTGAATGATGGGAAAATGATGTGTAGTGAGTACCAGGCAGGAGACGATATCACGATTATCAACAATATTACTTTCTCATTATGGATAAGTTACGTGTCTAAATAACTATTACAGATTACAGAAACGTAGCACGAACGATTGTCTTCCCTTTTTATCAGCGTGAACGGTATTATCGTTTATTGTTCCTTCTCTAGCGAGTACATTTGTGCATTATCTAACACATATGTACGCTTCCAGAAAAAGAACATGGTTAAAAAAGTGCAATTCCTTTCAGAGTGCACTTTGTAAAGACCTCAAAGGAGTATGATAAAAATACCATGAATTCCAGAAAGAATCTTTGTGGAAATCTAAACCACAAGTACAATGAGAAAAGAAAAAAAGAAACGTGTTCTCTGCAGAGGACATTCTATTGTTTAAACGGGACGCTTTCATGTGGTGTTGGAGAAACAGTGATTACAACTTTCAGAATTCTAGAAGCAGCACAAACAATCTGAGTTGTGGTTGGATTGGTGAAAAGAGGGTTCACAACAAATAAGATTGCACAATATTTTGTATCCAGCGAACAATAAGCTGCACACAAACAGACCCAGTGTGTGTTCTAAGCGTCCGACCAAAAGCACATGAACGCACGCTGCTCGTCACAGCCATTTATTTAGTGTGCCGTCTTGTATTTTTGCTTGTGTTGTGTTATTTGAGTACGTCTCCCGTCTATTCTCCTGCAGTTGCAATTCCGGAATTTCACCAGAGTGGAAAAAACAAAGGTTCTTTTATCTTGTCAAATCTATATCAGGACTGGACTCAAAGCGCCAACAAGGGCTGCACAATATATCGCAAAAGTATCGACGTTGGAAGACTGGCTAACGCAGGGCTATTCAACTTACATTCTTCCGAGGGCTAGACATATTGGAGGACTGAACCAGAATTAAATAATTAAACTAAGACTAGATCCAAATCAGGTCTGAACCAGGACTGATCCAAAATATAACCAGGTCTAAAGCAGAATTAAAACAGGTCCAAACCAGTTCTAAAGCAGGACCAAAAACAGTTTAAGCTAGTACTAACCCAAAATGAAACCAGTAAAGAGAAAAGAGAGGAGAAAATATATTTCTGAATACTTGGAGGCCAGATCAGATAGTTTAGAGGGCCTGATCTGGCCCCCGGGTTACAAGTTGAATAGTCCTGGGCTGCAATAACACCAAAGTCATCCGTCAAAGTCAAATGTACTGTAAGGAAAACTTTGAAAAGAAAAAAATACAGTATACATATTCAGGATTTTCTTTGATTTACTAATTATTTCGTCAAAAAGCACTGAAATATTGCATTAATATTGATATTGCAATCATTTCCAATACCATCCAGCCCTAAAGTGAACTGTGGTCGAGGCAGGTATAGACAGAGCTTCAGCTTGTTTGTGAGTTCCGTATCTTCGCAAATGGCGGTGAATTCTGATCTAGTACACTCTATTCACTCCTCCGAACAATCTCTTTGAACGCATCATTTTCAGCCGTACATATTCTCCAAAGGTCAGAGCTAACATGGAATTGATTCTGTCTATTTACCTCCTACGTCTTCACTCATTAGTCCGACCTCAGGAGAACTCTTCGACATATTGCCTGCTAATATATTCTATAGAACAGAACCTATGGAGCTGTGACAGACGAACCGTAACAGATGCCGGCGTTGTTAAACTGTAATTAGCGAATCCTCGCGTGGAAGGAACTGAAGAAGTGAAGAAGGAGCAGATCTGAGGATGTTATTGATAAAGGGCCCAGGTTAATGAAGAGATCTCCGAGGTGTACAACGGTTTGAGTAATTAAGAGGCGTGTACGGCAGATCCTCCCAAGAGAAGGGAGGAGAGAGGAAGGGTGGGACGTTTGGAGGGAGGTGAGGAGAGTGCATGGAGAAAAAAGAGGAATAAGAAAAAGGTAGGGAGTGAGAAAAATGAAGAAAGATATAGGGGTGAGAGGAGAGAAATAGGAGACAGAGAGGGTTGATGCAGGTGTATCCTAAGCCAAGGGATTTGTCAGAGCTAGGAATGAAAATGTTTTATTCACTTTTGAAAATGACGTACCCCAGCTTTAAACTAGATTGTACAGTGTTAGATATGTTTTCAAAATGGAGTTCTTTGGTTTTTGTCACTTTTTGTCACATTTATGTTGTTTAAAGTCCAATTTTGGTGTTTTTAAATCCAGTTTCTGTCACTTTGTCACGTTTTTGTTACTTTCAGTTGCGGTTTTGTCACTTTTAGTCATGTTTGTGTCGTTTTAAGTATTGTTTTTGTCACTTTTAATCACTTTTAAGTCACGTTCTTGTCACGTTCTTGTCGCTTTTGTGTCGCTTTTAGTTGCTTGTAGTCAGTCCTTTTTTGTCGTTTTTAGTCTCATTTTGTCACTTTGTCACATTTTTGTCTCGTAGTTGTGTTTTTATCAGTTGGAGTCGGAGTTTTGTCACTTTAAGTTGCGTTTGTGTCATTTCCGGTCACGCTCAGTGGCGGACTTACCATTAGGCAGCAGGCCACAATTGCCTTGGGCCCCAATCCTGAAGAGGCCCGCAAAAAGATGCCCTTCCTGATCATCATAGACGCAAGGCTCTGAAACAGTCGTTATTTTTTTCAATATCACAGTAAAGTTGTGAGTGAATTTTTAAACATGAAAAGACCAAAAATAACACCCCCAAAAGCTGAATAGTAGATAAAATATAACATTATAAAATTGCAGTTGAATATCATGCATTTGAAACAGCTGTTAAAATGCACAAACAAATGGGAAATATGGTCTGATTTCTTAAATGTCCGGCCACCACACATTTAAAAAAAAAAAAAAAAAGAAAGCTTCCTTTCAAGAACAATTCAAGGGACACAACAGGAAAGTTACAGAAAATCTCACTTTATTAGGGGGGGGCATGTATTTAATTTTGCCTTTGGTCCCCACATCCCTAGGTCCACCACTGGTCACGTATGTGTCTGTTTTAGTCATGTTTTTATCCCTTTTAGTCGAGTTTTTGTCACTTCTAGTCACTTAGTCACATTCTTTTTGCTTTAGGGGACATTTTTGTTGCTTTTAGTCATGTTTTTGTAACTTTTAGTTGCCTTTTTGTCCATTGTTTCAGAATATGTTTAAACAAATATAAACTACAAAACAAAATTAGCAGGTTTTATGCAGAATAAAAATGGATAATATTGTTATGTGCCCTTTTCATAATTGCAGCGTTTGTGCTTTGCTAATTGCATCCACAACAAATTCAACCTGTTCTCCAGCTCAGTTTTAATCTAAATCTACTCTCAGTTCCACTTCTGCTCCCTCCACACACTCTACAGTGACTGGGCTGTGGACTGTTGTGGACAGAGTCTCATGCTCTGCCTCAGTGCTTTGGGGAAAGAGACGCAGTGGCCTGGATCGTGTCTTTGCTCCTGTCTGTGATCGAGAACGACATCATTACAGGTGCGTTAGAGGACGAGGCAGGGACACTCCACCCGGGCGGGGTTAAGGAGAACTGAGGGAGCACTTCACACACGTCCCAGGACATGCCTTCAGGGGGCAGCAGAGAGGGAACAGCCCAGAAAAGGGCAACAAGGAGGCGCAGAGGACACATGTAAAATAAGCCTGAGCGGGAAAAAATATCTAATGCAATTTTTCTGATATTTTATGTCAACCTTTTTAGAATTTCTAATCTTGATACTGAATTGACACCATAAACATTTGAGTGAAGATTGAAATATGAATCCATTTGAGATGTTTGTAGAGATCTAAACTACCATGTTAGAAGCTTTTAGAGAGAATACAGGGACATTTAAAGTGCACATACTGTATTATTCAAAGTTGGCTTTTTTGAGCTTTTAACCATCTTTTAACATTCGATGTAATCCCTCATTCGTCCAGGAGTGTTCCATCGTCAAGACGTCTTGATTTTCAAAACAGCATCCGGATGACAACCCCTGAAACCTTTTCTACATCTTATAACATTGTTCGTCCGTTACTTGGGTTTAATTTTCCCCAGATTTGTGATGTCACAGGGAGAAATTCAGTGCTGTTTTAAGCCCATAAATCATCATAAGACTCGTTCTGAGCATTTCTGCCTCAAAGTGTGGGTATTGTAACTGCATGCTTACATTAGCAAGTTGGGATTTGTTTGTTATTTGAACATTTCTGCCACCAGTAGATGGCGTGCTAACATCAAAGCCGGACAAGGAAGTCAACACATGTCTGACATACAATATTCTGAGTTCTAATACATGAGTAAAGAAATGCAAGCGCATGTCTAAAGCCCAGAGGACATTAAATCCCTGCTGTTTTTAACATTTTGATCATTTTTATTACATCAATTCCCTTTTCTTTCCCCCTGCCGTTGGACTCATGAACACTTCATAACATAATGCGCTGTCTGCCAACTGTACATTTCTGTGTATAATCTTAGTCTATTTTATTTTATTTTATTGTTAATCTTATGCATGCCTCTTTTATATACTTTATTATGCTGAGCTATATTAGAAATGACAGACAATGGCAGATTGAAGATTTAGTAACGCAAACATGAGTCAGAGGCACAGCTGTTTGGAGTCTCTAAAGGTACAAAAGGGAAAAAATCTAAAATGAGAAAATGAGCACTACTGGCATGTTTGTCATTTAATTAACTCCTGCCATTTACAAGATTATGCTAGAGCTACTACTAGAGCGACTGGTCAATTAAAATCTATTTGAATTTAAATAATGCTCGTGTTGGGCTTTATCCCAAAATAACAAAATAGTTATTCTGTCAACGTACTGAAAAGTTTCGATTTTCATTCAAAAATATTCAGACTTCAAGTTAAAAAAAATAATAATAATAATAATTGCTGTTTCTTAATCAAATTGTAATATTTTTTTGAAATACATGATTTATATTTTAGTTTATCTGCACATATATTTAGCTTTGAGATCAGTAAGAGCTGAGGTGAGGCGAAATTGAATTGGTTTTGGCAGCAGATCAATATTGTGATACTTACCAAAGTATTACTTGGTATCGGATCAAATCCCACGTATCACCCATAAATGGCAAATGGTCAAATTGACGTGGCTTTTCCAATTTCCAGACACTCAAAGCGCTTTAAATCGAGGAACCGTTCTCACATTCACACACACATTCATCCACGCAGACACTGGACTAATTGGACTAATTAGATGTTTCAGTGTTTTTCCCAAGGATACAACCACAGCATTCACTCGAGATGCTGGAGTCAGTCCAATGTATTTACATAGCACATTTTCAAAACGTAAATGTTTCCAAATTGCTGCAAAAAAAACCCTCCCAACCTGCGGGCCAGTGAATCTGAGCGCTCAAGGATGTCTATGTTGGGAGTGGGATTTGTACAACTGACCCTCGGATCAGAGGACGAGCTCTCGACCAACTGAGCCTCTGCCGCCTCAGTCCACACTCGCAATCCAAGCTCTACACCTTTTCATGGACATAAAAGTCACCGAATACCAGAGAGATGTGTTATTGAATTAAATTGGTATTAAAACAATTACAACTATTCTACATTATGCATATAAGTATACATTCTGTTTCCTGAAGTACACAACAGTCAATCAATATTCAAATGCACTCAAAAATACATGGAAAAACATGGAGATAAACATGTTAATGCCATACGGTGGAGCACTCCAGTCAAAGTAATATGGTCAGGAATACATAGCTGCGGGATCACCAAATGTATTTCAAGTTGGCACAGCAAACACCAAAATGGAAACTCCAGCAGAAAGCCCGGGAATAGAACCCATAACTTACACTGCCACCTGCTGCGCCCTCACTTGTCCTGGTTTGGTCTTACATATCGAATGACTGTGGATTGTCAGCCCTTTGTACTTCACAGACATTCAACAACTCACAAACTGACTTCTGAAACGTTCTAATAGATTCTAAAAGATCAACAGAATCTTTGGCAAAGTGACAACGGGGCCATGACTTTTACACAGAGAAATCAAACAGGAATATACATGTACATCTGAGAAGTGTTTGTTGTGTAAAATGTTGGGTATAGGCAAGAAATCTGCAATTTTAAAACAAACAATACAAGAATTCATGAAGTCGGGAACACTGGAACTGAAAGAAGGATTTGTCTGTTGTTTTTGGTTTGGTGAAAAATGCATGCCATGTTGTATTTGAAAAAAGTGTATATCTTTATTCCATTCTCAAAAGACCAAAATCTATGAACTTTATCACTTGTACAATGTATATATTTGTTGATACACCATATAGAGCAATGTTGTATATATGAATGTACATTGCTTCGTCAGTAAATGTACACGTTTGTGCTTCATGCCAGTTTAGTCCCAGTTTTTATGTGGTGTTTAAAGCGAGCGAGAATGTGTTTGATATGAGAACTTTTGCTTTTTCGAATTTCAATTGTACTCTCCGTCTCTCTCGCTCTCCCTCACTCCCTCTGTCACCCCCTCGCTTCTCATACTCGGGACATCCAAACCCAAATGCGAGCGCTCGTACAGTCTGCTCCTGATAAGGCTGCAGACTTTTACTGCGGACACAATAGAAACGACAGACAGAGATAGTATAAGGAGGAGGGCCATTGTCAAACTGCAGCCACCACTTCAACTCATCCCACCAGACTTCAAATATGTCGGAAGTTAAAATGAAATGATAACAACTCATTTGCACATTGCACTATCTGCCAACTGTACATTCTGTATATAGTCTATCTTAGTCTATTTTATTCTTAATTTTATGCATGCCTTTTTATATATTTTTTATATTTTATCCTTTGCTTTATGTTGCACCTACGCCGAAGCAAGTTCCTACGTTTGTGAATTACACTGACAATGGCAATAAACAATTTCTGATTCTGATTCTGATTCTGATTCTGATAACAAATAAATGCTTTTTCAATGATAACAACTTTCGGGAGAAATAGATTTGGAGTTGTGAACTTTGAGAACGAGCTCTCTTTTAGCGAAATGGTTTATTGATGATGTACTTCTGTCTGTTCGGAGAAAAATATGCACAAATTCCAACGCAGCTCAGCTCTCAACGAAACTGTAGGTGAGCTAAACGCATGGCAACTTTGTTTAGGATGGTGTTCAGCAAAAGGACATTTAGTCAAATATGTAAAAATCTAAAAAAAAAATACACAGATATTTCCAGAAACGTCTATAAAAGCAGGCCAATCACAACCTTTTCTCAACCAAAGCAATTTCTATAAATACATCTTTCAATTTCAGCTTCAATCTCCGCCACAAGAGCAGAACCACCAGCCTCCTCAACCACTCCACCACCACCAGCGTCCAGGCCTCAGAGGGAGATATTTTCCCAAACTGAGCTATCGCACTTGCACATTGACACAAGCACGTTGGGTGATGTGTCTCTCCCAGGGGAAAAAAAATCAAAATCATCTGAACCCTGTTTTTGGACATCAAGACATTTTGGCTTCCATCCGAAATCAAGAGATAAACAAGATGTACTTCTGCAGGTAGTATGTACTGCAGCTTTTCTCACTTAAATTCTTTCCTTCACACCTCATCATATTCATCTAAATGCAGATCAAATTTATGCGTTTTTCTGACAACCATTGTCATGTAAACAGAGCCTCAATCTGATGGGAAAGGAGTCGTGTTTGTTCTCTTCTGAGCTCTGACTGGTCCTGCCCAAATGGAGGAGTTGTAACTGAAACTTGCCCTTCTCTTGTTTGCAGGCCTGCAGTTTTACTCTGACAGCTCGGGTTGGTAAGGCGTATTGAGGAGGTTGTATCCCACACCAACATTCCCATTTAAAAAAGGGTTTTCTTTCTGAACAAAAATGGTCTCCTTCACTTTCAAACCATCTCCTTTCTTAAAACCTTTCCCTCACTGTCCTCAAACTATTACAAATCAAAGTTTTACCTTTAGCCACATTTATATCCACCCACATAACATTCACTTCAACACATTTACTTCTGTCTGTATAACACTCCTGTTATTCCATGCAAATTGAAAATTAATAATTCCCCATGTTGTTATCACCCTCGACCAAATTACATGTTCTCCAACATTATAAATGATGCTAAAAAGTACACTGCAAATTTCCTATTAAAATTACCCAATTGTTTCCTGGCAAAGGGGCAAACAATGTCCCAGAACATTCCAGGCATTCTTCATCATATCGACTTAACGTAACCGCTCCTCATTTGCATACGCGGAAAGTCATTAGCAAATAGAGCTAATTAGTAACAAGGCTAATTAATAATAGAGGGAAAGAGTATGGCAGGCATTTTGTTTCACCTGTTAACTGGAAACAAAGTGCGCCGCTGAACCGTGCCCAGAGTCCGAGCCATTTGCTAATTACAAAATCGTTTGTCACTTTTGGGGAGGCCACGGTGGTTTGGTCCACTCCAGAGAGGCAGATGTTTTACGGAGAGACTGAGGAACGAGACGGAGAGCAGATAATGAATTTGTGCTGTGGCTGATGGGAAAAGGAGAGTCACAAACAGACTGAGCTGAAGTGGAGTCATTTTACAGGAGTCGCGACATATATAACATATAACATGCTTCACTGCTGGTAATAATATTTAAATAACATGGCACAGTGTTCAATTTCTCATGTGTATAAAAGGGGAAATATCTTTCTAATCGACTTTTCTGCACTTCAAAAACATAACTAGAGGTGTATTTTTCGTCATTCGCCTTTGTTTGAATAATTCTGTTTACGAGCTCATCTTCTCTGTGCACTCAGAAATCACTCTATTGCAATGTTCTTCAAATAGTGACCGGACTCGTTCTGAGCAATTTGACACTCAAGTTAAAATGAACTGCAAACGCATATTTTTGCATGACGGCTGTGCTGTTAAATTGCTGCTAAAAGGCTTTTTTTCATTGTTAGTACCTATTGCTGTCAGCAGAGGGAGCACTGCACATGTTTTAAGATGCATGGTTTCAAAGGTCAAAGATCAAATTTATTTCATCGCCAAGGTATAATACAACTTGCAAAAATACAAATGCTAAAGTGATCAAAAACAATAAAGGCCAAAATAATGCACAATGTCCTTCTGTTTTAATGCTAAGTGGTAGGATTTTTTTATATATATATATACTTTCTTATTAAACACAAATATATAGTATGGCTTTCAAGAATAAGCTTCAGGAAATAAACAAGATTAAGGACAGAAAATTGACCTACTGATCACTTTACTTCACAATTAAAATGTGATTAATTACACATCCATTATTCCGCCTACTTTTTCCTCTTTTTGCCAGGGGCTTGCACTTCAGTTGTTTTGGCAGTTCCTGTTGCGGGGGGAATTCCATTCACTTAAATAGAGAACGGGGGTAACATTTTGGTGCTAAAATGCGATATAAAGTTGGTCGATTTGTGTAAAATGTGCAATATGGGGTGCACGGTGGCAGAGCGGTTAGAGCTTCTGCCTCCCAATAAGGAGATCGTGGGTTCGAATCCCGGACCACCCCAACATCGTGGGTTCGAATCACCTCACACGATCTCTCTGGGTGGAGTCTGCATGTCCTCCTCGTGTTACCGTGGGTTCTCTCTGGGTTCTCCGGCTTCCTCCCACCGTCCAAAGACATGACTGTGTAGGTTAATTGACAACTCTATATTGCCCGTAGTGGATGAATGTGAGAGTGAAGGGTTGTTTGTCCTTGTCTGTCTGTGTGTGAATGAATGAGAGTGAATGCGGGACAACAGATGGAAATTAGCCCAAGGCTACAATCTGGTGTGTTTACAGCATGTATATCATGTATGTTCATTAACATGCACTGTCCCAACCAAAAAAAAAAAATAAAAATAAATAAATAAATAACACGTCAACACTACACAGTTTCTCTGAATAGCTTGAAAAACAGCATTGTGTTTGTGTAGAACTTATTTGCTATGTTATGTAGAATGATGCAGAAGAAGAGGAAACAAATCAATGGCAGCACTCATTACACTAACCCTTTAGCAATAAGGTGAATATTAATATAGTAATGGATTTCTATAAATTCTCAGTTTCAATCAATTCTAGCCATACTGTACAATCGCCCATCACTTAAGTTAAAACAGCATTGAGGAAATGAAGCTTGTGTGGCCCATTTTTACAGTCCGCAGTATTCTGAAAGATCGCAGGAGCTATCAACCATACTTTAATATTTATACTGTGTGTCAAATGCCTTTAAGATTTTATCATTGAAATGGGGGAGAGTCTATGAAGATTGAGTGATACTTTGAACAGTTTTTAAATATGTATTTGGATTAGTAGGTCAAATGTACGCTCATATTATAACTTTAATCTCTCGACTCTTGGTTCAAACGGCTCATTTCTGTGTCTCTGCTCCCTCCATTACCCTCTCTCCCCCTCTCGCTCTCGCTCTGTGGAGAAAATTGACCCATCCTTCATTGTCTCTGGGGTTAAACCTGTCACCAGTGCCCGTGGACCCAGCCCCAGATCATGAGATTTTTGGGACAATTTAGCCTATATTATGCTTTTGTTTAGGTTAAGGGGTGGTTTTGCAATGGAGTTTAAGAGCTTAAGAGTAATTAAGATAGCTAATTAAGAAAGTAATTAAGTAAAAAATTGTATTATCCTCATAATTTTTAATGTATTTTGTTGAAATGAAAATGTGGGTTTTAGTTAAAGACAAATATTGTGCATTAATTGTATTGTTACTGGCCTTTAAACCTTCTCTTGAGTCTTTACTTTGACATCTCATGTTTTAGAACTAAAAGTAATTATTATTATTTTTTATTTTTTTTTTACAAAGAACAATATAACGCTTGTTGCCTTGGGAGACGGCATAGTAACTTGGCTCTGGCTCCATCTACTGGCTGCAGAGGCATTGACACACATTTTAAAAACCCATCGCTTGTTATCTAACCGTGTTACTGAGCGGTCACACAGTTGGGAGTGCTTGTGATTACGCGGTAGAAATGTTCGAGTTCAGTCTGATTATGATTTATGGAGTTGAAAACAGAGCAGGAGTTTCTCTGAGCCACGTCACACTTCGAGGGAGTGTTTTTGACGGTCGGAGAGAGAGGATTTTCCAACCAGGATTCATCAAACGAGCGTGAATGAAGCTGAACGCAACTCCAGTTGTGTTTTTGATGACAGAACAATGTTAGAACAGGGTTATAAGCTCAAAAACAGTTACATTTACATAACATTTAACCTCTTTAAAACACTGTATGATCGATCACTTTTGTTGCAAGAATGCCACATGCATAAAATGAGCTAGGTCACACGAGCAAGATACCAAAACGCAACCAAAAAGATTGTGTTTTCTAGCATAAAACTCCTTTGCATCATCTTTAGAGTTGGGCATTGCAGATAGAAGCTTTATCTTTATTTAACGGTCCCCTTCAAAGATCAAAATGTAATTAAACTTTTAAACTGTTCAATTTTTGACTTTTTTTTAACCCGCAAAAAATTGAAATTGACCTAACAATTTCCCATTCATTTTTCACATAGATTTAGCTGAAAAATATATTATTAGATGTTTGAAAGGTTGCCAGGAAATAATGGGGTGACCGATGATTACAAGACCAATAATCGGATTTAAAATGTTTCTGAAACTTTGTAAACCACCAAGTTATTAAAACATTTTTCTGATTCGAATGTCCTTTTCTTTTTTTAAAACAAGTAAAGGTACCATTCCTAGAAAATATTATTCACTAGAAATGAAGTAAAAGAGTAATTGTAAGAGCAACTGTCTAGGCAAAAACTTGAAAAACAAATGAAGAAATACAAATATTCAAACCATTTAATATTGTCAACTTGAAGCTTTTGTCACTTGTAGATCTACTTATGGGAACTTTTTACTCAAGCAAGAATACTTTTACACTTTCAAATATTTTACTCAAGTAGGAGAAAATCGAACCACAACAGCAATCTCTCGCGTTGAATGTTCTTGCCCAGGGGTGGGCAATTATTTTGACGCAAGGGCCACATTGGATTTTTACACTTGCCTGGGGGCCGGACCATTTTACACACGCTACTACACATAGACTTAATGCCTAAAATACACAAAAAATTACTACAGAATAGCAAAAATCATTATCTTTATTTAGTGGGAACAGTGTGGTTGGTCACTCCTTTTATCCAATGCATCAAAGTTTGGTGTTATTCTAGTGGTGGCTGTTCTCAAAACTGATTTTTAATGAACAAGCAGCTGCTCAGGAAACTATAAAATGACAAATGCACCACACCTAACTCATACAATTTTTTATTGAATGCTTTGCGGGCCGGATCAAAATGCCCCCGGGCCTTAGTTTGCCCCCCTCTGTTCTTGCCTATTCTTCGTTCAGACGGTTGAATTATGAATAGCGTCTGTGCTTTTGCTCCTGTGAGTTGAGACCTCACAAAAGCAGCTTTGGTAACAGAAGCTGAATGAAAATGAAACGTAGCTTTAATGTCTGATTGTACGACGCTTTACTTTGGCTAGCGGGTCAGCTCAGTGGAGACGGAGCTGTTGAAACAAACTTTTTGTGAATTGCTGTATCATGATTCATTGTTTTTCTGTCTTTGATGCAGCTGTCTGTTCAAACACACTTTTTCTCCTGTTGTTTAGCCTCTGTAGTCTCTGAGCAGATGACTTTATTTACCTCTAAGAGCTGCAAAATTCAATGAAATCGACACAGAAAGCAAAAAAAAGCACAACCAAAAGCGATAAAAATGCACTCAAATGCAACCAAAACACGCCTGCAAACGAGAAACGCAACTCAAGAGCGACAAAAACGTGACAAAAAACGACAAAGACTAATTTAAATATGACAAAAACTAAAAAGCAACAAAACAGAATCCTATTTTTCAAACCTAAATCGCAAATCTTATCTTAATCGCACTGGACAGAAAAATCACAATTAGATATTTTTCCTAAATTGTGCAGCTCTATTAAAGGCAATAGAAAAAAACAAAGTTAACATGAATCGTGATAAAATGGAAATCATGATCTGGCCCCAAAGAAATCGTGATAATCATTTTTTGACATATCGCCCAGCTCTTGTCTGACCTTTGAGCTTAATTTCATTTGTGTTTCTGTGGGTTTGGGACAAGATAGACTCAAGTCCTTTTTCAGGTTCATTCAGAGCATATTCAGTTCACTAAAAAAAGGTCACAAAAAAGAAGCGACTACTTAAACATTGCGGGTCACAGCTGAACTACCACTAATGAGACATATTTAAAGCGTTAACAGGTTGTGTTTCAGTAATTATCGGGTCTATTAACTTCAAACAGAGGTGAAAACATCACCTCTTTTATGACTCTGAACGTGCATATAAGTACCTCCCAAAAACACAAACCAAGCCTGTTAAAATGTACAAGCAACTCTACAAACAAAGAAGCCCAAGTCGCTAAAGAGTTTGCTCAGCACTTCAAACTCCCATCGTAACCCTTAGAATTTATCTTCGATTCAGTTTGATGCATTTCTGTAAAGCCCAACATCACAAGTCGATTTTACCAGCGCAAACAATGAAACTGAAAAATGAAAATTGGTCACTAATAGAGAAGATTAGCAACGTTAACAGAAATTAAGCAAATGGATCACTGTCCCCGAGCATCCCCTGTCCTTGACCCTGCTTTTCGACAAGTTAAAATGACAAAAATCCCTGCGGTAAAACGTAATCTTGACAGTTTCCTGCTGTTGCGTTGGTCCGGATGTTGGACCAATCACAGGGCAGCATTGAGGTGCGGGCCGAAGTGCCCAAACGAACTGAAAAACAAATGTGGCGACACCGAAGACAGACTTCAGCAAAAAATATGGACTTTTTTGTTATTGAAAACGCAAAAATCTGAATTTAACAAACATTTGATTTCTCGACTTGCTCCGCTGTTGTGAGACTTCGATCACTTTGAGCGAGATCCTCTGAACTTAAAGTCTACATGACAGGTTCTCAAAAAGTTTCCATTTATGACTTTGTTTGGTGGGAGGCACTTGTGGCAATTATCTATTATAGTTCTACATCTGTGAAGTTGCTGTCTGTGAAGAAATGCTGAAAAATAAAAGTTTAAAAGTACAGGAAGTAGTGCATCCCTCTGTGATGTCATCAAAAAGAGACACGCAGTAAACGTAAACTCAGAGACAATTTATAGGCAATTTACACAATTTAAGCAGTCGTTCAACAAAACAAAGTTGTTATCAGTATTATTATTTGTCAAATCATAACTATTGAGTAACTTATATGGATTTTAGCCTTTATTTTCAGAATAGTTGCTAAGGTACAGCTGTGGAATTGTCTGTACCTATTTGCTGCTCATGTCCAACCAGGAAGTAACATTTTACATATTAGCAAAACTGTCAAACTGGGGACAAATAGGCAAAATGTTTAGCAAAATCTTAAATATAATCATACGCTTTAGTGAAATGTGTCGTCTAACCTGTTACATAGACTTTAACTCGTATCAGCAGGTACAAACTTTTCAGTGAACCCCTAATACATTGTTTCATATATGATTTATTTATCCCAGAAATGTTTTTATTCACATTTGCTAGAATATATAACCTATGGGCATCCTTTGTTTTGTCTGCAAATTACAAGTTTTATTTGTTAACTTGACAAGTATGTGAACGATGATTTTCTTTCACTGCAGTCGCCCCAAACCCTCCGGAAGTTAAAGCTAAAGTCACTAGACACTTACTATAATATGAAATCATCTATACCAGGATTTGACAGATGTGTTTGCTTGATACGCACGTGTCCGTCCATCCGTGCTGCATTTGTTTTGGTCCAGAAAATCATCCTTCGGAAATACATGGAGTAAACAGCACCATATGGAAGCTTACAGCAACTTTATAAGAGGTGGGTTTAACTTGCAGTCGTTTTTGATTTTTATCTTCATGGGAATAACAAAAAGGAAGTTTTAAATGATCTAGAATGCATATCAAAGTGTGACAGGACTGTTATTGCATCTCTTCTCACAGCTATCAGGAACTTCGAAAACTTTAAACGTGCTCTTGAATGCCTTAAATTTACCATCTCATGTTTTAAAACAAAAAAAAGTTTCTCATTCATTCTGTGATGTGTCTTATCAGTCACTATGAAATTATACTTACTGAGTGCATCCAGCCAGCAGATGGCGCCAGCGCAATTCACAATCTAGTTAACTTCTTCACAGCGCAAACCTACGGTGCGGGTTAGCAGTAGCAGATGATGAAGTAGCATGATTTAAGGACTAAAAACAGCGAAAGACTCTCTGCATGTCCTTTTTTAATATATTTTGCTAATAGTTTATTCATTGTTTTATGTTGCACCTTACGCCAAAGCGAGTTCCTATGTTTGTGAATTTTGATCATTGACAATGGCAATAAACCTATTCTGATTCTAATAAGTGACGTAGATGATCCAAAAATATGTCCCGGATAGATGGCGTACGCAAGACGTGTGTTTGACGCTCGGAGGTGGGAGGATTTTCTAATAAACATTCCTCAAGACATCGTGAATGCAACTGAGTGCTACTTATTATGTTTTTGAGGACGGAATATTGTTAGAACAGGGTTAAAAGCTCAAAAAAGCCACTGTAGAAGAACATGTGACCTTTCAAGATCTTCAAGACGCAGCTCAAAATTTACCAGTTCACACTTTCCTTTCATAGTCAAACCAATCCCAAAGGCCGTAAATAATAAACAAATACATAAAACAATGCTAAACCTGCGTTGATATGCACAGAGAGGAGTCAGCAGAACAGAAGAACCGGTCTAGGCCAGATGGTCCGGGCCGGGTCAAGGGACCGACCAGAATAAGCACATTCCGACCATAGACTAATAAAGTAGCACCATGTTGACGTTTTGTGCTTAGACCAGAGAAAATAAGGTGCATATGTCGGCGTTTTAGTCTTACTTAATCATAAAAGTAATTCCACTCACGCGTTTTAATTAGAACGCAAAGAAAGTAAGACATTCTGTGTTTAAAAACGTCACAAAATGATCAGAAACGCATGTGGATATTTTGAGCATTTTACTTCAGCGACGATTTGATTCAAGCTAAGAAAAATAATTGGATTGGTAATACAATTTTAGCGCTGAAATTACAGATAAACAAACCTGAATTGTATTTTCAGATCTAAAACATACCGCTACTGTTTTTCAATATTAAGTGGAAATTCTAAAAATGCTTCTTGTGGCGTTAAGATGGCATTGAAGGATTGAAGCTTGTGTGGCCTATTTTACTGTTAAGAAAAAGGATTCTTGCAGCCATCAACCATAATTCAATATTTAAACTCTGTGACAAATGGTTTTAAGACGCTATCAATGAAATGGAATGAAGCACACGGAGATTGAGTGATACTTTGAACCGTTTTTAAACATGAATTTGGATTAGTAGGTCAAATGTAAGCTAACGTTATAAATTTAATGTCAGAAAATGTAGTTCAGTCTGCACTCCCTCCATTCTCTCACGTGGGAACTCACGTCTCTCAATTCCTAAACTCGGACAACATTCCCTTCTCTTTCTATTCTCTCTCTCTCTCTCTCTGCTCTTTCCCTAGCGCTTCTCTCACCCCTTTCGTCTCTCTCTCGCTCCTCTCTCTTTCCCCAAGTCTACTCTCTTCTCCTGTTGCTCTCCTCTCTCTCTCTCTCCTTTTGGTCTCTCTCTTCCCCCAAATCTACTCTCTTCTCCTGTTGTTCTCTCCTCTCTCTCACTCTTTCTCTCTCCCTTTGGTCCCTCTCTTCTCTCTTTAACCAAATCGACTCTCTTCTCCTGTTGCTCTCTCCCCTCTCTCTCTCCTTTCAGTGTCTCTTTCTCCTTTATCTTTCCCCATCTCTACTCTCTTCTCCTGTTACTCTCTTTCCTGTCTCTCTCTCTTTCACTCCCTTTGGTCTCCCTCTCACTCCCTTTGGTCTCTCTCTCTTCTCTCATTCCCCATGTCTTCTCTATTCCCCTGTTGCTCTCTCTCCATTTCTCTCCCTCTCTCTCCCTTCAGTCTCTCTTTCTCCTTTTTCTTTCCCCATCTCCACTTTCTCCTGTTGCTCTTTCTCCTCTCTCTCCCTCCTTTCTGGCTCTCTCTCATCTCTCTTTCCCCCTCTCTCTCTCCCTTCTATTGCTGTGTCTCCCTACTCTTTCACCATCGCTCTCCCCTTCTCTCTATCTCCTCTCTTTCCCCAATCTACTCTCCCTTCTGACTTTCTCCTCTCTCTTTCCCCATATCTCTCTCCCTTCTGTCTGCCTGACTCTCTCTCTATTCTTTCCTCTCTTTCTCCATCTCTCTCCTCCTTTAGTCTTTCTCTCTCTACTTTCCCTTTCCCCATCCCTTTTGCTCTCTCCCCTCTCCTCTCTCTTTCACCATCTTTCTCTCTCTTCAGTCTTTCTCTCTCTACTCTCCCTTTCCCCATCTCTCTTTCCCATCTCCTCTCTCTCTTCCACCATCTTTCTCTCTCTTCAGTCTTTCTCTCTCTACTCTCCCTTTCCCCATCTCTCTCTCCCCTCTCCTCTCTCTCTTCCACCATCTTTCTCTCTCTTCAGTCTTTCTCTCTCTACTCTCCCTTTCCCCATCTCTCTCTCTTTCACCATCTTTCTCTCTCTTCAGTCTTTCTATCTCCGTTCTCTTCCTTTTCCCTCTCTCGCCCCCCTCCCCCTCTCCTTCCCCCCTTCTCCTCCCTCTTAACACGCCGCAGACAGGATTTGAGGGACTCCGTGGTAAATTGGTTCAGAGCTTTAGCCGTCAAAGTCAGTGCCTGAGGAGAAAGACCCTCTCCAGGCTACACTGACCCGAGCAGCAAAACACAGCAAGAATCCACAGAAAAAGCATATATTGGTACATTTCTAGCATTCATTATTTGTGTTTTTTGCTGTATTCTGTTTGGATGTTAAAAAATAAATACAAAAGGCAGCCTAAAAGTAACAGTACAGAATATGCAAAGAATAATGACACATTTACAATACGGCAAGTCTTTTTTTTAAACCGTTAAATCAATTTTCAAACCTTTAAAAGAAATATGTGAAATAACTGACTAAAACAAACAAAAAATGTAATGACTAAAGCTATGACTAAGAGTTTATATTTTTGTCGAACGGTAAAAACTAAACATAAATGAATAAAAGGAACAAGTGGGAACAAGATCCAACTCAACATCCAAGGACTTCGACTATGTATTTTGTAAAATAAAAACATATTTTTTTGGTTGAATAAAACTAGTAAAATACCACAACAAAATCATGAATAGGTCCATTGTCCCTCTTTGTTTATCCAACCACAAATCTGAAAAATAGCATTAAATAACAGCCTTCAGCTTAGAACTAAAATTCAAGTAGACTGTAATTGTTATGCGAGTTATGTTCTGTGAGCTGAAGGGGCAATGTATATGTTTTTTTTGGTAAAACAAGTGAGATAAATACGTTTAATGCCATTTCTTTGGAACATTCCAGGCAAATTCAACACACAGTATAACCAACTCTACATAGGAAAAGTTACATATAGAGTCACTTTAAAATGTAATTTGTATAATAAAAAAATGTAAACTTTAAAACGCTCCTGTCTGCTTTACCACAACAATGAAACCTAAAATGATACTCTGTAATACCCGCAGGCAAATTGCCCCGCATAATGTATTTAATATTATTCTGAATCACACGGCTGCAGAAAAGATAATTACAGTAATAAATCGGAGCCGTGTTTTTCTTTACTGAGCAAAAGAGGAACTATTAATACCTGTAATGCACCGCATGGGACAAACACAGGAGCGCAATTCCCCCAGCTCATGTGGGTTTAGTCCATTTTAGACTCAAATGAATGCCCTGTGTGTCTGTATGGTGTGAAAAACCTGCTGTTTTACACCGAGGAGTCTGATGCTTCTCTTCAGACATCACAAACATGACTGAACAACTGTGGGAAACCGTCGATGTAAACCCTCATTCGTCCAGGTGTGGTCCATCGTAGAGATTGACAATGACTTTTGGATAAAAGTCGAAACGTCTCGATCTTTAAACGGCGTCCGGATGACAACCTCTGAACCCCTTTCTACAACTGTGGGAAAATATCTTTTGAGACTGAAAAAATTAACTGCTAAACTAATACACTAATACAAACTTCTCAGAGTTTAGTTTTAGCATACCATATTTTTACTCCTACTTGAGTAATATATTTGACAGTGTAACAGTACTCTTACTTGAGTTTAAGTTACTCCTCCCACTGTGAGTGAGTCTAAAAATATCAAAAGCTTTAAGTTGACAATAGACAATTCCATGTTTGTAAAAAAAAAAACACGCATTCCATTATCCGGTACCATTCCATTAGCACTAATGCATTTTCATTGGGAGAGTTAGCGTTAGCCTCCAAACATCGCAAACTGTTTTGGCGGCTGTCGATCACATGACAATAACACCAGAGCCTCGTTAGAAAACACACAACACGTGGCAGTGTTTTATGTCGATTAATACCGTTAGTGATTAGCCCAGAAATGAGCATACATGCTAAACAACCAAGTAATAAACATTTGCTGAAACTAACTTGCACCAAAAATGCACCAAAAATATGGCCAGACAGAACAGCTTGACAATGACATTTTTTGTTTTGTTTCACCAAGCAACACAAATCCAACCGTAATAAGAGAACTTTAGAAAGTGGAGGCTGAAGTTAGATATTGACAGGTTTTACTCAATGGCAAATGAAATTACATAGAAAGAATTAGCAGCTTTTCTAAACACATCACTCCTGGACAAGATCTCGTGCCATAAGATCTCACCAGAGGAAATTGACCCAAGATTGTGATCATGAGTGGAAAATGGTCTCAAGGTGTGATTATGATTGGCTTGGACGAGGGTTAACACTGCTGAGTTCCATCTCATGTGAAGCGACAGTTCGTAACAAAAAAAAAGCAGTGCTACAATCCCACCTTTTTGTTGATTATTATTTTAAAAAAGTGAATTGAATGGCACCATTTATTCATTATAAATTATGCTCAAATGTCGCCATGTCTCAGCTGGTTTTGTGGGAATCATGTCCACTTCTTGTTGATAATATTACAATTTTTGAACGTTTGTAGTTTTTGTTCCGCTCTTTCAAACAGGATTTATTTTTCTCCCATTTATGTGGTTTATCCTTTGATTTTGTGCATTATTTATTATCGTTTTGTCATTCCATATTACATCAACTTCAAAGTATATATTCTTTATAAATCGTTCTGCCTTCTTATTGGATAATTGACTTGATAACCAAACTCCAAAAACAACTTTTAAGTTTCAAAAACATTTTACATGGGGTTAAACATATTTACTTTATATATGGGGAAAAAATGGTTAATGCTAACTAATGTTAATGGTTAATCCAACATCACACAACATCAAAACTGGAACTGAACCTGGACCAAACCAACAGGACCGAACCAAATCGAAATCCGGACTAAACCAGGACAAGTGTGAGCTCAACCTTACTCTACCTTTAACCGCCGCTTTTGCTAACTGCGTCCATTTCACTCGCGATTTCTCTCCCATCCCGATGAATCTTTCCGCCCTACAGGGGACGTGCTTATCTGGGACAGGAACATCCGTTTTACTCCGCAAACCCCCAGCGCCCCCACAGTCATGAATCTAACAGGACAGAAATCAGCCTAACGAGGGAGAGACCGGCGTGACGAGGAAGCAACGTGAGACAGAACGCTGCGCTCGTAAATAAAACGAAAGAACACCAAGATGAATACTGCATGCAGAGGTCTACGGGGGGCGGAAGAGAAAGACGGGGGAGGAAAGGAGGGAGGAGGAATGGTGTTTTAACCTGACCGGGACGAAATCCTGCACCGACGTTCTTTTGAAACATTCATCTACAACACGGGGCACTAATGTGAACAGTAACGGCCTGTTTGTACGTCTGGAGCTCGTTCCGTCAAGGTCAAACTGTTAGGAAGATTTGAAACGAGATGTAAAATTAGTTTGATTATGCCGGATTAAGCCACGATTTGTATTTGGAGCGAGGTCAGACGGCGGCGGTTTAGTGAATGGATCGACTCTGGCGCTTAGACCTCGGCAGATGGAGAGAATCCGATGAAGGTTTGTTTAATCCGATGCTTATGACAGGTACTCTTTTCGACAGAAGCGTAGAACTGTCAATGTTGTGTCAATGATAGTTATTCTGACTTTTTTTTTTTTTGGGATAGTTATTCTGACTTTTTTTTTTTTCGATAGTTATTCTGACTTTTTTTTTTTTTCGATAGTTATTCTGACTTTTTTTTTTGGGGATAGTTATTCTGACTTTTTCGATAGTTATTCTGACTTTTTTTTTTTTTGGATAGTTATTCTGACTTTTTTGGGGGGATAGTTATTCTGACTTTTTTTTGATAGTTATTCTGACTTTTTTTTTTTTTGGGTAGTTATTCTGACTTTTTTTTAATAGTTATTCTGACTTTTTTTGGGGAGGATAGTTATTCTGACTTTTTTTTTTCGATAGTTATTCTGACTTTTTTTTTGGGATAGTTATTCTGACTTTTTTTTTTTCGATAGTTATTCTGACTTTTTTTTTTGGGATAGTTATTCTGACTTTTTTTTTTTTAGGATAGTTATTCTGACTTTTTTTTTTGATAGTTATTCTGACTTTTTTTTGGGGATAGTTATTCTGACTTTTTTTCTTTGGATAGTTATTCTGACTTTTTTTTTTTGATAGTTATTCTGGCTTTTTTTTTTTTTTTTTTGGATAGTTGACATTGACGGTTCTACGCTTCCGTACTTTTCACTTAAATGCAATTCAGATAAATATATTTCAAACTTTGCTAAAATACTTTACAAATTTTATTCCGGTTTAGAGTTTTTTTTTCTTTTACTTCCTGGTTGTAAATGATGACATCGCACTGGGAAATTACCTGGCAACCACACTGTACGCTGGGTCAAATTCATCTACTGCCACATATTTTTTAAATTTTACAAATAAAAATACTTGTGAACATCTTTTTTTGTTGAATTAATGCATAAAGGTAAAAAAAGTAGTCTCTTTTGTGTAAATGATGTATAATCTTTGTCTTCCTAGCGTGATGTCAGCTATCTGTTTACTTCCTGTAGCAAAATTTTTCTCGACAAAACTTTTCTCTACAAACAGCTTCTTGATTGGTGTAAAACTATAATTTATATTTACAACAGCTATTAATACACCAAACAAAGACAAAATGAGAAAATCATGAAAACCTGTCATAGGCACTTTAAGTACAAAGGACTGTTAGACCGAATATTTCACATTTTTGTCGCAATTTACAAAAAAGAACGTCACTTTCCAAATGCACAATACTATAAAAAAAAACATGATTAAAGCCTCCCGCTGTGTTATGTGCGCATATGAAAACAGATATTTGCTGTACATTTATCGGCTCTTAAGTTTAATTGGTTAAAGGATTTAGGCCACCGCGCTGAATGTTTAGTCATAAGTAGCGCTTGTGTTTGATATATGCTGGATTATTAGACAAAAAAAATCACCATCTGCCCTTTCCATTTTGTGCATTTGACACGTTTTTTTAATCACATATTAAACTGAAAATCTGTGCCCTCATCCCTCTGCCAACTGATTAACAGATGCACAGCTCTACTCCTCTGTTTTCTGCCGCTAAAAAGGTTATAACGAGTAAAAAACGTCTAAACAGGTTTTCAAAGGAAGACGGGAGATGAAAAGATTGCGTTTTTTCCTCGAGTTTTCCTTTAATCAATGAAAGCTGTTTAAAAATGTATTTCGGAGTCATTCCTGGGTTGATTTACGTGAAATAAAAAAGTGAAAGAAAGATCAAACCCGCCTCTGTTGGACTTCTATGGAGCCGAGTGCATGGAGTAGTGCGTACGTATTGAGGTCTGGTGTCCTCCACCTCAGAGCAAACAAGTGCCTCTTTAGCGTTTGACTGTATTGATTCCTGCCAAGGTCTTATGAAGCTGTTGTGGACTGAGGGGAGGTCGTATCTCAGACAAACATTACTATTTAAAGAACGGTTTTCTTTTTAACCATATACCGTTTTTTCCTAAAACGCCTCATTTCAAACTGAAGCTGTTTCTGAACCGTTTGGAGCACAAACTATTGTCTGGACTCTTTGTCAAGCTGAGACTCTGTAGTGATACTGATTTACTCTAATTACACTTGGAAACAAGCTTTGCAAAGAGGAATACCAGACTTTAAAGTTCACCTAAATTTTCTTCGTGAAATATATGAAGAAGTGAAGCTGGTGTGTTTAGATTTTGCCCGATTGACACTACTTTTGGCTTTTGTTGGGTTTTGACAATTCCTCTTTCAAAGCTGAAGCTAAATTAACAAAAAATGAGTTTTAGGGACTTGTAATAAAGTAAAACAGTCCAGGCGGAATCCATATAAAAGTCCTATTAAATGTTTTTGAATTTTAGTGACATTTTTAAATGTGTGCTTTTGGAGTAAAAACTGACTCTTATTCATCCCAGAATGTTTGACTTGACTGAAAATAAGTGGGTTACAGCTTTCTTTTCATATTGAACATATCCAGCAGCGTCATAGTTTCCTTATATCAGATGGTGGATAAAGAGGAATAAATTAATAAAAAATCTAGCAACTGGTTTTAAGCAATACTTCACTCAAACCAACCCTCCTAAAATTTTAACCTAAGTTCAAATCAGTTTAAAAAAAGTGCAATATAACAGACATCAGAAGCTGTAATTGGCCGGAGCAGGTCTGGGTGATCCATTGCTTTATGTACAGATGCCCTTCTCCTGACCTGACACGGTTATCAAATCATGTTATTCCTCCCAAGATTTTCCACTGAACAAAGCTTGTATTTCTTGCAAGCAAATTTCCACCAAAATTACCTTCAATTTATGAATTATCCTTTAATCTTCAGCCTCCATCTTGCCGTAACCACAATAACAAGGTCTGTGTTTAGTCTGTGCCCCCCATTAGCCCTCTGTCATTACAGGACGTGAAGTCAAAAGACCACAGCCTCCAAATCTAGAAGAGTCTAGAAGAAAAGAGTGGCGGAAGGGCGTCTGGGGGTAAAAATGAATTGTTTATAATTTGTCAATATATCAGAGCTGCACGACTTGGGAAAAATATCGAATTACGTTGTTTTTCTGACCAGCATTGTAATTGAGAGTAGACGTGCGATTTATGTTTTAATAATGGGATTCTGTTCATGGTTCACATATTAAACACAGCCAGGAAAATTGACAAAAAGACTGAAATATGAAATGTCAAACGGATAAAAGAATCACGTTTCAGAAATTTTGTGTTGCTTTTTTCTTAATTTTTGTCACTTTAGTCACTTTCTTGTCACTTTTAGTCATGTTTTTATTACTTTAAGATGCGTTTTGTCACTTTTAGACACCTTCTGTCTCTTAAAGATGTGTTTTTGTTGCATTTTTGTCACTTCTAGACACGTATTTGTCACTTTTGGATGTGTTTTGTCACCTGTGGTTGCGTTTTGTCACTTTTAGACACATTTTTGTTACTTAAGGATGTGTTTTTGTTGCATTTTTGTTACTTTTAGACACATTCTTGTCACTTTTAGATGCATTTTGTTCCATTTTTGTTGCTTTTAGTTGGGTTTCAATCGCTTAAAGTGACGCTTTTAGTCATGTCTGAATTCATTATCGCATAAATGAAGATTAACTATGGTGACTATAGAGAATATTTATGATATTTATTTATAAAGCAAATTAATGTTGATAATCTGAAATAGTTTATTCTTTTCTCACATTTTGATAATAATACTATTGTCTCCAATTATTTTTTACTGTTGCAGTCCTACTTGCAAGTGCATCTTCCACCCAGTGTTTTCTTGCCAAACAACAATGAGTCCATGAACCCTCCTCGCCAAATGCAAAGGAAAGAGAGTCCCTTTCAGAGGAGTAAAGAACTCGTGAAGAATTTTTGACTGCGCTCAGGAGAAAAACGTTAAAAGTTAATAGTTTATAAGCTTACTTTTATAATGTTTGGGTAGACAACTTCATGAAAAAGTGAAAGTCTTGGCGTATCAAAAACGGTGGCACCTAAAATACCGCGTGCTATTTTGAAGTCCTCAGAAAAATGGAAATCCGTTGTCGACTCCCACTCCCTCCTGATATATTTGTCACTGCGTTTGACCCAGTTCAGTGTAAACACGGTTTGAGCTGCGGGCCTGGTTTGATCCTCCTTATGTGTCATGCCCAAAGTGTGAGAGGGTGAAGTAGTGAGAGTGGGGGTGAAGCGGGGCAAAGGGGGGACTACAGGGGACAGGCGCACCCAGACAGTGGCTTTGAAGTTTAATGTCACATGTCTACCGCGGCAGAAGTAAAAAAAACCATAACGCTATATAGGGGAAATCGGAATAATCATGACTACTCCACTATCAAAGTAATGTTAAACCTCTTTTGATAACCGCTATTGTTTTCTGGACTTTTACAGACTCTAAAACACACGCCAAAACAAACAGTGGCATTATTAACTCACAAAAAATGTAAAAAAGAAGAAACAATTTTTACATTTCATCAATAATACACTTCATTTCTTTATCTACTCTATACCTTTATTATGTTAAAAAGTGAAGAGTTCAACATTTCATCTTTTATATTAATATGAGTTTATTCACAAGTGTATTGTCATAATGATGAATGAAGGAGTCAGAAGTATATTGTGTTGTTTTGTGCACAACCCTCTGTTTCTTAAGCCCAGGTCACACTCCAGTAAACAACTTCAGAGACAGTCAAACAGGACTGCTGGTCTCACACCTCCCACACAGATACTTTCTGTTGACCAAAGGAAAAATGCAGAGCTGGAGATAACGAGAGAAACTCCGGATGAGGGAGTCGGATGGGTGCTGGACCAATCACAGCGCGCTGTACATTTTTTGCAACTTTGTATTGTGTGTTAAAATACTGGCAACCTGCTATGTTGGGGCGCGCGTTTTCAGGGGAAGCAGACTCGGAACGTAGCTTTCAATAATGGCATAGCAGGTGCCAGAGTTGTATTAGATTGTAAACTTAGGGAATAAACCTTTTGGATCAAAGCTACTGATTTCCGTGTTCTTCCTCTGCTGGTATGTGTTATTAGCTGATAGTGAAAGGTCTGTTTGATTCATTTCTTCCTCTCTCAGTTTTGAACACGCAAGAGGCTCCGAAAGGTAAATCAAAGAGATAAGAGAATAACAAATCAAACTAATACTCAATATGCTGTGCTAAGGTAACGGAGCCAGAAAATAGGAGATTTTCTACAAAAGGTATTTAAGAAATGTCAACTACTATAAATAATGGATCTACTCTACAAGAAAAAAAAATGTAAACATTAAAAAACAATTGCTGGCTAATCGACTACTAAAATAATTGTTAGTTGCAGCCATATTCAGTATGAGAGGCCTCAAACATGCACAGTTACAAAGTCTGGGCTCAACAAGTCACTAATTACAGGCGAAACAACGTAAAAACATACACCGACAGTCTTTGCGCATATGTCAAGTAGGGAGGTGAAAATGATTTGGTTATGTCTTTTTATGTCACATTAACTTACTTTGTCATACAGAAAGTTTGATTTGATAAAGCTCACATACTGGAATGGTGATTTACAACCCATGAAGCTTGACCCGGGACTTTACCTTGCAATATTCCACAGCAGGATCACGTATGAACAAAGCCAGAGCTGATTTCCCCGCATTTTTGATCTGGGAATTCCCCGGGTGAAAGTGAATTAAAGTGGAGTTTACTGCTGTTAGGTCATGGTGTCAATAATCGTGGATAATCATACAGCTGCAATGTTTCTTCTCACAATAATCCTAATGCAAAGATGTGATATTGTGACATATGTGATTAGAGACAAAAAGAACATTAGTGCTTTTATATGATGTCATTGGTTTCGATGTTTTTTTTATTTTTACAGGGACAAATAAGTGCCCTTTTTACATTTCAGCATGTGCACTTTGTAAAATATAGTGATATAATGGGATTGAATTAGATTGAAAGGACAAATTGACTGTTGAGCTTTTAGCCATGTTCTAACATTGTTCCGTCATCAAAAACATACCTGGAGTAGCATTTAGTTTGATTCAAGTTTCTATGATGAATACTGATTTGAAAATCCTCTCTCTACGACATTGCGTTCTGAACTCCTTCGATGTGTGACGTAGATGATGCTGACAGAATCTTTTGCTGTTTTAAGTCCTTCAATCATGGCCAGACTTGCTCTGAACATTTCTTCCGTCTAATCACGATAACCACAACTTCGACGGATCCACTGCCCACTGTTATGCATTGTGGGTATATATGTACATGTGTGTAACTGCGTCTACAGCCAGTAGATGGAGCCACAGCTAAGTCAAAATGGAATCTCCCAACGCAGTGATACAATTTTTAGTTCTAGATGTCAAACTGAAGACACTCGAGCTGGTTTAAAGGCCTATAACAATTCAAATAACAAATAATATTTGTTCTTGAATGTTCTGTTCTGATTGCAAAGGTCATTGCTATGGCTGGAATGTCCCACAGTATGGCATTAAACTAACCTTTCTTGCGTTTTTTTCTTGAGTTCAGAATGCTCAAAAATACCTTGAAAAACATGAATTCTTACAGCGAGTGGAGTCAGCTTTAAATAAAAAAGATAACATTGTGGAATATCTCGATTGGTTAATATTTTTAAGTGATTTATTTCTACTTTTAGCATGTTTAGAGTCCTCCATTTGGTTTTAGTGTCTCTGAAGTCTGTACTTGCCGCTGCACAGGTCAACACAATCAGTTCCAATCACTTATGTGGGATTACTCTCCTCTTCGGTTCGGTCTGTCCACGGCAGAACACTCGCTGCTAATCAACATGATGAAAGCACTTAATAACCCGCATTAGAGCTTTCCCAGGGAGAGAGGAAGGGAGAACGGGTCGGTGATCAGACAGGACAGGGTCAGAGGACAGAGGTCATATAACTTTGAGGTCGCGTTCACGTTTCAAATTTGATGTCATCATTTCAGATGAGCCAATTAAAAATCACTTTTACGAGATAACAAGTTGTGCAGACCACCTTTTTTTTCATCATAATTTCAGATTGAAAGAAATAACCAAACGTAATATTATGTTTGTGAGATTCAATAATGCCATCAATTTTCTGTAGCCGATTTGTGCTGAAAAAATAACACATTCAACTCTTTTTCATGTGGATAGACCCAGAAATTACACAAATATGAACATTAAACCAGGTCAAAACATCTGCAACATTTAAAAGCAAATCCTACCATAGAATTCTGACCTTTCCAAACTGAGTAGTTGAGATGTCACATTAACCCAACCTTTATTCATTTATTCATAATTAGTGCCACAGTAATTAACCAACAAATCTAGACTAGTTGACTATATTAAAAAATGATGGTCATATTTTGATAAACGTTATTTGGACTCAAACAAATGACTTTTTTTGGAGGGCGAGCACTGTAGCGTAGCTGTTAGCACTCTCTCTTCACAGCAAGAAGGTTCGGGGTTCGTCTCCAGGGCCTTTCTGTGTGGGGTTCTCATGTTTTCCCCATGTCTGGTGGTTAAATACAGGTCAATCAAAAATACATTGCCAAAAAGAGTTTTTTTAATCAACAATATACTTTATAATAGTAAAGTAAGTAAATATTTTCTATCTAGAAGCTGTCTGATGATAATGTATATAAAAAATCTCAATGTATAATAGAAATAACTGTTGTAAAATAATCGTTATAGCTAAAGCCCTACACATAATATTTAAAATAATGATACTAATTTTAATTAGACCTAATAAAGCATGAAAAAAGACCTATTTCCTAATAAAAAAAGAAGGATTAAGGCTTAGTAAACTCATAACCCAAACCCTTTAAGTAAGCTTGAATAAAAGTGAACACAAACAGAAGTGGTCCTAAAACAGACCCTTGTGGTACACCATATTTAGGAGGCATTGGGGATAAGCTATGATCATCAATTTATGTTAAAAGAATCATCTTAGAATAGATTGTACAAGTGCAATAGTATCAAACTCAGCTGTTAAGAAGAATAAGTATTGAATCATGAGTCACATAGGCATAAAAAGCTAATTGTTCGTAATGATTTTAGTTGTTAGTTTTTGTTTTAAAATGATCAGACGTGTAGTTAGTATAAAGTTTTATGAAAAGAATGTGTATTTATATTGCATTTATACATTCTTGTATATGTTAAATTACCTCTGAAGCCACAGCTGCCAGGGGGCTGAGTGATGGAGATGTGGCTGGCATTCTACGCCAATGGCCCCTTCGACGATCACTAACACACACATTTACAGAGGCAAGATGGGTGAAGTGTCTGGCTCAAGGACACAACACAACACTAGTCAGTCTCTTTGAAAACTATTTTGAAACTTGCAAAGTCTTTAATATCATTATAAAAGAATTTGCTTGAACCATTTTGTATTTTCATCATTCATTTTTGTGTTAAATAAAGTGATGAAAGGTTTGTACAAGTCAGACCGGGTCAGAATTTGACTTTTGAGGTTCATCAAAGAGAATATTTGTGCATTTTCAAATAAGCTGCTTAAGGAGCACGTCTGTGGCCAAGCCGAGCGCCACGAGTTATTTTCAATTCAAAGTGTGAAGAATTCCAGTTTGCTTTGGCTGCAAAACAGAGAACAGAAGTAGCCCCTAGAAATGCTCACAATTCCAATGTAAAATGTGCAAATATAATAGATTTTGGTGATTTTTCAGTAAATTCACATAGTTGTCTCAGCGGGTCAAAAGCAGCAGGGAATACGCATGTTTTAATCTGTCTTCAAGCAAAAACCGAATTAGAATAATCCAGATATTGCACATTAGCTCCTCACCAAATGCTGCTGTCGCCCTGAGCTCAGGAAAATTGGCTTTCACAGTTTGGGGGAATTTAAAAAGAAAAAAATCTATAACAAATACCCCCAAAAATACATAGCTGAGATTTTTGACATTTTGCCTTGATGCGTACAATGGCTGTAGGGAAGTCAGGAATTTATAGATAGTTGTTCCTAGAGAGTCTTCTCTTAGAGTCAGCGGCACATTTACTTTAGTAGTAACTTTTAAATAAAAATATAGTCATCTGAGAAGTTTTCTGACACTGTATTTTTACTTGTACTCGAGTACTAAAATGCACAGTGTAACAGTGTCTTACTTGATTAAAAGCTTTAGTTCCTCTTCCCACTGTGACTACATAGAAGTACAGTAGAAGTGTTGAGTTATATTATTCTGAGGAAATGGTCTTACTCAAAGTAAAAGCCACAATTTTCAGTAATATAAACTATAATATAAAAGTAACATAAAAGGTTATAAAATCATCTTATTATGTATGACGTGTGCTGTCTGACCTTTCATTTCACTGCCACTGCTATAAGCTTCTGTGTTACTGCCGTTTCATAAATGTATCTGTAAATGTAAATGTAAATGTATATCTGTGACTGTTTCAAATGCTATTATTTGTTAAGTGCAAGTGGATGTTGGATTACAGGTGTTTAGGGCGGCGACTAACTATTATTTTGGTAATGGATTTGTTGTTTACAAAGTGAAAGGCCTGTGAATATGAATCAATCTGACCATTTTGGACATCCTGGTGGAGAAAATAAAAGAGTGTTTTCATCAAAAACACAAAATGTACACGTTTCCTTTCATTTCCTTTCATCCTGTGTGTGTTGTAAAACCTCTTGTCTTAACTCATGGCATGTTTTAGAGTCTGTGCATGGACCAGTTAAAAGTAAAAATATTATGCATAAGTATTAGCCTTTAAACATGCTCTTGATTACTTTAGGTTTAGCATCTCATGTTTTATAACTTAATGAGTCTAGGCACCATCTACTGGTTCCACAAGCTGACGAGTGAGTTGGTTAGCTGAGAAAACAATATCGCTCACATGAATCCTAAATTGGCAGATAAATATGAACGATTTTGTTGGTAATAAATTCAACAATGACTGGAAAAATAAGGACAATTGGGACAAAAGTAAGTCAATAGCCTTAGACTTTTAGCACTGTAAATAATCCATTACTATTTCAGAGTAACTTGTCCAATACTGTTCTTACTTGAGTGAGATGATTACCTTCGCTTTGAGTCAAGAAGAAAGATGATCGTGGATTTAGCTTCTCTGAATAAACTGACAGAATAATGTTCAAAGGCCTTTTAAAGTATTTATCTTGTCTGAGGAGAGAAATTACGATGCAAAGTGCAGCGCCAGGCTGTTTATCGCTGTTTACTCAAATGGAGAGACTGCGCGCACATCGGCAGAGACTCTTTTTTTCTCGCTTTAGTTTGACGCCAAAAGAGGTTCAATATTATTATGAAGAGCCTTAACGCACTAAACTAAATGTAATGCTTTTCTATATTGTCCCCAAAGGAAAAGCACAGGAGCAGTTGACTTTTCTCTGACTTTGAATGCGGTAAAATATAAACACATGGAGAACAAAATCCAAAACGAAAATTAACCTGGAACCTTCGTGCTGTAAAGCGGGGAGCTAACAACTTTCCAATCCAGCTTAATTTGTAGAAAATTTTGAAGAACAAGATAGTTTCCAAAGTGCTGCACATAAAAACAAAAACATATAGTTCTAAAAGTCAGCAGAAATCCAATAAAAATGAACAAATAAACCAAAATGTAAGAAACAAAAACCATCAATGAACGATCTATACTGAATCTGTTGAGCAGCTGCCCTGGGGCAAACTGACAAGGAAGTGGCCGTCGTCTGCGCCAACAAAGTAGCTTTGCTCTACTGACCTCAATACTGAATGTAGTCCATGGCCGACTGATCACTTTTAATCCACGTAATCCATGTTTATCCATTTAAACTGCTCTCATTGGTATAAATGTTTTAATAAGGTTTAATATCATTGGGATTATCACAAAGCATTGCAAGACTATTAGATTTATATCTGTTAGAGGTGGGCAATATGTCAAATTTAGTTAATACTGTGAACGTTGTTTTAAAGATGCGCATAATTTGTAGATCAAGAATGAAAAATTTACAGTAAAAAATAACACAAAAAGGGCTGATTGAAAATGAAAACGAACAAAACGATGCTGTACACTTTCAATTAAATGTATAAAGTGAAATTTTGGGGCCGGCAGTAGCTCAGCGGTTATAGCACTAAGGTTGGAGGTTGATCGATTTCCGCTCGGACCGTGTTTTGTCGCTGCGTCCATAGGCAAGACACTTCGCCCACATGGCCTAGTATCAATCAGTGGCGTGCGCGTGAATGATTGGTGGTTGTCAGAGGGGCCGACAGAGCAGATTGGCAGCCTCGCATCCGTCAGTCTGTCTAGCTTACTATCATCGAGTGAGGAGTGAAAGAATAATGACTACGGAGAGGCTAGAGTAAGTCTAAAGCGTATTACGAGGCATTATTATTTATTTTCTCTCTCCCTGGGTGTAGTCTGCATGTCCTCCGTTGCCGTTGGGTTCTCTCCGGATTCACAAGCTTCCAAAGACCTGCATGTGTGTGTTAGATCAATTGACAACTCTGTAAATTGGACCTAATAAATGTGAGAGTGAACGGTTGCGTATGTTGAGATGTTTTACAGCATGGCGTTCGACTAATCCATCTCACTTTTATTCAGTTTACAAGTGCTTTTATTGCGCAAAACCATGCATTCTTACTGTGGGCGGTTATAAAGTTATATGTTCACTAAACTGAACAATGCTGGGGGGGAGACTCTTGAAATCTGAACTGCTAAACTGAAGAATTCCACGTATTTCGGGACATGTTTGTGGCGCTCTGAACCACACATTTCTGACAGAATAAGACCACATGGAGATATATTACCTGAATAACTGCAGTCTTTGTGTTTTTCTGATTGCGGCCTTTCAAACTGTGATTCTGACACATTACTTGACTCGTGTTGTTCCCCGTTGGTTTGTATTCAGTGGTGAAGGCTAACGCATCCGCTAAAGTCCCTGATGTGGATTAGCGTATAGCACAAAGCCTTCAGAAAATGTCTAATTTGAATTAACAGATTCACAAATGCGGATTAATGAACTCATATACCTTTTTTGGAGTGCCCTGAGCAACATTTTCACCAAAAAAAGAACGCAAAACCATCACTATTACCAAATTTAAAGAGTGCCACATACATTATTTGCCTCATTATATACAATGTTTTTAACTAAATGGTCTGATTTGGTAATATTTTAGTGGTAGGTGGCGTGCCGTGGCAGCTTTTAAACCCAAACGTGTGCCACAACTCAAAAAAGGTTCAAAAACACTGGTCTAGAGTGTGGCAGGGTGCTAACATGCTAACTATGTGTGTTTGTGTGTTCTCTACAGGAAACCAGATTTACTCACACTCTCTGACCTCAATCTGGAGGCTGGATTTAAATGTACAGCAGCGGAGTAAAGCCTACAGCTTCACAGGGCGGGTGAGGAGCTAGGTGGCATTTGACAAATCGAACTTCTAGAGTTTAGGCTTTAAGGAGATGTCTGACCTGAGCTTTTGTAATCGATTTCCCACATTATTAACTTACTCAAGAGTTAATAAATGCACAGCAAATACGAATTTCTAGATGAGTTAAAATGTCTTGATTTTAGGATATTAATCTGAATTTCAGACATTTTGACTCGTTAATATTAATGGAGACTATTTTTTAGATGGAACGAGATTATTTTACTTGTTTCAAACCGTTTGTGACTTGTTTCAATATATTATTTCTTACTTCAATCCAAATTATCAACCTGCACGGCAAAAAATTGTAATCTATCCAAGCTTAAAATGGCTTGAATGTATCATTTTTGTCTGGATTTGAGTAGTTTTGACTCGATAAGATTAAATTGCTGATGTGGTGCAGAATATTTAACTGGTTTCAACATATTTCTGCATTGTGCACATTATGCAGTAAAAGTAATTGAGATTTTTCTGTATTACAATTGCAACTAGATTCATGAATTATGTTTTTAAAATGAGATTATGTTCAAAGTTCACATTTAAACATGCAGGAGAATTTACAAAAAGACTGAAATAGGCCGATGAACTCAGATGCATTTTAGAATATTTTTGCACGGATAATACAGAATAATACAAGATATTTTGATTTGTTTGTGAAGGAAACTGTGGCACTTCACATTGCATTTTTTACGATTTGCTTACTTGTAATTTTGATTTGATTATTTTTATTATAATATATCGTTCAAAACATTCTAAAGCACTGGGACACGCTGCACACTTCAGATTCTCGTTGCGAACTACGAAAGTGACAGTTGCATGGGACAGGGCCTTTTACTGGTTCTGATATTGATTAATACTATTTAAAACTATTACCAATTTTGTCCTGTTTGAGTTTTTAACCAGTACTGACACCCGTCGAAACGAGCTAGCTTTGCTCAACACTAGTTCCAGTATCCATATATTTGCCAACCTTTTTGCAGACGTGACGGTGCCCTGGAGTCAAACCCATGAGCTTCTCCCGGTGATATAAAGGCGCCATCTTCTCAGACACCACGCCAGGCCATAAACACAACCCTGATGATTTAACTAAACAATTACTGACAAATGACGGCGTTGTTAAAAAAAAACCAAGCTGTCTGCATCGGCTCAGCACTTTCACACACTGCAGGTATATCCACAATATTGCACTAATTACAAACCATTACAATCACTATAGCTCATGTTTCGTGCGTCGCTTTCTCTCTCTTCTAACGAGCGTCTCCATATTTGCTTTAATTGAAGCACTGCGCGCCTCTAATACCTGATAGGGCGCGTGCTGAGGCTGCAGGTTTGGAAATGAATGATATCCGTGCACTGACAACTCACAATTATCCACAGACGCGTGCTGCTGGTGATAGAGAAGAAGCTGGAGGTCGGCCATTTGGAAGTGTGTACAGGAGGAAGCCTTTAATTAGCCCGAGCCTGACGCGGCAGAAACTAAGTTCAAAGGAAGAATAAACATGCACAGTGCTGAATGCTAATTGTCATCTGAACGGGGAGAAAACACAGAGAAGGAATCTATATGATGTGGGAGAGCAAAACAAGGAGTGGAATTAGAAGTGCTTTATCAGTAGCAACAGTAATACAAGAGATACAATTTTAGATATTACAACAGCTCTTCTAAAGACATACACCTTTGCCACGTCTCTTATTGGTTTACAGATTAGGATATACATCAAAAAGATTGTTAAAAGTGCTGTTGTAAGTGAAGACTAACTCTGAAAAGTCACAGAAGCCAAAACCATGGGTCAACTTCTTCATCTGGTGTACCACGCCTGGTGAATACATCTCATCTCATGTGTTCCAATGGAAACAATATGGATCCCTTTGGTAACAAGGAGGAAAGTCATAAAAAATGGCATCAATAGAACCAACATAATGATGAAGTTGGACATATTTGCCTGCCATTGGAATAAGTGGATGGACACAACAGGCAACATGTACCAGACGCAGCGTAGATGTGCTCTTGTTTTTCTCTCTCTGTTTGTTGTTGTGTTTTTTGTTATTACATAAACATAAAAAACATTAAAAGTTGAAGTATATGTATTAAGTGAAGGCCAACGCCAGTATATTACTTGATTTTTTTCTAGTCAGACAACTTTGCGAGTGAGATGTATTTACCTAGACATGTTTTGGCTGCAATCTGCGCGCCATCTTCAGAACCTTGGACAGTTCTGAAGATGGCTCGCAGATATTAGCTGAAACATGTCGAGGTAAATACATCTCACTCGCAAAGTTGTCTGACTAGAAGAAATCAAGTCATATAATTCATAAACTGTAAAAAAAAAAAAAAAATCTCCATCCACTGGTTTCACATGATATTACAGGTGGTGCTCAGGGACACTTTACATTAATCATTCAGCCAATCCTCTGTCCCGGGGCAGAGAAAAGACTTGAATCTGATTACCACCAATCACTGACTCACACACCACAAGTGTCTTGCCCAAGGACACAATGACAGTTTCCACTGATCTGAGCAGAAATCGATTCTACCTATTGTTGCTCGACTGTGATCATCTTACATCTTACAATAGTAAAATAAACAGTTTCATTGAAGCCCCCACAGCACAATTCAGCTTGAACCTCATGTTTATCTGTCAGTATTTATTATAGGGAACAACATATTGTGATGTCGTTTCGTCAAAAGTCTCAAGATAATATTGTGGACTGTTACAATACATCAGATTACTTTGTTTTGTCGACAACAGCAAAACACCGAACCATAATCCTTTGCTCCATTTCAGTACAGACAGGTTAATAACAGTTTATAAGCACTTTTAAATCTTAACAAAATTACAGCAATGATTCACACTATAAGGTTGTCAATTCCTTTTAAAAGGAAAAGATATATTTTCTATGATTCGGTTTGTGAAATGAATATTGTGCCGTGAGATTAACCTTTCATTACATCTCTCTAATCACTATAATGAACAATAGCAAATGTATTTGAAGAACAAGCGAAAAATCTAGCCCGTAATTATAAAACAATCCATCTTGAACCTCATGACTGAATCTGCCGTTGTTTATTTCTATTGACCTTATTCTGCCCCGCCCACTTTTGCCGTTTTTTGCACTTTTTTTTGTTTGCCGAGAACTCAGTTAAAGCTAATGACGAACGAGGGAAAAGTCTTGCCACTACAATGTTACATAAAGGGTTGATTTGTGTAAAATGTTTAATGAACACGAGCAACAACAAGTCAACAACGCACCGATTTCCTGGGACCTGAAAACGGCTTTTTAGTTTATGTAGAACTTATTTTCTGTTGAGCTCGTCTGCTCCATGTAAACTAATACAACAGAAACAAGACGGCGGCGCGTACGGCAACTTCCGGAATATGGTGAATAGCCTGCCGTCACGTCTGGTCAAATAAAGTCCGCCGTGTGAACAAAGGTCGACAACCCCAGCCTCGCCACGGGACCAGCCACAGCTCCGTACCTCTGAAGAAGCACTCCTTGCTGTGGACCACGTAGATGCGCCTGCGCTCCAGACACGCCGTGCGGTAAACCTCGCAGTGGTTCTCGTAGAAGCTGCCGTCCGACCCGCACACCGGCACGAAGGAGGGCCGACAGCGCTCCTGGCAGACGCACTCGCCTCGGCCCGTCTCCGGCAGGACCACGCACTGCCGACCCCTGCCACACGAAGTCCTCCGACAGGGGTCATCGTCCGCCGCCGAGGGAGACAGAGCTGCAAGAGAGGGGAGGAGACTGAGATGATACGATCTGTCATTATTAAGTGCTTTACCTTTATAATAAAAAGAAGACCAGCATATGTCACATTAACAACTAATGAACACGCGGAGTTTAAAGCTCTCAGCCCTTGGATTTTAACCAGTGCATGTCAGGAACAGTAGAGCGCCTCGCCGGATTGACAGGTGTGCCTTGAAAAAATGAATCCGCCGTCAATCACACGCATTTGAGACAGGATGTAATTCCAAACGAAAAGGTCTTTGCAGTGTTGTCAAAGCGTGTGGTCAGGGGAGGTAAGTCCAGCGATGACAGCGATTCTAACCAGAAACAAAGTGAAAACCTGTGCACTTTGGCTGTAAAAAGGTGCTCTCACCGACACCACTTCATTCTGAAACAAGCCCACACCTCCAGCCGTCACAGTCAGAGCACCAGAGTCCATTTATGTCAATGTGAGCAGGTGAGGAGGCTCCACCATCGCCACGCTCTTCTGCAACTAACACATTCCACAAGACTGCAAGACTGTCTGCTCTGCCCCTGTCTCCTCTGCTCCTGTCCCCTCTACTCCTGCCCCCTCTGCTCCTGTCTCCTTTCTCTGCTCCTGTCTCCTCTGCTCCTGTCCCCTCTGCTCCTGTCTCCTTTCTCTGCTCCTGTCTCCTCTGCTCCTGTCTCCTTTCTCTGCTCCTGTCTCCTTTCTCTGCTCCTGTCTCCTCTGCTCCTGTCTCCTTTCTCTGCTCCTGTCTCCTCTGCTCCTGTCTCCTCTGCTCCTGTCCGCTCTGCTCCTGTCTCCTTTCTCTGCTCCTGTCTCCTTTCTCTGCTCCTGTCTCCTTTGCTGCTGTCTCCTCTTCTCCTTTCTCTGCTCCTGTCTCCTTTCTCTGCTCCTGTCTCCTTTGCTGCTGTCTCCTCTTCTCCTGTCTCTGCTCCTGTCTCCTTTCTCTGCTCCTGTCTCCTTTCTCTGCTCCTGTCTCCTTTCTCTGCTCCTGTCTCCTCTGCTCCTGTCTCCTCTGCTCCTGTCCGCTCTGCTCCTGTCTCCTTTCTCTGCTCCTGTCTCCTTTCTCTGCTCCTGTCTCCTTTGCTGCTGTCTCCTCTTCTCCTTTCTCTGCTCCTGTCTCCTTTCTCTGCTCCTGTCTCCTTTGCTGCTGTCTCCTCTTCTCCTGTCTCTGCTCCTGTCTCCTTTCTCTGCTCCTGTCTCCTCTGCGTCTCCTCTGCTCCTGTCCCCTCTGCTCCTGTCTCCTCTGCTCCTGTCTCCTTTCTCTGCTCCTGTCTCCTTTCTCTGCTCCTGTCTCCTCTGCTCTCCTCTGCTCCTGTCTCCTCTGCTCCTGTCTTCTCTGCTCCTGTCTCCTCTGCTCCTGTCTCCTTTCTCCGCTCCTGTCTCCTCTGTTCCTGTCTAATCTGCCCCTGTCTCCTCTGCTCTCCTCTGCTCCTGTCTCCTCTGCTCTTCTCTGCTCCTGTCTCCCCTGCTCCTGTCTCCTTTCTCTGCTCCTGTCTCCTCTGCTCTCCTCTGCTCCTGTCTCCTCTGCTCCTGTCTTCTCTGCTCCTGTCTCCTCTGCTCCTGTCTTCTCTGCTCCTGTCTCCTCTGCTCCTGTCTCCTCTGCTCCTGTCTCCTCTGCTCCTGTCTAATCTGCCCCTGTCTCCTCTGCTCTCCTCTGCTCCTGTCTCCTCTGCTCTTCTCTGCTCCTGTCTCCTCTGCTCCTGTCTTCTCTGCTCCTGTCTCCTCTGCTCCTGTCTCCTCTGCTCCTGTCTCCTCTGCTCCTATCTCCTCTGCTCCTGTCTCCTTTCTCTGCTCCTGTCTCCTCTGCTCTCCTCTGCTCCTGTCTCCTCTGCCCCTGTCTCCTCTGCTCCTGTCTCCTCTGCTCCTGTCTCCTCTGCTCCTGTCTCCTCTGCTCCTATCTCCTCTGCTCCTGTCTCCTTTCTCTGCTCCTGTCTCCTTTCTCTGCTCCTGTCTCCTCTGCTCTCCTCTGCTCCTGTCTCCTCTGCCCCTGTCTCCTCTGCTCCTGTCTCCTTTCTCTGCTCCTGTCTCCTTTCTCTGCTCCTGTCTCCTTTCTCTGCTCCTGTCTCCTCTGCTCCTGTCTCCTCTGCTCTTCTCTGCTCCTGTCTCCTCTGCTCCTGTCTCCTCTGCTCCTGTCTCCTCTGCTCCTATCTCCTCTGCTCCTGTCTCCTTTCTCTGCTCCTGTCTCCTTTCTCTGCTCCTGTCTCCTCTGCTCTCCTCTGCTCCTGTCTCCTCTGCCCCTGTCTCCTCTGCTCCTGTCTCCTCTGCTCCTGTCTCCTCTGCTCCTGTCTCCTTTCTCTGCTCCTGTCTCCTTTCTCTGCTCCTGTCTCCTTTCTCTGCTCCTGTCTCCTCTGCTCTCCTCTGCTCCTGTCTCCTCTGCTCCTGTCTCCTCTGCTCCTGTCTCCTCTGCTCCTGTCTCCTCTGCTCCTGTCTCCTCTGCTCCTGTCTCCTCTGCTCCTGTCTCCTCTGCTCCTGTCTCCTCTGCTCCTGTCTCCTCTGCTCCTGTCTCCTCTGCTCATGTCTCCTTTCTCTGCTCCTGTCTCCTCTGCTCCTGTCTCCTCTGCTCCTGTCTCCTCTGCTCCTGTCTCCTCTGCTCCTGTCTCCTCTGCTCCTGTCCCCTCTGCTCCTGCCCCCCTGCTCCTGTCTCCTCTGCTCCTGTCTCCTCTGCTCCTGTCTCCTGTCTCCTTTCTCTGCTCCTGTCTCCTTTCTCTGCTCCTATCTCCTCTGCTCCTGTCTCCTTTCTCTGCTCCTGTTTCCTTTCTCTGCTCCTGTCTCCTTTCTCTGCTCCTGTCTCATCTACTCTGATCTGATCCGTTTGGTCTAAATTCAGTCAGAAAGATGCTGAGGCTGCACTATATGGCGTCACCTTGAATTGTCGTGGCTGAAATAACCTTTTTGTCAGCGTTTTGACGTTTCTTTGGGGTCAAAAGTGAAAACAACACGTACAAGAACCTATTAACAAGTCCAACAGTTTGTCTCTATAAAGTCTTGAGTCAAATGATCAGTATGTGACCTTCTCCTCTGCATCTTCTGCTCATCCACAAACTAACTTTATTTTCTTCAGCTTGGATCTCATGTCTCCAATATCTCTAAATACTGCATTTGCAATCACAAACCACTATAAACTGCAATTAGAATTATTTATGAGCTGACATTGTTCAAACACTTCTTTACACACAATAAACTGTGAATAATAATAATACTCCGAATGCACATCGGATGTAAACACAAAGTTTTTCCATTCAAAAGCATTAAGTTTTAAATTGTCAATCTTACCATTGTTATGGATTAAAGTATTCTTTTCAACTCAATAATCTCTGACACAATGAAACTAAAATGTGAATGTCTTAATTTACTTGTCAGACTGAGTCAAAACAAAAGCTTAACATAGACAAAACCAGGATTAAATCAAGGCTAAGTTAGGAAAATAATAACTAATCTGTCTTTTTCATTTAAAAACACAAATTTGAAAATGTGCAAATTCGCTGGACACTGGAGTAGGTGGACAGAATATATGCCATGGATTTGAGTTGCACTTTCCCCTACAGACACTGCATCATGTGTCTGTTCAGTGTTGTATAAATAAGATAAATGTGACACTTTTCCAGTAATGTTCTAATTGTAAGCCTGATTGATAAAGAATAATTATTTCGTTTATTACAGTCAAAGTTGGGCAAACAAAGTGAGAAATCCAATTCAGCATTTTTAAAGAAGCACTATACAGTTTACTCCATTTGTGCTTGCAGTGTCGGCAACTTGGGGCCCACAGGTGAAACTTCCCTCGTCTGTGTTGTGTTTGCACGTCTTATTTAAGTTGTCTGGAGGCAGGAGGAGAAGACCCCCAGGACCCCCGCAGAGAGAGCTCTTCAGAACCAGGGCTTTTCTTCTCCTCTCCCCTTCTCTCTCGCGCAGACCCCTCACCTCGACCACCAGACCCTCGGAGAGCGACACACATTTGATGCATTTGAACCGGGCACAGCCTCCAGCCCGACTTCTGAGAGCTGGATCTGGCAACCCACCCGGCACTCCACAGTCACAGCTTTGGCTCCACAGTCAGAGCTTTGGGCACATGGACTTTGGGGGTACAAGAGAGAAACTGAAATAATATAGCAGCGGGTTGCAGTTTAAAGGTTCTGTCACCGAACAGATTTTCATTTTAAACTGTTAGATTTGAGCCATCAAAGTTACTACTAACATTCAAATTCTTCTCCCGATGACTTTATAAGCAAAGTGGAGTTCTGGCGTCATGGTTCTGAAACAATGAGCGTTCCAAAAATGCATCAGCTCAACTTCCAAGTTTGTAATTGATACAAATTCTTTATAAACAGATGTAAATTTTTTGGTTTTCTTTGCAAGAGCTTCCATTCTTGTTCTATCTTTCAATTTCCAGAGATGCCCAATGCAACTTCTGCCATACTTGTCTCCACGGAAACGCAACTACAAAAGCAAACGCTGAGTTTATGAGTTCTGTTGTGCACGATACAGACATGAAAACACTGACAAGAATAAAGTGGTCGAACATCACATATTTGTTCAGTCATTCAAGAATGTTAATGACAGCTGAATGAACCGTTAACCCCGCCCACTTGGCCCTGTCTTCTGATGTTGAACCATGACAGAGAAACAAATGTCTCGGTTAGTCAATCTTAAGCAGTTGTTTCCAAATGTTTCTCATCCAACATCCTCTATGATTGTATGAAATGGTTCAGGTTCAGATCAGGAAGTGGACAATTAGTTGTTTCAGTTTAAAATACATTAAATACAATGTCATAATTATAAAACAAGCCCTTTAAAATGCACATATATATCGTCTATTTGTGCTCATTTTGCTTTATTTTATGTACAATTGTATTTTACTAGACCATTTCAGATTTATTTAAGCTCTGTTTTTGAGTTACTGTGTAATTTCCCTTGTGGCTCAATAAGACAAATTGAAAATTACATTTATTCTCAATGCCATGTGTGAAAATGCATTTCACAACACATTAAATGCCATGTTTAAATCAATATGAATCATTTATGAGTCTGGTTCCCCTGTAGAATAATCCTCATTGTCTGCAGCTGATAAACAGTAAACCTGGGCCTGAACGCTGTGAGAATGAGCCTGGAGGATTTTTCTTTTTTTTTCTTTCTTGATCCTAATTAAACGTTGTCGATCTGAAACTTTAGGACTTTCAGGCACCTGTCTCGAGGCGCAGAATCTGTTTTACTAATTGTCGGTTGTGTTTAAACCCCCGAGCTAACGTTAGAAATGCTAAACCTGCTTCTCTGCGTCCTTCAGCTTAAGTCAAGGTCGCGATTACGAGATGTTTCTGTATTCTCCAAACACGAAAAAGATTAAACGCTTACCTTGAAAATATGCAGTAGCAGGTTTTTTTGGGGGGATTTGCAAAACTCAACAGCATTGTGACATAAAAAGGAATCAAACAAAACATTAGATTCTCCAGTTCCAATATTTGTCGATTCCAGTCAATTGCATCCACTTACAGTTGAGTTTGCAAAGTATTAAACATTCAACAATGCAAATAAACCAAGTACAAAGAAGTTTACAATGTTGATTTAGCTATTAAAAAAATAAAAAATAGAAAAGGAACAGCCTCACAAAACCAAAACACTCTTTCTTTGCTTCCTACATTGTCCTCTCTTTATCTCGTTTTCACCATTTCCCCAACATTTTAACAACTACATAAGACACAAATGACCTAAACAAAGTGCAAAATGTTTAATTCGAAATGCTAAAGTTTGACATTTAGCTAAATCCTGCTTATGTCTCTTTCGAACCATGCCGCGTGCTTAAGAAGTCTTGTAATCCTTGGAATAAGCTAACGCCATGATGCCATTTACAAGGCCGATTGTCC
Organism: Rhinogobius similis; assembly: GCA_019453435.1. Classification (NCBI taxonomy): domain Eukaryota; kingdom Metazoa; phylum Chordata; class Actinopteri; order Gobiiformes; family Gobiidae; genus Rhinogobius; species Rhinogobius similis. The sequence goes on from CM033637.1 coordinate 12,013,881, forward strand.
ACAGCCAATGCCAACGTGTTTTAAAACGTCTTAATCTTTGCAGTTTTGTGTTTCGTCTCATTATTTCGGCGTTTGGGGCGGAGGGAGCGGCCATTGTTGGGGTGATAATTACAGATTTCTGAGCGAGACTTTGCCGGACGGATAACGGCGCATCAGGGAGGTGACTTTTAGCTTCCGTTTTTCCAATATTTTCAGACAATCAAAACGTCCCTTTGGGGTCTTGTAAGCTGTTCTCATTCTCTTTGTAATTTTTCAAAAGCTACAAAGTTGCACCAGGTCCCGGGACGCGTTTGTAATGCAGCGCGGAAAAGAACATCATTTTGGGTTTGCAGTTTGTGAGGAATGTGGTGTAAGGGCCGAGGAATTTAGAATGATATTGGAACGGTGAGATCAGTTTGACGCCTACTTAGTCATCAAATAAAAAAGGTCAGATTACTTGCTAAAAGGAATCACATCGAGAGGAGTCACGTTTCCACAAATCTGACCTATAACTTGTTGTTTGCATCACCTGCTCATCTGCATGGATAGATAAGCTTAATGCCATACTGTGGAACATTCCAAGCTTGAACATCACCATCGAGACGAGGCGACCCACTTTTATTCTCTGGCTTTTAACACTGCGTTAGTTGAGTTTTTTATTGTTGTAGTTTTGTTGTTATCTTTTTATTTGGTTTCCTTTTTTTTCTACTAATGTTTTTATTTGTTGTTGTTTTTATTCAGTTTACTGTTTAACATGTGCAGCACTTGTTTATAAAATGTGCTCTACAAATAAAGTCGGATTAGATTAAAGTGTTGGGCCCTCCACTAGAAAAGTTACGTAAGGTTTTGCTCAAAATTGTGCCTACTTTTCCATGGTCTGATCATTTCGGTGTCGAGATGTGACGTAAATTGAGATAATTCCTGTTACATAGCAACCGGAGCCAAAGCTTGTATAAAGCCCTATTTAAAGGGGATTAGTTTTACATATGAGACCTCGGGTAAATTGGAGTAATTACTAACGTCGTCTGTGTTTCTGGTCCCATGTGAATCGTCCATGTCTGTAAAATTCCCCCAAATTTTCCCTTCTGTATTTCAACAAACTCAAAGGTCCTCAAGTCATTTTAATCCTGTGCAAATCCTTATGTACATTGAAGCTTAAAGTGCTTATGACAGATTTTTATGATTTTCTAATTTTGACTTAATTCGGTGTATTAATACCTGTTATAATTATAAATGATAGTTTTACACCATTAAATTAGCTGTTTGTGGAGAAAAGTTGAAAAATATGTTGAAAATTACAGGACGTAGACTAATCGATGACATCACACTGGGGAGACAAAGGCCATGCATAATTTACACAAAATAAACAACTTTTTTTTTACCCTTTAAACATTGATTCAACAAAATAAAGGTGTTCACATGTAGTTTTCTTTGTCAAATGAAAAAATCTGTGACATTAGAGGTGGTTTGGCCCAGTGTACAGTGTGGTTGCTATGGTAATTTCCTAGTGTGATGTCATTATTTATAACCAGGAAGTAAAATTTTAAAAACCTAAAAAAAATAGCTAAAATGGGGTTGAATTTGTAAAGATTTGAGCAGAATTTGAAATACATTTATCGTAACTGCATTTTAGTTAAATGAGTCGTCCAACCTGTCATGGGCACTTTAAATCGAGTTAAAATGTCGCTATGTCAACTTTATGTCCAAATTTGAACTAAATTATCATTATTAATTTGCCACCGATTTGTTTTTTGTACAACTAAAAAGTAAAACAAACTGTGGTATTGATTTGACCTGAAGTACAACCCCATTGTTGTGGCAGCAGAAGGCCAAGTAGCGTGGCGGTTTTTTTGGGAAAGTTTAGGCGCTTTTGGTGCCAAGTTTGGATCGAGGGGAAGAGAGAGAAGAGAGGCTGCAGCTTTTTCATAAGAAATCTGATCCAACAACGTCGCAATGAACGGATTTCACACAGCACAGTACAAATAAAAACGATGAAACAACACTAAAATAGAGGAAATGTTACAAAAATGATTAATCAAAAGGTTCTTGTCACATTTCAGTGGTTCTCAGTCTGCAATTTCTGAACGTTTCCCGTCCAAATAGGGCTTGATTTGTTTGATAAAGACAAACGACAACACCTTTACATTCTTCCTCCCATTTGACACTGCCACGTCCCGCTGTTTCTCAGACTCATGCTCGCTCACTCTCCGCGGTCCGCCCCATCGGAGGAGCCGCTCTTCACCGAGTTTGATCGAAGGCAGACGGAGAAAATTAAATCTACAGACACACGTCAAACTGTGTCCCGCTGAGGAGGACAGAGAGGGGACAAACTGCGTCAAACTGTGTCCCGCTGAGGAAGACGGAAAGCGGATAAACTGCTGCTGACGGCCTGTCCGGCGCTGACAGCCGAAGATGTGCGCATCATATCAGTAACATGAGCACTGGCCATGCACCGTTTAATGCAGTGTTTTTCAACCTCTTTCTAGTTGCGGCACACTTTATGGGTTTAAAAGACACCACGGCACACCACCTACAAAAACATGACCAAATCAGACCATTTAGTTAATAAAATATGGCATATAGTGAGCCAAATGGTAAATGGTCACATATTTATCCAGCGCTTTTCCACCTCTGAGGCACTCAAAGCGCTTTACATCAAGGAACCATTCACCCATTCACTCACACATTCACACACCAGAGTACGCAGACACTGGGGGCGAGGCGGCTTAAGCGTCTTGCCCAAGGACACATCGACAGTATTCACCTGCGGGAGCAATTGCACCGCCAACCTGTGGGTCAGAGGATATGACCGCTCAACCAAGGATGTTTATGTCAGGAGCGGGATTCGAACCGCTGACCTTCGGATCAGAATCTCTCTGCCAACTGAGCTACTGCCGCCCAAATCATGTTTGTGTTATGTTTGTGTTACTGGTGCCTTAAATTTGGCATAAGTGGTGGTTTTGCGTTCTGTTTTGGTGCAGAAGTTGCTCAGGGCACTCCAAAAAGGTAAACTACTTATTTACATCCGCATTTCTGAACCTGTTAACTCCAATTTGATATTTTTTCAAGGCAAACCTGGCAAAACTTCAAGGCATACTAGTGTTCCCTGGCACACTGGTTGAAAATCAAGGGTTTAATGGATGGAGACACATTTTTACAACCAGGACTAAGCCAGGACTTCGGGACAATCTGTTGTGGACAATGATTACTAAACAAATCTAGACCTTGGACAAAACAGATACATGGTCTAAATCAGGGGTGTCTAAACTTTTTCCATCGAGGGCCACATATTGAAATATAGACCAAGCGGAGGGCCACAAATCAATCGCGAAACGTTAAAAAAAGCTGCATTTATCTGATGTTTTAAGCACCACCACATCTACATTCAGTCTCAGTGCCTTAACATCATGTCTGTATTGCACCAAAAGTTTAGTTATTTAGGTTGGAATTGTAGAAAATCTGAAATGTGCTGTAAATAGTACTTATCAGGACAATGTGGGCCAGTTCACCAGGAAGCCTAAGGGCCGAGAAAAATTGGTCTGAGGGCCGCATTTGGCCCCCGGGCCTGAGTTTGGACATGCCTGGTCTAAATAAAGACAAGACCAGTTCTTAAAATGACTACCCCAGGTTTAAAATAGGCTAAAACCAGGACTAAGCCCATTCCAAAACAGAATTCCTTATTTTGAGACTCCTCTACAGCTCACTGTGAGTGTCTATCTGGCCCTGCTCTTGTAAAAACACTACAGTGACTCCAGTGCATTAACTATAATTACGTGTAATATTAACATGCGAGCGGAGCCATTTTTCTTCATTAGCCGCTGCAGATTGCCTGTTACTGGATGACCTCTCTGTGCCGGCTGCTCGGGTCCACAGTTACATGTGAGTGAAGCTTTGGAGGGAGAGTTTGTGTGGCCCGAAAACCAGGATGAGTCAGGATCACGGACCAGGATCACCTTCACACATTCGCTCTGACAAAACAGTGTGTGGAGCGGTGTATGGAGGCTGCAGTGCGCGCTGGAGGTAAGGAACCCGATGCAGTCGCTGTAGTGCGGATGATAAATGAAAAAGTTGCTGGTGGTTGTGTAGATAGCACGTATGCCTGCTGTGTGGGGCGGGTTCGCAGTGTTGTGAGTTTGAATCTGGCTCATGACATTACCCAGTCTCCTCCACATTTCACGCTGTACTGGAAAAATGGAAAAGGTTTACTCAAAGTCCATATTGGTGTCCTCTGCAGCTGACTAGCCATCACTGTGAACACCAACACGCATCTTTGTCTCATTATAAGCGACATTTTCTTACATTTTCATTCTAAAAATACAAACAGTAGTGAAAATGCAACAGTTCAAAGAATGTAAATAAATCAAATTAACTTAGACAACCCAGATAAAGCAATTTTAACATCTCTTATACAGAAAATAAAACGAAATGACTTGACTAGATTTCCTCTATCCGCTGTCACAAGGTTTAATTGTGCGTGAGAGCTGCACTTATCCAGGTACAACGTGAGGCCCATTTGTCCGTCCAACCGTAAATCACATATGACAAGAAAATAGTCCAATAAAACCTACTAAAGACCCGGCCACCCGGAGGAGCCGACAGTTCAAGAAATAATGACAAAATGGCAGAATTTCCGACATTTTGGATTCTGCAGAGACACAGGAAGAAAGTGAAGATCTCTCAAGTCAAAGAGCCCTTATATAAAAGTAAGGGCTTATATAAAAAAAAATCCTGATTCTGAAATTATGCAGAACAGACTTTGGTGAGTAACTGTTATTATGTTTTCCACTTGCCAGTAGCTCACTCAGAGGTGTATTTGAGTCATGCATGTTTGCGTACTCCTGTTTTGTACTGCATTGAAGACTTTAGCACTCAAAATCTCAAAATGTCTGTTGTCAGGAGAAACCTGTCCACAACAAAGGCTTTGCATTTTGCAGTTCTTTGAAAATGTCGACTATCTCCCTTAGAGATAGGGTGAGGAGCTCAGTCACACGGGAGGAGCTCAGAGTAGAGCCGCTGCTCCTCCACGTCGAGAGGAGCCAGCTGAGGTGGCTCGGGCATCTGTTCCGGATGCCTCCTGGACGCCTCCCTCGGGAGGTGTTCTGGGCATGTCCCACCGGGAGGCGGCCCCGGGGTAGACCCAGGACCCGCTGGAGGGACTATGTCTCTCGGCTGGCCTGGGAACGCCTCGATCCCCGGAGGAGCTGGAGGAAGTGTCTGGGGTGAAGGAAGTCTGGGAGTCCCTGCTCAGGCTGCTGCCCCCGCGACCCGGCCCCGGATAAGCGGAAGAAGATGGATGGATGGATGGATGAAAATGTCGATGTAATCCCTCATTCGTCCAGGTTTGGTCCATCGTAGAAAGGTGAGAAACAAACAATTTTCCAAACGTAGACAGGTGTTCAGTGACTCCTCCCTGGGGGCAGGACTCTCACGACTTAGAGTAGCATATAAGCCCGAGTTCCCATACCAGCTCTCTGATTGACAATGACGTTTTGGATAAAAGTCGAAACGTCTCGATCTTCAAACAACGTCCGGATGACAACCCCTGAAATTCTTTGAAAATGTCATGGATCAAAAAGGCAGGATAGCCACAATAAATAATAATAATATTTATAAATGTTTGATATGGTGAACCTCTATGTCATATTTCCTGCTCATGTCCAAACAGGAAGTAACATTATAAACATTACGTAAACTGTAGAACTGGGGATAAATGGACAAAATGTTTACTAAAATCTTCAATATAATCATGTTCATTATGTTTTAATAAAATGTGAAATCTAACTTGTCGTATAGACTTTAAGACTAAAACTTGTTCATCCCAAGGACAAGATTCCCACACAAAAACATGGCTGTGTAGTTTATTCAGTCCATTGCAGTGAAGAAGAACAACCACTTCAAAACAGACTGAATCAACACAGAAGGCACGTCAATTCTGCATTTCAATTGGCAGTCCACCTTAAATCCACAAATCCTTCATTTGAGTTGGGAAAAGGGATGGTTTGAAAGAAGTGCAAAGGGGGCGATTTCGGTGAAAAAGAAAATCTATCTTTGAACAGAAATGGTGGGTATAATCTACCTTCTGTTTATAATAGTCTCCTTAAACCTTGGTCAAGCAGAGGTGCAGAGAACAATAAGGTTAGATGAGCAAATTCATCGCAGTTTCAGGTTATAACTCCTCTTTTACGGCAGGACTAATCTAGCTCAGTGCTTTAGAAATTCTTGCTTCTCAGACTTGAAACCTTTTCTATCAATAGAAATGATCGTTTGACAAGTTGACTACTTGCAGCTTTACTGTCCGATGATTCCAGTTCATCCTTTTCAAAATCTGTATCTTTGTCAATACGGGCTGTTTTTCTGATGTGAAGATCAGCGCAGCAGTGACAGTAACGATAAAACTCACTGTCACAAAGTTCACACAAAGGAACCACACCACCTTTCTGTTGAGTTCTTTCTGTGCTCTCGGGAGTTCAAACAAAGCCAATAAAATGTGCAGACGTGTGCACATATTCTGGTTTGATCACAGGCAAAATAAATAAAATAAAATATGTCAGCTTATCCTCCGTCGTGGTGGGCTGGTTTCCCTGGGGACCACCAATCATTCGACGGGTGGCATTTCACAGCACGACTCGAAATGATGAGGTTTTCAAAAGAACTTCTGGACTTTTTTAATGAACGGGTGAGAAAAAACGGAGGAGGACAAGACTGAAATTATGTGGAGGGAAGAGAGAGAGCGGCAGTCTATTTTAAAGTTTTAATTTAAGCACCAAAAATGTCAAGTTTGTTAGTTGGAATTCACATGTTCTCAAATTAGTTATACACAGCTAATTGGGCCGTGCTTGTCAAAAGAAAATAAATACATTTGGTTGCTTTTCATAGCATCAGTGGCAATAGTGGAGCTATTGGCTGTCCTGTAAATGAAAGGATGGTGGTTAGAATTAGTTTTAGCTAATTTGTTTTTGTGTCCTTCATCACCTTCATCTTGTTTCTTTATGGCACCAGATAAAGACCTTGAACGCAATTCTCACACAGCGGCAGAAGGAGGATGTTTAGCTGTACCTCATTACGAAGACGCTTCAGACCATTTAAATTCTTAACATGAAGTGAAGTTAAAGTGCGTATTACAGGTTACACATCTCATTAGTGAAATATGTACCATGTAGTAACCTGTAATCTGGTTTGAAACCTGGTAACATGCAAAACATTTTACCGTTTTCTTTAGTTTGACAATTTGGATGATGTTTATAGTCGTGAGCAGTAGAGTAGATCAGCAGAGGTAATTCCACGACTGAAACCTAAAAAACATACTGTAAACAAATCTTATCAAATATACACAATAGCCATTAAAAAATACAGTAAATTATAACACCTTTATTTTGTTAAATGACTGTTTAAACTGTGAGAAACATTTGTTCATTGCACGTAAATTGTCCCTGCATTCTGGATGCAATTTTGTGTATTGATGATCTAGAACTCCTAGAACTCCTAGAACCTAGAACTTTATTTATATACTATTATTGTTATTATTTATCATTTATTTATACAGGGAAAATTCAATGAGATAAAATCTACTTTTCATGAGTATGCCGTTAAAATACATATATACTATTATTAAGAAAAGGGACATATTAATGAACATTCCATAGGACTGGCTGGCTTTTTTTCAACTGCACTCTTAACTATGATAATATTTCCCGCCTAACTAAGTAAAGAACAAAAAAGAAAAAAGTAAACCATGAAAACCTGCATCACGAAGACACCAACCAATGCCTGCGCACATTTTCAAGTTTGTCATCGATAAAACTAGTTCATAATAAGATGCAGAAGAAAGAATTTGTGAAAGGGAAGTGGAACGCATTTCTTACAACTTTAACTTAAAAGTATTAAAGACTTGCTTGTCTCCATGGAAATGTTATTGCTTTCCTCTGAATGTTCCACAAACTATTTCATTAGTCTATCTTAAACACCAGCGGGCCAACTGACGCTCACAGACAGAAATGTTTATTAAGATATTTCTGAGCAATAAAAACCCCTGGACTTGAATGAACGCACGAGATATATAAGTTGCGCACTGCACTGTAGCTTAAACAAGATTTCACTATTTATGGTCATTGGCCCGAGCCAGTAAACTGGCGAGGGACATTGTTCTTCGTCCGTTTCTTACTTATTATTACGCCCTGTTTTCATACTCTTCGCGGCCCTTTTTGACCCAGTAAACATGCACGAAAAGTCTTCAATGGGGGTATAGTCGCGATCGGCCCGGAAAAAAATTTCGTATTTCGCGCGTCTCGAGAACGTCCGACCCGAACCGAACGAGCAGCACCAGCCCGAATCGGACCCCTATGGGAAATGGGACGAGCAAATTTTGCCCGACGCCAGCGCCGCGAAACTTCGGAGCATTGATAGAGAACAGTGAACCGAGCAAAACATGACATTGGAGCGCGGCCCTCGGACCAAGGGCACGGCGGCCATATTGGATGGAAGTCGCCACGCCAGTTTGACTTTTTTTTTTTGACAGAGAACATGGACTAGGGCTTTTGCCACACGTGGGTCTGGCACACATTTCTGCGATCGGGACACATTGAAATTCAATAGTTATCCACTTTTTTTCGGATATCTCAAATGGTTTCGCCGCGGCTCGCCATCGACGAACGCCTTCGTTTCCTGTTTTTCTACACGCTTGGACTGAGAGAGCTGTTATTTCAGTCACGAGTGTGTAATTATGATCTGAATATAATGCATTAAAAAAAATTAATAAAAAGTACTCGCTAGCGCCCCCTACCTATTAAGTGAAAAGTCAACATTGTCCGATTTTGACCAAACTTGACCAAATATGTCCAGTGTAGGGCGCCATGAAAAAAATTGAATTTGTGATATGGTGCATTTATCACCGTTGGCCACCAGGGGCGCAAAGAGTACTCACGAAATCATTTAAATAGTTCCTGCGCGCACACGCATTCTCCGATCGACATGAAATTTGAAACACAAGTAAACGTCAAGCAGCTGAATCAATTTATGTGCGCACAATAACAATCAACCCTACGGCGCCACCTGTAGGAGCGCACTAAATTACAATGGGGAGAAAAACAATTACTTTGACTTTTATTTTTGAAAATTTGCACACAAATCCTAGACGGCCTCCTGATCAGAAAAGCCAATGAGACCCATGGCCTATTCTTCACACTTTAGCCTCTAGGGCCCTCCAGGGCCCTCCAGAGCTCCTAATCATTCTCTATGGGAGAATATGCTCTCTTTACACAAAGATGCAGCAAAAAGCCACTAAACAGTGAGTAACAGCCACCAAACTTAATACAGTGACTCCTGTTAAGGAAAATAAATGCCCCATAACACCATTTTACATGCAAGTCAAATACAGCCTCTACAGCGCCACCTGTTGGGTCAGGCCTATGGAAAGGGACACACATTTATTTTGGAGGAGGCCTATGAAATTTGCCACAGTGATAGTACACATAAATATGACCCTAAAACATAATTGGTGCAAACTCATCATACAAACGACAAGGCGGCCATATTGAATTTAATTTTAGACGCCACTTTAAGTTTTTTTTTTTTTCCATTACAAAAGGGTCCTTGGTTTTTGGACCCACATCAGTCTAACATACACGTTCCTGATCGGGACGCATTGAACTTTGATACTGATCCAACATTTTTGGCCTATCTCACACGTTTAGTCGTGACATCCTGTCTCAAATCGCCTTAATTTCCTTTTTCTTTGCCCGCTCCTCAAAGACACATGGACTGTGCCTACAGAGCCCAAATTGCCATCAATGATGGAGAATTAAATATTACACAAAATAGACTAGGGAGCACAGGACCACGAATCACTATAGCGCCCCCTACAGTTCACTTAAAAGTGTCCAGATTGTCCGATTGACACCAAATCTTGGGAGATGATTATTTGCTTTATAAGAAACAAAAAAGTCAATGGGACCCATGCCCTATTCTTCACACCTCTAGGGCCCTCCTGAGGTCCTATTCATTCTCGATGGGAGCCTGACTCTCATCACTCAAAGATGGAGCAAAAAGCCACTAAGCAGTGAGTAACAGCCACCAAACTTAATACAGTGACTCCTTTCAAGGAACATGAATGCCCCATAACACCATTTTACACGCAACTCAAATACAGCCTCTACAGCGCCACCTGTTGGGTCAGGCCTGTGGAAAGGGAGACACATTTATTTTGGAGGAGGCCTATGAAATTTGCCACAGTGATAGTACACATAAAGACCACCCTAAAACATAATTGGTGCGCAGTGCTTAGACAAACAACAAGGCGGCCACATTGAATTTAATTTTAGACGCCACTTTAAGTTTTTTTTTTTCATTGCAAAAGGGTCCTAGGTTTTTGGGCCCACATCAGTCTAACATACACGTTCCAGATCAGGACGCATTGAAATTCGATTAAAAACCCATTTTTGATGATAGCGTTTACGGTATAGCCATGGTTCGCCATCGCAAATCGCCTTCATTTCCTGTTTCTTAAAATTATTCTCCAAGCCACAAGCATTGCCGTACAGAGCACAAACTGTAACCACAGATGTGGAATCAAATATTAAACAGAACAGACTCAGGAGCACATGAGCACTTTTCACTATAGCGCCCCCTGCTGGTCATGTAAAAGTACCAAAATTATTGGATTTCCACGAAATCTTGGAATCTAATTTTAAGTGTCAAAAGCTGCAAAAAAGTCAATTACATCAATGCCCTATTTTGGATCGTTTTGCCTGTGGAGCCACGCATATTCCCCATGCATTTCCTATGAGACATGGCACAAGTCTATGGAGAGGCCACAATTATTTCGAGCAAAGTCAGTGAAACTCGGCAGACGCATTATTTAGAGGATTTCAATCGAAAAAGTCAATTACATCGAAATCAGGTTTTGGGCGGTTTGGCCACTTCTGGATAGCAGCGCCCGCCAATCCACTTCTATAGGGACGCCACCCGGTGTGAGCGGGGGAGGGGGGGTCACAGGGGCCCGGGTGACGCTCAGAGGAGGAGGACGGTGCCCCGGGGCGGTTTGGGACCGGCCGAGGCCGCGTGGGAAGGCGGTCGCGTGCGGGGCGAGGGCCACCATCGCCGCTTTGCGGCTTTAATTTCTCTTGTTTTCTCATCAGTCACATCATTCGTACAAAATGTCTCCATCCTGTCCTATTATTTATTTACTTTTAAGTCTTCATTCCTACCCTGTTCTAGAGAATGGAAAGACGGAACAGGACTCCTTTGTGTGCCACACTCGTATTTCCACAAATGCTAACACAGCCGTCGATGAAATGTTCTCATTTCTCTTCCCGCAGCACTTTTGGCCTCGGTGTGTACGTGTGTGTGCGTGTGTTAAACCTCAGTGTGAGAAATACCTTTACATCTCCTCCTGTGTTCACAACAAACAGACAGAGCCGCTCCGTTCCTCATTGGCGCCGTAAAAGTCCCGATCTCAATCTCCCGCCGCTTAAATTGCATTTTTATCTGGCGCTACAGCTCAAATACACATCTGTCCTTTATATTCCCAAACTATGTTCACCTGCACACGCCATTTCAGCTCAACGTCTAAATCCAAACATCTATCTTTGCTCCCATTGGGTTTGGCCTACTGCGGTTTATTTCTCCATTTATAACCCCTCGCGTGTACAGTATTGGGTTTCTGCGACATTAACAGCAGAAATGACCTTGGAAATCATGCGTTACTTACTCGCCTCTACATAGTCCTGACCTGTAACTTGGCCAAGTGGCATCGCCTGCTTGTGCACAGTAACAATAACCAGAACATTGTGATATTGTACTGTCAAAAGTCTCACAATATTACCATGCACTGTCACAGTATATCGAATTTCAACCTGAATGCATTGTTTTGTTGGAGGAAAAGAAAGAGGACATAACCATGATCTTTTGCTCAATTTCAGCCACAAAATGTTTTAAAGTGTTGATAAGTCTGTGTTGATAAGTCTTTGAAATATGACAGTAATGATTCGTACCAAAAGCTTGTCATGGCAGTTTAAAAAAAAAAAAAAAAAAGATAAGTATCATTTCTACAATTTTGTTAGCCATTCCACAAGATCAACAACAAATAGTGTACCGTGAAATAAATATAATGATAATATTGTACGGTGACTTTTGAATATCATTATATCCCTATTGTTACTCATAGATATGAGTAAAGCCATTCTGTGGAACATTTCAGGCAAAGCACAAGCAGGCAATCTATTTAAAGGGGCTGTACCTGGTTTTTACTGTTTTGAAACGTGGAAAAACAGACCTTGTTCATGTGCCTGATTTTTTGCCTGTAAAAGTAGAATCTGTGTTGCCCCAGCACAGATATGTTGTAAAAGCATCTATTCGGGCGAAAATGATACCACAGCACTTTCTCTGCATCTAATTATAGATTGTTTTATTCTACGAGAAGCAGGAAGTGTGCAGTTAGCATGCTAACGTTTGTTAGCTTTACCCAGGACGGCAAAACTCACTCTGGGCTCAACGACTCGTGAAAAGTGCTTATAAACTCACTGTGGTGAATATTTAGGATGTTGGGAATGAATTAGGGAAGTGAGAGATTCATGTCTGTTTTCAGGATTTGAAAACAGTAAAAAGCAGATACAGCCCCTTTAAAGTTTTAATTGTGTTTAATTAACAACAGTGTCTGATATGAAGCAAATAGACATTGTTTTAATAAATAGGCTACTTTTTTACTTATATGGTTCTTAAGCTGAGTTACCAGTCAGAAAACACTCTGGGCTCCTCACAAGACCAAAAGACTAAAACCAGTTTGTAATATACCCAAAAGTTCTTTCTACGATATGATGTGTCCTCAGTATACGACGTTTTTACACCAGAAGGAGATGAAACACATGTAAAAGTGAAAAAGTAGTAACAGTATTATTGTAATTGATGGATGTTTAAAAAGGGGATGCAGTTCGGAGGGCACATTGTAAACAACTCTACAAGCATTAACATTTGAGAAAAGACTGAAAACTGAACGTCCAAAATAACACGAGAATGTTGTGAATTGAGGTACACCAATTAAGATGATTTTCAGTAATAATTCACTAATAGGCACCCAAAGCGCAAGATAAGACATTCTGTATCTAAAATAACTGCAGTCTTTGCACCAACTCAAATTTATATCCGAGCCCTCATACTGATGATATTTTATTTGATGCAATCACACAAAACATGAGGCAACCAATGGGGAAACAAAATGTGAAAAATAACCACTTCTTTCTTAAACAAGGCGATACCAGACGGGCTTTGAACGGCGCAGGTCAGGCTAACACAAAGCTAGCTCTGTGTTGTGCTAGCGTGACACCTGCAGGTCTCGGGGGACGTCACATGACCTCGACGACCTCGTGTCCGCTCATCACATGACTAATGGCCCCGCACGCCGTTCCGGACACAGAGGGGTCACTCGGGGGTCACGAAAACAACATCAAGGGTCTGGTGCAAAGCTTTTATGTTGCGGCGCGAGAGCTCAGGTGTGGTCTGAGCTGCAGGACGAAGGAAGTGCCTTTTAGAACGACAAAAGAAAGGCTAAATGCAACCAAGATATCTGCACTTTGTTATCTTTGCAAATTACACTCCTCCCCAACATCCTGTCATCCAAATTGACTCTTTTTTAGCTTTTAATCACGTCATAACTGTGTTCCTTCATCAAAAGCATACTTGGAGTTGTATTTTACTTCACTCATGCTTCTCTCATTAACCCTGTTTACCTCACAAATCGCTCAGTTTGAACTTTCCGCAAACATCAAAAAGAAAACTATGGAGTTTTCCTGCACAGTTTTTAAGTCCACAAACCATCGCTGGACTTGTTTTGTGTTCGCAACAAGCTGCGCATGACTTAATTAGCATAGTCACGTTGCCTAAGGGCTTCATTATTCATAAAGTGTGTTTTACAAATGTAGACATGGCAGCAGAACAGTAAGCCTCTTCAACCTCTACATCTTTTCCTCTTCACCAGTGTCCAGATGGCGGAGAAAATCAAATATACTTTATGCATCCATAAAGTCCATTCACTCAAAGCGCTCCTGTTCAACTTTTTCTTTATTACCCATTTTTGAGAGCGTAGTGGTAAAGGTCAGAAAAAAACAGTTCGGATAATCTTCTCTGTAAAGTTAGTTGGGGCATTTTAACTAGGAAAAAAGAAAAATAAATGATTTGATAACCGAAACTCTGGTTATCTCTTTCATCACAGGAGCTGTTGGAGCCAATGTCTAATTTCACACAGAGCCTTTGTGGGTTTTAATCAAACGAAATGGCGTCTGGACAGAAAACTCTGTGGCATCAAAAACGGCGTTGGAAAATATTGCAATTTAGTTCAAATCTGAGCTCAATTTTTCCACAACAATAAGGTCTGATAAGCTTGGGATTGACCATGTTCAAAACTGGCACTGGCGAACTTAAAATCAGGACAAAATTATGGTTAAACAAAAACACTGTTTAGAAACATGACAAACATCTTTTGAAAACATCCGAAATGATTCCTTTTCCAAGAGCTTGATATTTCGGAGGGAGACACAATTTGTAATTTTATAGATGAAAAAATAAGGATTTAACATAGACATAATGTGTAATGTGTTTTGTGTGGTGTTCAGTAAGAAATCAAATACACGACATTTTAAAGTCTGAAACTGCCTAAATTAAAGAAGTACTTTCTTTAAAACTGCCAAACTAAGACGCCTCTTATTGCCATTTTACCATAATAAGCAGTTGAGTGTTTTTACGATAAATTTTTGTGCTTTTATTACTGAAATTTATACACGGCATGTTTAAAGTCTGTCTGACCTGGAATCAAAGTTGTTGTTTTTTTTTTATTTATTTTTTTTATAATCTCAGATACAGATTAGTGGGCGGGGATAGGGGGTAGAACTGAAGCCTCAAAGGCAGGAGGTCCTCTCTAACATGCATGAATCAGTTAAACTACAACTCTGAGTAAGCTAACGATGATGATTAAAAGCTCATTAATGTCTATTTTGCTTAAAGTGCCAATGACAGGTTGAACTACACATTTAACTAAAATGCAGTTAAGACAAATACATTTCAATTTCTACTCAAATCTATACACATTTTACCACAGTTTAGCTATTGTTTTAGGTTTTTAATTTTACTTCCTGGTTGCAAAGTATGCCATCACACTAGGAAATTACCATAGCAACCACACTGTACACTGGGCAAAACTCATCTAATGTCACAGATTTTGTTAATTTGACAAAGAGAAACACATGTGAACAGCTTTATTTTGTCAAATCAATGTTTAAAGGGTCAAAAAAGTAGTTTCTTTTGTGTAAATTATGCATAACCTTTGGCTCCCCAGTGTGATGTCATCAATTTGTTTACTTCCTGTACTTTTCAACAGATTTTTAAACTTTTCTCCACAAATAACGACCTGAATGGTGTAAAACTACAATTATATTTACAAGAGGTATTAATACACTGAATAAAGTAAAAATTTGAAAATCCTAAAAACCTGTCATACGCACTTTAATTCACCCCCTTTAAAAATGTCACACTTAAAATCAGACGGAAACCTACACAAAGATTTAGAGAGAACTCGCAAACGGACCGAAAACCAAAAGCATCTATATCAACTAAAAGATGATCTCTACGTCCGTTCGTCTATCGATCACCGCTTAAACACAATGATTAATTATAATGAACACTGGCGCTACTTTTTCCTTTTAAACCGAAGGCCTCTGAAATCACAGTATTTACGAGCGCAGCCGCGTGGAGCGTGTCATTTCCTGGTGAATAATTTGAGACACTGTGACATTAGGTCTATTTAACCCACTCCACCGAGCATGAATCAGACGCTGCTTATTCATTTTGAGTCGGTTTTGTCACAGCACGAGTCCGTGTGACTGCTAATGATGCATGGGAAACATAAGCCGCGGGTTATAGTGACATTATCTCCTGCCCGGGACAAAAGGGCTCCGTGTTAAAAGCATGAGGTACAACATAGAAAATATGGTCTCAGACAAAATGTACAGTTAAAATGTAAGTAGGACGGCTTCGAATTTGTGTGATTAGCAAATTTTGTGCGACTTTCTCCAAATGCAGGTGTTATTTCTTTGCTTGAAATACTCCACTGTATGGCTTTAGCCCGATTAGACAAATGCACAAACAAACATTAGGCACATTACAAAGAAAGACATTGTATTTGCATTTACTGGAAGAAAATCCTGGATTCTTGAGGTGGATCTCTCCATAGATTTGAATTGTAACATGGCTTGGCTGGAGATGGATCATTTTAATGTTTAATGCAGACCATGAAACAGAAAAGTTTCATAGTACACCTTTGGTAGACAATTATTTTCTGCAAATACGCTCCTTCTCTGTTGGGTTTTAATGTGGTTCAAATTTGCCAAACGTGTTCTGAAATGCATGTGGTTAATTTAGCGCTGGAGTAACCACACTTTTTTCAACGAAGGCCATCTATTAAAGGAAACATATTATGCATGTTTTTGTATTGCCTTTAAACATGCTCTTGAGTACCTTAAGTTTAAGTCTGTAATAAAAAATAAAAAAAACAAAATATACATCTATATCTGGGCTGTTTCCCCACGGCACTAACTGAGTTTAGGCGCCATCTACTGGCTACATTGCACTTACAGAAGCTAAAAATGCGTTTGTGAAGAAATGCAAGTTAGCCAAGCTGTTCGTAGTGATCATGTTTGAATGGCAGAAATTACAATTTAAGGACTTAGAACTGCAGAAGATTCTCGGATAAGTCAGTAGATTGTTTTCGACAGTTGGAGGGGAAAGGATTTTCTAACCAGCGTTCATCCGACTAGTGTGAAGGAAGCTAAATGCAACACCAGGTATGGTTAAAAGCTCAAAAACGCATATTAATTGTCTTTTAAAACATATTTCTAGAAGAGTACAACGAACCGACACTCAAAAAAGTCATATTTCAATCACTGTATAAAATGTGAATCCTGATGTTAGTTGTAAATCTTACCATAATTGCTAAGTTTATCAGACAAATCACAATAATATAGGCTATATTTTTAAAGCACGGTTGTCTGTTTTTTTTGTTGTTGTTTTTTTTAATGCATATGTTCTTTCAGATGCTATGGCGGAACGTCAACGCAAACAGCAGATGGAAATGTTGTGTAGTCAAACCCGAAGGGAGTTTTTGAGAGGAGCTGGACCACAGGGCAAATTGCAGAGAGACGGCCACTGCTCGGTCACCGTGTGCCGGCTGCTGGAGAACAGGACAACGATGGAGAGATTATATGAGGAACGTATGAACAGGGAGAGGTGAAGACGCGAGGGAGGAAGTATGCAAGGTTGAGGGAGAAGAACAGAAGAGGAGACGGGGGAGGAAAGCGAGGCGGAGAGGCTCAAGGGGGAAGAAGAAGAGATGGAGAGGAGGACAGGGAAGGAGAGAGATAGGTGCATGGAGAACAACTTGGAGAGAGGAAAAGAAAGAGGAAAAGGGAGGGAGAGGCTGATGGAGAACACAATGATGGAAAGATAAGAAGAAATGGAGAGGAGGGAAGGAGAGCAAGGCTGATGGAGAAGGAGCAAGGGGAACGGGAAGGGAAGAGGGGTAGACGGAGAAGAGAAGAAGTAAGAGCATGATTTTTTGTTTAACTTGATTTCTTCTACGTTTCATGCACGGCGGGAAAACTGGAAAAGTGGCCCAACTCAATTTAAAATGATTTTTCAAAACGCGTGTAAACCCAGGAAGTACAATTAAAATGCCTTCATTTGAATCTCAGACATCTTCACAACAGCTCTGGAGAAGTCTGTGTGCAGTCCAATAGATGCATGTAACCGTGCAGTCCCATAACGACTGGAAGACATTCAATTGAGGTAAGCCAGGAAAATATCAGACTACCCCGGACTAGAACGTGTCGCTTTGTTTTGTTGCTCTGCGTTAAAATGTTAAAAGCTACTGAGGTTTCAATGTGTTCAAACAAAATTAAATGAAAGCGTTTTTTATTTGCAATTAAAGCAAATGTCCCTAAACTTCTCTTAGCTGCGACTCACACCGATTTTGTCCTTTGGCTCGCTGTAGACTGTAGAGAGGGCTGACAGGTTCTGGGGCAAAGACAAATCGAGCTTGGTTGTTCTTGTGGTGAGTGTGTATCGCCAATGTCAATATGTGGGTTTTGCAAGTAACAGGTTTAACAGCAAATTCTGTATTTAGAAGTCAACGGAACTTATTTTACCTCTCTTCTAGAGATGTGTAGTAAATCTATTTATGCCCATGTTGGTCTTGTATACTCTGTGCCCTTATACTGTATGTTCATGATACTACAGCTGCAGAAGCCCCTAACCCAGGGCTATTCAACTTCATTTTTTGGAGGCCCAGATTTTTTAAAGAGCCCTATACTCTGGGTCAGGTTGCTGCATAATGTTAACGTTAATACAATTTGGTGTCTTACAAAATCTCCCTAACACGCTGTTTCAATAATGATAAAATACAAACAATAAACTAGTGCTGCGTTCACACTTCCAATGATTTGGTTCTGTTTAGCCCTGGTCTAGTCCTGGTTTAGTTCCAGTTTTGGTGTGGTATAGGTGCAAATGTGAAACCTGGACCAAAAAAGTAGAAACTGTACTAACCCAGCATTAAACAGTAAACATGGGATAATATATATTTTGGGTCGCGAACCTGATCAGATTGCCTGGAGGGCCTGATCTGGCCCCCGGGCCTGCCCTAAAATGTACTGATAATGACTGTATCTGTGAAATGAATTCTTGTTTCATTGCATTCTCTGTCTGCGTGATCTTTAAACTAGCCTCCATTCTTTAAAGGTCCCATAACATGCAAAATCGACTTTTCAGAGGTTTTAACCTTCCTACAGTGCTTTTTGGGCCTCGTATATGTGCCCAAAGTGGTTTTTTGATTGATTCCCGCATGCTTTCGCTAGAGAACTGTCTTTTCCGTCCCCCTCGGCTGAGCAGGCAGACGGGGGCTCCTCACAAGGATGACGCGCTTCCCAAGGATGACTCGGCGCTCAAGCCATGCCTCCGGGAAGCGCGCAGCTGCAGAATAAAAACAGCTAATGCTAATGCTACACAGTAATTACACGATGGATACGACAGATCGAAGAGTTAGCTTGTTATTTACCAAACGGCAACGTCCGTCGTCGAGGTACTGCATGATCGTCAAACTCCAGGTCAGATCCAGGACGTAGGACTCAGCACGACGCACCGTCAGGACGGATAAAATGTTTATTCCCGTGTTTGTGTATCGCTGTTTACCGGAGCACACGGCGCATGCACACTATCTCCGCTCTAGGCTTCGGCACGGGTTGGGTGGGGGAGGCGCACGGGTTGGGCGGGGGAGGCAGCCTGCTCTCTGTTCGGGGGGTCAGATCTCAGAGTGAGCCGTTTGCTTTTGCAAGGAGGGGGCCAGTCCAAGAAATGGGTGTTTTTTGGAAACTGTTATGTTATGGATATTGCACAACGCAAAATTTGATCAACAAAGCCCTTAGAATAGACTGTGTAAAGGGGAAAATAGCAGAATATGGGACCTTTAAACTTTCTTCAGTCATCCACCAGGTCAGACTCTTCTTTTAACATCTTAATCACCCAATATCAAGAATGATGTAAAGACGAAAGGGGAAAAATGATGGGAAGAGGTGGTATAAGAGGAGGAAGAGGAGAGAAGGGACGAGGTGCAGAACAACGATGGAGGAAAAAACCAAAGACCCAGACGAAGAGGAGGAAGGAGATGCAGAAATGAAGGAGTTATGGAGCGCTGAGCAGTGATGGAGAAACTACAAGAGAAACAGTCAGAAACGGAGGTAAGGATGGTGAGGAGGAGGAGTAGGAGGAGGGGAAGGGAGAAGAAGCAGAGATTGAGAAGGAAAGAAGACATGGGGGAACAGTGGGAGAGAAGAGGAGAAGTGCAGCTTTGTTGATCGGGGATTTGGTGAACTACAATGTGTGATGCCTTATGCTTCCTCCCGGTCTCTGTGCAGAGCGCTTTGGATTTAAATATAGACATAACAATATGGAATGGAAAATGTTTCACGGTATTTTAGAACACCGCGTCAAAGCGAACACTATTCACAATGAAGTACTTGCTGCAGGAGAAACTAGCCCATCATTATCCTGTGTTTTGGGCTAGTACAATTTTTTTTTATTGTCATTTTATAGTCAGAGAGCCCTACAAATTATCCTCCCATGTATCTCGAGATATCCAGTGACTTGAAGAATCTTTACGTCCTACAATTGGTTTAGAGGTGTTCAAACTTTCTTCGTCAACTGCCACATATTGAAACAGACGAAACAAAGTGGTCAATTGACGGTCATAGACAATAGTTAATTATTCAAAGGGGTGCAAAGAGCCACCAGACCTTTATTCAAGAGTACAACCTCAATGGGACACGCTGATATTGTGTTTATAAAGGCACATTTCTTTAAACTTGTATTAAAAATGTACCACTTTTAGTAATTTGGACCATTTCACCAAGAAGTGGTCAAGGAAAATCTTTGTCTAGCCTGTCTAGTTTATACATGCCCGGTTTAAAGTTTTGGATTATTTCAGGACAGTTGAAGTTCAGAGGCAGTTCAGTTAAACAAGAAATTCGAAATTGAAATTAGGTCTTTATAAAAGCTGAATGAGTTGTGTTCAGGGGCGAGGGGGAGAGATATTTGTGTGCCTGATTTCTGATTCAGTTTTGGAGAGAAGGATTCCTCCCGTTCACACTCGCTGCAGTAAACTTTGGGTGACTCCTGGGTAAAGCCGAGCTGGTGCTGCCACAATAACACGCTCCTCGGTTTTATTTTTCAGACAAAGCGCAGAAATAAACAAAAGAATTGAGGATTTGTTATTGTTTTTGTTTTTTATTCAACCAACCGAAGTTGTAGCAGAAGTCTAACTAAGTCTAACTAGGCAGGTGATTGATCCTGGTTTAATCCTAATATAGTTTTGTTCTTGTCCTGCTTTAGTTCTTGGTTTAGTCCCAGTTTAGTCTGATTTATGTGGTGTTTTTGCAAGTGTGAGCACATCCTGAAATCAAAAAGAGATGCACATATTTCGTAAGGGAAAACACATTTAAAGGTAATGCGTATCTGTAAAATGACTCCTACTAAAAATGCCATTACAGTGCCATCTGAATCTGGGTCATTTACAGGTCAATTTTATTTTGTATTGCACATTGAGACTTTTAAAATACATTATGAACCAAATAAAGGGCGATGGCAACTGAAGATTTCAAGATAAAGAATATTTACAAAAACTTTTAGTATATTTCAATGTGTTTAAGAGACTGTGGTCCAGATAACGATTAACAAAATGCTACAACAATTAATTAGTATTTTTTGACCAGTCAAAAGGCTAATATAGCTTCAGCCCAAGGACATGTATTGTAGGGAGCTCTTTTGGGTTAATCAAAAACTGTTTTTATAGTCGTAGAATCTGGCAACCAAATGCGAGGCATCTCATTTAGCTTTCTGATTGTAAACATGAAGACTATCCATCCATCTTCTTCTGCTGTCCAAGCAGGGACTCCAAGACTTCCCCCCAGCCCAGATACTTGCTACAGGGGGATCCCGGGGCGTTCCCAGGCGAACCAAGAGACATAGTCCCTCCAGCGTGTCCTGAGTCTTCCCCGGGGGAGGTGCCCAGGAGGCATCTGGAACACAGCCTCCTCAACCCATTGTGACTCCATCAACATTACTATTGTTATCATTAACCCACACAAAATGTGGGTCTAGACTGTTATATATATATATATTAGTGGTGGGCCGTTAACGGCGTTAACGTGCTGCGTTAACGTGAGACTCTTATCGGGCGATAAAAAAAATATCGCCGTTAATCTATTCTCAAAGTTGGGTTGGGAGCACTGTTCCCTCTAAACTGCGCGCGTGCGCAATTGCGCACAGCTCCCAGGGGCATCGCGCAGAGAAAATCTTTGTCGCGCACGAGAGAAAATGAGAGAGAAAGAGAGCGAGAGACGCGAGCTACACACACATAGCGCCAAATCAAAGGCTCGGAACTAAAGTTCTACATCCCATACGCTTTTAACTACTCTTTCTTCTGGACCAACCCGCCTCGTATTTTTCGTAGTTTTGAGAACAAACAGCTGACGAACTATTGCGTCTAGAATAGCGCAAATTACCGCGAAGATTTGCGCTCCCCATCAGGACTGAAAGTAACGTATTCCGGCCCGTTACTGCTGACCCCTAAAACATTTGGTGGTAGCACGCTGTACCAGCAGGCACGTAGACGAGCTCCTCCACCTTACGCACGGAAAAGTAGTCCCACTAAAATCATTACCTCTCGAGTCAAACCATCACATTAGACACAAACTTAATCCAGGGTCAGACTGTGCACTTTTGGAGATTCAATCAGTCCAACCCTGAACTCTCAGAACTCACGATGACAAACTTGATTTGAGTTCATTCATTCTGGATCTGACTTGTCTCCGCGCGTCATTACGCGTCATTACGCGGCGACGGTGTGAGCGCAGTGAGCAGCGCGGCAGACCCACACAGACTCCTGTGTCTTCAGCACCAGTGAAGAATCATGAACCAATCAGAGCAAACGCCACAGCGCGTCTACAAAGTTTAGCGCTTCGCACAGCGTGTATTGATATGCAAATTAGCCGCGTGCGTAACGAGGCGTTAGGTGCTTTATGCACAGAATAATCCCAAGTGAAAATTGGAAGAATGAAAATGAAGGCCACTGACGGAAGGTTTATTTAGGCTTTGAAGACTGTCTTGTTGTGTCAGAGCTACAGTAAAGTCGAATCAATGACATCCTTCAAGAATTAACTGTAAATTATCATTAGGCCTATTTGAAACATGGGCTTATGATCTAAACATGACACACAGGTTACTTTGTCCAGAGGCTTCCAGGGGAAATTTAAGCACAGAATTAAATTAATACAGAATTAAATGAATATTGCACAGAAGTGTTGCTGGATAAGAGTCAATCTTTATATTAAAATGCATCAGAAAACTGTGAAAGCTTTGGAGGGAAAAAACACCATGACTCTGATTTGAACACAACTTAATGATGATATCCTTTTTTTTTTAATTAATTCTACCTAAACCAAATTATAGCTGAGGGGCTGTGATCAGAGAGGAGGACAGTGCAGCTCACAGAGAAACACTGACTAGAAAATTTATTTTTAAGAAGCTTCCCAATGGAAATCTCGACAAGACTAAGGTTGTTTGCACCTTGTGCAATGCGGAATTAGTTTACTGTAGGAGTTCTTCCAGTCTCAAGTACCACCTAAAGGCAAAGCATCCCTTAGCTAATGCCGGGCCAAGCACTGATGTGATGAGCCCCTGGTCTAATGCGCCACCTGGCTTGAGAAACCCGTTCTCAAAGACTTACTTTTAGTCATTATTTGGGTAGCACACATATTCTGAATGTCTTCGTCAGAATTCAAATGAGCCATTTTAATCTAGATTAATCTAGATTAATTCCAAGATTACAGTGAGATTAATCTAGATTAAAAAAATTAATCTATGCCCACCACTAATATATATACATAAGTTCTGACAGAGAAGACGACAAACCAAATCCAGTTTTTCTGCGAGGAATGCAGTCTGCCCTCACTACATCTGAAGTTAACAAACTCATTCAGTGAAGGAGGAGCAGAGCCATGTTTGATCTTGAACATTAGACAGATGTTTTTGAATTGAATTAGATTGCCCCAGTTCATCAGTTTGTATTGTATTGTTGTCCGGTCTTTTAGAGCTTGTTTATAGAGTGATTCTATGGGGTTAATTGTTATTGGACCAGCTAACAACACGTGAAAAGATCATGGCAAAGAATTATGATTTTGCAGCTTCAGTTGAAGAGTCACTGATGAACACAAGTACAAATATGTTTTCTAAGGTACAATTTTGAGCAATGTACCCTCGATGTGTCACATTTGAACCTAAAGATACATATATGTACCTTTTCCTGTCTGAAATGGAACATTTATGTACCCAATGATAAAAGGTACATATTTGTTCCTTTTATCATCTCAATGACAATAAAAGCTACTCATATCTCATATAGGACAACAATTTATATGAGTGAAATTTGGATGTAAAGAAATGAATAGACCCAGCTTATCCGGTTTTATATTTTTATTTAAACACAATTTTACATCTGCTTTCAAAAGAGTACGAAATGTAAGGGTACTAAATTGTACCCTCTTTTAGGGGTACAATGTGTGTACCCTTGAGGGTACTGTCCCAGCAACAAGCCGTCGTACCCTTTAAGGTACAAATTTTACACTTTATTTCTAACAGTGTATTGTAAGTTTGGGGTTAGGCTTTCTGAATGTGTGTTTTAAAACTGAGATTTGAGTCTATGTGTAGTCCGAGGTATTTGAATTCTGTAACAACCTGTACTTGTCCTCCTATTGTGATATCTGGTTTTACATATAGATTATTTTTGGAAAAGTACATACAAACGATTTTGGAACTAAAGCTGGTCTGTACAGAAAGACTAAATACCTTCATGTTGTGAGGTGACGCTGCACCATGTCACAGTAATTAGTAAGAGACAACTATTTTAAACATCTTTGAATGTGCTTATTATTATTATTATTATATAATTGTTATATTGTTATATTGAATTGTTATATTGAAGAAGGCTTTAAATTGAGATTTAGATAATATTGTCAATGTTGTTTTGAAGATATGTAAAATTTGAATATAAGGTATAGTGTTTATAGTTGAAGCTACAAAAAAGAGCTTATTAAAAATAAAAATGAAATGTTGTAAACTTTCAAATAAGAGTATATGTTGATACTTTTGCACTTTTGTTTTATAGACATTTCATTTTACAGATATTTATCTGATAATTAAACCTCAACTAATAAGTTTAAAGACGTTGTTTTAGCACATTTCAGTTGGATTGACATGACTGACAGACTACTGTTGTTGGGATGCGCCAAAAAATATTGATATATACATTTTTTTGAGAATACTCTGAAAAGTGAAGTCAATCCATCAGAAATGTGGTGAATCACTCTTGTAGATATCTTGGTTTGCTCTCAACAACATTCTGGCCTCAGCTGCTCTCTCCGCTCTATTCTGGACCACAGCATCACGTTATGCTCTTTTTTTAAACAATTTTTGTCCTCCAAACTTGCTCCGGTCTGGGTTCACCGTGGGGCCGGGACGGGAACACTCCGCTTCAATCAGATCAACATTTATTATAGATGCTCATGTAAATATCTTATGAAGCACGCAATGGAGAAAATGACTGTGTACTGGGACCAGCCACACACGGCGGCCTGTCATGCCAGCCAAACGTGTAATAGAGTGATTACATCAATTATTCACAGCTCCCCCTAATGGATCTATTGTGTGAATTCACTTTTTTTTTATGTCTGTGTAAGTTGTCCAGAACAACTTACTGGAAAAGTATCAGCACTAAAGCACGTTTTTATTGTGGTGCAGGAATGAAAAATGCATAAAACAAATGCGTTTTGGTTGCTGGTTTAAAAATGTTTCTGCTATTGGAGGTGCAAATGTGCTGTGAAGTCAGCGCTTAGTAAGATACAATGTTTGTCTAGTCTGGAGATGTACTGTGTTATGTGTGTAATAGATGGGTTATTTAAAACTCAAGGAAGATTTGCACACTGCACTCAGAAAGATCTAAGGTCTAACCCACAACCTCCGCACTGGGGTGCGGGGACAGAATAACCAGGCACAATACAGGTTTAGCCACAATACAACTAGGCTTGTCAAAAATATCGAAATGTAGATACTAATTGAAAAAATTTTAAAAATCACATTAACAGGAAAAATATTTCTGAACCATTTTCTGATCCTGAGCTTTACTAGAACGAGTTTAAGAGCACAGGTTTTAATAAAGAAGGTGCAATTATTTTGTGTTGAAAATGACACTCAACCTAAAATTAAACTAAAATCTTTTTTTTTTAATTATCATTGGTACTGAAATCGAGTATATATCAAATGTATTCATTAGAAACAAAGACAAGTTTGAAATTTGAATAATGTGACAACACTAGTCAACCAACATGACTGTGCCTGATTAGGAGATGAGTAATCTTTTTTTAAGGTTTTAAGGTTTTAAAAATCAAGCCAGCAATCTTCCGGTTTATAGGCAGGTGCTTAAAGGTGCACTCACACCATAGGCTTTATGAACCGCACCATGCTCAGACGTGATTTGGAAGTGTTTCCATGGCACACACTCATAGAAACCAACCGAGCCACGCCCTGATGACATCATCATGAGACGCTGTTTGTCACTCTGAAGAGCTAACACTGTAGCTGAGAAAGTAAGCCCAAAGGCAGGAAACATCTCTGATATTGAGACATCTGTTAGGATGGATGGATAAAGCAACAGGTGAAGCAGCAATGGCAGTCTCCAGCTTTCTGTCGCTGTCCATGGTTCTGATCAGTGGTGGAAAAGATGCACTCAAGTAAAAGTGCAGTTATATGGGAAAAAACGTACTCAATTACAAGTAAAAGTGATGCTGGCAAATATTACT
The DNA here is from genome assembly GCA_019453435.1 of Rhinogobius similis. Lineage (NCBI taxonomy): Eukaryota > Metazoa > Chordata > Actinopteri > Gobiiformes > Gobiidae > Rhinogobius > Rhinogobius similis. The sequence goes on from CM033637.1 coordinate 12,040,298, forward strand.
TAAGTAAGAGTAAAAAGTTTGCATGAAAAATACTACTGAATGTAATAGTTACGATCTAACACAGGTTCAGTAGAATTTTAGATCAGTTTTTTTAAAACCTTGTTGAATTGTTTAACACTGAATTAAGTTGTTTTGAACCCACAATCTACAGATTTTCAAAGCTCTGGCCAATCAGAGCAATGCTATGTCTGTTTTCGGTAAAAAAAAAAAAAAAAAAAGAGCAGATACAGAGACGAGATAACAATTGATTGGAACAATTGATTGAACTGTGGACTTACACTGTACTCAATGTGTGACCGTGCCGTGCTCTGGCCCCCTCCTTCTCTGTGCCAATGTCTGAAGTGTGCCACACCTCAGCATGGATCGTTTGCACTTACACTGCAAATATGTACCGGGCTTTAGGGGCTTTTTGTACTTTGGCATCATTTGGTTGGACTGGTATCGCCTCACAGCATATTTGAATATCAGGTGCATCATTTATAACAAAAACGACCTCAAAAACCAAAAACTGAGGGAAAAGGTGTTGTTGTTAACCTCCAAACTATTTCTGCACTTTTTGTTGGTAATTTAAAAACTATTTCACAATTAAAGACACATGTAGGGCACATTTTTGTCAATATCGCCCTCCCCTATGAATGATTTATCTCTTGAAACAACATTTGTGCAGCTTTATAAATAAATACAAGAGCACCCAAATGGTCATCTTTCTAAATTTTACCAGCGCACTACCTGTCTGCGCCGTCGCTGAGTGCCGTGGGCCGCTATGATATTATGAGGCCTTTGGGGAGCACTAAAAGCCAGCCGTGACCTCGTGGATCATTCATTATTCAGGCCGCGCGGGGTGAGACCAAGTACAGAGTCGGACGCCATATTTGTGCTGCTCCTCGGTCATCAAGTTTGCATAAGGCCCCGGGCACCGGCAAGATGTCCACACGATTCAGAATGATCTCCACGACAGCGGAAACAAGAACTCCAGATATGCTCGGTACGTGAGTATGAGCAGAGAAGTAGTGGAGTAGTAGAAGTCATGTGAGGCCACGGTTTAGCTCGGGAGAAAGCAGCGACGCCTCTCCGCAACAAGGCCACGGGTTCGATTCCTGCGTCAGGCGGGGCATGCGTGTTCTCCCTGTGTCTGGGGGGGTTTCTCTGGAGACAAAAGTGGGGCGCAATCTTGGAAAATGAAAAACAAAAGTGTGAAACTGGGAAAGCAGGTTTTAATCATTAGAACATTTAACCAAAATGGGCTGTAATTTTTTAGTCATTAGTCGACCAATATTTTAATAAATCGACAAATTATTTGATTTAGATTAAAGGGATTTATGGCAAAAATTCTAAAAATGAGAAGATATAGAATGAATTAGCTGATGGATTTGGTGTGAATCATTAGTTAGATTAAATTTAAATAGATCTAACATATAAATACACTGTTTCCTAGTACTTTTCTAAATAAATAGTTTGTTTTTGGATGAATTCTTGTGCAGTTGCCATCGTTTGAGTGTAGTTTGGGTCAGATATATAGAGATATTTCATAGTTTTGATATATTTTTGCCAAATCACCATTTAGTCGACTTATCGGTCGATAGGACAGGGCTTTAGTCGACCAAGAATTTGTTTAGTCGACTACAGCCCTACAACCAAAATAAGTTTTTTCATACTTTCGGGCAATATGTGCAGCCAGTTTTGACTCTTTTCCCCCTATTGTGGAATTTGAATTCACTACAAACTCACTCATTGATCTGTTTTACTACAAACTGGATAAGAGAGCCGTGTACTCTCCTTTTATACAATGGCTTCTTTACGCTAAACCTTTATGCATATCAAGTCGGTGTAATCCCTTATTCGTCCTGCAGTGTTCCATCGCAGAAAAGGTTTCAACGGTCGTCACCTTGAAACTGTTGAAAAATCAAGACATTTCGATTTCCATCCAAAAGTCATTCTCAGTATTTATGCATATGATTTTTGCTCCACACCGGTTCAGTTTCGAATTCAGTTGCAGATTGTAGTGCTTGCATTCAAATCCATCTATAATCTGGCTCCCACTTATCTCTCTGACCTCCCACATAACGCGCACACTCCCGTTCCCCCCGGTCCTCCTCCTCCCGTCATCTCTCTGTCCCGTCTGTCGGCCTCGGCACCATGGAGGGCAGAGCATTCAGCCACTCTGCACCTCAGCTTTGGAACTCACTTCCACCAGACGTCCGTAATCTAGACGCCGTTCCAGCATTCAAATCCAAGCTCAAAACCCATTTGTTTTGTCACAGCCTTGTATAGTTTGACTGTAAACGGGTTTTAATTGTGTTGTGTGGTTTTAATTGTCTGTATGGTGTCCTTGAGTGCCCAGAAACGCTCCTGTAAAAAATGCATTATTATTATTATTACCTGCTGCCATTTTGGTTCTAGTTGCTAATGTTAAAAAATTTAAACTTCAAGGAAACATACATGCATTAAATCAGTTTTTTGGTGATTGAATTTCTTATCGTTCATTAACAGTTTCTTACCATTTGTCCATAAAAAGCCATAGAGAAATAGTTTGATAGATCCAGTATATAGCGCCAAAACAAAATATCTAATATTTTTACTGACAGATTACATTACATTACAGAAACTTTATTATAAATCAGAAGAAAACTTTAGTTATCGTTTGGGTCAATACCAGTAGTGGAAGAAGTACTCAATTTTGTTACTTAAATAAAAGATACAGGAGCAAGTAAAAAGTATCACATATTAAAATATCTACTTAAGTAAAAAGTAAAAAAGTTAAAACTAGAGGTATTTTGCACAGAATTTTGATAATTATTAAAGTTTGAAATGTGGCGATCTTGATAAAGAATTGTCCAGATTTTTTTCAAGACATTTTATATGTATATTTTTGCTCAAAGCCAAGACTTGAACAAGCTTTAAGCAGAATGTCACCATAAGCATGCTAAATAACAACCCCCAAACCAAACAGAAAGTACTTTTAACTGTTCAGTACGTAAAAGGTAGTGCAGTAAAAAGATACAGAGACAGATTCCCGTGTTAAAATAGAGTGAAGTGAAAGTATCCACAGTAAAATGTACTGCAGAACTAAGTAACTTCACCGACAGAGCTCCTCTTGCAGGTTTTTATTGAAATAAGGAAGTACAATCACATACAAAAACATGTCATGTTGCCAAATATAAAAAAGAGAGTCAAGGTTTCTCAGGGGAGTTGTCCTCAAGGCTGGTTTTCCGCGCAGAGACAGCAGGGGGCTGGGGCAGGGGGCGGGGGCTTCGAAATACATTTACAACCAAAATATTACTTAAGTACAGTGCTTTAACTTTTGTGCTTTGTTACTTTCCACCGCCGATCATTACTTCTAATTAATAAAAACTACTTGATAATATTTGACTGTTTTGGGCTGACTAGCGCTCTCTAGCCCACACTCTAATCCCTGCTCTGCTCAGATTTGGATGCTAGCGTTGTGAACCCTCCGAGTCCAGCTGGCAGAGGATTTGAAACCTCTGGGACCACAAAGGACGCTGCCAGGGCTGGAGAGACATTTCAGACAGGCATCAAGATCTCCTCTGATGGCGAGATGAGAGGAGGAGGCTGGGAGCGCTTATCAAATGTGCCATTGTTAAAAAATATAGCCCCAAAAATAATGCTGTCGTTCAAAAGTGAAGGTGAAAAAGGACTGAAACCGGGTGGACTTTGCAGTTACGCCAAGGAAAAGAAACAGGGTTATTTTGGCGTAGATTTGTGAATACTGTAATTATCTTGGGTTTTGACTTATGTAATGAAATTAACAGCAGCGAATACAGTCTCCAATAACAAATGATCATAAAAAGAAAGCAGAAGATGGGAAAAGTAGTGTAATATTTTACTATTTTGGGGTGTCTTGAGTAACTTACGGCAGCAACTTGCAGAAAATAAACCAATGAAAGTAGAGTAATAATTCTTTTGGCACATGAAAGTGGGCAAAATGATCTTTAAAAATCACACATTCATGAACTCTTTTTTTCATTCATGTTTCCCACAAAAAATGTAAAAATGTGCAGACACAAAATCTATTTGTCTATCAATGCAAATCTAACAATGCAATTTTAATGTTACAGTTCAATATTTATGTTTCTTTTGTTTCAATGAATGATTCAATGAAAAATATTTTAGTTAAGAACCTCTAAAGATTAGATTTTAACGATACACCAATTCATACATGAGTCCTTGTATTACCACTTTTTTTATTCAGCTTTTATACATTTTAATTTATCATTTTAATTCATATTCATAAAACATCTGTATCTAAAAAGTATAGATAGTAGTATAGATACAGATAAAAACTTCTTAAAAATACTTCTGATTTGAAAAAACATTCAGAAACGTTTTGACATTTACAATTTTGAGGGAAAGAGAACAGGAATTTCAGCAAGTGAGAAAAATATACAAAAAATGTGGATGTTTTTTCATTCTTTTGTGAATCATTTGGTATTTTGGTTATCTGAACTGTTAAACATTTTCTTATTATTGCATTATACTGATGTAATTTGATGTGTGGGAGTTGTATTGGACGATAAAACACGATAGGCACTACAGCATGCAAAAATGTAAAAATGTCATGCTTAGGTGGTTTAAAAGCAGGTCATAAAGGGTTAAGAAAGCAAAACAGTCATCATTATCAACACAAGGTTGAGGCAAGGGAAATATTTGCATTTTTTTCTTATAAATGGTGTAATTTGGTAATGTCTTAGTCGATGGTGTGCAGCTGAATCATTTTAAACTAAAAAGAGTGCAGTGACTCATGAAAGGTTGAAAAACACTGATGTAAAAGATAATATGCTCACTGTCAAATTGAAGAAATAGATAAATGAGATTCATCTTGTCGTAATAAGAAAACTGTTTTTAAAAAAATGTTGAAGAATGACAAGTTCAGTTCAGTGCAGAATGTTTATTTCAGCAGTTTGTGTCAAGAGTCGAACAAATTTGCCAACAGATGGAGAAAATACAAAAGCTCAAAAGGAGTAAGCAGAAGTACAAATATTTATAAATACTTACCCCTGAAAAGAACCAGGGCTGCGACGAGTGAATCGATTAATCGCACCTAATTGAATATACTGTTTTAACTACTAAGTAAGTGAATAACTGTTTACTGCTCCATACACAGACTCCACCACATGCCATGTTCTGTTTGTTTTATGACTCAGACAGACAGGGATCACACCAAAAAGACATGGAAAATGGGTGCATTCTGTGTTTTTGAGGAAAATACCATTTCATCTGTAAATATTCTCCGCCACGACGTCCTCAAAAGGCTTCACTTTAGCTTTATTTGGGTAAAATCGAGGGAAAATCTCATATTCACAGATCTTTTGCGCTGATTAATCGGAAGAGTAGTTGTTACAGTAATTGATTATTGAAATAAACGACAGTTACAGCTCTAAAAGAACTGAAATCTTTCCATCAATGGTATAATGTTGACAAAAATAATGATGTATAACCTTGATATTCATTTGAACAAAATTGCACCTAACTTGAATTGTTTTCAAATGGCAAATAGTCCTGCTCTAATTCAGAACTGGACCACATATATGAGATAAAGTTCTATTCTTTTGTGTTAAAAATACTTTATTTTATCTAAAAAGGGTTTTGGTTATTGAACAACAAGCCTTTCCTCTTCTCTTCTCACTCTTTTTTTTTGTGTGCAATACTTAAACCTCAACCAAGACAGTTTCAACCATGTTTATGCACATTTCTGATGGTCTACAAAAATATAATCAGATTTTCATTTTTGGTATGAAATTTAAAAAAATAATCTAATACCTCTGTGTCAAATTTAGACAAACTTTTAAAAATGTTCAGCTTTTTAAATTAGACCCAGATCCTTCCTTCTTCTTACATTTGCCGCGTCTTTAAACTTCTAAAATTCCTGCAAAATCTGCAAAACTTGAATGTCCAATTTCCCATTTTCCTAAAACTATCAAACCTATTGAAAAAGATGGTTTAAACATAAAAAAGTGAAGGCCATATTCTGCTCCATTCACTGCGTCGCTGTGTCCATAATTCAATTACGGCCTATCTGAAATAACACAGGAGGCCATTGAGGCGCTCCTTTGTGGCTCATAATTAACAGGCCTATCTGCTCTGCTGTTCAGACACGGGAGGGCACCAGGGCCACTGAAACTCCATCAAAATGCTAATCCTGCATGTGCTGCCTTAATGCACATCTCCATAAAGGTGCACTAAATCCACTCAGACTCAATGCTCTCTTTAAAATCCAACACAAATGTAGGCTATTTAGTCTGTTTTATACAGATAACTGCTCAGGCCAAACAGTAATAACAATCATTAAATGTGGAGAGAGTTTCTAACAGCACTTTATGGCCACGTGTCGGAATAATTCTGCAATGTCTTATGCCGTGGTTGTGGATACTCAAAGTTAGGGATGCTTGATATCGCAGTCAAATAGAAATTGCATTGAGTTCTGTTTCAATGCACTTTAAACCTCTAAAAATATGTTCTGGCGTTAGTTAGTAATGTTATTGTTCCTGTTGGGCACAGAGAGATCATTTTACAGAAAAAGACACATCAAACGGGACATCATTCAAGTGCACAGAACAAAGAACGTGGTTTACAGTTTGTTCAGAGCGTTAATGGCTGTGAGGGGATGAGACAAGTTCATGAGGTTCTTGTAAGTTTTCACGTCATTATTCAGTCTTCTCTCAAATGCTCCTGCAGTTTATGTGCACTCTGAACTGAATCCTACATGCCGTACTGCCGTTTTTAGCTCACATCTGTTGGAAAAAGTTGAGCTTCCACTGTTACTCGCTACTGCCCCCAGTGGTCAGTACACGCACATCTCCATCGCTACACATTCATAAGCTGTGAACATACAAAATCACAAACGGACCGAATGACGGACAGAACAGCGCAGAGGATGGACAGAAGCCTAGAACGTAGAGAATACATCAACCAGCAATGGAACGTTACTTAACATAACTGGGGTTCTATGAGTGCTGAGGTCCAGGCCTGGGTTTTGTAGGCTCGATTACATACAGCTCTAAATCTGAGTAAATTCAACCGGAAAACAGTCTTTACACAGACAGCTACGGTCTCTCCTCCTCTCTCTCTCTGACATACATTCCCCCTCTCTCCATCTCTCCATCTCTCTCTCTCCATCTCTTTCTCTCTCTCTCTTCCTGTGGCTTAAAATGGCTCCAAACCATTTCTTAATGAACTGTTTTACTTCTCACTTCTCTTTCTCTCTCTCACCCCTCTCACTTTTTTGCTCCCTCTATCTTCCCTTTCTTCTCTCAACCCTCTTTCCTCACCCCCTCCTTCTCTCTTCCTCTCCTCTCTTTCACCCCACCCCACTCTTCCTATCCCATTTCATGACTTGCTTCACTTCTCGTTCTCTCTTCCCTTCACTGGCAGAGAATCGCTTCATACCATTTCATTAACTAATTACTTCTCCCACGCATAAATCTCCAGCTTTTTATTACAACCTGAACTGTACACAACACTCTGGCGCTCAGAACCGCGTCGTCCATATTTTTTCTTTATTGTTTGTGCTTCTGATACTCGCCTCACACATGTGCGCACAAAGTAATTACTGTGGAGTGTGCGCACTACACTGGGCACATAATGGCTCATCTGAAAATCATTATTAACAGTGCACGCCTGGCTTCTCTTATTTATTGTGCTGCGTTGCCTCACATTAAAATCGCAATATCTGTTACAATAGCGTCCGTAAACAAAAGCCTTAGTCAAAATGGCACTAAACTAGAATGTCCGCCATTACGGCTATCTTTGTTGAATTTGATTTTTGAATGTTTTTTGGTTAGAACAATGCACTGTAAGTCTGTTAGATGTTTTTTTATAAAGGGTATTTTTTGTGGATTTCAGCTTCCTGTTAGGTGTTATTTGAGAACTTTTGAATTCAAAAGATCAAATAAATGGCGCTGGATTTTCATCACTCTGAAGCTTCTATAGTACTACTGTTTCTCCAACAAAAATGGCAATTATAACTATTCCCATTACTACACCTCTCAAAACATAATAAAACAAAAAATATATATAATTCATGGGTTTTATTCTATTTGTTAGAATGTGTTATTTAAAGAGCACAAAAATTATGCATTATTTGTGTTGTTATTGTTATAACACGTGTTCCCACATCAGTATTTGGTGTTTGCACTCCATCTACTGGCAGAAAAGGGAATTGCAAAAGGGAGATAAACAAAAGCTAGCTTGTAATGGCATGCTGTTGGCATGTAAGGACAAAGTGGTAATGCACGTGATTTGAAGGCAGAAATGCTCAGAAAGAATCTGGCAATGATTTATGGACTTAACACAGAAGAACACTGGATTTCTATTTATGATGTCACAAAACTGGGAAATTTGAAAAAGAGTGTTTTTCTGAGGCTGAGAGGGGAGAGGACTTCCAGGATTCATCAAACAAGCGTGAATAAAACTAAATACCATACTGAATTCCAGGTATGTTTTTGAAGAAGAGACAACAACAACAACAACAACAACAACAACAACAACAACAACAACAACAACAACAACAACAACACATATTAAAACTGCAAAACTGCCTTTTTTTTAATAGGCCTTTTCGTATGACCAGCACCAACCACAAATTTGCAGCGAAGCTTCAATCACATACAAATGAAGGGTGAAACCAAACCCCATTAAAACAAAAATAGCATGTTTATTTCAGGATTATGTGGTCTCATCATCAACAACACATTAAAAGCTGCAGCTCTTCGTGTACTTTTCCACCTTATTTGTCCTCATTGTGGGACACATATAGGTTCTCTTATCCTTTCATAACAGTGTCAGGCAGCACATTGTAAAGGAATTATATTTTTCCACGTTTCTCATTCTCCGTTAATCCCCCTGTCCCGTTTGGGCAGCCATCATCACCTCGACCCCGTCATGAAGCTTCATTTGGAGAGAACAGCGTTCCTTCAGCCTGGGGGACGTTTCTCCTCCACAGGATAAATGGACTTTGTTTGTGTTGCTGCGTTTATGTGAAATCAATAGAAATATGGTCCCTGTCTGGCCCTTCGTGTGGTATTACTTTTTTTTTTTTTTCAGGAACAGCGGAAAACGATTCAAAACTTACTAGCCGCATGTGTCACAGCGGAGACAAATGAACAGGTGAATGTGTACGTGCAGCAAAATACTGTTCAATACCCTCAGACGCTGAAAAACTTTCGACTTTGTAAACACTTTATGTTCCCTTTGGCAATGTTAAAATGTTACCCCTCATCTAAAAGTGGTGTTTCGTTTCATTTATGAGCTCAAGACACTTTTGAGGAAATCCAGAAAGTGCTCCTCTGTGTTTTTTACATCCATAAACATATTTATGCACTCAGATTGTCACAACTAAAATGTAAGTGAACCTTAACTGTGATTAAAACCAACCCAGGAGGAAACCAGGACTAAACTAGGTCTAAACCAGGCCTACACCGGGACTAGTGCATTGACCAGCAGACCTGAAACAACCCACAGAGCTGCACTAACCAACTCTAAACCAGGTCTATACCAGGACTAAAGCAGGTCTGAACCAGGATTAAACCAAGACAAGACCAAATCTTTGTCTAAACCAAATTAAACAAGGTCAAAACCAAGACTAATCCAAGTCTAAACCAGAACTTAACCAGGTTAAAACCAAGGCTAAACCAGGACTAAAGCAGTTCTAAAGCGAGGCTGAACCAGAACTAAACAAGGTCTGAATCAAGACTAAACCAGAACTAAACAAGGTCTGAATCAAGACTAAACCAGTTCTAAAGCGAGGCTGAACCAGGACTAAACAAAGTCTGAATCAAGGCTAAACCAGGACTAAACCAGTTCTAAAGCGAGGCTGAACCAGGACTAAACAAGGTCTGAATCAAGACTAAACCAGGACTAAACAAGGTCTGAATCAAGACTAAACCAGGACTAAACCAGTTCTAAAGCGAGGCTGAACCAGGACTAAACAAAGTCTGAATCAAGACTAAACCAGGACTAAACAAGGTCTGAATCAAAACTAAACCAGGACTAAACAAGGTCTGAATCAAGACTAAACCAGGACTAAACAAGGTCTGAATCAAGACTAAACCAGGACTAAACAAAGTCTGAATCAAGACTAAACCAGGACTAAACAAGGTCTGAATCAAGACTAAACCAGGACTAAACAAGGTCTGAATCAAGACTAAACCAGGACTAAACCAGGTCTCAACAAAGACTGAACAAAGACTAAACAAGACAGCACAGGACTAAAACAAGGTCCAAACCAGGCACAAACTATAGGCATAAACTAGGACTAAACCAAGACTAAACCAGGTCTAAAGACATTCTGATGGATGCTGACCGGTGCAGACTGGCAACTGACCTCATGATGACCCTTTTTGGAATCTCAGAACAACCCGATCCCAGTTTGTAAAAGTTAAAATTCAAATCGTGAGGGAACCAAACAAAGCTTTGTGCTGTTTCAATAACAGCTTGTGCAGAAAAAACAAAGTATCTGAAGGTCTTTGAGCGTCGCAAACACAACTCTGCCGTGCAGCCTGGCACCGGAAAACTCCAGATGGAGACAATTCTGGGAAAACTCGCCAAAAGTCGATAGAAGCAAAAAGTTTAAGCTCACGTATTATGATTTGTTCTGGTTTTGAAACACTGTCGGACATCTTACCCATTCCAAAACATGCACAATCCTCTAGCTAAGGTGATAAATTTAAAATGGTTCAATACAATCAAGCAAAGAACGTATAAATCCATGGTATATGATATTAGTATTTTGTTTTATTCGCTCTAATGTTTTGACATGTTTAAAGTTGTTGAACGTTAAATGCTTGCTGTTATATTTGCTTGCTTAGAAATCATCTGTTAACTGTTAAACTGTTGCATGACGACATTTTCTGGCTAAACGCTTTTGGTTGTGATTCTGGTGTTGTTGTGTTTATCCTTGCAGAGCTGTAAATGACAGAATAAAACAACTAGCTTAACTTCAATTCAATTTATTTTTGACTGCCTCGATGGACCACAAACAATATAAACAATAAGCCAAATGCAGACCTGACCAAGCCTTTAGCTCAAGATCTGGAGATGGTCTCTGCCCCCTGCTCCTGACAGATTTGACATAAAGACACTGAAGGAAGGGTCAAATGCACAGGACAACACCTTAGCGTTGGTATTTGAAGCCATATTGCAGAACATTAGTGCAATTAAAAACAAACACAAAACACTGATGCTTAAAGGTGCACCATGGATAAGATTTCTTAGCAATAAAAACTTGGATTAGATAAATGCTAATGCTGTGGAACAAGACAAAGCAATAACACGTGTGATTATTTGTTTGCAATTAAATATAATATGTAACTGAAACACGTACAATAACAAGGTAAAGCTTTCATCTACATTTGGATTCAGTTTTTTTCAACCTGCCCAGGAACAACAGGTGGAAATGAGCAAATTGTGCCATAACCTGGTACAAGGCATCTTTCATTTTGTTGGTCAGTGTTTATTGTCTTATTGTATAAATAAACACATGGAGACAAGCAGGTGACAGACCCTCCCCAGTAAAGTTACATACTGCACCTTTAACATATATAACGAAACATGCTATTTCTGCACTGTCAATGAACTGCACTGTAACGTAATTAAAAAGGTCTGTATATATCAACTTTTGAGACTATAGACTATTTATTGTTTGTTTCTCTTATTTGAACTATACTAGGAAGATTTTTTGTGTTGTTTGTTTTTTTTTTTTTGAGCTGCCAAATCCTTATTTAAGCCTTGACAGCTCAAATCAATGAAAAGTGTTATGGTGTTTACAGGGGATTTTTCTTCTTTAGGTTTGTCGTGTCATTAGTATAAAGTAGTTTTTATTTGCCTTGATTTGTTTTCGTCGACAGCAAAGCACAAAGTTGCATCAAACGCCCTCAAAATGTATCAAACAGACGCTTTAAACTCTCCATAAAGTCATTTTAGCTTAAAATACAAAATGACAGGCTGAACAGGTTGAACATTTTGCCCCTGTTTCCTCTCACTGGTGGACAGATGGGTGTGACTGAAGCCTTGTGGTTTATTTTTGTTTCTGTAAAAGGAGGTTGTGCAAAGGTTAGTGGCTTTCATCAGGAAGTATTCAAACGTCACAGTATGGTGCCTCCGTGACCCATTTACTACGAAAAAGGAAGGAAAATGCCTGAAGAAAAACAGAAAAGGATGACCCGCAAAAGAGGGGAAAGTTGTTCTGGAGTTCACTCTTTGGCGAGACTATTTTTATATGTTCGAGGTTTCAGCTGACTGCATCCTATAGGCCTGTAGTTTTCAGCTTAGATGGAGGTTAAATGTTTAATATTTATTGGCAGATTTGTGGTGTCGCTGGTTAATATTAAAAAATAATGGACTGTGTCACTGATATTAAAGCTACACTATGTAAATTTGAAGGTTAAGGGAGCAGCACTTGTCTCCATATTGGTATAACATTTAAAGGAGACATATTACGCCGCGTGTTTCCTCAACATTATCTTGCTCAAAGTTGTATTTTTTTTATTCATGCAGGTTTGAATAATCCTGTACTGTCCTGTAACTGAGGCTCGAGTGCCCAGAGAATCCCTCTTTTCACCAAACCACCTATCCCCGCCCACATCCCTGTGCTTAGTTGGGATTATTTGAAAAAGGAAGAATAGAGTCAGATAGCCACTTTTCAAAAATAAAAACATGTTACGGTGAAAAATGACGAGGTGGGGCTTATCAGAAGTTCAGAGTTGTTTCTTTTACTAAGCTATTTTCGATCAATAATGCAGATTACAATGAAAAAAAGGTAAAATGATGATACACTTAGTTCAATGCTAGTACCTGAAAAAAGCATAGTATGTCTCCTTTAACCTGTTAAGCCCATGGGTTTTTAGAGGGTGCATAAGCCTTAACAACCTATCCAAAATAAATTCAGACTTACTCCAAAATTTATGAACTTCATATAGATAATCTTGGTCTCAATAGATAGCCAGGGTCTGAATCAACACATTTCCATTCTCAGTTAGATGGGGACTCTTATTATTTTTGAACACAAGATGAAAAACCCGGGAGAAAAACTGTATTTTCTTTATCCTCGCCTATTATTTTCTTTTTCTAACTGTGATAACCATAATATTGGCTGTCAATAAATGCCCAACATACTATTACAAGCATTCAGTAACTACTTGACTACATGTGTGCAAAAAATTATGCAAATAGAACAAAGAATACACTTGTTATGAAGGTTGTTATAAGAAAAATACTAGGCGGACACAGTTTGGCTCACTTTGGCACCAACTGTGCCAAAAGACTTAAAATCAAAATAGTTGTAAACAAAGACTTTTGGTGGATTTGATAGCATAGTTATGCAAATATAAGTAAAAAAAAAAAAAAAGTCACAAACGCTGATTCTGATGTTTTTGCGCGAGTGCTGCTCACGCGAAGGTGAGGCTGCTCCGCTCACTTTTACGCACAAAGATACGCAATCGACGAAGAGCCTACACGTGTGTCCAAGATGCCGGAAGAATCCTTACGCGATGTAGAATGTAAACACACTTTCCTTTTGGACCGGGGTGCCAATTAATTTTGACCCGGTGACGGCGGATAACGCTGTATGAACGAGAGCGCATGGACAGCGCGTCACTGCCCGGGACTAGCTTACCTGCCTCGGAGCTAAAGGATAGCATTTGTGGAGCGAGAATAAACGGATTATGAGGATGGTAAGGTAAGAAAGCAAAGGTTTTTACGTTCGTTGTGAAAAGTTTTTGTATTTGCTGACGTAACTGTGACGAACACGCAATGACACGCGCAGGCGAGTGAAATGTAAACATTGGCGCGGTGATTGTTTTGGGACTTATTTATTCGGAGGGATAGCAGACTCAGCTGTGTTATATATTTTTGGAAAGCTGTGTTTTTGTAGTTTTGTTTGACACGTATTTTGTCGGCGTGGTGAAAAAACACCGCGTGTGGTGTTGTGTTGAGGTTTGCGTGTTGCCGATATCAATGTCACTCATTAACTTCATAACAATATACTTGTATATCTTAAAAACAGACACGTTTGTGACTTCAGGCAAATACAATGCAGTTTTATCAACGTTGTTATGTATTGGATTAAGGGCAATTAAAAGAAAATCTCTTGGCTACGTTTTATGACTTGTTTACATTCAAAAACGCTGCCGCACTCAGAACCCATACCGATATCGGTATGGGCGGGCTTAACAGGTTAATAGATATAGCTGGCCTTTAATTATCTAAGCGCATGCAGTTGTTTTTATTGTATTTATTGTTTTATTATAGAGGGTCTAGTGGTGTCAAGTTTAATGCTATACTGGGGAACATTTTAGGCAAAACAGGTGCAAGCTCTCTAATACACAAGTTTGGCAGAAAATCCCATACAAGGAAATTCAAACTTGTTTCATCGAGGGCCGCATCTTAAAAGCGTAGACGAAGTGAAGTGCCAGAGAACGGTGGTCAATGTTGTGAATCATTCCAAAAAGTTTTAAATGCACCAGCACATCTTAAATCTGTCTCAGCAGCACCAGGTCGATTAGTTATTGAAGTTGTCATAGATTTTAGATTTTGATATATATATAGTTCTCGGGATAATCTTCAAATCTCCAAAGTGTCATTAGGTCAAGGAGTAACCTTTTAAATGCGAGGAATGATTTTGTGAAAGAACATAATCTGTAACGCTCGGGTTTGGGTCATGTATGTGAAAGATGGCATAAAACAGGGGTGTCCAAACTTTTTCCATCGAGGGCCACATATTGAAATATAGACCAAGCGGAGGGCCACAAATCAATCGCAAAACGTTAAAAAAGCTGCATTTATCTGATGTTTTAAGCACCACCACATCTACATTCAGTCTCAATGCCTTAATATCAGGTCTGTATTGCACCAAAATGTTAGTTATTTAGGTTGGAATTGTAGAAAATCTGAAATGTGCTGTAAATAGTACTTATCAGGACAATGTGGGCCAGTTCACCAGGAAGCCTAAGGGCCAAGACACATTGGTCTGAGGGCCGCATTTGGCCCCCGGGCCTGAGTTTGGACATGCCTGGCATAAAAAGAGACAAATCTGTATTTAGTAAAGTTTCATTGCGATTCCAAAAAGTACTTGTTTCTTAAAGCTGGGGTACTATGTTGTAAGAAATGAAAAAATAAAAAGATAGTCTGGTAACACTTTAAACTACCTCCTTTCACAGCAAAAATGGGTAAAGATAATCATGATTAGTTGATTTTGGCCTGATTAACTGTTCAGCGCTAATTATTGTTCAAAATAACCTTCATAATCAGGTCGCGGTGTCATGAAAGACTTTCGTTTTGCATTTTCCTCCACCTGCTCTGTTTTGGTGCAGAACATTTGAATACAAAGGAGCGATGGTGCGTCGTCCCTCTCCGTCTCTGCTCTCACCTCCACCGAAACACCACAGCACATATGTTTTTGTGCAGATGAGAGGAGGGGAGGGCATCGGGGTCAAAGCGCCGCCGGCGTGTGTATAACTTCAATATGTTCCTCAAGGACAAACTCCGAGTGATGAGAGGTTAGCTTTGTGAACGGGCTTTTCGCTGTCTGCGGACGGAGCGGGACAAACGAGGAGGATTAGAAATGCTCCGGGACATGGCTTGAAAATACTCGCTCACTGAGAAGCTGAAAAACTAAACAGCAGGTGTCATTTTAAGGCGGACAGTGCTCGGCCACCTTCGGTAACTTTGGCGAATGACAAAACAGATACTTTGCAAACATCACCCCATTGAGACGACACGTTTTTGAGCATTATGCCCTCGTCAAAAACATACCAGGGGTTGTATTTAGATATCCAGCGGTCTTCTGTGTTGTTCTGTTATTGTTTATGTCCATAAGTCATCACCAGACTCTCAGATTCAACTGCATGCTTGCCTTATGTTGGGGGAGAAGCTAGCTTTTTTAAATTCCCCCATGGTAAGCGTGGGACTGGCAGAAAGTACGTGAAAGAAAATGGTACAACATAAGGGTCTAACAGTACGCTAAAATATTTGGTTCAGTTTCGGTACTAGAACGTAACACAGAAAACTTTGTATAGTTTTCTTGTTTCTCTCTCACTAAAATCATCTAAAGTAGCTTATATAGTGCGTATACAGTGCTTGACTCCCCGTGGCCGCGCTAAAATGCATTTACTTCCAAAATATACCATCGAAACGAACTGAACGTGCTGAACCAAAACAATTCACGACTAGAGCATCATGTAACTTTTCAATAGTAGGGTCTTCTTCTCTGGAATGTTCTACTGTATGGCATTAGAATATATCTCCATGGAAACAAATAGGTGACACCAAGTCAAGAAGAAGTAAGATCTGTGGAGAAGTAAAAATCCATGCTTTGAAGGAATTTTGTAGCAAAAAAAAAACCCATCTAGAACTGAATAAGTGCAAGATAGATACGTTTATTGTCATACTGTGGAACATTTCCGGCCAAGCAATAACATCTCCACAGAAACAAGTAGGTGGCGTGTAGTCTCCTCCAGAAAAGTCAAGTAATGCGCGTTTCTTGCACGGTTAGTCCACCCAGAATGTGATTTTCACCATCATTTTCACGAACCATGACTCAAGAACTTTGGTAACAAAATAATTTCTCCCCTCTTTTCTGCAGTATTGTTTTCATTATCAGTCTCTTTTATTTAATACTGAGCACCGAGTTCAGATGCAGAGAAAATTGAAAGAGAATTTGGATGCCGTGTGTCAGATAATAGCCGGTCTTTATTCCGCGTCATGGCTAGCTGCACACCTGTAATGACTGACTCTGTGCGGGCAACACACAAGACGTACAAATGCAAAGTAATCTCCAAAACCCATCTTTTCAGCTAAATGGAAGCCTGTCATTTGAGCAGAGTCGTAATTTTGGAGAGGTTATTTTTTTTCTCCTTTGAATGATACTCAGACTTTCAGAAGAACATGTCACGGATTTGGACAATTTGATTTTCACTTCTGCGGTCGTCAAAAACCGTCTATGAACTCTGAAGGAATTAGTCCCTGGTGCGTAGTCAGAAAACAGGAAGAAAATCACGGACAATCACTTTCGGGTTTAAAGGTGCACTGTGTAACTTTTCCGATGGAGGGTTTGTCAACTGCAAAGGCGTGTAATTACTTGAAAGTTTGCAAAAATCATTATCAGAAAGACCATCAAGAAGGCCAGATGTGTTGTGGTTGAGGAGCTAAACTTTCTGAGAAGGATGTTGTCCAAAACCAGGACTATTCTAGACTTTCCCTCCCTGTCCTGGGCAATACGGCGATAAAAAAATCAAATACTGAACCTATTCCCGTGAGGATCTGCTTTTTCGGTGAGATCGCCACATTGTGACTCACTCATTTTTGCTTTAATGCAGCTCTGCGCTTGACTCTCCCACACCCACTCCTTCCATTAGTCAGCCATTGTCATAATCTGAGGGAGTGACACGTTGATTTAAGCAAAATTGTGATGCGTAAATGTTTTTGTCCATTGCCCACTCCTCCACAGTGTGCTGGTCAGTTGAAGGAGCTCATTCAGCGACAGACTGTTACTGCCACGCCGCTCCACAACGAGACACAGAAATAGTTGCTGCTGTCGCCATCAAACTGGTAAGATCCTCTTTAGACATAGCGTAATATTCAGTTCTCATTGTAGTTGTAAAATTGTAAATAAACTTTATATGTTTTGAGGGTAAGTTAAGGTGAGATACAGGTGAATAGGAAAACATCTTAAATTTAAAGATATCAATTGTAAACTTGTCCTGTAGGTTACTCACATAGATGTAAGAACAATATATAGTTAGGGTTAGTTTTTCATCATGTCATGTTTTCATAGAGAGATAAGGCATTTTATGTGTAAAAATGGCCAAAAATACTAAAATTTAAATTTCTTGGTTCATTTTGTACACATATTAGTTACAATTGGATTTATTATTTAGTTTTAAACTCAACTAGATTGGACTGAAAATGTTCCCAAAAATTCAAACTCCACCTCATTTTTTAAATTAAAACTTCAATAAATCAGTTTTAGATATCAAAAAAGTCCTTCTGTATGTTTCCTCACAATCTTGCTGAGTCCAAGATCCAAGATTGTACAGTTTGGGATCTACTTTATCTGATCTTTATGTCTCTGTGGGAGAAAAAGGCATTTTAAGAAACAGCCTTTGAAGTTACAATGTCCCAGAGAAATCAAAGGATGCAAGAGGATTAAATGGAAGAATAAAAACATTTAACAGCAAATTGGACAAGTTTGTTGTTTCTACATGAAAGCTGATATGTTGAGAGAGCAAACTGACCAAAAAAAAAAAAAGTTTTGCCTGTAGTGTCTCGCCTTAAGTCATAAAGTATATTTATTTTATTTTTACCGAGGTAATAGCTTATAAAAAGCATTTTCATGATTTTATTTTAACTCTTAGTAGTAGTAGTAGGTAGATGTAATAGTAGTAGTAGTGACATAGTTTCTTTCTTTCTGATTCAACTGCTCAAAACACACCTTGAAAAACATGGCCGCCTCTCCACAGAGCTGCTGGTTGTCTCAGGAGATATAAATGTGTAATGCCATACTGAGGAACATCCCAGGTAAAGCAATAACATCTCCATGGATACAAGCGCAGGTGGCGGACCCTGTACCAGAAAAGTTACATAGTCTAGCTTTAAATTCTGTTCTGGGTAACTGCTGGTTTGATCCTCTCTCACACACTCTCAGGTCAAGGCTGGGCGAGCGAGCAAAAACTGATTTATTCCCTCATATTGATCAATCACAATCCATTTACAGAATTAGACCAATTTCTTCTCCAAAGTCTGAACTCCGCTCCAAACCACGCGCTTGTACTGAGAGAGGACTGGCTCTTCATTAAAACGCCCCGAGCTGATCACTGACCATTTGAAATGACGCTTTTTGATTACAATTCGATGAATGGCACAGCGCTATCTAACGTTGATCCAATTTGCCTCGACAGACGAAGGTTGTAAACAGCCTTTTGATCGATGACAGAGGAAGTTGTGTGATGAGAGTTTGCGCCCCTATATGTTCCTACCATTCTAGAAGCCAAATTTTGCTTTCCTAACAACTGAAACTATTGGATTAACAGCCATCAACGAACGCAAAATAACAAACTAAAAATGTTCTAAATGTCAGTGCATTTTATTCCATTCATTACTCCCCACATCAATCATTTTACATTTCTTTAGAAGCTTGCGCGACGGGAGCCGACATTTATAACTCTTATGGAGTCTGTGAATGCACCAGAAAAGTGCAGGTAATGATTTAGCCTCAGCAGCAGGGTGTTAACCTCATCACTAATGGGACATAAAGTAGCTTTTTTTGTACCAAGCCTTTTGTCAAACCAAAGCAATGGAAGAAGTAAAAGCTATACATACATTTTTCTCGCTCTTGGGATGACATTCTTCCTTGCAGCTAAAAGTACCCTTTAAAGGTAGTACTGGGTCCAGATCAGACTGAGTGCATCCAAGTTTGAAAAGGGGGCAAATACAATACTCTTCCAGTCTCATGCAGCGAAAAATGAGGGCGCAAACACTTTTCAAAGAGACCGCAATGCCCCCTTTTGTACCCCGCAGACCCGTCCTGTCCATACTGTATCCTCTGATTGTTTCGATTGCAGAAGTTGTATGGCCTAGATACATTGTCTTAAAATAAAATCAAGTGGAATGTTAATCTTGAAGGTACTTTGCAGTGGTTTATTAATCTCAACAAGAAACAAACTTGCCAAGAAACACATTTTCTTTGGCTTTTTCAGTTTGGTTTTTTTGTTGTTGTTTTTTTTTATCTCACTCCCATTTCTTGTTGCTTATTGAAGCTCTACTTGAAACCTTGTCAAGATCCAACCATGAAAAACGTGACATTTGCCATTTGTTCAACCAGTCTTTAACTCTTGATAAGGGCTGTATGTTCCCACACTTCATCTGTCATAACAACATCCCCTTCCCTTTCACACAAATTCAATATGTGTTTAAATGGATTTATTTTATTTTTACCAATGGTGTCTCCCATAATAACTATTGGTCTGGAGTCTTGGACAGTTGAACAGTTGAACAATTTAAAGGTGCACTGTGCAATGTTATGGATTTGCCTGGATTATTTCAAAGTATTTCAAAGTACAGTATACCGTCATATGGGCAAGTAATGTAACATAATGTCATATAATGTTAAATGTTAATGCATTTCAGAACATGTTTCAGAGGTCTTAACTAGGGTTGACAGGGTTTATGTTTTAAATGTTTAACCTGCTTAATTACTAATGCTGACAGTTTGTCTGCTTGATTTGTTATTATGTTATCATTTGTGCAGTGTCTTTAAGAATTTAGAAAAGCTCTATATGAATAAAATGGCTTTCTATTAATAAGAACCCAATGAGACATAGGGAGTTGATTAAACCCAGTTCTGTCCATGTTGTGTCCTTGAGCAAGACATTTCGCTCAGTAGCTAATTACACACATTTTGATTACAATTACAATTGTCTTAATCCAGTGTCATCCTTTGAAGTTATATAATTTGCTTTCTTTTTGCCCTTCAAGTCACACGAGCAGCAGGATGGATGGAGAGGAAGAGAGAGAGGGAGAGAGAGAGAGAGGGAGAGAGGGGGGGAGAGAGAGAGTGGGCGAGACAGGGAGAGAGAGAGGGTGGGGAGGGGGATCTGTCAAACACACTGATGCAATTAGCCAAAACACTGGCCTAAACCCAGCGGCCTCAAACCTGAAACTAAACGTTGCATGTTTACTATGCCGTTCACACCCTCCCCAGACGCTTCCCACGCGGCTATAAATAACACTTATCACACTAACTGACTTTGTGTGACTTCTGTGTCAGAAAAAGCAGTTCTAAGGCTGTGCACATGCATAAAATGCATAAATGCATGTGAAAACTAGGGATGGGTCAAATGTTTGTGAGAGCAGGGGACAAGTTAAACCTAGTTATTTCAGGGTGGTGACTTCTCTGGTGGAACGTTTGTCCCTTGTATGTCACTGTTTTGACTATCCTTGTGGAGACAAGACAATTAGATGGTGCACACGCCTCCAGAAAAGTTACATAGTGCAGCATTAAAAAGGGCAAACAGTAAAAGGTAAAAAGTAAAGTTGTAATAAAATTGTGCAGCTGGTATGGAGTGTTTGCTTTGTGTCTGGTGACCTGTGCACTGTAGCCGTCTGACTGATGAGTAATGTGATAAACAGTGGCAGGCAGTGGATTTGTACCTGCAGTTGAATTAGCATTGATGATTTTCAGCGCGGCTCTGGCTGAGCTGATCGATGACATCGAAGGAGGGCGAGTGGTGAGTGGGCTGTGAGCTGTCCACAGACCAGAGAGGGAGCGCTGAGGGGGGCCGAGAGCTTCCACAAGGCGCTGATCAGACCAGCAGCAGGAAGGGGTTTTAAAGGTAAAAATAGGGACCAGGGGCCTCATTTATAACGGATTTTTTGCTGAGCACGTGCGTAGCTTAAGTTCCCTCTAGAGGCGTACGCCAAAGCAAGGTCCTCATTTAATCAATTTAATCAATCAACATATTTGTTGCCCCTTGTCATTAAACCTCTTGTCCGGAGCAGTGGACAAGACTGGACAGTGGACAAGACAAGTCTTCCGCTCCCCATGTAACGCCCACTGATATTTAACCAATTTTATTTTCTTAAACAGTGACACACGTAGGATTGTCAGCGTTGCATAGCCAAATGACAAAAATTCCTCTGCTCGCTATCATACACTGCAGATCTCCAAATGAGAAGAAACGTAAAGGGGTTGGCTCAAATCACCGCAGCGGTTTTCAACACTTAAGATGTCCAAAATAGAACAGAATGACGCAGTGTCGTAGATTATAATTATAGAAGACAAAAGCACAATAGGTTAAAGTCACTCTTGTTATGTGCAAACTAATAACACATGGATTTCAACTTCCTGTTTACATTCTGAGGACGTTTCATCATCCAAAAGATGTATAACTCTTCATCATTCCTATGTCTAATAATAAGGTGCACTGAATAAGGGTCTGTCACATGCTCGTCGCCATGGAGATGTGCTTGCTTTGCCTAGAATGTTCCATGGTATGGCATTATTTCTGGTATTTACATTGCAAAAGATTTCATTGAAAAATTGAAACACAAGATCTTGCTTTGACTTGTCGTTTTGGCGTGCACCTCCTTGTCTTTAGGGTGAAAGAAGTTTAAAGCCATACCGTGCCAACATCTCCAAGCGTGAGGCAGCGGACCATTCCCCAGTAAGGTTACACAATGCACCTTTAAAATGTGCTGTTCAAACTCAAAGTGAAACGTGGGCCTGACTCTGACTCCAGCCTCACTGCAGCACTTAAACAAATGACCTGCATTAAGCAGCAACTCTGCAAATGAAACGCACGATAAACTCACAAGAACACTTAGAACAATGAGCTCATCGTTCAGTGCCTGGTCAGACAGAATAATAATGTGGATTTACTCTAAATCGACATAAAAGTTCAAACTTAAAACTTTCCTCAATTAGATAAATTTGATCCCAATTATGGAGGGATTGTTAATTATGAAATGTACAAATGTTTGTGTGAGTTCGTGTTTTAAGTGATTAGCTCTGAGCCTGTTTTTGCCGCCCACACACTATTCAAATAATTGCGTCCTCTTTCTCACCTCTCTTTTGCATCTCGCCATCAAAAAGGAGTGATGAACTGTTGCTAATTATTGCATTTTGCATGGTTTAATCAGTAATAGTTATGTTTATGCTCTTAAGACTGTTAATGGCAAAATTAAACTCAAACACACTTGAGATATTTCTGTTTTATATTATTTTATGTAGTGATAAGACATTACGCTTAAGTCCTCAAAATGTTGCTAAGAAACTGAAAGCTGAAACCCATGAACAGCCAGGGCTTCTCGAATAGTAAAAAATTAGAATCACGATCATTGAACTCATAATTGAAATCAGATATTCAAACTAATTTGCTTATCGAGAAGGCGGTGCAGAGAACAAACTTTAATTTAATGCACTTATTACATTTTTATATATGTTTGGCACAAATTTACCCCTTACCACCTTCTTCGTTGCCTTGATTTTCAAACAGTATGCCTTGAAAAACTGTCCAATTTGATATAACAGATTAAAAAATGTGGACGTAATTGACTCATTTTATATTTTGAAGTGTCCTGAGCAACTTCTGCATTAAAAAAAGAACTCAACACTGTCACTACTGCCAAATTTAAAGAACCAGATAGTGGCACAGACATTATTTGGCTCATTATACACCAGATTTATTTATCTTTTTTAGTATTACTTAGTTAGTTGATGTTCCGTGGTATCTTTTGAACCTAAAAAGTGTGGCATAACGCAAAAAAGGTTTAAAAACACTGTCTTAAGGCATTCTGTGTTGACGCTCTAATGACGACAACTTGAACTCGTCACAGGTTGCTAAGCTGGTGACAGACTTGGACATCCTGTGCATTCGGCTGCTTAAGAAGATCAGTTGTGAATGTTGGTGACATGAAAAACTGTTGTAAACGCACTCTACTCTACAAGTAGAAATGTACATGTATCTGTGAGCCACTTTTACACTCACGGAAACACGTAGCTGCATAATAAATGCACTGAAGAGTAAATGTTAAAGGGGCACTGTGTAGTTTGTTGGAGTAAAAGTCATCCCTATGTAGACGAGAAGCAAGCACAGTACTTTTTGGCCATTAAGAACTCTATGGAACCTACCAGGCAAAGCTAAAACAACTTTATGAGGGAATCAGGTGATGGACCCTCAACTAGAAAACTTACATGATGCACCTTTAGTAAAATTTTGTGTGAATTTTATCATTGGGATAATTCAAAAATATATTGACATATTCAGTTTTGTCAACAACTGTGCAACATCACCCGTTCTGTTGCACAGCCAAATGAAAAGTGAAACTTACTGACCTCACTCCTGTGTTTATTGCATAACACCATACAACTTTGGTACATTTGCTCTCTTCAAAAGCTATATCGACATAGAACATGAAGAAAACTAGTTAAAATGTTCTTGATAACAATAACAATGCTGATTAAAAATAATTATTAAACCTTTTATATGATGTACAAATTATAGATTTTGTGTTTTGGTTCTAAAGCCAATCAGAATGCCGAATAAGCTCCTCACTTTGGGCAGCAGAACCTACGACTAAAACCAGTTTGAACTAAAAAACAGTTTATCCTAACCCCAAAAGTGATCTGACGTGACAGATAAAGGACTCACAGCTTGTACTGCTGTTTCAAACCAGTAGGAGCACATGTGACAAAGATTACCTCTCTCCGTCCCTCCCTTTCAGTTATACAATATTAAAAACGACATATCTTAAAAACTTGAATCTCAAACAGTCCAGCGACGCCTCCGTGGTGACAATAATAAATGCAAAACTGTGATAATATCCGAACCGCCGTCCGGGCAGAGCGGCTTCATATCGGCGCACAGACAAATCGCTCTAATCCCCGATAACAACATCCATGTGGAATAAAATAAGGCTTTCATTTTACTAAAAGCAAATAAAAGAATGTGACAAATGCGCTTCCATTATCAGTCCAGGCTCAGCGCTCTCTATCGCTTCCTCCAGGCGAATATTTGAAGAATAAAGTTATAAACTTTATTGAAAGATAGTGTGTTTGCATGAGGCTGGTGTCATCACTTCAGACCCCCCTTATAACAACGCCATGATATTCTATGAATCTTTTAGTTTGTGATTACACTTGTGAGTTTGGAGCCAAATGAAAAGGATGTTGGAGGATGGCAGCTCAGCGGGAGTTAATTAGACCTCATTTATAACTAAAGAGCTGCATTTGAAGAAAAATAAATATCGAGAGATGGAGAGAAATCACACTATTTAAGGACACTGCAGAGGAATAGCAAAAAAAGCTTAAATTTAGAGATATCAATTTGAAACTTTTTCTGTAGTTTAAATGGAATTTAAAAATGTATTACAAATTTTCAGTATGCAATGTTTTCAGATAAGCAATTTTAAGTGTAAAATCGTAAAGAATTGACACGTTCGAGACATATGAAACTGAACAATGGATGATGACTGGTTCGAAGAAGAATTTTCTCCCAACTTCAAACTACAGCTGTACCTTCAGGCCAGAAAACTGATTTAATATAAGCAAAATGATCACTTTTGTGTATAAATTGACACGTACTTCTCATAAAGTGGTATAATGTAAAGTGAAGAGCCTAAGTCACTAGAAGGTTAGACAAAGACTCACCTATAATGAAAAGAACTAAAGGAATATAATTTAGTCGTGAGTAAAAGCATGTATTTTCTCCGAGTGTGGATGTAATTCATGTGTTCTGATGAAAGGCAGAGAGCGAGTATAAGGTTAAGACCAAACCTCTCCTCAGAATCAAGACGAGACAGATTCAAACAGGCCAATGTCACGAACCGACCGTTAAACCAGCCACTTATAATCACTGGCAATACCCACTACTACTACTACAAAAAATATAAAAATATAAATCTACTACTGCTGCTACCACTATACTATTACTATACTATTACTACCGATATTCTAAAGGCGCTGTACCTTATTTTTATTGTGGAAAAATCTGCACTTTTAAACGTGAAAAACATAAATAGAAATAATATGTTTTTAGCTTTTTACAGCGGTCCACGAGTATCGCTCAATAACCTAATTCACTCACAGATTCCTAAATATTAGGGTTGCAATAATGAATCAACCGATCGTGACTAAAACACATATAAAAAGTCCTTTTATAACAAAGACAGTGACATTATTACATAAAAATGTCTTTCTATCAATGGAGAAGTCTTTAGTCGCCATATTTCAACCTTTATTTGGCTGATAAAGTATTTAAAACGTCTAAATATAAAATAGAAATAATCGTTTGACTGGTCGACTAATCAAAACAACAATCACTGACTTGTCGACTACTAAAATAATCGTCAGTGACATCACTAAATATTCACTGCCATTAGCACTTTTCACGAGTCTCTCTAAGCCCAAAGTGTCACGGGTAATGCTAACAAAAATTCCTGCTTATCGTAGAATAAAACTCTATAATTAATGCAGAGAAAGTGCTATGGTCTCTGCTTTTAAAACATACATCTGTACTGTGGCAAACAGATTTTACTTTATTACATGCAAAAAAAGGAATTCCATTGCCTGTTCTAACACAATTTTACGGTCAGTGTGAATGACAACATCTACGACTAACACAAGTCTTTGGGTGTTTGAAACTGGAGTGTTCTCTGCAGATGAGAGACATAGTGTGAGGAGAGAAAAGGCGGTATTTGCAGTGATTTTAACGAGAGACAGTGAGTTTTCTCATTCTGTCCTCAAACATAGCAGCGGTGCTTGTGTAGATCACAGAATACTTACCGTAGAAGTGCGAAAAGCATTTGCTTTCAGTCACGAATCGAAAAGTAAAGGAGGCAGCTTTTTTTTGCAGCTTATCAGTGTCTCTGTGTTGGCTTTAAAGGACACATCTTACAGCTGCAGTGACTTTGAGCTTTTCACCACGTTCTAATAATGTTATGTCATCAAAAACATACCTGGAGTTGCATTTAGCTGTAGTCACACCATTTTGAGCAATGCTGGTTTGAAAATCCTCTCCGATCGTCAAAATACTCCCTGCTGAACTCCTTCAATCCGTGACATTTCTTTCAGATTTTCTACGTCACTTTTCAGAGAATCTTCTGCCGTTTTAAGTCCTTAAATCATCACAGACTCGTTTTGAGCATTTCTGCGTTTAAACACAATCACTGCTACTACTTAATAATAGCGTGTCTCTTAGCGTGATAACATAACTAAATTGAGTACAGCGCTAGATGCCATCTATTGCATACATACACAAGTGTCAGAGCAAACAGCAGAGAAGCTTGTTCATTTAGTGCATAAAAAATGTAAACATGAGATTGCAAATTTAAGGTAATGAAGAGCATGTTTAAAGGCTAATAACAACATGATAACACTGCTACAAATACCCCTTTAACACTGCTACAAATACTACTACGATTACAGCTTTTTCTTCAACACACTTAAACCTGCTCATAATTACACAATCTTTTATGATTTAAACTGCTGGATTTTTATTCAAACTAAATCAGGGAAAGAAGAAAAAGACAATCCAAAACAACAATTAGCCCTGTAAAGATAATTACAATTCAACATATGATAGACAAAACAATATATTTGGGGCTCAATTTTTAGTGTGCGCATTTTCTTTGCACTTTCCTTTCTATATGTTCTATGTTCTATAATATACATTTCTGTCATTCAGTTACATGTCATAAAGTTAAGTGAAAAAACAAACTGAGTGGGAAGAAGTATAAACATATTTAGCCCCACATTTTGACCTGTTACACTGAGAATGCGCTTGTTTTCCTGATTTCAAGGTTCGAACTTTAAAAGATCAACATTTTTTACAGTTGAACAGTTAAAGGGCCATATATTGAGTACATATAAGTCATATAATTGGCTCTAATTGTTTCCCTGCATTTAATGGAAACTACACATTGATTCAGATGCAAATAGGTCAACCAGAGTAATTGTGATAATAGAGCATAAATGACATGTTCATAGCCTCATAATTACCATACCCGCACTATAATGCAATTCTATTTTATGGTTTTCCGCTGCTGTTAGAGCCTATGGTAAAGTGTCTGCTTTGATTTGATTTTGTGCAGGCTTGTTTTTTCACCATCATATCCAGAGTTGCCCAGCCCAAAAATTATGACCAAAAACAAGAAATTAGAAGAACTTAATGTGTCGTTGCTCAACAATAAGACCTGCATATTATTATCACATATTAACAACTTAGTCCAGACAATCTTGGGTCAATTAATGTGAAACAAAATGACCAAAGCTAAAATTAAACTGCAAAAAAGTAACTCAACAAGTGATAAATGTTCGAGTATACCAAACGTTGCGGGCAAAATTTCTTGCAGTTTGGCTCGGTAGATTTGTTGCTGGATAAAAGTTCAAGATTACATCAGGAATCACAGTATAGCATTTTGATTTGTTGCGACTGTTCTGTAAAAGAGAAGCTCAGAGGAAAGACATGTTTTGCCAAAATATCCATCTAAAAGTGCAGACGTATTGTTAGTGTTCAGAAAGTGTTCTTCTCTGAGACGGAGCAGCAGACAGTGTTCTGTATCTGTTAGATTTTAATTCGAAACAAATATTTTCCCTGATCATTTATACACAGTAAGTGTCCAGGTCCATTTATCACTAATAGACATTTGACCTAGGGCTGGGCGATATGGCAAAAAATGATATCACGATTTTCTTGGGGCGAGATCATCATTTCGCTTTTATCATGATTTATGTTCATTTTGTGTTTGTCTATTGCCCATAATAGAGCTGCACGATTTAGGAAAAATATCTAATTGTGATTTTTCTGACCAAGATTAGATTTGCAATTTATGTTTTACTCATAGAATTTAGTTCAAATCACATTTTAAACACAATTTTGTTGCTTTTAGTTATGTTTTTGTCACGTTCAGTTGTGTCTGTCATATTTCAACGTGTCTTCGTCACGTTTAGTCACGTCATTGTCGTTTTTAGTCAAGTTTTTGTCGCTCACTCACGTTTCGATGTACTGAGTTGCGCTTTTGTCACATTTTTATCACTTTTTGTCGTGCTTTTGTCGCTTGTTTCATAACATGTTGGTACATGTTCGACATTTTATTGTTTGTAGAAGAAATTTGCCTTTGCGATTTGCTAATTGCATCCATTAAAATTACGATTTTGTGTTGATTTGGTTGAATTGTGCAGCCCTGGTCTAGAAGACATAAATAAATAATAATCATCTGCTCAGAGGCTTCAGAGGCTAAACAACAGGAGAAAAAGTGTGTTTGAACAGACAGCTGCATTAAAGAGACAGTGAATCACGATACCACAATTTCACAAAAATAGCAGATGCAGGGACAAGCTCACATTTATTCATCTAGTATGAATCTGGAGAGTGCGTGATTGGTGTTGGGCTGGGCCATATCCCATCGCTCATGATATAATCGTCATTTGCTTTTGTATCAATATGAATTTGGTATATCACAATAATCGCACGTGCACTGCAGCTGATTTCCCTCTCAGTTCATCCAAGAGCAGCATAAACACTGACTCTGGAGGCTGTGCAGATATTAAAAGACGCCAACAATATGGAGAAAGGAATTGAGGAGTGGAAGACGAACTTAAATCCTGAACTTTGCTTGAAACGTCAGTACAAATATTCCAAGGGTATTTTGTCTGGTATCACTGTACCGTCATGTATAGTTACTCCAAATCTTCTTTTATATCACGATAAAAATGTTATGGGTTTTGTCACTTCCCTCAGAACGTGTGAAGCCTTCAACACAGCCGCCCTCTCAGACTGACAGTCGAATTATCACTTCAGACTCGCCCATTTCCCTTGAGACAACCCTCCACTCCTCCACGCTCGTTTACCTCTGCCCCTTAAGCTTCATATGCTCCCCTCGTGTGGGCAGGACTGACCAGAACTAAACCAGGGTAAGACCAGGAGTGGAACAGAACCGAGCCAAGTCTACATCACATCATATTTGCTCAAACAAAGACCAAAGCACATGAAGTCATTTAAGTTTGAGCCACATGTAAAAACGCTGGACTCCTTGGGTTTGTACAAATTTACAGTCCTAAATTTGAGCTCCACATGCACATTCGATGAAGTGTCTTGCCCAAGTGCACTAATTAATCGACTAAAAGGGGGCGTGGCGAAAATATGTCAAAACTATAAAGTATTTCAGTGTATCTGACCCAAACTGCACTCAAAAAGACCGAAGCTGCACAGGCATTCATGCAAAAATAACAATTTATACAGAAAAGTACTAGTAAACAGTGCATTTATTTGTTAGAGATACTGATTTACTCCAAAATCTTCAGCGAACTCACTCCAAACCTTCTCGTTTTTGCTGTTTTTGCCACATAAACTTGTTAAATGCAAATAAAATAATTAGTCAACTAATAAAAATTGATCGACTAAGACACCATTGACCGAACAACTAAAGGTACACAGCCCTACTATGGAGACAAAGGTTATGCATAATTTACACAAAATAAACTACTTTTTTGACCCTTTAAAAGTTGATTCAACAAAATAAAGGTGTTCACATGTATTTTTATTTGTCAAATCAAACATTCTGTGATATTAGAGGAGTTCTGATGCGCTGTACAGGATGTTTTCTTGGTAATTTCTTAGTGTGATGTCATCATTTCCAACCAGGAAGTAAAATGACATACTTTTTAAAACTGGGGTAAAATTTGTAAACATTTTAGCAGCATTTAACATATATTTATCTTAACTGCATTTTAGTTAAATGACCTGTCATGGGCGCTTTAAGTTAAGATTCTATAAGCTTGCAAAAATAGCTTCAAACTAATAAAAAATTCAGAAACTTGTGGAATTAGGGAATGGCAGTTAATCGCATTTTAATTATCGAGGTTCCATGTCTACTGGTCAATTATGTTTTTTTTTTCTCCTTTTAATTGAGAGATTGACACCCAAACCTTAATAAAAGCATGTGGTTTGTATTTTGGTGGAATAAGTCGCTATTTCTGTGGTAAATGACATCGATTAGAAGTCTATCTTGTTTATGATCATGAAATAAATACTTAAAGCCATTTTATTTTGTTTTTGAATAGAAAAAATGAAATAGAATCAGAAATTGAGATTGATTAATGAGGGGGAAAAATGTGAATCGGACTTTGCCCAGACTAAAGAAGCAGCTTCAAAACAAAGGTTGAAAGTGATATTTCTGAACTTTTGTGTTTTACAGTCCACTGACTTTACATTGTATGAAAATTATCCCCAAAAGATTTTTGTCTCCATCTTGCCTTTGTTCACCACGATGTCCTTTAACCAATGACCTCCTCCTCCCTTCTCCTTTTCCTTTTGCCCGGGGTTCCTCAGACACTTTGCGGTGAACAGCCTCTCTCAGCCTCTCACCTGGGAGTCTATCGGCCAATATCACGCATGCTATTTGCACAAATTGCTCCATTGAATACAGAATGCATTTGAAGCCGATCGGCCGTAGAGCGCGGTGTGTCTTTCCCGGGAGAAGGCGTAAAGATGTTGCGAGATTGCCTCTTGGCGCCGTGGTTGTCATCAGCGGCGGATGTGAGCGCTTTAATGGTCGGAGTTGTGCAGAGGACACAAATTGCGTCGCTGATGTGCTTCTGGAGCAGTTAGAGAGGCTGTGTGTGAGGAAGAGGAGGCTGAGGAGTGGTCCCATAGTGCACTGATGGTTAAATAGAAGGTAGTTTTACATCAAGAGAAAAGAGACGGAGGCGCTCGCTGCGTATCAGGATCATTACATAACATCTAGGACTGATGTTTTTAGGTTACAAAACATGAAATAAGATTGAATGAGCCGTGCAGTGAGGTGTGTGTAAATGTGTCCATGAAAAGATAAGTCAATAAAATAAATACTGTAAAAACTAAAAGCATTGCTAGATGTAGATGAAGTCGATGTACAAAAAATTCAAAAAGGAAATTCTGAAATAATTTAAAAGTGAATCTAAATCTGACAACAATGGCTGGGATAGTGAGAGAAAGCCTGATGCTAGGCAAGGCAAGGCAAGTTTATTTGTAGAGCACAATTTATACACAAGGCAATTCAAAGTGCTTTACATAACAGGAAAAATTGCATTAAAATCATAAAACACATAAAGACACACAGAATCATTTTAAAAATCGCTTTAAAAGAGAAGAGTGCAGATAGATCTTTCAGTCCTATGCACATCTAAACAGACCTGTTTTCAGCCTGGATTTAAACATTGTCAGAGCAGAGGTCAGTCTCACATCTTCAGGGAGACTGTTCCAGATTTTAGCTGCAAAAAACTGAAATGCTGATTCCCCATGTTTAGTCCTGACTCTGGGCACCTGCAGGAGGCCGGTCCCTGAGGTCCTCAGAGTGCTCCACAAGAAACAATCATTTAAATGGTCCCATTTTCTCCGATTGACAAATCATATTGTCCTGCATGTGAAGCTTGAGTAATCACAAAATTTCAGTTTTCACCTACCCCCTATCTCTGCCCACTCAAAAGCGATGATTTAAAAAAGGAAGACTCCAGAGGTGCATCCAAACATACACACTATTCCCTATAATCAGCAGGTGAAAAAGTAGCGCACTCAAACTTTCCCACAATGCATCTTGAAAAGTAGTGTCCAGCGCTGGTCACTGCTCGTCAAAATAGTCGTGAATAAAAACGACAGCGAACAGTGACAGCTCCTTAACTGAACACAACGGACTAAAGGAAAGCAGATAGGGAGCTGTTTAAACGCACCGTTGAGCCGTAATTATGAATAAAACACTTTACACAAACTGTTACGCAGCAGAGTTTCAAGTGTTAGCCGATTAGCTTGAGCTGTGAATAGATCGACAAAAAGTTGAATAATCGAGTCCGTTTGATGTTTAAGGTGCGATCCATGATAAATACGACTTGTAAGAGGATTATTAGTCCATTCGTACTTGTTCGTCAGACGGATTTGGCAAAGTCCAGTTCTGCAGCCTTTTTTTTTTTCATGTTACCTGCGGCGAGGAGAAAGTAGTGTGCTGAGTTTCTGAATCGATCCGTGATTGAGGGCACTATTTGGTCTGCCTAATAGTGCAGGACTATGTAGTGAATGAGGGGTTAGGTATACAGCACAGATCATACATAAAGGGTTCAAAAATACCACATAAGAACATGCAAATGAGAGTTTGCTGCTTATTTTGGTGAAATGGTGCTATGAAGAGCCTTTCAGTTCTGCAGTTTTGAACAGGACAATATTTGTTTTGTCATTGTTAAGCCGTTTTCGATCAATATGTAAGTTGTTTTTTAATACAAAATTGCAGAAAAAGCAAACATCTTCTTTAAATAATCTGCTAAATTGTTCCCCACTCCTTGAACAGACTGAGTTTTACACAGAGCCAGTGTGTCCTTGGGCAAGACCCTTTGTAACAGCGACGGGATGTGTCGATTGCATGACATGTTTTTGTGGCTCTCCTCTTTTGTTTAGTGAATAGAATAAACTCATCACAGCCGGGTAAATAGAAATAACGAGTCTGACTGACGATAGCGGCTGACACGTACTTTTTTAAATGTCCAAAAATGAAAGATTAAAAGCCTTGAATCTCTCGGGAGTGACGACACATCCCGGCTGCGTGCCAGAGGAGCGTCACGACCAACAAACCAAACGTCCATCCAAAACAGATCACAGGCGCCGTCATTCCCTAAATATGACAAGCAATTACCATTCTGTTGTTTTTGGCAGCCACAACCACTCGCCACGCCAGGATCCTGCGCTTTCAATATGCAATTTGTGATTTTTTTTTTTTTCATCAGCTCTCCGATAGTTTCCTTCATTCAAGTCTTTTCAGTGTCTGACAGAAACAGTATAAAAGCGCGGTGGCAGGATAATAATGGTATGTGAGCCAACTGTCTGTGCTTGGACTGAAGAGACGCCTCCGGGATAACCTCCACGAATCCTCTGATCATTATGTATGTTGGAGAACACCTGTGCACCGCGATGGGTTTGAGAACTGGCTTGGAGCAGTTTTCACGCTAATTTGTATATAATATATGCACATTAAGAAATCCTTAAGCTGGAGGTCCAGACGAAGCCATAGCACAAGATCATCCCCTGCTCCTGACGGGTTTAACCTAAAGACATACACATTTCACTAAGGAAACAATAAAGTGTACCTTAACCTTAAAGGACACATATTAATAATTGTTTGTGTTGTTATAAGCCTTTAAACCTGCTCTTGTGTGTCTTCAGTTTGACTTCTTATGTTTTAGAACTAAAAATAAGACGCTTTTACAAAGAAAAACATAACTTTATGACTGCGTTGGGAGATGCCATTTTGACTTAGCTGTGGCTCCATCTACTGCCTATAGACGCAATTACACCCCTGTAAATATATACTCAATCCATTTCAATGAAGAGATGAAGAGTGGATCTGACAAAGTTGTAGTTATCGTGATCAAGAAATGTTTAGAGCGAGTCTGGTGATGATTTAAGATTCAAGATTTTCAGATAAGTGACGTCATCATCTACGTCACACATCGAAGGAGTCCAGAACGCAGTGTTGCAGAAGGAGAGGATTTTCAAATGAGCGTTTATTAAACAAAAGCTAAATACTACTCCAGGTATGTTTTTGATGACAGAACAATGTTAGAACAAGTCAATTTGGCACAGTATTTGTCCTTTAAAGTTTCAAGCCAAGTGTATTTGTGGAGGACAGTTCATACACAAAGTAAATAAGTGCCTTACATAAAATTAAGCCAAAACAGATGAAGACATAATTAATCATTATTAAAAATCACAGTTTTATATACTATATTTAGATTACTGATTTCAGATATCATATGTTTCAAAATCATCTGAAAGTATAATTCTTCTCTTTTCGTTTTGGACTTTTTTCTGTTGACTTTGAAATACCTAATAAAGTATTACAAAAATAGTCAACCAATGTCACCAACATCACAAGATCTCTCTGGGTGGAGTCTGCATGTCCTCCCCGTGTTATTGTGTGGCTTTAAGTAATACAATTCTGTTCAAAGTTCACACTTTAAACCTGTCCAGGAGCATTTTGAGAGTGAAATACTGTATGGCCTGCCAAGCGAAAACATGTTTGTAGAGGTCTGAAGAACAGAATAAGCAGGTTTTACACAGAATAAGTCAGTCATATTTTGTTTTTTGATGTTGAAGTTACAAAAAAATTCTTTATTTGGCATTTGCTAACTGCGATTTTTAAAGTGCAATAATTTCCTCCACAAACAAAATATCCTGTTTTCTTCTGCATCAACAACTAACCCTGATGTTTAGTTGTTAAAATGTGTTCTGAAACAAGCAGCAAAAATGCAATTTAAGGCGACAAAAACACAACTAAAAGTAACTGCTTTTAGAACTCTGATTTATAAGTTCATCTGTCGCCTGAATAACTCTGAACTCTCTTGTGGCGATGCTGATCAATCCTAGTTTTAGTACCAGTAGTCCTCATGGAAACGCCGGAACATCGGTCTTTTAAAACGCCGTTTCTGTTGTCGTCTGTCTCGTACGTTTTTACGGAGTCTGGAAATGACTAAACGATGATAAAATGATAAATGTTATATTGCGAAAACCTGCGAAAATAGGAATTAGCATCGACCATTCTCTGTACGCCCTGCTGTGACGCCTCAAAATAACCTCCACAAATCACCGCTCTCTGTAAATGAAGAACACCGTGCACCGCCGTCTGCTTTAACAGTGTGGTCCCTGTGGCTGTTTGCAGATTAATGCGGAGAGCAATCGTGGATGTAATTTCAAAATAAGTCCGTCAGAAAAAGCACGGTGGCGGCGCAGGTGGTTCTGTGAAATATCTCTTCTGGAATTAAAACACTGAATTATTTATATCCGGAAGAATTAGACGTGAAGAGAGCGAGACAAAGAGAGACTAGAGAGGCGCAAAAAGAGATTCACATAATGTCGCGTATTTGAGTTGTGGGCGGCGAGGCAAAGGCGACAGAAGCGGCTGCACTCGGAGAATATTTGGTGGAATTGAAACGGATCGAAAGGTGAAAGGTCGCCCGTGTCGGTTTGTAATCATTGCTGTGTTAATTACGCTCATCATTTTTTGGTTACGTGGAATTTGAAATAGTCAGATCCGATGTGAACCCGGACGGAAGAGTTCAAAGTGTGTCAGAGCGTATTATTTTATTTTACAGAAAGGAAAATGATGTGCCGCTGCAGTGTTCCAGTGAAATAGAGGCCCAACAGTAGCAGCAATGTTTTTGTTTTGTTATTTCAGATTGTAGAATGTGCTGTCCCTCATTTTAAGTTTATAAAACCAACACACAGAGCCTTTTACATGAGCAGCTGAGATATCCTGTCAGACAGACAATTAAAAGAAAAATATTATGTATTTTTCATATTGTTATTAACCTTTAAATATGCTCTTGAGTACCTTAAATTTGCCATCTCATGTTTAGAAACATAAAAACAGGTTATTATGGACTAAATAAAAAGATTTCTCTGCTCTGTGAAATGACACTTATTGCGTACATCCAGTCAGCAGATGGCGCCTTGCACTATACACAATTTAGTTATATTAGCACTAGGGCTGGGCGATATGGCAAAAAATTATAATCACGATTTTCTTGGGGCCAGATAATGATTTCGATTTTATCATGATTTGTGTTTTTTCTATTACCTTTAATAGAGCTGCACGTTTTAGGAAAAAATATGTTATTGTTAATTTTGCAGACCAGTTTTGCGATTGTGATTAGACTTTCTATTCAGATTCACATTTTAAGCATCATTTTGTCGCTTTTAGTCACGTTTTTGTCACATTCAGTTGTGTTTGTTGTAATTAAGTGAGTCTTTGTCACTTTTAGTCATGTCTTTGTAGTTTTTGCATTTTTGTCGCTTTTAGTTGCGTTTTGGTGCATTGAGTTGAATTATTGCACTTAAGAGGTGTAAGAGGTAAATAAAGTCATCTGCTCAGAGGCTACAGAGGCTAAACAACAGGAGAAAAAGTGTGTTTGAGAGAAACAGTGAATCACGATACGACGATGTCATAAAAATTGCAGATTGTGACAGGGACGAGCTCATGTTTCGATTTTTATCACCATATCGCCCAGCCCTAATTAGCACTTTAAGACAACAACGTTCAGCCTAGCAGTAGCAGAAGATTCTCAGATAAAAGACGAATGAAATCAGAAAATTGTCACTGATCAAGGGAGTTATGACGCTTAGAGGGGAGAGGATTTTCTAATTAACATTCCTCAAAATGGCGTGAATGTAGCTGAATGCAACTTCAGGAATGTTTTTGATGACGGGACATTGGTTAAAAGCTCAAAAAGTCACTTTTGCATAATGTTAGTCCTTTAAGACAGTGACTTAAAAACGTACTACTTACTAACTACATACAGTTCAGGCTGAGTTCTACCTTCACATCGATGCAGAAAAACTGCTCAAAGCGGTTGAGAAAAGGTGTAATATCATAATAATAAATAAATATTTGAAGCTGATTGTCCAAAGCATCAATGAAACAACATGAGAAATCAAAGTTTGGTTCGATCAAGTTGAGAGAAAAGCACAAGAGATCTTTCCATTCACAAATGCACAAAGCGCTTCTATGTGCATGTTTGAAAAAAAAAAAACGAAACTAAATAGTCAGTATTTCTGCTTAAAAGAAGTACATCCGTCTGAGCCGCTGTGATTGGTCTGGACCACTGGCAAACAACGGGAAGCTATGAACCCACAAATACTGTTAGTATTAATCTTGCTGGCCAGATTAGTGATTTACAGATCCCTGTCAGAAGTGAAGAAGCTACTTGGAGGCGTGGCATAATTCAGTCTAAAGGAAATCGTTTGTTCAGTTGATGTAATTCAATATCCTTTAGTGCTAGAACCTACCTGGACGACAGAGGGACTATACAGACATATCGCAGGGAAATATTTAGCATACATCATGTGCAGGCTGCCATATTTTGACTGACAAGGTGTTAACCACTCTGCAACATTTTAAAACATTTGAAAGTTTCCAACAGATAATCATGTCACTTTCAATAACCACAGTGTCTGACAAAACGCCTATATCCCACACACACTTGCTGCTGTCACAAATGCGTCTCATCTCTTTCCATCAGTCTGACAGCGCTGCACTTAGCGATTGTGTTATTTTAAAAATGCGTTGTCTATAATCAAATCTCACCACTGCCATTTTTCTTTGCAATATCAGGATATCACACCAAAACGACTTTTCTAAACGTGAGAATTGCATTACAGAGGACAACGGGAGAAGGAATACGATTTTGCCGTTTTGCTCGCGTCTTTGGGAGTTTATTAAAAGGTTCATTTAAAGGGGACATATCATGCAAAATCTACTTTTTTGGCCCTTAGATACCTTTTATTGTGTACTGTGGGTGTCTGGTAGTGGCTAAAAGTTGAAATTAATCACTTAAGTAGCTGCAGAGATATATTTATATAAATTTTGCAACATATTTCTCAGTTACGTTTCAAATATCCGCATTATCTGTTACGTATTTTTATCTATCACGCTACAGCGGAACTACTAAACAAGGTCAAGAGCTTCCGGCAGAGACCGCCATCTTTATTTTCTTCTTCAGAGCGATTTTGTAGTCCAAGCGCAAAGATGTCAAAGGTGCAGTGGACAAGTTAAATGCTCTGTTCTTGGTTGTGTTACCAGCACAACTCATTACACCGACCGCCTGCATCCGAATAACTGAGATCGGCTGGTTACGCTTTTATTTTTCGTGGGTAATGTACCACCGACAGTGGGGAAAGTTCAGTTTGTGTGCGCTAAGCACTTCAAAGAGGAGTGCTTCAGTAACCTCCGCCAGTACAACGAGGGATTTACTCAAAGATTGCATTTGATCGAAGGGTCAGTTCCTTCGGTCTATGGAGATGACGATATAGTGGAGCGGTAAGTCAAGAAACGCTCAAACACTGTGTTTTTATCCAGTCATTCTTTACCTGTGTTCTGGCCATTTGTGAGGGATTAGCATTACACCTGTAGCTGCCCATCTTTTACTCGGCTGTGTTCCAGCTGCTTAGGCACATGTCTTTATATACACATATAATACATTTATGTTTTAGGTTTTCATAAGGCAGAACTCACATCAGACTGCTCGTAGCTGACGTTAGCATGTCGCTAGCGTTAGCATGTCGCTAACATTAGCGCGCAGCAAGCGTAGCCCGCAGCACCTTAACTACACTGACTGACTTGACAGTAGCCTTTTTCCCCGGACTGTTGTTGTAGTAAGATGGTAAAGTGAGGGTCCATTAGACAACCTGCTAATATCTTTCACACACAGTTAAGCTAAGGGAGCTTGATAGCTTAATTACATAGTAGTAAACAGAAACCATTGAGATGCAGCCATTTGAAGTCTTGCTGCGGAGGATCGCTGCCTTCGATTTCTCTTGGTCTGTGTGTCAGACTCTGGCTCGTACATGAGGCTGGATGTTGATGTCTTCGCTTGTTTCCATTTTTTTCGATTGTCATTACGTTTATTTCTAACTTTGGAGAAGTTTTGATCCGACAGACGGACTGTGTTTGGGACTACAACAATGGCTGAACGGGCGGAGTCTGCTGCAATGCGCATGGGAGAGGGTGGGGGTGCGAACTAACTCATTTGCATTTAAAGAGACAGTGCCAAAACAAGGCGCTCAAAAGTGCTCCTTACAAAAGGGGTAAAAGAGAGGCATGTAGAAAGAAAATTAGGAGGAATTCAGACTGTAGATTGCAGGTACAGTATATTTAGACCCCAGGTAAATGTTTTAAATGTTCAAAAGGTGAAAATAAAAGCATGATATGTCCACTTTAAGAGTGAGGCAAATGTTTACTCGAGTCAGTGGAGAGAGAGCTGACAGAAGATATTAATATTTGGATTCTTCCCAGGAGGTATATTATGCAAATCTGTTTTGTCCTTTGCAAAGTGCAGCCGAGGACCTCAGATTCACAGCAATAACTTCGCTCACAACTTTATACTTTCACAACAAAAAGAAAGATCGTATAAGATCTCAATAGGGTCTAGAAAATCTTGGCGGTAGAAACACTCACCAACCAACTCGAGATAACAAAACATGAAGAAGTGAAACATTGTTATAGCTATAGACCATCATTATCATCAAACTATATCATACACTGGTAGTCCTGAGTAAAAACCACACCAAAAACTCACAATAAAAACAATAAAACTAAAACAATCTCTACTAGTTGATAACTGAATCTTGAAATAGAAACCTATAATAAAAAGTCAAATAATATCCATCTAGAAATACATTTATCAAGTCAAAAGTTGAATAAAAACTTTTTAATCAAATGTGAATCCAAGTCATGATATTTATGATATTGCTATTTTTTCTGACACTGAACAACCATTTATCCAAAAAAAAGGCAAGGAAGCCATGGTCTGTTTGCTCTGAGGGGGAGAAAGAGAGGCGCGAGGGAGGGAGGAGAGAGGGAGAGGAGTTAAGGAGAGGGGCAGGGGAGCATATCATCTGAATTCGAAAGCAATCATTTTTGTTCTCAGCTCATAAACCCGTCCTCTGTGATGGCTGAGGCAGTGGAAAAGAGAGGGATGAGCGCGAGGAGAGGGGCAGAGATCTGGTTTAAGCTGCAGTCTGGTCGGGACATCGGAACGAGGGAGGGAGAGGGTGAGGTGGACGGGGAGGAGATGAAGTGATATGAGAAAACAGGCAAAACGCCTGCATTCTAAAGACTGGTACTGTTCCATAGGTTAGCTCTAATGCATCCTATATGGGAAAGTTAGCCTCCAAACATTGCAAACTGTGAAAAACCAGGGCCGTTTTGAAGAATAACCACACGAGTAACTCCAGAGCCTCGTCGAAAACATTATCACGAGTAGCGAGTAGTGTTTTGCGCAGATTGTTGTAGATTTAGCTGTGGAATGATCATACAGGGGCGTAGCAAAAAATTCTGGGCCCTGGGTACAAACCTTCACCCTGGGCCCCAGTACATCATTTTGTATATGCTTTATTTATTACCAAAGTAAATGTTATTGTTATTTTTGTTATTTTTTCCTTTTTTTTACTCCTTTTTTTGTCTGGTTTCTACATACTCAATAACGTACAATAACATAACAATAACTAGCTAATTTAAAGACATCTTGTGTAGCTACCGGCAAATATTATGATCCAGCACCATTCGTTTTTGCAAAAAATATCAAACTAATTCATAAATGTCTTGAAAAATGTTATTAAGAAAATACTGTAGCTGAAAAGGACAATTATTGGTTTTATTTGTTGACAATGTGGCTAATATGTACATTTTTAAAGGGGTGATGCATGGGACTCTCAGATGTTGTGAATAATTGTATTTATTCTCCCAAGGACTTTACCCAAGCATGTTGCCTTTTACTTTAACAAAATTAAAGCATAGAAAAATGCAACTGAGGAAAAAAAAACAAAAAAAACATGCTTTTGAGGCCCCTTGCTGCTCTCGGCCCCCGGGAGACCAGTAGCCTTCACCCTCCCAGTCCGACGCCCCTGCCCATACATGTAAACAACCACGTAATAAATATTTCTTAACGCACAAGAAACACAGCAAGCCACAACCATTTGACAGTGATTTTTTTAAAGTTTTTTTAAGCGCCACAAATCCAGCATACTTTAATTAACTTTAGAAACCGAAGCTGCAAGTTAGACATTGACATACCAAGCCCGTTTCATAACAACACTGATGCCTGAGTCTTAACAGTCCACCGGATCAATAAGCTCCCGTCCTACCGCTGCTCTAAATGGTACGGGGTAATAAGCACCAAGAGAACACATTTTTTGGCCATTTATCTAGTCTCTATGAAATAAAGATGGCTATTGTAATGCCCTAAATTATAAATCCTTTAAATAAGTTTCAAAAAGGTTGAAGTAGTTAGTTAAAAACAGGCTTAAACCAACCAAACAAAGTCTCTGCTATTCATCTTGCCGTGAGCGCAGCCAGCCGTTGTAATCCTCTTTTTGGGTTGTATTCGTTTATAAAGGGCAGCCGATCTCGAGCGCTGCAAGTTCTACACAAACACAGCGCCGTTTTCAAAAGTAACGGTGCAGTGTTGACTTGGTGGTCACATGAACGTTGAACTTTTTTACAGAAATCAATATACTATATAGTTACACCACTTGATGCCGTTCCTGCTCAACTGGAAGTGCAAACACAACGTAAAAAGGTGAATACACTCTCCAAATTTTAACCATTAATTAAACTATTCATCGCAATTTAACGGGACAGCGTGACCAATTCTGTAAGACTATGATGAATCTTGCGTCCCTAAATTCATTTTGTTGTGTTTTTATGTTGCCGTACAGAATTATCGCGTCGTCCTGCTTTGACCTGAGGTATAATAAGCCTATGTGTGGCATTTTGATTTGAACAGGTCCAAACAGGACTCTCTGGCGGCCTCTGTATGAAAATCAGACTGCTCTAATAAAGCCATACATCAGCGTGGCCTTTAGCTCACGGCTAATCAGAGCTTGTTAGCACCGTTCACTGTGGCGCTCGATAGCTTCTGCAGGCCTGGGGAAGAATG
Organism: Rhinogobius similis; assembly: GCA_019453435.1. Lineage (NCBI taxonomy): Eukaryota > Metazoa > Chordata > Actinopteri > Gobiiformes > Gobiidae > Rhinogobius > Rhinogobius similis. Next base: position 12,082,257 of record CM033637.1, read on the forward strand.
CACACTGCAGGATTAACCTAAAATCAATGTCCATATGTATCTCATGAATTAGAGAAAAACGCATGACCTTATGGCAAAACCTTATGGAATTATAAGGATAAGGAAGGTTAGAGTTTAAAAGCCTTAAGGGTGAACATAAGTTTTTCCAATCAGTGTATGTATTTTGTAAATCAATGGCATAACTCGGCAAGTTGTATGTAAAATATTGAAAGGTGCGCTATGTAACTTGCTTGTTTCTATGGAGATGTTAGAGCTTTACCAGGAATGTGCCGCAGAATGGAACTACTACTTATCAGTCCTTCAAATGTCTGACTGAAACGCTCACCCAATTCAAACTGAAGCTGTTTGTGAACCCTTTGGAGTGTAAACAAATGTTCACGAGCCACGCACGGAGAAAAATCAGACTTCAAATGCTGTCTAGAGTTTAATTTGCTGTTGGAGGGATGGACTGACAGACAGAAGACAGAGACTTTATTGGACTTTGACAATTCCACTTTAAGAGCTGAAGCCAATATCACTAAACTACGAGTTAGGGGCTTGTAATGAAGTAGAAGTGCTGGAGGAATGTTTATGAAAGGTCTACTGAAATTTTGTGGGTTTAAGGCTATTTTGATTTGTGGGTTTAACAGTACCTGACTGACTGAAAATGCTTTCTTGTTTGTATTTTATATGCCCAGGAGATTAATAGTTCTCTTTTATCAAATGGTTGACAAAAATGGTACATCAGAATTTTAAGGGCTGTTAAACATATCTGGAATGGTGTTTTAACTGCTAAAAATATCTTCAAAAACATGCATTGTAATTGCAAACAACTCCACTGAGGCAAGGCAAGTTTATTTAAAGAGCACAATCAAAGGGCTTTACATAACAAAAAAGACACAAAACAGACAGAAACATAAATAATCATAATAAAATGTTCTTTAAAAGAGAGGAGTGCAGTTTAAATCCTCTCTGTCGTATGCACAGCTAAACACAACTGTTTTTAGACAGGATTTGACTGTTTTGACTGAGACTGTTCCAGATTTTAGTGACATAAAACTGAAACGCTGATTCCCCCTGTTTAGTCCTGACTCTGGGCACCTGCAGGAGGCCGGTCCCTGAGGTCCTCAGAGTGCGAGATGGTTCATATGGCACTAACATGTCAGAGATGTACTTTGGTGCTTGGCCGTGGTGAGAGTTGAACACAAGCAGAGCTGCTTTAAAGTCTATTTTCTGAGCCACAGAAAGCCAGTGCAGAGACCTGAGCACGGACTGATGTGATGGTCCCTGGTCCTAGACAGGACCTGTAGTTATTATGTAGCGGTTGATGTTATTGATTTGATGTGGCTGTCAAAGTTAAAGTCCATTAGAGTCCATTATTACCCCCAGATTTCTAACGTGAATTGTGGCTTTTAGAGCAAGAGACATATCTTTTTTGTTTCTGTGGCAATTATTTCAGTCTTGTCTGAGTCTAGCTGCAAAGTTGTTTCCACACATTGATCTGTTGGATGCAGTGACAGAGTGAATCCACTGGTCTATTTGGTCTGAGACACAGTTATCAACATCTACAAAGTACTTCCTGTCTTCCAAACACTGTATTTACATGTACAGAGAAATTAGAAAAGTGAAACTTAAGCACATGTTGATCCATATGAGCTGACAATCAACTCTACGGCTCTGGTTTATTTGTTTGTGCGTTTAGGCACATTAGGCCACCTTTGTTAGACTGTTAGTGCTGTTTGTGCCATTCTTGTTCTTGTACAAGCTCACTAGCCGCGCAGAATAGGCTGCAGAGTTATTGCTAACAGTTTGGGATCCTCAAGTCCATTGTTCTTAGTAAGGCTGTCCTCAGTTATACACGTGCGAGCTACGTGTGTCCAGCTCCAGACCATTGGTCCTAAACCTGGTGGTTTTGGGAGAATGGCTCCAAAGCCCCTCCATCGATGTGCCTGGGTTTACATGCACCATTGCATCGTTTTAAACTGGACCAGGCTACTTATCTGGTTTTCCTGAACTGTATGTAAACGCACTGAGTCTGACCCTCTAGTCTCTGTAAAAAGAGTTGTTTATTAAGAGGAAGTCCATGTTCTCACCAGAAAAGTTCCAAAGTGCACCTTTCATGTATTTAAATAACACTTGTTGATCAGTTGAGCAGCCATCAATTTTTCATATTTTGAGCAAAAGATTTTAAACTAAAGCAAACTTTGGAACATTCTTCATGGAGGCAGATCAGTGTCATGTTTTCTTATAAAACACATTTAATTCAGAATTGCTCCTTTCCCATTTTTGACCAGTCCAAAAAAATCCTTTTCCTTTGAGAGTCACCTTTTGTCTTTCAAACTTCCCTTAGATTAGAACGGACACTGATTGTAATTCCGTTGATCAAATTTAACATCGTGACAACCTGAGAATGGAGAGATTTACAACACTTTTCTGTGGGATATTGTCATTTGGCTCTGGCGCCCGTAAAGGTGGGCCTGTTTTTGCAGCTCATTTCTCTGATGAAGTCCTGAACGTCTCGCTGAACTTTTCGCAGCCTGATCTTTATGGCCTCATGAAACTTCAGCAGCAGATTTATCACCTCCACCAACACGCCGCAGCGACTGACTTACAACTGTGCGATCTCTCACTCTCTCTCTCTGTTTCTCTGCATCATTTTTTGTCTCTCTGCATTGCTATTTTCACACTCTTCTCTCTATGTTGGCCTTTTTTGTCACACTCTCTTCTTCTCTTTCTCACACGCAAACACACACCCTCTCTCTGTCACCATCTTTCTCTCTCGTCACTTTTTCTCTGCGTCTTTGCGTCTATTCAAATGCAATTCAACTTTATTTGGAAAGCACATTTTATATATGAAATAGTTTCCAAAGTGCTGTACATAAAAGCAATTTAAAGGACATATATAATGCTAAGTTGACCCTTTTGACCCTAGAGTCATGTCACCTCGTCACATTGTGACCCATCACAAATAAACCCTCTGTACATTTTTTCACTAGTCCACGACAAACAGGTTGACTGTTACGAATTTTTACAAATAAAACTTTAAGAGGGCGCTAGAGCCAGTTTAATCGATAGTAGCTTGATTTGCGTTCAAGCTCGCAAATCTCCACAAACACTCTATTTTCATTTTCTAAGATAAAAATGTTTGGAGAAAATAGATTTTGATGAAAATTCACCATGACCACATGTGAAGTCGTATCACATTCAAATATATTACAGTGATCCCTCGTTTATCGCGGGAGTTGCGTTCCAAAAATAACACGCGAAAAGTGAAATCCGTGAAGTAGTCACAGCTTTATTTTTTATTATTTTACAATGCAATACTGAACTATGGAATGAAACCAAAAATCAAAACCTGTTTTAAAGCCCAAAATTTGTTTAAAACAATAATTTTAATATAGTAATACAAGGTTGGAAACAGTCGTATTTCACAGTCTGTGCCTCTTCGTCCTGACTCCGCTCCGCTGTAGCCTCTGTTTCTACTGAAGGCGCAGGGGTCTTTCTCCGAGAGAAGAACATTGCTTTGGGTAGTTGTTGGTGCTCTTTCTTTTTCTGAGCAAGAAGCTTTTATAAACGGATATGCCACCTTCGATTATATTAAAGCCCCTGAGCCAATCAGGATTCAGAGCACAATGCACTGTAAAAATATCCGCACTGTAAAAAAAATCCGTGAAGCAGCGAAGCCGAGAAAGATGAAACGCGATATAGCGAGGGATCACTGTATCACATTCCACATGGGTTTAGTGTCTTTTGGCCGAATTTGAAGTGTTTCTTATGAAAACTGTTGGAGGAGGAGTCAAAAGTACACAGGCGTGCGCTTTGGTCAGTCCCCGGTTCGATCCAATATGGCCGACTTCCTCTTCGGTTTCGGATGGGGCCATAAAAGTTTTTTTTACATGTCTTGACCTGCTCTTTATTTCGGGCATGTTTTGTATTTTTTCATTGAAATTTCTTCAGGTTAGGCTCCCGTTGGCCCCATGTTGATTTGATGTTCAATTGATTTTTGAGGTGGCGCTACTGAGCCGTCGTTCAATATTTTTTCGCTGGGTCTTAATTTTAATCACTGAGTTCTAATTTTGGATACCCCTCACAGGCATAGTCGGCATAGTCGCCCTTGTTTACTCCTTGAATTTTGCGATTTTCGTAGTTTCATTACAATTCCAACTTAGTCCCTCGGTTCGGGCCTAATAATTGCAATTTTACTGAACAGTATACTGTGATTGCAATTAGATTCGCAATTCAAGTTTTAATAATGGGATTCTGTTCAACGTTCACATTTTAAACACAGCCAGGAGAATTGGCAAAAAGACTGCAATATGAACTGTTTTTACAGTTCTGAAAAAAGAATCACTTCAGAACGTTTTTATCACTTTTAGATGCGTTTTGCTGCTTAGAGTCATGTTTTTGATGCTTTAGTTTGCATATTTGTCACTTTTAGCAATGTTTTGTAGCATTTCTGTCGCTTTAAGTTACATATTTGACACTTTTAGACATGTTTCTATCGCTTTTAGTCAAGTTTTTAGTGACTTTAGTAACTTTTTCTTAAGTTGTTTCAGAACAACAAATCTATTCCAAGATAAAGGGTTAGCAGTTTTTATGCAGAATAAAACAAGATATTTTGTTGTTTGTGGAGGAAATGATTGCACTTAAAAAATTCTAGCCTTCTAGCGAAATTCTAGCGATTTGCTAATTGAGTCCACTTAAATGGCAATCTGGGATTGACCTTCAGCTTGATCTACTGAACTGCTGAAGTTCTCCTTCCTGAATACAAATGTTCTCAAATTGTGGTTTAAACCTTTCTGATTCGGATTCATGTCTCTCATTAGTTTGAAGGATGAATAATATAGTAATGAAATCATGAAATTCTTCTGCAGTGAACTGTCAAACTCCCAGGGACTTGAATCGTGCTGTAACTTAATGTCCCTTGTTTGTTCCAAAGCCATGTGAGACTCCATCTGCATTTCAGCCACAAAACTGGGCCAGTTTGATTAATGTCAGCGACGTCACGTGCTCACGCTGCCACAGTAACAGATATGCAAAACAAAGAGAACGCACCTAAAACTGAAGCCAGAGCAACAGCGAGGAGAGGGAGACCTGAACTAACCCGACGGAATGAAGTACAGGAAATACAATAACTGTGCTTCAGTCTGGAGAGATTCAGACAATACGTGTTAAAGGGTAATGAATGATATGAAAGCTAAACATTATAGCTTCATTAAAAAGTATCTATTTATAACAGCTTAGATCAGATTATATATATTTTTTATTATTATACATTTTTTTAAATGTGGAAGTATGTTTGGTAAACTAGATGTATGATATGCTGTATAAGAGTCAACCAATTAAATAACATGAGGGATGAGTGAGTCAAGAGGAATTTTATTTATCTATTTTCAGTCAGTATCATTTTCTATTTACGAAACTTTGTCTAAGCCTTTAACTCACAAAGATTACATTTAAAATGAGTGAACGAAAAGAATAACAGCCCAAGAAATTTGGCAAAATGACTGCAACAAATTTGCAACCAAACAAATTTGCCCATTTCAATTTGAAGTCGTTCTGAAAAACAAACTGCATTTTAAATAGTTGGACCAATCAAAGCATTTTTTGTGATTAACCAACAAGGTACAAGTTGTAATAAGTAACAATGAAGTCCACTATTTTTTATTCCTAATTTTTGGCCACCACTAGAGTAGACTCTGTGGCTGAACGCCTCGGGAAGTGGAGAGGGAAGTCTGGGCCGTGCTGCTCAGACTGCCGCCTCCGCCCGGGATAAAGCGAAAGAAAATGGATGGATGGAAAATAATGTAGTAAAGTTCTGCATATCTCTGCCCCTTTGCACTCGGATTAAAGTCGGCGGCGTCTGCTGGCAACACTAGCGAAGCAAAAAAATGTTCAGTTTTGCATAATGTCACACACATAAGTCGTGATTAAGTCTTAATTAACCAGTGACAATACCAAAAATGAGCAATGCAAGGAAGGCAAGTCCGGAAAAAGTAAAAACAGAAGCTGAACAACACGGACAAAGAGCACAGCCGTGGTCACATTACCATACATCAGGGGCATAACCAGAGTGGAGCACAAATGTCATGGCGTATACGAAATATCCTGTATGCCTTGCAATAAAACATACATCGGGGAAACAGGGAGGGCATTCAGCATGAAAAAAGATCACCGGACAGAATGTGAGAAGGAAACGGCGATGGTGTGCACACGAGTAACAAAACACAAAGCAGAACAGGGACAACTCAAATGTGGTTCTTTGCTTTGTTTTTCTTATGCCTCATTTTGTCTGTGGGGCTTTTATTTTGCAACTGTGCAGAGCTTAGCTAGCTTGTTTGTTAACCACAGTTGGAGATAAAGGACACTTGAACCGCCACATGACACAGAAACATCTTATTTAAGAAGAGAGAGGACGTGTGATCCCAGAGTCTGTATCAGTGATAAATGTGAGCGCAACTGCAGTGTTCCTGTTCTTCATCTGGTTTTCTACAACTGTTTACTACGTTTTCTTTTTTGTTTTCTTTTCTGATGTCAGGTACAAACTATTTAACAGAGTCATTACTCACCATTGACTCTCAGTGCTTAAAGTCTATATGGCAGGTTCTCATGTTTTCTAATTAATACGTAGTTTGGTGGAAGGGCACCTGAGGTAAATATTTATCATAGTTTTACATCAGTGAAGTTGTAGTTTGTGAATAAATAATTAAAAATAAAAGTGTAGAATTAATAGAAGAAGTGCTGAGCTCTAAAGTGGAATCCCTCTGTGATGTCATCCAAAAGTGACGCTGTAAATACTGCTGACAGTGAACACTCAACTGAAATATTTTGTCTGACAGTTTAAACGGTTATTCAACAAAATACAGGTGTTATCAGATATCATTATTTATCAAATCATAACTATTGTGTACTTTATGTAGCTTTTGGCTCTTGTTTTCAAAATGGTTGCTAGGTAACAGTAACCTCTACTTATGTCATTTTTGCTGTCCGTGTCAAACCAGGAAGTGACATTATGAACATTATGAAAACTGGCAAAAAAAAAAAATAGGCTAAATCTTAAATATAATCACGTTCACAACATTTTAGTGAAAAGTGTCGTCTAATCCAGTGTTTCCCAACCAGGGGTACGAGGACCCTAAGGGGTACGTGAGGAATTACCAGGGGGTACATGGAATGGTTTCAGGCTTTAAATGGAGTTGAAATGTACTTTTATTTGATTGAAGACTTGTAATTAGTTGTAAATTTAGTATCTTTTTGGAGTATCTTGGACCATAAACACAATTAAAACAACAAATATAATGTAATCATTAACTGTATTTGACCAGTAAACCCATTTATTCGCCCAAAACTCAAGTTAAGGGGTACTCTGAGTGTGACACAAAGCTTAGGGGGTACTCGAGACAAAAAAAGTTGTGAACCACTGGTCTAATCTGTCGTATAGACTTTAATTTCAGAATGATTGTCAAGTGCATAATCTCTGTATCTTGCACATTTTGTAACCAAAACAGTTCCCAAAGAGCTGCACAGACACAAAACAAACAAAAATAAGCTCTTTTAGTAGTCCTGAACAATGATACCAATAAAATCAAAGCATAGCAAAACCATTAAAGTGCAATATAGCAAAGCAATATAAATTAATACAAAACACAGAGGACCACACAACTAACTTTAGAGCCAGAGAGCCTTTTAGAATAAATGTAACCAGTTACACGGCAGTTCTAAGGCATTCAATAAATGTGTTTAAGATTATAAATTGCCACGGTTGACACTATAACACAATAAAGAACTAGACCTTTGCAGTTTTTCTAGTGGACTGAGCTTTAGTGAACACAGCAGACCATAATGAGTCTCCAGAGAGAATCTAAGGAGCGCGTATGGAAAAAAAGGACACGTGGATCCTGACCCGAGCATACACTCATCCAAGACATTTACCGCACTTTCAACATCCGCAAAAGAGACTTCATAAAAATCAATCAATTAATTAACACGGCACGGGCTTACATCATTCGGGAGATCAGATTTGAAAGATCTCCTCTGATGTGAGAAGTGTGTGGTGAAAGAGGCCCGGCTGAACTGCAAGAGAGAAACACGGACGTAAAGCGCTTCAAAGAGCATCAAGAAAGAGAACATGAATCTGAAAAATGGCCCAGTTTACAGCTAATCTCTGACCCTGTTTGACTGAAAGTATTGTGGATTAGAAAGTCATGAAATCCTCTAAATCTTTGGCAGGATTGTCTTGTTGGATGCTGTATTTTCAGTACAGGGCTTGTATTCCTGGGAGAACACGTTACTTTTTAGGTATACAAGTCTTTAATTCTTCACGGAACAAGCCATCAAAATACACTATATCCCTCTTGTAAAGAATTGGAAAAGATTTTGGGATTGAAACTGCATCAAACATCAGAGCCGTGACTTTTTGGAGCGTAAAAACACACAAAACATGTCAAAGAAGCTTGATTTTGACATAGGTTGGTTAGCATTTTGACATTATTATCACTCAACCACTTAAAATTGTGTCTCTCGATCAAAAGTCATCGATTTCATTTTTTTAACTGACAAATATAAATGCGTATTTGACATATTTCATTGAGCGTGCCCTTTAGATCGAGAAGTTTTGCACATAAACTATCTGAGCTTTTATTTAGCATTAATCAGACATCTTAGCTACAGAAAAATGCCACAAATCCAAACAAATAGAAACTGAAATGGAATCAAAGGATACATATAATTGTTTGACGTTGGTAAGCAAAAAAGTAATCTGAATTTTGTATAAATATGGAAAAACCAATACAACAATTTAAAAGAATCAAAACTGAAAAACAATTTCATTTTACTTTGGTAACATCATCAAAGGCAATTTCTTGTAACATAAGCAACATAATTGAAAACTGAGATTTAACACGACTGAATGATTTGATGAGCGTGAGAACAAAAAGGCTTTACCAAATACACGTTATTGGTGAAAAATACATTTTCTGGGATCAGGTTTTAGGTTCACAATCACAGATAGAAGCAGGCACATATACATAACACCTTCCCAACATCCTAAATATTCACCGTGATGAGTTTTCACAACTCTCCAGCATGTTCACAGCGAAATTAAACGTTCCATGATACGACGCAGTGAAAGCTAATTATCTCATCTCTCATTTTCACCCAATTAATTGCTTTTACAATGCATCTTTGCTGGGGCACCACACATTTTACTTTACTGCATGCAAAAAAATCAAGTAGAGGTCCTTTAAGAGTTTGATTTCATTGATTTATTGCCGGCCAAGTTAGAAAATATCAACTGGGATTATCCTGTTTAGGGTTCAGTGGTTATAAAGTAGATTCAATATTGTTATTTATCAGAATTTGGCCTGCAAGATTTGGGAAAAATATTTAATTGCGATTTTTCTGACCAGTATTGCGATTAGATGTATGTTTTATTAATAGAAAACTGTTCAGAGTTCACATTTAAACAGTTTTCTGCAGCATAAAAAAACACACTGAGAAAAAAAGGTGCAAAAAGTCCAAAGTGCATAGCATTCATTTAAAGCAGATTTTAAAGGTCCCATAACATGCAAAATCGACTTTTCAGAGGTTTTAACCTTCCTACAGTGCTATTTGGGCCTCGTATGTGTGCCCAAAGTGGTTTTTTGATTGATTCCCGCATGTTTTCGCTAGAGAACTGTCTTTTCCGTCCCCCTCGGCTGAGCAGGCAGACGGGGGCTCATCCCATGGATGACGCGGCTTCCCATGGATGACGCGGTGTTTAAGCCACGCCTCCGGGAAGCGCGCAGCCGCAGAATAAAAACAGCTAATGCTAATGCTACACAGTAATTACACGATGGATACGTTAGCTTGTTATTTACCAAACGGCAACGTCCGTCGTCGAGGTACTGGAGCACGTCAAACTCCAGGTCAGATCCAGGACGTAGGACTCAGCACGACGCACCGTCAGGACGGATAAAAGGTTTATTCCTGTGTTTGTGTATCGCTGTTTACCGAGCACACGGCGCATGCGCACTATCTCCGCTCTAGGCTTCGCACGAGTTGGGAGGGAGCTGCGCGGGTTAGCGGGAGGCAGCCTGCTCTCTGTTCGGGGGACAGATCTCAGAGTGAGCCGTTTGCATTTGCAAGGAGGGCGGCCAGTCCAAGAAATGGGTGTTTTTTGGAAACTGTTATGTTATGGATATTGCACAACGCAAAATTTTATCAACAAAGCCCTTAGAATAGACTGTGTAAAGGGGAAAATAGGAGAATATGGGACCTTTAAAAACTGACAAACTACTAAAAGAATCCCAAGTATTTCAGAATGCCATTTCTGATATTAGTACAGATCTAAACTACGAGGTTAAAGCTGCGGTGGCAAACGTTATTTCCTCATAATTAGTACTTGTTTTCCTCCCCAGAAAATGTATTGTAAAAGCAGAAGATTGTGAAAGAAAATCAGACCTCTCCGTCGTCTAATAAAAGATTTTAACTTTTCAAACTTGCAAGAGAGCTGAGAGCTGATTGGCTGTGCAAGAGCTAGTGCGTCACATTTATGTCTGCGAAAAGCTGTTCCAAAGCCATGGAAATGTCCCAAAAATACCTGCATGTGAAAACCAGTGATGTGACAGTGGGTTTGTGTGAGCAAGCGATGAGTTAGAAAGGTTAAAAATCATCCTTATTTCACAGTTTGAAAAAAAGGTACCCCAGCTTTAACTGTTTTTTAATTCAGAATAAAGATATTTTACTGTTTGTGGTGGTAAATTATGGCAATTGCAGCCTTTGCGACTTGCTAATTGCGTCTATTATAATTGTGATTTTGATTCAATTACGTTTAATCTTATTTTTCTGCTCGTATACATCGCACTTTAATATGCGTTGTTGCGACAGGCCTATAATGGTGATTTCGCACACGCACCCATATTGTACACAGTAGCAAACCCTGCAAAAAAAAACCTTCCACTATGTTTTGTCAAAGCGCTAAACGACCGCACAACTCTTCCTTCATCTTCTCCAGTCACTCAAACACATGTAAACCCATAGCATTAGCCGTAGCATTACAGTTTGGAGACACTGCCAAGAGCTAAAGAGCAGAGCCGAGCATAAAAACCACATTACACAAATATTTCAGTCAGCAAAACTCACTCCTTAATGCTTCTGGAACTGCCGCATCTGTAGCAAAGGACTATTCTCAATAATGGACCTCGCTAAGCCACAGGAATCAGAGAAGATGCATCCAGCCGCTTGCTTCATTTACGACCAATATAAAGCTGACAAGGCAATATATATGGAGTTTGCCACTACAGAAGATTAAAATTGGAATAACTACATCGTTTCTCGGTGGTATGACTCACTTAAAAATATAGGAGAATCTCCGAAGAAATACAGTGTGCCATTGATTCTCATAGCGAGGTGCATTTCAAACATTCAAACGAGATGAATCCTCTGCTCCACGACCCTTCATGATTAGGCCTGTCACCAAAATTACGATATCGGCTCATCGTTCAATAAATGAAAGCAGGAGCGATATTTTTTGGGACTCGTGTGTATCTTTTCTTATTGGAAACCTTTTGTTCTTTTTCGGTAATACAGTATATTCAAATTTCAGATGCAGAAGGTTTGATAATTGATATATTAGACCCATAAATGATACTAACGAACTACTTAAGTGTTTTATGCTACTCTTTATTTATTACAGCGCATGATTTTCACAATATGGTACCGTTGGAATGGAGTTTACTGTGAATTTCCTGCTTTAAAGTTATCGTGTTGGCGGCATAAAGTAGTTTTAATCTTATCGTATATCGTGATATTTTCTGAAACAATATATCGCAGTTTAAAATGTATTATTGTGACAGGCCTATTCATGATCTTTCTCGCAATATACACATGTAACTCTTCCTCAGAGTCTTTCAAAGCAGAGGATTTACTATTTAACCAACAAATATCAAAAGATGAATTCAAAGCAAATTTTGGGGAAGGTGTTAGTGAAGAAATTGAAAAAAAATTGGGGTATAAGTTGCCGAAAACAGGTTCAGTAATATCTGGGACATATAATGGGGAAAGGTATTTTGAACGAATAAATGTATTTTCTTAGCAGCTTAAATAACATAAAGAAGATCCCCACACACACACATTTAACAATTGGAAGGTCATTGTGGAAGAAATTCATGTCACGGAGAGACTTATATACATATACAAACAAGGTTGCAACAAGCATACTGTATACTAATAACAGTAACCATTTGTTCTGTATATTTCTTTGTCCTGCTATATTGTATTATAAAATATAAGTTAAAAAACAACAACAATTGATCAGGCATAAAGCTGGAGTACCTGATTTTCAAACTGCGACCTGCCTTCTCTCAAACCCTTTGGCACATGCTTAATATCTTAGTTGTTTTGAGATGCATTATTACTTTGCTGTTACTGAGATAACCATTTTTCATTGTATTTTTGATCAGCATTTTTCAAATTATAAATAATGTACTCAATATTCCAATTTTGCATATCTTTAAAACAATATTCATGATATTATCTAAATTTCGATACATTGCCCACCTCTACTTAGTCTGCAGAATCGCAGTCATGCTAGGACTACTTCTGGGTTTACAAGAAATAAAATACTTGAATATTTGACACAGACAGCACGCAGTGGTCTCATTTGGTCAGAAAGTCCTGCTTTTACAGTACACTCAATGGTGGTTAAAAACTAAATGTGTAGCGTTGCAGTCGACTAAAGACTTGCCATATTGACTGTTTGCTCGACTAAAAGGGGGTGTGGCAAAAATATATCAAATATATGAAGTATTTCCATAGATCTGATCCAAACTGCACTCAAAAGACTACAACTGAAGTTCATTCAAAAACAGCTATTTTTACAGAAAGGTACCAGTAAACAGTGTAATTTTAAGAGAGATGAAGAAGTTTGATTAAACTCATGGTTCATTAGAAAATCTTCTGCTGACACACTTGTTTTTTCTCTTTTTGCCATATAAATTCTTTTAATCTAAATAAAATAATTGGTCGACTAATACAAAAGTTGGTTGATTGACTAAACCAGTGATTCCCAACCTTTTTTTGTCTCGAGTACCCCCTAAGGTTTGGTTCACACCCTTTAACTTGAGTTTCAGGCAATTAAATGGGTTTAATAGTCACATATTGTCAATTATTACTATTATCTCTATATTTTTATTTGATTTATGGTCCAATATACTCCAAAAAGATGGTAAATTGACAACTCATCACATTTTAATTGAGATAAAAGTACATTTCATCTTCTTTTAAAACCTGAAACCATTCTAAGTACTCCTTGGTGATTGCTCGTGTACCCCATGGGGTCCCCATACCCCTGGTTGGGAAACACTGGACTAAACGATTAAAGGATTACAGGCCTTGAAATCTGCTCATTTACAAGAATAAAGTCATGCAAACCAGGTCTAACAGACAAAAAAAAGCAAAATCACAACTTCTATTTTGCCGCTCCATTCATCCAACCATTCACAATACTCAAAGTCAAAAGCTCACAGTTCAAGGAGACCCAGTTTCCCCACTATTATTCATCATTAAATGTGTTTCCTAACCACTCATCTTTGTTCAAGCTCAATTTGAATCAAACGCGGAGCCGAGCCGCAGCAAAAGAAGCTGCCAAGTGTCACGTAAATGGCAGGATTGTGAAAAATGCGTCTTGGTTTGGGCCGGGTGTAAGTGTACTCACGGTGATGGATGCTGCCGCCTGGTTTGGCCGCTCCTTTCTCCGGCTCCTGTGGACACAAACACGCGAACACAAGCGGTTATTACAGGCTGCCAGTTCTGTAGTTTCAACCGTGCACCATTTGTTACAGAATGACTTTTCTTTCTACAATGACAAGCAAAGACAGGAGCGCGAGGTGAAGAGGAGAGAGAGAGTGATGGGGAATTAAACTACTGCGATTTATGACTGCAAATGTAAAGCCGGCTGTTGATGTGGGATATACCTTTGCAGTATATGCGGACTGTACAGTATATCACACGTTCAGGTTATAACTCGTCCTTCAGGGTAAGGATCATCTCAGATTGAAAACGACTTCCGGATGGCGTTTCCATTTCGAAAACGGATGACTGCCTTTGAGATATCTTCTACAAATATCAATCGAATCTATATCGCGATTTGAATTGTCACAAATCTCAGAAGTCAATTATTAGGCAATTATTTAGTCTTGTCTTATCTATTAAACTTGCAAATGGATATGGGAAAAGGTATATACTGCATACATCACTGCTAATGTTGATGATTTCGGGGGATGTTTTTGTATATCAGCATTCATTTCTAAAGGAAATATAAAATATCAATTCATCTTAAGAGGTTGCTGTATGTTCACACAATCATCATAAAAATCCAACAAACTATATCATATCCTAGAAAGACATTTAGTTTTTGTATCGTTTTTCACAAAAGGGAAAAGCTAAAGGTGCTGTACTTGATTTTTACTGTACTGAAATAACTAGCTCATGTGCCCGATTTTATGGATGTAATCAGGAAAAATCAGTTTTGACCCAGTACAGATGGTGAAAATGAGACCATAGTTTTATTCTATGAGAAACAGGAAGTGCCCGGTTAGCATGCTAATGTGTGTTAGCTTTACCGTGATGACAAATCATCGTGGTAAATATTTAGGATGCTGGGACTACATTAGGTAAGTGTGCGATACATGTGACTGCTGTAAAGACTTTAAAATAAAGTAGTTCTGTTTTTCAGGTTTCAAAATGAATCAGTCACATCACCTTTAATATGTGAAATTTATAACAACTTTACTATCTTTTTTTTTTTTATTGCTGATTTTAATAGACTGATATCTGCAAATATCAGTCACCAGCCACAACAGCATAACAAATATTGGATATTGGTATGACAACATCCATATCGGATCATCCCTAGTTCAGACAAATTTGAAATATAACTTGAAAATCTAATTGCAGAAAAATCTAATTTTTCCCCCCCAAAACTTGTGCAGCCCTAGTTGCTGTGCATAATAGAAATGCAAAAATGTTGGTGGGACAATTTCCAACACTGACATGTCATGGCACACTGTGACGTTTGGGCATCTGTGTGATGGTTCTAGATCCTATGGTTTCCTATGGTATCCTATTCCTATGGTCCTATTTCCCCTTTTTGATTAAATGGAATTTTCATAGGTAATACTGTAACTAAAGATCCAATTATTTCTTGAACTCTCTATATCAACAAAAAACAAACATGATTTATTGAGCTGCTCTCCAGTGGTGCAGTGGTTAAAGCAGTGGCACATATGTGGTTGTTACCACCTCGCTGTTGTGAGCTCGATTCCTAGGCTCAACCATTTGCTGAATGTCTATAGTCATATGTCTCTCTCCCTCCATTTCATGCTACATCTGTCCTGTCAGACACTACGGCGGCTGCTCCAGTGATGACCCCCCATCCCACGACCCTGACCTGTGACCTGGATGTTTCCATTTGCCTGGATGAACTGTCTCTGCACTGGATGAACTTATTTTTTCCCACAAGGTTTTTTGTGTTTTTTTTCTTGCTGAGAAAGAGGGTCAATTGCTAAATATTTAAACTGCTTTCTACTTGTGGCCCATCAAGGCAACTGTTGTTGTGATTTTGGGCACTACAAAAACTGAATTGAAATTAAATTAAATAAAACTGAATATTGTGATGTCATCTGAAACACAACAATATCACGCATTATTTATTCTAAACTGCTAAGCAATAAGGCTGTGTAATTAATCACATTTTAGATAAGATTAGATACTATAAGATAATCCTTTTATTGTTTACCCTGGGAGGAATCGAATCAAGATACAATCATTTCAAATTGTCAATGATTAACATGGAGCTTTTTAATCAAGTGGCTGACAGATTAATCCTTGCAGTTCATCCACAGGGAAAAACAGGTTTCTATCAAAAACAGAGACTCCATCTGAAACTATGACATCCAAATATAGTATATGTTATGAATGAAATCTTCACAAATATTTATAAAAAGCCAAGCCGAGCAAGAAGAAACGACCGGATTATACAAAAAAGCTCCACGTCCAGATTTAGGGGCGGCTTTGAAACAAGTTACAGAAATTCACTTAAAAAAAAAAAAACATGAATTTTGCGGGAATTATAGCCTGACAAATTTCACTCTGAGATCCTTCATTTTCGCAGACGGCTGGCGAGATTGTGTACGTGCGCCCAATCAAGTGCGCTGTGTTTTGGTTCCAAGTTCCTGATGACTTTTCCTTGTTACAGCGGCGCCATGTCAGTCAGAATGAATGTAGCTCAGTCACTCGCAGTGCCGTTTCCGAGCGGGCCGAGCTCACACACACGCAGAGACGGGAGCGTTTTAAAAATAGCCCCACAGTAGATCTTCACCAGCGTCACCGCAACTGTTTTGACATTTGGGTTTGGAGGCGCATCGTTGGTAATGAGCAGCGCTGATAAAACATGTGTCGGGAATAAGAATCTCATCACGAATACAGCGGGTTATAAAAGTCGACCGTACTTTTATTCAGGGCATTTACTTTTTTTTAGTGGAATGTCTATACGGAAATACTTCAAGGTGCGCTGTGTAACATTTCTGGTTAGTCCGCTTGCTTGTCTCAGTGGAGATTAGCAAGTTTTATGGTGCGATTTTTCCCAGTTCCGAGGTTCATTTGGTCTTCTGATAACTTTGTATTTTTTAGGTTATCTCAGACCACTGTTTGTTTATTTTACCTGACAGTTTCAACTGCTCACTCGCAATCTTCATCAGAGTGTCACTCGATGTTGCTGTGACGTCTCTTGTCAGCTGATCTATACAGGTTTCCCAGGACAAGAGCGCCATCTGCAGTCCAACTTCTTTAGGATGGTGTCCCAGTTGTGTGAGAGTAAAAAGGCCCGCTTGTCCCGGTTCATAGTCCTTTGGGCATGTTTCCATATTTCAATTGCCTCCTTAATCCAGCGCTGATGTTTGTTGTCCTCTGTCCCAGTGATGTTTGCTCCATCCCAGTCCATAATGTGGTTCTCTCTTTTACAGTTGTCAGAAATTGCAGATTTGAGTTGTTCTGCTTTGTGTTTTGTTGCTACGTTAACACCATTCACGCTGCTTTGAGGAATGTTCGTTAGAAAATCCTCACCTTCTGAGCATCAAAAACACTTCCTTCTGAACTCCTTGTTTCTGGGACATATTTTCAGATCATCTTCGTCATTTATCCGAGAATCTTCTGCTGTTTTAAGTCCTTAAATCATCGCCAGACACATTCTGAGCACAATCACTGCTGCTGCTAGCTAGATGATGATGTGTCGCATATTCTCTTAAAGAGATAACTTGGCACATCTACTGGCTGGGTAAGTAAGTGTCATTCCAGACTGTTGAGAAAAACTTTCATTATTTCATAATAAACTTTTTTTTGTTTGTTTCAAAACATGAGATGGCAAGTTAAAGGAACTCGAGAGCATGTTGAAAGGCTAAAAACAATATGAAAAAATGCAAAATGTTTTAGCTTTAAAATATGAACAGCACAGCCTACTATCTTGATAATCTTGCCAAATAGGGATGCAACAACCAAAACATTGTGATATCATATCGCCAAAACAGTTTTTTGTTTTTGGGGGTTTTCTTTTTGTTTTTTGACTTATTAAAACTCAGATAACATCACATCACTTTGACAACTTTTGAGCAGTATAATTTTGTTGCAGACAACAAACACAATTTATAATAAACTATTCACAGGTTTCAGCTTCCTTTTTATACTGTAAGTGATATTCAAGGCTTTTTGCCCATTGGTATAGTTTCTTTTGACTCGTTAATTGCTATGGCAACAGTGATAGATCATCACTCTGAAACCCATGGACATATGGTTTGAACAGCATGAGCACTGTATATACTGTATATATATCACCTATTTTACACCTCGTATCAGAATATGTTCCCTGGACTTTGACATAAAAACATGAAATTTTAATGGACACGTTGCAGCCCGAGGCATATTACATTTATGAGACTGAGACAAGCACTGGGTCACCGCGTCCTCGACTTTTGAACTCAGCACAACATACAGTCAGAGAGCTGGGGAGCATATTTGTTCCAATTTAACGTAAGTCCCTGAAGGCATCGCTGAAATAATGAGAAATAGTTTGGACATATAACGTAACCTGGAAATGTATCACCTGCGCCAGACTGTGGAGTCATTGAAATGCATTAGATGTACCAGACATTGTGCATATTCATGATTTGGCTGCAATGTGTACTGTGCATCCCCCAAAATGTGAGGAACTATTAGAGCTACTTCAGAAGGGTAAAAAATGTGGAGTATTTGTAAAACATTAGTTGTTACATTGGATTACCTATTCTATTCTATTACCATGTATCCTTTCTATCCTGAGCAATCCAATGCTGATTTTGTGTTGTCATACATAGAAACATAGACCACAAAATGACTGAACGAATGACTAATGACTCTCAGGAGTGGTCAATGGTAGAAAAAGGTTAGGGGTTAGAAAATGTAATGAACATATTAACAACAATCACATGCCTGCGCTGTCTACAGATGGCAAAATTACAGTTTTTATTTGCTGCCCCGTCAAAATGAATTGATAGAATTCCTGGAAGGGTCTATTGATTCAGCCCAAAGGGACGAGTTATAAATGAAAGTTGCCCGGTCCTTGTTAAGAAGCCAGTTCACTCTGACTGCTTGGGTCATTATAAGGCCTATTCAGGTCCGGCTATCTCTACCTCAGAGCTGTCTCATTAGCGTTTGTCTGGTTTGATTTCTGCCAAGGTCTTATAAGATTATTATAGACTGAGGGGAGGTTGTATCTCATACCAACCTTGCAATTTACAGAAGGCTTTTTCAAGACGGCTTTTCTACAGGAAAATATAAACAATATAACTTTGATGTAACAGATCCCACAAAAAACGTCAAAGAAGTCATGGTTTAACTTATATTTCAGGATCTTATTCACACAATATGCTTTTGTTTATTTAGTTTTGTGATTAAATATAATGTATTAACACATCATGGAGGTCAATAAAGTTAATGCACAGATTGCAAACAGTGTTGGATGAATATATAAAAAGATAAATGATCTGGGTCACATTTTTCTTATGGATATTTCTTACAAAAACACAAGTGCAGTAGTCCTTTAGTTATTTAGTCGATTTAGTTGAAATGTCGATTATTTTTTTGACAAATTAATTAGACAATAACAGAAAGGAGAATGTGTAGAGTGAATTAGCTGGAGTTTTGAGAGAGACTAGACAATTTCTCGGTTATGATGATGTTTACTAGTACTTTTCTGTTTATACAGTTGTTTTTTGGTGGAGAAGCTAATCATTTTGAGAGCTTTTGCCAATGCCACAACACCCTTTGAGTTGATTCACAGTGACATAGACTCTAGTATATGACCAGCTTTATGAAATCAAACTTTCTGAATGATAAAAAGTACGCTAAAAATCAAAATAAAAAAAACACTGACTGCCATTTCGCCCCAGCACTCTCATCCCCAAAACCCGCTCATCCAAACCTGTGTTTTTCCTCCTCCTCCCTCTCTTCAGCTCATTTTTGGATGATAAAACTCAGTGTTGTTGTTTTTTTGGCTCCACGGTTCAAAGCGGACCTGCGGCTGAATCTTGTCGATCTGAAAACGTGCGCAGAAAGCCGTGGGGAGTGCGCCAGGGCTGCCAGATCAGAACAAAGCGTGTAAACAGAAACAATGGGGTCTCCCAAGGGTGCGGCGGCGGAGGAGGCAGTTTAGATGTTACAGGGGGAGACATGGGTGACTTTGATTGGCTGTCGTCGTGCCAACATCAGTGTCTGGATGCAGCTCATGTCACTACACAGACACCAAATTCAGGAACACAATTTTTATTTACCATGTAGAGCTAATAGGTTAGGGTCACATGACAGCAAAGCAGTCTGAATTGGCCAGAGTTTAATATTGAGTGAATTCATAGTTTTACAGTAGAATTTGGCCTGGATTACGGTTAATATCTTGGTAAAAAACAAAGCATATCCACAAAAACTAGCATGAAACTTTTAGCCATGTTAGATATTGTTTTCTTATCACATTCCTGGAGTTGTGTTGAGCATAATCCATGCTTCTTTCACTAATCCTGTTTACAAGATTCTTTTGCTTTGTGTCTTATAAAAACACCAGGTTTCAAATTTCCAAGAATTATGACATCATACTTAGAGATTCTGAGGTCTCCTGCGCTGTTTTTAAGTTCTGCTATCAAATTGCATTTCTTACAGCTTTCTGCATTAGGGGTGGGCGATATCGAGTATCCAGATAACGATATTATGCAATATAATGTCAATCCAACAGAAATGTGTTAAAACTGTGTTCATAAGTAGTTGGGATTTAATTATTAGTAACAAAAGAGAAGAAATATCACTTTATACTTTTTTTTTTATTCAACTCTTTTTTTGTGTTTAACTAAAAACAATGTACTCAATGTTGAATTATAGCATATCTTCAAAACAACATTCACAATATTACCAACATTTTGATCTCTAATTAGCATGTCAGAGGAAGCTAACTTTTGTTGTTGATTTTTTTGTCTGTTTGTTTGTTTGTTTGTTTATTTGCCATGGTAGTTCCCTTTGCTGCCAGTAGATGGAGTGCTAACACCAAGCCTGATGAGGGAGTGCTAAGAGAAAGTAATGTGTGGTTTTCAGTACATACAGTGTTTTAAGTTTAAGCATAAGATGCCAAAGTAACAGTACTCAAGAGTTTAAAAGTAATAAACAATATAAAGAATATTTAGGGGTGCACGGTGGCAGAGCGGCTAGAGCTTCTGCCTCTCAATAAGGAGATCGTGGGTTCGAATCCCAGACCACCCCAACATCGTGGTTTCGAATTCTGAACCACCCTAACATCACACGCTCTCTCTGGGTGGAGTCTGCATGTCCTCCCTGTGTTACCGTGGGTTCTCTCCGGGTTCTCCGGCTTCCTCCCACCGTCCAAAGACATGACTGTACAGGTTAATTGACAACTCTAAATTGTCCCTAGTGAATGAATGTGAGAGTGAATGGTTGTCTGTCCTTGTCTGTCTCTCTGTGTCAGCCCTGCGACGAGTTGGCCACTGTCCAGGGTGTACCCCGCCTAAGGCCCAAAGTCACTGGGATAGGCTCCAGTCACCCGCGACCCCTAACGGGAATAAGCGGTAGAAAATGAATGAATGAATGAAAGAATATTTAGTTTTTTTTAAATTCACATTAAACTAGGTTGGCATTATTCAATCACAAAAGTGTCAGTATTGTCAGTTGACAGGACAAGCCATAACTGTACTATCACAAATTTGTAGACCTAATTTCCAATTAATTAGCATAAGGTTCAACATTTAAAAAATCGGTAATTGCCAATGGAATTATATAGTTGTTCTTGTTATTAATGTCTTCAGTGATTTGTGTTCATAAAAGTTGCTTTAAACATCTCAATTTAATCCGTAGAATAACTTTACTTTTTCGCTTTTCTCTCAGATTTATCTCAGATATTCAAAGCGATTGGTATTCTACAAAGTCACATTCATTCAGTGGCTGTGGAGCTTTATTTTGTAGTGATAATAGCTTTGGCCTTGGTGCATTAGATTTTAGTCAGAGGCTTTTGAAAAATAAATGAAGGATTGGAGGGAAGTGGAGTTTTCAATAAATGATTCATTGCAAGTTTATCAGCGAAGTTCGACAACACAATTATACAACTCAGAGTTTTAAACCTGATGTGAATTCTAAAGAAGCTGATTTCTATAAACAATATATTTTACAGTAGTATTATTATATCTTTTTCTCTCTTTTTTAAAAACGTTATAATTAACCTGCAGAAGCCAGATGGATATGTGCCTCCCTCTGTGTGGAGTTCATTATTAGCCAGGGATGGCTCCTGTTGAAAGCGACTGGGAACATTCTGTTGAATACCTCAACCCGATTGGGCAAAGCATTAAAACAAAAGAAAAACTGAAATCAAAACTTTAGCTTAATCTAGGAGAGAAAAGCACCCACCCACAAACGAGCAAAGTCTACATTTCTGCTGGAGTCAAAGCAGCCTGTGAATGTACGTCTCCATGTTTGGTTTGGTTCGGTTTGGCGCTTCACCTTTGGCTTCTGTCCAAACCACAATACTGTGCTGGGATTGGTCCAATCTCTGATCCACCAGTGGATTAAAGCTCAAACACAACAGGCGTGAGGTTCAAGAGGGATTCTTGTGCATTTGTGAACTTACAAAAGCAAACATTAATCAAAAGAGGATGAATTGCCAGTGGCACATGCACGAAATATACTTCCAAGATGCGCATTTCTTATTTTATGGCCACATGGAAGAGGACTGTTTTTCCTTCATAAAAGAATGAATAAGCCATTTTCTTGAAACAATACAATCTGGAGATGTTGTCCTGTAGTCGATTAATTGGAGTCAACAAATTCTTGAACTTGAACTTGATTTTAAGATTTGGGAGTGAATTGTGAGTTTAATCTGCCTGTTTACTACTGGTTTTCGGTAAAAATATTGGTAATTACGTGATCTCCTGTAGTCGCGCAGTTCCATTAGTGCACTTTGGGGACAGAAACATGGTCAAATCATAGGGATACTTAATAGGTTTGAGAGGCACAGGACATGTCTTTAGTTGACCAAGATTCCTACAGCCCTGATACACTTCATTACTAAGGCAGAAAGATCTTTAAAAATGGTCGATGTAAACCCTCATTCGTCCAGGTGTGGTCCATCGTAGAAAGGGTTTCAGGGGTTGTCGGGACGTTTTGACTTTTATCCAAAAGTCATTGTCAATCGATTGACAATGACTTTTGGATAAAAGTCGAAACGTCTCGATCTTCAAACGGCGTCCGGATGACAACCCCTGAAACCCTTTCTACGATCTTTAAAAATGCACATACAGTGATAACAAACCGAATACTTACACCAAACTTTGGTCATTTAACGCAGCGTGTAGGTGAAGTATCAGTTCAGGCACAAACTCACCATTGCGTGCAGGTCCAGTAAGGAGGAGGGTGTTTCCGCGGTGATCCGTCTGTTGCCCCGGTGACCGTAAACCACCTCGGGGCAGGAAGTGAGCAGCGCGGCCGCAGCCACCGCCCACAGAGCCAGGCTGCCCATCAGCGCACACCTGAGGAGAGCAAGGGAACTGCAGGTTAACGACAATGACTTAATTCACAGATCAGTCACACTCTGCGGAGGAAAGCTTCTTCTATAGTCAAAGACTCCCCGGGGCAGATTGACATTGTAGCTTGTTTTTGGATATTTTAATCACGTTAGATTGTTTCTTCATCAAAAACATACTTTGAATTATAAAGAAAGTTAGAGAGTTAGTGTGATCCGCAGTCCAGGAGTAGTCCATGGTTGAAAAAGTTTAAAAGATAGTTTAAGAAATTGACAAGTTTTGATGCCATTTGCAAGTCATTATCAAATCTTGAAACCTTCTCTAAGTGCTTAGAATTGTTTAGATTCATTCACACAGATCATCCCATTAATGTTGTACACTCTACAAAGACCTTTTCCACCTTGTGACATCATCAGGTAGACATTTTACACACCTACACCCGTGTCATTCTGGCTCATGATTTCTGAGCTCAAATAATTGCCTCTACAAACTGCCATCTGTTTTAAAGCCCCAGAGTGTAACATTTCAGCCAAAGTTTTTGGAAAGGTGTCCGTACAATCCCTTAGTTGGTAGGTTCTATAGCAAAAGCAAATTGATTTCAGTCAACTGAATAAGTTTTAAGAGCAAATACATTTAGCACATCCAAGTGAGTTCTTCAGCTCTGACAGGGAAGTCACAGCCTTTAACATCTGGAGCTGGATAAGTCATTAGGGGCATGAGCAATATGAAAAATATTACTCAGCTGACAATTCACACCTTAGAGCAGTCAGTAGCCTTAACGTCAGATACTCAGTACTGTAAACAGCTAAAGGGTGTATTAGCATCGGTGCAGTTAACCTATCCCTTCAGACTGAAAGATCGGCGGTTCAAATCCCGCACTCGACATAAACATCCTTGGTTGAGCAATCAGATCCACTGGTGCACAGGCTGGCGGTGCGATTCCACTTTCCTCAGGTGAATACTGCCGTTGTGTCCTTGGGAAAGGCACTTAACCAGCCTTGCCCCCAGTGTCTGCGTACTCTGGTGTGTGAATGGGTGAATGGTTCCTTGATGTGAAGCGCTTTGAGTGCCTCGAAAGTGGAAAAGCACTGTATAAAAATCTGACCATTTACCAGATAAGACAGAGACCCGACCCCTCGTAGAACTGAAGAAGCATCTTGGATGAGTGGCAAAACGTATTCTCTCTTGAACGTTTGTTAAGACTAAAATTGACCGATGTGTTTTTGTCATGGCAGATTGTTTAGAATGCAGAGAAAGTGATGGCTGAAAAACTGAATTTGATTATTCTTCACAAAATATTTCATTTTAATTTAGTACAAAAATATCCACAAACTTGTTTCACAGCAAACTGGATGAGAACATTTTGCGCAGTGCCCTTTTAGCTCTAAAATGTTCAAATAAAACTTGTCTTTCCTTTAAACTGTCAGCTCGAACTATGGACAATGTTCCAAAGAATGGCTTCAACTTTCTATCTCCATGAAGTCGACCACCGGAAATGTTACACACCGGCATTTGCATTTTGTCTGCATTACTTTTACTTTTGTGTTATGCAAATGTAGAAAAGGTTTCAATGGTAGCGGGTAGGGCCGAACAATTTTGGCAAAATATCTCATTGCAATTTTTCAGACCAGCATTGTGATTTAACTGTAGAATTCTGTTCCAACGTCACATTTTAAGGGTTAACGTTATTAGGGTTAGTGGGTTGTACGACTTATAAGGGGGGACTTATAAAATGCTAATGCTACAGTGTGGCTCAAAAATACTGAATAATGCATAATATGGGACTGTTAAGTTTAAATCTTGTAAGCAAATATTCTCTTTGTAATACTTAATTTAAAAAGCAAACTGCACGGAACGACAGCTTGTGACAGCCGGCTCTGTACTATCAAACAGTGCACACACTATAGAGATGTAGATACACTTTTCAAACAGCTGCGTGTCACTGCCACAATGGAAGCGCCAAGATACTGAAAATAAAGCCACAAAAAGTCTATTACCGCTGAAGAGTGTCTGCTTTCCCCCGCACCTGTCGTCATAAAAGAGTCATTGTTAAAAAGTATACGGACAGGGTGAAAAACGACAGCCTCAAATTTCACCTCTTCTCCTTTGAATATATTTTTATAGCGACGCGAAAACACATCGTTGGGAGATATTATCCTAGCAGTAACTTCAAAGCGCAGATTCGAGATAATTATGTGTTTTAAAAAGGACATCGAGAATCAAAGAGGCAAGCTGCAGAGGACCCAGACAAAAGAGGGTGGGGGGGTATTATTATATTACACTCACGCAGCGCCGAGATGTACGAGAGGCACCTGAACACAACACTGAGGACGCACTTCATTTAGCTGCTATTGTATTGTGGCAGTTCATATTCAAATTACAGAGCAGTGTTGGTTTTAATAGATTAATAAAGTAGAACACAGGAAAATTATGCTTAATCAAAAGTAATACGCAGAAAAACACATGTGAATTAGTGGGAAATAATTTGATTATAACATGGCACAAACTTGAGGACTATAAAGTAGTGGAGAAAAAAAAAAGTTACCGAGATAGGCTGTTAATTGATACTATGGGCCGAGAGTTAGCGCTTTGACCAGGGGGCGGTTCCAGGTCGGGCTTTTTCGACCTTCAGAGGCTGTACTTGTCCTCTGGAGGCTGGAGGGGGATGTGACAGTCCATATATGGAGAATGCGTTTTAACCAATGACAGAACTGTTACACACACACGCACAGACGTAAACACACACACACAAGAGGTGCACATTGCTCTGTGTATCCGTTGTTTTTGCTGGACACAATCGGGACTTTGGACCGAGGCGTTTTAGTCTGATGCCGATCAATTCATAATTTAGTGGAAAGAGGCTCAATGTGATGTTTTTGGTTGTTTTTTTTTGACATTTGAAGCAGATCGATATAGTTTTGCGCAAATCTTTACCTTAAAATCGAATTGGTTGTTTATTTTATATTTTACATCTTAATAAAAGTTAGCATTAGCTGTTATAAACGGTCATCTTCGCCAAATGCTGCTGTGCTCAGAGCCCATTGCCATCATGGGTTTCAACGTGACGAGAAATTAGGACTGTTGCCATAGCGATTAACGATGCAAAGCCAATTGTTATAACTTCTGAATTGGGAAAAGTCCTCAAAACAGCATTGCATGTACCAGAACCTGAAACCCACAAACTGTCAGCCAATAGGATAAACAATTATTATAATTCTAACGTGAGTAAAGCCACTCGTCTACTCTTCCAAATAAAGGTATAAAGGGGTATTTCTGTACTTTTGTGGCTAATTTGACAATCTATTCACTTTTTCTGTGATACTTGAAGTCATATGCAGGCACATTTGAACACATTTCTGATGGATTGCCTGAATAATGAACATCGTCTGAATATTGTCATTGGAATAATGCGAAACTATTGAGAGCCTTACCTCTTTACCTGGTATCCCCTCCCACACTGACTGCTACAGGAACAAACCATAGTTGTGTTTGGACTCTGCTCTTTATGACAGGACTTCATTGTTTTAACGCTGGATTTGCAGAGAAAACACATTTCCCTGTGGGCCTCATAACGCGTGGGTCTGAATGGAAACAAGAACCTGAGTCGCTCCTCGCATCTCAAACAGCCGCAACACAAGTTTATCAGCTGAATATTGAGTCTCAGACATAAAATATCCTGACCTTTGCAGCTATGTACAAAACAATGGACCGTGTATAAGTCTGTTTTTAATACATACGGCCGCGCTTCACAAGCTCGTTCTTTCACCTGAGATTTATTACAAACTGTAAACCTTAGACACCGTGAGCTGCACATGTTGGACACCCACAAGCTCAAACTCACCCACTGCTACATCCAGGACTGTCAACCCGTGTGCCCTGCAGTACAGCCTGATATGCCCTGAGACATTTCTCCTTTGATATTTTTGGAATCGTCCACCGACAGTGCCACACCTATTCCCCTGTAGAGCCTTCTAGGACTGACGTGTTTAGAATGATTGTGTATCCAGTCTGGTACAGATTTAAACATTCTATCCCATACATTTTAATGAGGCAACAAAACAAAAACTAGAATTTTGACATTTGTCTTGCCTTTGTCAAAAAGTATCTAACTTACAGCTCCATTTTCTAAAGTTTACTTAAATTAAAGTGACACCGCGTAGCATGGTTCAATGGAAAAAGAGTGTTAGAATCATACTTCGGCACATACTGAACTTCATGGAGATTAATACACCAACCATCAAACTGTTGTGGATCGCTATATTTTTGGTAATTTCTGTGCTAACAATACACTACACAAAACACTTAATGGAAATGTTTTTAACAAGGCTTTGATGTTACTCACATGCTTAAGTTGTCGCCAAAATAGCCCTGGTTTTTCATAGTTTGTAATGTTTGGACACTAACGCTAACCCTCCCAATGAAAATGCAATAGTTTATAGGTTTATAGTTGACCAAATTCGATATAAAAAGCAAAAGACAGAGAGAGGAAGAAGAGAGACACGTAGGGCAAAAGCTAAAAAGAGAAAGGGGGTGAGAGATGCAAAGAAGGGGAGAGACAGAAAAGAGAGAAACAAGAGAGAACGCAAGAAAGGGGGGAGACAGAGATAGACAGAGGAGAGAGAGAAGAGGGAGACATAAAAGAAGACAGAGTAAGACAAAGAGAGAAGGAAGACAGAGAGAGAAGAGGGAGAGAGAAGGGAGATAGAGAAAGAAAAGGAGAGAGAAGAGGGAGAGAGAAAGACACTGAGAGAAAAGTGGGAGAGAGAAGGGAGATAGAGAAAGAAAAGGAGAAAGAAGAGGGAGAGAGAAAGACACTGAGAGAAAAGAGGGAGAGAGAAGGGAGACAGAGAAAGAGGGAGAGAGAGAAGGAAGCCAGAGAGAAG
The DNA here is from genome assembly GCA_019453435.1 of Rhinogobius similis. NCBI lineage: Eukaryota > Metazoa > Chordata > Actinopteri > Gobiiformes > Gobiidae > Rhinogobius > Rhinogobius similis. The sequence goes on from CM033637.1 coordinate 12,110,194, forward strand.
AGGAAGAGAAAAGGGAGACAAGATAGAGAAGAGGGAGAAGGAGAAAGACAAAGAGAGAAGGAAGACAGAGAGAGAAGAGGGAGAGAGAAGGGAGATAGAGAAAGAAAAGGAGAGAGAAGAGGGAGAGAGAAAGTCACAGAGAAAAAAGGAAGAGAAAAGGGAGAAAGAGAAATATAGAGAAGAGGCAGAAAGAGAAAGACAAAGAGAGAAAAGAGGGAGGGAGAAGGGAAAGAGAGAACGGCAGAGCGAGTGATGCAGCTCCTTGGCAGAGCGAGGCCTCTCTCAGGGATGGACGAGCATCACAAACAGCTCGTGTTAAAGCCGCGCTGAAAGGTAAATTGAGAGCTGACACCACAAAAGCCTCCTCCACTTTCAAAAGTGCCAAACAGTTTAAAGTGCTCGGCTCGAGAGGTAAAGTCCTTCTGCCGCTCATACAATTCACTGTTGAGCTATTTCTGAAGCCACAGTTGTCCTGGGGCAGACTGGTGGAAGTGTGGCTACTTATCTGGGTCTAAAGCCTCTCCGATCACTTTGGTCAACCACATTTAGACATTCGCAAGTGGGGTACAGAGCTTTACAATTAGTCCTATTTTAATTGAATTGTGATCAAATCGTCAATAATCAGCTTTGGTTTTACAGTCGAGAGGTCAACAACAGCCTGAATCGAGTGCTCAACCACCAGAAAAGTTACAGAGTGCATATGTCTCACTTTATAGTTTCACACATTCAATTATTTATTGACCTCAGAGCCTAAATCCTACACCTGGTGCATGCAAAGCTGGCATCCATTTTATTTGTACAACTTTACAGCTATTTCTATGGCAACTGTGTTTTCTCCAATGCTAGAAACTTTGAGAGAATAATATTTTGCGCAGTTGTATTCTGACAAGGCCAAGTAACAATGACATCTACTGCAGAAAATGCAATCATTAAAACAAAACTTTTCTACAAAAAGCTGTGCACCTGTCAAACTAATTTATGTAAAATGTGGCTTTGCTTTTCTGACAATTGGTGTTGTGACAGCAAGCCTTGGAAAAAATAAAAAAAAAAATAAAATTAGCATTTAAATCAGAAATGTTTCACTTGATACAAAAGATAGAAGAGAAGCTTTGCTGGCACTAGAATGGTAAAGGTCAATATATATTATAGTAACAACTCAATCAAGTAATAAAAACTAGTGCTCAAATAAACCAAAACAAAATCTAACTATGTTAATTTACAGTATTAACTTTGTTGCTGTTTCATTTCCAGTATATCCAGTACATCCAGTATAAGTCGTAAAATCCGAGCTTCGAGGACAACTGAAACGTCCTTGTCCCACAGACTTTGGAAGAAGAAATGTGAAACATGTTTGTGTTAAAAAGGCAATGCAAAACATGTTGGGCCATCGTTTATGTTCAGGAAATTGATATTGGAAGCTGTTTTCATTTGTTCTTTAATAGGCTAAGGAAAAATCTAATTCAGATTCATTGATCAATATTCAGAGTAGCCCATGCCAGGAGTAAAATTATAAAGTTCACTAAAATGATCAAACAAGGGCAAACCAGATAAGGCTTTAAAGTGCAGTGATCCCTCGTTTATCGCGGGAGTTGCGTTCCAAAAATAACACACGAAAAGTGAAATCGGTGAAGTAGTCAGCTTTATTTGTTATACTTTTTTCCTCCTTCTTTATGGAACGAACCGAAGATTTGTTTATTCCCTAATGGCGCCCCACAGCCGCATAGCTTTTACCTTCCTTTAGCATGTCCAGGAGTGTAACTTTTTCTGCAATAGTTAGCATCTTCCTCAGCCTCTTTGGCGCGTCCGGAGGCCCCGTTGTCGGCGCAGAGCGTTTCTTCGACATTGTGGGTTTTGTCACAGAGAAAAAATGCAAACGTAAAGTTGGCAGAATGTACAGAAACGCAAACTATTGACAAGTGAAAAACCAATACAGTACAGCGTCAATATTTTATTTCTAGACAACAGTAAAGCCCCTGAGCCAATCAGGATTCAGAGCACAATGCACTGTAAAAATACAGCTATTTCTATGGCAATAACTGTAAAAACAATCTGTGCAGCGAAGCCGTGAAAGATGAAACGCGATATAGCGAGGGATCACTGTAAATCATGAAAGTAATTATGTTCACTACATTTTGGGGAGTAGTTTAATCTAATGTGTCATAATATACGGAAAGGTAGAACGGTCAGAGTGGCATAAACGTTAAGGCTTTTTAAAACGAGAAAGAAAGAAAAAAAATCTCTTCTTAACAACTTTATTTTCTCTTTTTAACAATTTTATTTTGTCGTTTTCAGAACTATATTTCTCGCTTCATGTGAACATATTCCACTCATATCTATTGTTGAAAACGAGAAAATAAAGTTGTTAAAAAAAGAAAATAAAGTCGTCATTGTAAGGTTGAAAATGACACTTTCCTCATTTTAACGTAATACTAATTTTCGCAAAAAAAGCCTGAAAATAATATTAATACGCTAAACTGACATTGCGGTAATAACGCACTGTACGCTTGTTTAGTTTTTTGTATAACTAAGACAGCCATGATTTGAATTCTTAACTATTTTGCAGAACTACGTACAAACACTTTCTGCTAGCGTCAGTGCACTTTATGGATACAACAGACACTTTACATTGGGCGCCTTCTTTTTTTCTAGGCCAAGCTGAAATATTCATTGTGCCGAACTGTTTAATATTAAAGGGTGCCACGCTGACTCGATAACTGCTGTGACAGACAAGAGTCGCTCACACAAATACAAGCTCCACTACGCGACGTACAATACAGTAATAGCTCTGAAATACAGCGCCGACAATATTAAATCTATGTCTTTTTACTGTATTTCATAAAGACAAAGTGTTTCTTTCCTGCCTCACAGCGAGAGGGCCACGGGGTCAGTCCTCTATAGATCTGCCTCTTTCTGCTGCCAAAGACTTGTAATACTAGATAGATTAATAGCGCTAAATCCCCACAGAAATAGTTAACATGAATGCACCGTCTAAACGAGGGGTCGCCTGGCGTGAAACTGGGCTCGGTCCAAAGAATGTGGCAAAGGGTGTTTGGGATGAGGATAAGTGAACTATACAAGAAAACTGCTGCTGCTATGACTATCCCTGCTGTTTCTACAATAAAAAAACAAACAATCAAGACAAAATTACAATACATTCACTGGACATGAGGAGACGGCTTTGATTTCAGGGCTCGCAGGACCATCGGGAACATCAGGTGCCACGCGATTTAATATATTTCTTGACCTTTGCAACATGTGATTAATCGAAAAGTGTTTTAACTTTCTGCATTCAACCCTGAGGCGGAGCATTGTCTCTGCAAAACGAAAACAAAGTAGATCCGATTGTGAGACTAGGAGGCAAGATTTAAGGGAAACAAATGGAAAGTGGCTCTGTTTTGGTCGACAAATACACTCGGAATTTGAAGGTTTGTGACGACTCCGATGATGAAACTTTTAACATAGTTCTCTACTTTGACACATGGACTGTATCTTAATGTCACCTATCTGTGTTCTCTGTCTCTATGCATTCCCTGTGTAATGTTTTTATGTGCTCTCGTCTGCAAAACCAATTCCTTGGGCCAATAAATGTTTCATTCATTCATTCATTCATTCAGCATGATAAATCGAAATCTAAACAGACAATTAATCATGGCTTTTAAAATATTTATCACTGCCCAGCACCAAAAGTAATTTGAGGAAGGGCTGTGCAAATAATCACGTTTAATTTTTAGTTAAATAGATTTGGTGAGTAAATTCTCAAATCAAATTAGTGTGAATATATTTTTACAGTGAGTCGACACCTCGAGCGTCTGCCACCTCTGCTCTGTCGTGTTGTTTCTGTTGTTGTAGTTATTGAGAGGGGAATATGTGAAAGCAGCACATATATTATTGCGCATTTGAATATTAAAGGCACACTATGCAGAGGAGAAAGTCAGTATGCAACAAGAATCTATCGGTATTGTAGAGTAAGGGGTGTTAAAAGTACTGCAATACTGATATTAGTACAGGTACTTGATGATTCTTTTTGACAGAATCATTTCTAATATTGACACGTAATACAAACACACCTTAATGTGTTAAGTCTTTCAAAATAAACACTTAGTAGAGACAAAACCAAGACTAAATTCAGGCTAAAAATCAACCCTAGTATAGATAATCTTTTATTTTGTAAGATTCAAGACAAACAAAGAATAAACTATAGGCTTTATAACCACAACATATGGCAATCAGGAAGGGTGCAGTGATGTAAAATAATGCATTTGGAGCTAAGCAGCACATGGTTCTTTCAGATAAACAGTGAAATAAACATTCGGAGAGCAGGACTCACGCTCTTATCAGGCCGACTTATTCAGCATTAGCCCAAACTCATTATCCTTTCACTTATAGAACGGGACACAAGAGACGGCTACAAGAGAGAAGTAACACACAACCAGAGCGCAAGGTCATCGATCATGTGAGACTTTTCATTATTTTCATAAAGCAGGATAAAGACATAGTTCTGATTTATCTTGGAACAGACACAGCTCTACAAAACTATGTAACTTGTGTCTTTGCCTAATAATAATTATAATGTATTGGTCATAGTTTATTTGGACAAACTCTTTTTGACTCTTTCAACATATAACAACATATAACAACATCTAAGTTTTCACATGGAAACAACAACATTGTTAAATCTGCATCTAAATATGTTTTATTATTTTATTTAATCACGCTTTATCCATAGAATTATATGGGACATGTAACTTCAAAGTTTGTTTTCTCAAAATGTATTTTTCTCCATCTTGACCTTATTCTGGAAGTTGTCGTGGGTGCCGCCATCTTTTTCCATTGTAGTTTACACGGGGCAGACAAGCTCAAATTAAAAATAAGTTCTACACGGACTAAAAAGCTGTTTTCAGGCCGCCCAGAAAATCTGTGCGTTGCTGATTTGTTGTTGCTCGTGTTCATTAAACATTTTAGAATCTAGAATTAGAATCTAGTTTATATAATGTTTTAGCGAGAGACTTTTCCTTCGATCACCATTTACGCAAACACCATTCATGTCAAAGCAGAAGTCCCTTTCCTACAAGAGTGCGGATCATAGACATAAAAAGAGGCAAAAGTGGGCGGGGCGGAATAAGGTGAAAAGAGATATAAAGATCCGCCTTTAAAGGAAAAATATTATGCATTTTTCATATTGTTATTAGCCTTTAAACATGCACTTGAGTTCTCTGTTTTTCTCTGTCTCCAACTTACTGAGAGCATCCAGCCACTAGATGACGCTATACACATTTTAATTATGTTGTCTCTTTAAGGGAATGTGCAAGACGCTATTATCAAGCTGGTATGAGCAGTGAACGGCAGAAGTACTCAGAACGAGTCTAGCGATGATTAAAGGACTTGAAACGGCAGAAGATTCACGGATAAGTGACGTAGATGATCTGTACAAACGCCCCAGCGGGAGGGAGTTCAGCAGGAAGTGTGTTCGACGGTTGGAGGGGAGAGGATTTCCAACTAGCATTCCTCAAAACAGCATGAATGCAGCTAAATGCATGTTTATGTTTATTATGTTTTTGATGAAGAAACATTGTTAGAACATAGTTAAAAACTCAAAAGTCACAGACAGAATATGTGTCCTTTAAAGTACTTAACATTTTGACAATCTGATTTATTACTTTCAACTCCAAAAATGTTCTTTGTGTGATCTAGTTTACTGAAATACTAAATAAGATAATACCCCTTGGTAAATGTGTTAGTTTGTATAATAAACTGACAATCCATTTTTCAGATTTACATTTTCATTATGGGCAGTTTTGTCCATGTTTACACAAAAGGCCATATTTGTATATGAAAATATTGCATGATGAAAAACATTTTCTCACACTAGGTAGGTTAAGTAAACAAAAAACAAACTTTGAAAGTAATAATTCTACATTTGATGTATTTCTATTTCTATTATATATTCTATCTTTTCTCGTTCACTCTCCAAACTCAAGTGTTGCTAGTGCCAGTAGGGGCGGGCGGTATTGACAAAAATGAATCTCTCTATCCCGTCAGCCAAAATTATACCAATCCAACAGAAATGTGTTACAGCATGCCTTTAAATGTATTAAGTCCTATCTGGACGGGATTCATTTTACCTCTGGACCTTGTGTGATTGATAAATTACCTTATTACATCTGAGTTTCATGAGACGCATCTGCATGGGATCAGAAAGCCTGATTTTACTGAAAATTACAGACTTGCAGGTGGAGATCCTGACTGTTTTACTGCAGAGACAGCTTTTATCTTTCATAAAGCCTCATTTGCGTCACTTTAATAGGCCTATAATAATGACCAGGAACTTGAAACTGTTCAGATGAACAATGTACATGACCAAATGGCACATGGACATGCCGTGGTCCCGTCCACTTCTCACAGTGCATTCATTCATAAGTTCAGCGTTTGCTCTGTTCTACTCACAGGGTTTAAAGCGCTGTCGTGTGATACATCCACCTGAGCTCTCGTCCTCATGTCTCGCATCTTTGTGTACCTGCTGTTCCACTGCGTGGGCCGCTGCTCTAACAGGACACGAGTGGGACTCGGGACCAAAGTGTTTTGGTCTGACCGTCCCATATAATTCATAATTTAATGGAAATATCCTCAATGTGAAATTGTGTTTTTTTTTCAGCATTTGGAGCAGATCAATACCGTGTGCATTCATTATTCAGTATCAGCGTGTGCATTCAGTATTCTGTAGCGAAAGTATTCTTCCCATCACTGGAAATAAATACCTCCAAATGAATATGCACTCCCGCCAAATCCAGGCCAAATAACACCCAAATTACAGAGACGTCTGTTTGCACGGGACAGCTGTTATCTTTGAACCCCGGTGTTTGGCGAAATACAGTAGGTCATTTGCGGGGGAATTATTACATTACAGACATGGCCGATCCATACGGGACTGACGTTCTATATTACCTCCGTAATAATTACAAATTGCGTGAGGTCCAGAGGTCAAACTTATCCCGTCCAGATAGGGCTTTAGTTAAGGTTTAATCATCGTGGACTTCAGGAAAGTCTCAGCCCCCCTGCCCCCCCTTGCCCTGACAGACTCTCCCATCACCACCGTGGACTCTTTCCGCTTCCTTGGCACCACCATCACTCAGGACCTCAAGTGGGAGCCGACCATCAGCTCCATCATCAAGAAGGCCCAGCAAAGGATGTACTTCCTGCGGCAGCTGAGGAAAGCCAAGCTGCCAGCGCAGATGATGGTGCAGTTCTACACGGCCATCATCGAGTCCATCCTCACCTCCTCCATCACCGTGTGGTATGCTGGAGCCACAGCCAGGGACAAACAGAGACTACAGCGCATTGTGCGCTCTGCTGAGAAGGTGATCGGCTGCAGCCTTCCATCTGTCCAGGACCTGTACGTCTCCAGGACTCGGGGACGAGCAGGTCGGATCACAGCTGACACTTCTCACCCTGGACACGGACTATTTGAGCCACTCCTCTCGGGCAGGAGGCTACGGGCCATCCGGACCAGAACCTCCCGCCACAAGAACAGTTTCTTTCCCTCTGCCGTTGGACTCATGAACACTTTGTAACACCCGTCACTTTAACTATATATTATATAAGGACAATCTATTTGCACTACACATTTGCACATGGCACTGTCTGCCAACTGTACATTCTGTATATAGTCTATCTTAGTCTATTTTATTCTTAATTTTTATGCATGCCTTTTTATATATTTTTTATATTTTACTCATTGCTGTATGTTGCACCTACGCCGAAGCAAATTCCTATGTTTGTGAATTCACTGACAATGGCAATAAACCGCTTCTGATTCTGATTCTGATCATCAAGAGAAATGGAACCCCTATCCTGCACTAATCAAGACCTAGACCTGTCTGAGACCACAGGGTCCCGAGACCAAATCAAGATCATCTTTGAAAATGAAAAAATGTATTTGTATTTTACTGTCACCGTGGCACGTGTATATGTCTGTTTTTATCAGCCTGTCTCCATTCAAAAAAGAATGGTCTTGAGGCCAGTCTCGACCAAATTCTCTCCACCATAGTGGCAGAACTATCAGTCACCTCAGCCTCTCCATTACCTACTCTTCACCACCAACACTAATGTTTAGGCCCCAAAAATAATTAGTCATTTTCATGTTCCACAGTATTCCTGACTGAATTACAATGGTGTAGGTGTCCTGTGCCTCGCCTGTTCCGAGCCTCTGTGTTTACTCTGTTTCACACAGGAGAAGAGAGAGGGGGAGGGAGGGAAGAAAAGAGAGGAGAGGAGCAGAGATATAGAGGGAGAGAGAGTCACAGGAGAGGGAGACGGGAGGGAAAAGTGAGTGGAAGAAAGAGGAGAAAGAGGATGGAGTGAGAGAAAAGCAAGAGGGGGAAAGAGAGAGGGAGAAAGTGAGAGGGGAGAGGCAGAGGTAGAAAGGAGAGGAGAGAGAGGGGGAGACAGAAAAAGAAGGGGAGAGATGAAGGGAAAATTACTTACATTTATTAGGAATTCATTTTAAAACCACACAGTGACGATGGAGGGCGAGAGAGAAAAGGAAGGCGGAGAGAGTAAGTGGATAGAGAGCAAGAGAAGAAAGGGAGGGAGAGAGAACGAGAGCAAGAAAAATATAGCAGAAGAGGGAGGAAATGGAGAGGGAGAGACAGAGAGAGACAAACAGAGACAGGAAGTATGAGAGAGAGAGAAAGAGAGAGGGACAGACAGCCGGAGATATTTACTCAAAGCATCTGGGAGAGAGAGGATCCAGCCCAAAAGGTCAGATCTGGAAGTTCAACATTAGTGATCAGAATTTCAAGTGAACGACGTCTGTTTGTGTTTGCCGTTGCTCCAGTAGAACTTTGAGGGGTTTAAAGGAGACATTTTATGCTTTTTTGTTTCCAGAAGTTAGTATTCAACTGTAACATTCAGTAAGTAGATCATCATTTTGCGCTTTGTTCATTATAAACTAATAATAAATCAAAATACAACTTTGAGCAAACGAATTATGACGAACAAAGTTAAAGCTCATTTGTTGTTATTTGGGCAATATGTCCCCTTTACGTAGCTCCAGAGCTGAGACGATACCAATATAAGGGAGAAGAGAATGAAAATAATACAATTTTTTAACTGAGACATTTAGGGGGGAAATAACATATTGCAGTTTTTCTGACATTGTGCTGAGATTTGTGATTTGAAAATTAAGATTCCGAGTGTGGAGTGAATGAATAATTCAATGCAAACCGCTTCGGGTGTCTTGAAAGGCGCTATATAAACCCAATACATTATTATTATTATTGTTATTAATATTATCTATTAAGATTCAGCTCACAGGTCACAAACATGTCCAGGAGCATTTACATTTGAGAGAAATCAAAACATGAAGTGCTAAACGAATACGAGAACCCCATGCATTTCAGAACATGTTTGAAAAAGTCTAAACTACTGGGTTTGCAGGTTATTGTGTGGATTGCGGCCTTTGCCATTTTGATTTGATTGAAATTAATTGCGCAGGTATAGTCCTAGTTTTGTCTTGGTTTAGTGCTGGTTTAGTCCTGCTTTCCTCTAGATTTAGTCTTGGTTTAGTTCTGGTTTTATCCTGCTTTATCTAAATCCTTAGTTTTGGTTTAGCTCTTGGTTTGTCCTGGTTTTGTCCTGGTTTAGTCCTGGTTTAGTTCTGATTTAGTACTTGTTTTGTCCATGTTTTTCCTTGGTTTTCATCCTCTTTTAGTGATGGTTTGGTCCTGATTTAGTCCTGGTTTAGTGTTGTTTTGTCCTGGTTTAGTCTTGGTTTTCCTCCTGATTTAGTCTTTGGTTTAGTCTTGGTTTTCATCCTGGTTTAGTGCTGGTTTGTCCTGGTTTAGTTTTGGTCTAGTGCTGGTTTAGTGTTGTTTTGTCCTGGTTTAGTCTTGGTTTTCCTCCTGATTTAGTCTTGGTTTTCATCCTGGTTTAGTGCTGGTTTTTCCTGGTTTAGTTTTGGTCTAGTGCTGGTTTGTCCTGGTTTTATCCTGCTTTAGTTGTGATTTAGTGCTTGTTTTGTCCTAGTTTAGTTTCTATTTTTGTCCTGGTTTAGTGCCGTTTTGTTCTGGTTTAGTCTTGGGTTTTCGTCCTGGTTTAGTCTTGGTTTTTGTCCTGGTTTAGTCTTGGTTTTCGTCCTGATTTGGTCTTAGTTTGGTGCTGTTTTAGTCCCGTCTTATTCCTGGTTCTTGGGATGAATCCATCTCCAAACCTACAAAGTTTCCTACAAGATTTTCCCAGGGAGCAAGATTAATCAAAACATGGAACATTATCAGTACCAACCGGTATTTCTAAATGTGCAACTTGCTAAATTTCGATTCCAACGCGTGCACTCCTCCAGTTGAAAGTCATTCAGCTCAGCCCAGCGTTATCACAGCCTTATGTTAATGAGTGCAGTATTTCCCAGCGGCTGTGCACGAGTATTACTCCTGATATGAACACTTTCATCTCTTTATGTTCAGACGGCCTACAGCTCCCAAAGGTGCCCATAAAAGTCTACTGTTATCCATCCAGGGTGCATGCGAGGTGAGCAGAAGGAAAGGGGCTGTGTGGGGGGCTACGGCTTAGGGAGAAAATACAATTTGATGTAGACATTTTTATCTCTCAAAATCCAAGAAAAAGAGATTCTGGCAATTGAATATTATAGTAATCCTGTCAGTTCCACAGATTGAGGCATTTGGATGTGGTGGGTGGTGGGCTGTTTTTAGAGGAGCCATGTTTGAAGTCCAAAGAAATAAGATTCTTTGTCAAACTGAGTCCCTGCTGCGGTTGGTACTGGCTTCGTATTTTCTTAAATATAAGTAGTAATCGAGAGAAAAGTTTTACTAGTATTTCTGTGAATGCTTTTCAGTGTAGGGAGTAAGTGCAACAAAAGTAACCGATTACAGTACATTGCATTTAACGCAGTAATGTAACACACAGAGTGAATGAATGGCCAATAATGATGTTTGCTCTTGGTGCTTATTCCTCGTGTAATGATGATGAAGCCTACAGTTCGCTGCATCTTCTTCTCTCGGCCTGCGCTTGTTTGTGCCACTCAGATCATGGAGGTGCCGCACATACAAACAATCGGAGATACAGGCGCGTGAATGGTCCAATACTGTGTGTGGTCAAAGTGGTGCTCCATTGTTGTGTGCATAGGGCAGATCTTATGAGTGTGACATTTGCACAACAAGAGCACTGACAGGGCTGAAGTTTATTGGTCCAGTGGACCGCTGAGACTTGTCATATTCTATAGAGTCATAACTTAGCATACAATCAAACTGAAGTACTTTTACGCAGACAAAACTACAGTACAAGCTTCTGGGAGGTTTGAACCAGTGACCCAGTGGTTGGAGGATAAATATTAAACCACAATGGCACAACGCAATATAGTGTTGTTATTTACTGTGTGTGAATGCATGGGTGAAACCAGCACAATAACAGTACAAGCTTGGGTGAAGTCTGAACTGGCCATCCTCTGGTTAGTGAGAAAACCCTTTCCCCAATGGCACCGTCTAATTTGGATGAAAAATAGTGTCGTTTTCATGTGTAAGCTCAGTGCCTGCCTCTGTAATAATAATATCCCCCTCACACTCACCAAGTACAACAGCGAATCTAAAAATAACCCTTTGATCGATACTTCAAATAGAGACGTTTTTAACACAAGAAAAGCTGGTTTATGTGCCTTGCGGTGCGTGCAGTCCACTTTGCTCATAAAATAATGTACAGGAAGAAACCTATGCAATAAGGGTATATAATAAGACAATAAAACCGCTCATAGTCGAGTCCATCTGAAAGGCCAGGTCTTTGTATGTCAACGCCAACGCCACGTGACCCCATCAGGACACCTCTGACCTCACGACATCAGCTGACACGACCCATGAACTCCAGAGGCACCTCTTCCACAGATCAATACACCGCTGCGATTATTACATCCTTAAATCATTACTGAGGAAAACAGAGTCACAGAGGTCACTTAAATGGGGGAAGGCTCTTATTCATGGGCCACACATTTGGGAGTCCACTCGAGAAGCCGTTGTATTTTTTAGCAGTCCTTCGGAAATTGTACGTCTCTTCTTCTCGATGCCACTTTGGGTAACTGTACCTTTAACTGCCGTGTAAGCCTTGTTCACCCGTCGAGGTCTTTACTCACAAAAGCAAAAGTTTTAGCTCTGGTGAAGGCTAAAAATAAGACATGTAGGAAGAGCAGGGACAGAGAAAGAGATGACAAAAAGCTCTTTATTGCCGAAGCATTAAACTGACCTGTTTGATCCATGCGCATGTTTATCTGGGTGACGCAGTGGAATAAAACATTTGTGGCTCGTTTGTGCTCCCAGTCCACTTAAGCTAAGGAAGGACTAGACACCGCAACAAGATGATTAGATAAGAGAGAACATATACAAACTCAGATAAAAACAAAACAGCAAACTGCAAATATATACAGAAAATACTCATTTCTCACCAAACACTGACTTGATTTTGTGAGAAACTGTCATATTTCCAGCAATGCTAACTCATATATTTGCCCGACAAACTTAGCTGAACAAAGCTAAGGCACGTTAGTGTCAGCTGTTTCCAGTTTATAATCCTTAATGTATTACGTAAAGAGTGTAGAGGCGCAGATAAGTGAAATAAATGCAGAAAAATCAGACGAAAAAGCCACATCTCACAGCAACATAAGCTTTGAATGCTGAATGTCTTTTTGTGAATTGTTGAGATTGGCCTTACTTTTCGTTCATTTTCTACCGTTTGTTCGCATTAGAGGTTGCGGCTGACTGTAGCCTATCCCACTGACTTTGGGCCTTAGGCGGGGTACACCCTGGACAGGGAACAGCTTGTCGCAGGGTTAACCCAGAGAGACAGACATGGACAGACAACCATTCACTCTCACATTCATTCACCAGGGGAGATTTAGAGTTGCCAATTGATCTATCACATGCATGTCTTTGGACGGTGGGAGGAAGCCAGATCCGGAGAGAATGGGGAGGACATGAAGACTCTACCTTCATATTATATACAGAATATACTGTATGTATATAGTATATGTTTGGCCACTCACTGTGGCTTTATACTAGAAAGTATAATTCAGGCACAATTAATGGTAATAGTATGTATTAGGAAAACATGGGTGATGCTGCTCACATAGAAGCCCTTTACCCCTGGACACAGAGCCAGACCCAGAAGGTGAAAATGCACTCCGCCATTAAAAGAGCCCAAGCACTCCTTTAGGCAAGCAACTCTGGGGGACAGGGCCAGTCGAAACGTGGCTTTAAAGTCTTGCCTCCTCTCCCTCTCTCTTAAAGCCAAGCTCTGCTCCTGTGTTTCCTGCTCCATCCGTTTGTGTGAGTCATTCCACCATTAGACCCTGTGTGAAGCCACAAACACAGCCAAAAGTGCCGGAGCGCACGGCTAACGGCCACAGAGCGGACAGATAATAAGTCAGACAGCAGATTGTAAACCGCGGCCACTCCAGAAGGTTACAGAGGGGTGTGGGACTGGAAATAAAAATAACAAGACAAAGGAAGGGATCTTCGGCAGATAGTAAAAGATATTAAAGGTGCACAATGTAACTTTTCTGGTGAGGGTCTGCCACTTTTAACTAGATAGGTAAGTTTTATGCCTACAGTGGAACTTTCTATCTAGCATGTCCTTAACTACAAGTGTTATTGCTAAAAGAAAGTACCCATAAAACATGTATTCGTGCTGTGACATCTGCAGAAGTCCGTGTGTGTTCATATGCCTGCTGCATGCAACAGTGTAGTCGGACGAGGAGAGGCATTCAACTGCATGAGGTTAGAAACATAAGACATGTGTTTGGACGTGTACTCATTCGTTTAAGATGAGGGGCGGTGACAAACTACAGTCCCTCCACTGCACCCCTCATTGTTTTGGTCCCCTAAGTTAAAGTGAAAGTGCAAACTGCCAGAGCTTCAATGTGTTTATTTGCGCTGCAGAGAGCAAATTACTTTCCCACCATGTCTGAAAATTAAATCTCTGGAGAAGCAAGACAAAAATCTGGCCAAAGCATAATTGGGACAAGTTAAATAGTGCGCTTCTAAACTTGACTTAAAGCTGCATTGCGAAGGCTGCAATCTGTGAACAACAAAACATTCCGTCTTCTGCAGACCCTGGAGTTTAGAGCTCTACAAACATGTTCTGAAATACACAGGATTCTAGTATTATCAGATTTGAAGCGCTCCTCGAGGTGTTTAAAATGTGTTTACTGTGCAATTTTCTGTATACACTGGCTGGCCAATCGGTTTACAGGCAATAAGAAAAAATATATGAACCAGGTCCGAGCTAGGTCCAATTTAGGGCGATACCAGGTCCATAGGTCTACACCCGGTCTAAACTAGAACTACACAGACTAAACTAGGACTCAACGATGAACTGAAAAGTCCTGAACGTTTAAAATCTAACTTTCAGAAAGCTTCTACTCCAGATCCAACTCCAACTCCATTCCCACGCCGTGTATATACATTGGAAGTTTAAATCTGATAGGTCTATATCAGGTCTGAACTTGGACTATTACAGGTCTAAACCAAGATTAAACTTCCAGAAAGCCTTGTTGCTTGACTCCATTCCTGGCGCTATGAAGACTGCATCTAAACTAGAACTAAACCAGGTCTAAACAAGTACTAAACCAGGTTTTGTAATGAACCAGGTCTAAACCAAAACTAAACTTCCTGAAAGCATCATTCCCAGCACCATTAGATTGTATTAAAACTAGAACTAAACCAGGTCTAAACCAGGTCTACACCAGATCCAAACTAAACCAGGTCTTCAGTGGTAATAAACAGCACTTCACTTGCTTAAAGCCTTACCGTTGGACTCCCCTCTCAGCGCTGTTATTGCCTCTGCCAAGAAACCCACAATGCATCCCTCTGTTGACTGCTCGGCCAATAAATCAATACGCATAAAATTTCATAAATCGTCTGTGTCACTTTGGCTTCTCATGCATTCCATTTTTCATATTTTCTCCTCTGTTACTTCAAGACAATACGCCCAGCGCTATGGACTTGTATCGGCTTGGCTAAGTTACTGTAAATTACCAATTGTAGCCGACCGCTCAATGCAAACAGATCCAACTATTAATATTGTCATTCAGAGGCCCCGGAGATATCGACCAGGCTGTGAAGCACACTGTGAAACCATGCTTGTGAAACTGCTGCACGTAAAGAGTGTGTTGGAGAGTATTGCAGTATATGGGCAGTGCATGTGAGCTGTGAACCTCAAAAAGGCAATTTACAAGCCAAGTGAGCATTGTGAATGTGATAAATGGGTGTGATGGCAATGTTATGTCAAGAGAGAGAAAACTAAGCGTTGTTGTCCAAAACCTAATCTGAACAGTTTTTGAAGATGAAAGATTGTTTTATATATTTCAAAAACTTATGCTGCGTTCAGTCGTCATCCTCAGAGGTTGGATTTTCTGAATTGTGACATGTAAATTCACACTGAACACCAGTAGATCTTGGAATTCTTACTCGAAAACTCCGATAATATTTTAGAATTCCCGAGTTTATTCAAGTTAGATAATGCAACATGGCTGTACCCTGAGTTTGTTGAAACTTTAAGATTCAACAGTCAAAATAGTACTTGTGTTATTTTGTCTTTAAGTTGCTAATGTCCACATGGAGCTAATGACAACAAAAGCAGGAATTAAGTTTCAAACGTTGTTTTATAATACAAATGCAATAACATTTTTTGTTGATCTGAGCGCTTTCCTGTTTTATATTACTTGATTTGAGTCGTAACAGTACAAGCTTTTATGCACTGCTCATCTGTTTTTTTCCAACTTGACCACTGTCACAAACTTGGAAAGGAACTGTCTCTTCGAGGTTCGAGTTCCGACCTCTGAGGACAAATGGAACGCAGCAATAAGACCTAAATCTCTGGCTGGATGATAATTGGATTCCCTCGCATTGATCGATCATGATTTTTAATTCTATAACATTCTGTCTTCACTAATTACTACTAATTTACTTTATTTGTTTACTAAAACCAAATAAAAATGTTCTTCAATATGCATTTCCTGATCAACAGTACAATATTTTTAATCCTTGTCATTTAACACATAAAAACAAAAAAACAAAACACAAATTGTCCAGTTTCTTCAAAGTCTGAACTCTGCTCCACATCCTTTTTACCGACAGACAATTGGCCGTGGACCTTTTCATTAAAAAATCAGAAATGGCTGAGTCTTGATCATGATTAAAATGTGATTCATTGAATAGCCATACCTAAAATAAAAACAACCTAACACCACTGCATAACAAGTAATGCAGTCGAGTCGAGTGCGGTTTACAAGAATTCCAAAATAATTAAAAACAAGGGGCGAATCCGCGTGAAGTCTATTTTCTCCGGTACACCGCCGCGATCTGGAGCGCTTTGTAGGTAATGAGCGGAGTACTTCTCTGCGTTCTCATGTCAGCCCACGAGAACAAGCGCAGCGATGGTGAAATACGCACCACATTACGCCGTGGTTGTGTGATAAGCAGTCTGCAAGTAAACCACTCAAAATAAACGCCAAAGCCGTAAACAAGGCGTAAAACATGCACAGCGGGTAAAATCCTCCAGCGGTCCTGACCTAGACTCGCTCAAGATCTGGAGATGGGTCAAATGCACCATGGGAACAATCAACCTTGACCTTTCAGTGTTCGCGGATAGTTGTAAATGTTGATTTATCCACAATTACAAAAACAAAAGTGTTTGTTTGCATTTTGTGCTTTGGTTCTCATACCAATTATCCAATCACAAAGCAGAATGAGCTCCTGTTTCGTTCCTCCTGAATTTAGGTTGCCATTCGCAGTAATCAATCGACAACTGTCCACAAGATTAACGTATGACATTGAGTGTGTCATCCATGAAACAGCTGAAAGGCTATTGTGCCGTACTTGAAACAAGAGGCACATTTTAGCGCATTTCTGATGGAGCGTTCCCATTATTGTTTGCGTAAAAATCCTAATAATCCTGATGATATTTACATTTACTTTTTTTTTTTTTTGGTCATTCCCACCGCTGATATAATTTAAATCATTCCAATCTGGTCTGAAGGTCCAAAGGTCCGGTCTGAACTGGACTATTCCAGGTCAAAACCAAGACTGAATTTCCAGAGAGCCTTGTAGCTTGACTCCATTTCCAGCGCTATTAAAGTTTAGTTCATAATTAGGATTCCCAGTAGCTGAGCTCAACAGCCAGCTTCTTATGGGATCCTTAAACTTAGACTGCATCTAAACTAGAACTAGACCAGGCCTAAACAGGTCTGCACCATGTCTAAACTAGCACTAAACCAGGTCTTCACCAGTAAAAAACAGGTTTGAACAGCATTTCCCGCACATTTCTGATGGAGTCTTCAGATTATGCTTATTGGAAGACTCCCACAAGTACTGAGATTGTTTTTTTGTGTGTGTGTCAATATCGCCCACCCTAGATACTCTTTCAGTCTGTGCAGTATTAGACTAAGCATCCGTTATCGCAGCACTGCCACTCGTCTCACAGTCCGCTGGTTGTCACGGAGCCTCGGCCCCTTTCTCCTTTCCTTCTCCCCTCTCTCTCTGTTTCTCTCCACTCTCTCTCTCCATCCCTCCCCTCTCTCTGTGACACGGAGGATTGTCCCGCGGGGGCGCACTCAAGCGGCTCATTTAACACAATCACGAACCAAAATCTCGTCTGGTTTAGGAATCCGGATCAGATTTGAGCGGAAAGAGGAGGGCAACGGTGCAGGAGCAGAAAATGGTTTTGAGATGAAGTCCTGGTGCTTGAATAAAAGTGTGTTCAAAACCATGGCTTTGTTTTCCACATAGAAGTCTCAGATACAGATTTATTTTGCTGATTTTCTATGAACGTAAAGACGAAACCGGAATTAAAGAAGAAGTGTAGAGTTTGATGCAAAAAGAGAGGGATTTATTTGTTGCATAGCAGTTTTTTTCAACAAACAATTGTGCAATACAAATAATTCAGTCCTTCTTGATAAAATCCAATCAACTTTAGCGTCACTGATTTTTGTAGAATTCGGTAATGAAACAAAATTATCTTATGGATTTTTGGGGGGAAAGTTGCAATATCTGATATTGAACTCAAAGCCAGGTCTACAGCAGCAGCAGGACTAAATCTGGATTAACTATGTCCATATTCAATGACCAGGACCTGAACAAACCTGACTCAAAACTAGTTCCAATCAGTTCCAAACCAAGACAAAACTATATCTAAAATGGCACTATCTGATCTAAACCAGGACTACCAAAGACTGCCAGGACTTGGATTAATCCAGGTCCAAAATGTTTTTAAACGGAATTGATAAAGCCTGCTGTGATGGTCGTATTCGGTAAATTAATACTGAAAGCCATTCTAATATGTTTTTAACAAGACACAGAACCACCAATTCAAATATTGTGGAAAAGTCTAAAGTTATACATCCAACAAAGAAGAAGCAATGTTTTTAAAAGCATATTTACACAGAACTACTACAAATGCAGGATGCACCAGGACTGAACCAGGTCCAAACTGAGACTTAACCAGGTTTAAATCAGGCATCAGGAATAACTACCCCAAGTAAAAAAAAATCCTCACGCAAACGAGGTCTTCTTAACCATGTCCAAACCAAAACTACAGGGACTAAGACGGGAATCCACACAGCACAACCAACCTGTGCAGACTATTCCAAATGTACGCATCTGTCCAGGACGTAGTAACGCTTTTTACTGGTGGAGACAGGTACAGCACTGAAATGAAGTCGCCTCAAACGCAGCATCTGGTCGTTTTCAGTGATTTATAGCGGCACAATACCTGCACACGCGGAGAGGGACACGTTTTTTACGCCGGCGCAGGCTCCGGGCGGCGGTGGAGTCGTTAACACTGTCCCCCGCCTGTCACTGACATCGCCCTGGCTCCACAAACCCGCGCCTCGCTTCCTCAAAACCAGATTTACGAGCTCATTTCACCGCGACCACTCATCAAATCAGTTCAAGTCTCGCCAAAAAGCCATGCGCACACACTACGCGCCATTCAAACTTGTACCAACCCCGAAGGCAGCTCCATCTTACCTGTTTTATCCCCCAAAAAAGCAGCGGAGACGATGCTGTGTGCCAGGCAGGCTCTCCAAAGCGTCCAATGTCGTTAAGTTCCACTCTTTTCACGCGTAAATTGGCCAAAAACAACGGCGTCCCACGCTTTCCAGTCCGTCAAAGCTGTGGTGACGCTTTGTGGTTCTAGATTGCGCTGTGGTTGTGGTGGTGGTAGAGTGCCATCCTCGGTCGCTCGCTGCTGCTGCTTCTCTCCGCGCGGCGCTCGTACTCTGCTCCTATTTCAAGCGCTGGGAGTCCGCTGCGCGCCTGACGTCAGCCGCTGCACACGCCGAATGCGCTGCTGCGGTGCGGCGAGGCGGCATCTGCAAAGCCACGGCCGCCACGGAGGGGAAGCGACACCTGGGCGAGGGAGAGAGGGGGAGAGAGAGAGAGAGGGAGAGAGGGACGCGCGGTTCGTACGCGGAGACGCTTTGCGCAAAAAGTACTTGGATTTGCTCCTAAATTAATTGCGCGATTCGTCTTTACGCGTTGTTTCGTATTATCCAAAGAGATGCTAATTGTGGTGCCTGTGCGGGTCACACAGCAGGTGTTTCCAGCCTGCTTTATGGTCACATCTGCTTGTCAGTGGCAGCTCTGGGTTGAGTCTGGATAAAGCTTGGGTGGGAGACCGATGGGGAAAGCGTGTGGCTCCAGAAACTGTCCTGAAAACTGTCGCTTCGCTCACATCACCTCAGTCAGTGCGTGAAGGATTGGTGTTCGCTTCAGACCACCAGGTGCGGAATGAATGTACAATATAATGTGAGCATTTGTGTGTCCAAAAAGTTTTCACGAAATAGATTAGCCTGTTATTAATTACAGCATATTGCAAACAAACAAGAAAACACAAAATGATAAAAGGTTGCGTAAAAGTGCTCACAGACTTCATCCACTCAAACTGCAGAGGGCCCTGCCGACCACGAGTGGTAAAGGTTGTGAACCACTGGCTCAGCAGAGGTGCGCTGTAACTTTCACCCGCTCGTCTCCATGGAGATTGATTTGCCTGGAATGTTCCACAGTATGACAATGACGTTTTTTTTTTGCATTTCTTAAATTACAATAATTACAATAAAACATTAAAAAATAAAAATGAAATAAAAAAATCTTCATTCTTTCTCCACAGATCTCACCTGTATCATGGACTGGCTATTGACATTTAATAATACCATACAATTTTCCAGGTATAACATCTCCATGGAGACAAACACGGGGTGGATTCTAGAAAATGTACAAACTGCAACGTTGATCACTATTTTTTTAAGCATGTTTTAGAATTTGTAAAACGTATTACAAATAGTCAAACAACAACCCTGTATTCAAGAAATGCTGGATTATGAATAATAAATGTCCCTTTTGTTTTTAAGAACACAATGCACAAGCAGCTGGATAGCCTTAGAACACAGAATACATGCTACATGTTGTCTACAATAATAATAATAACAAATGCAATTGTATTTAGTTGTATAATATAATAATTGTAGTAGTTTTATCCTCTAAATGTTCAAATGAAGTGTTGGAGGGAGGGGAACAAAGAACAATGCTGGAAAAGCCAAACTCCAGCTCAGTCCAAATTTTGAGTGAGAAACTTGAATGTTTTTCAATAGAGTGTGCAGGGTTTGTGTTGACAACGAGGTTATTTTTAAAAGGAGTTACTTTCTCTTGTTTAACTTCAAATTCTCATTGTATTCTGCCACAGAGGGATTTTAACCCAAGGCATAGGGAATGACCAATCGACATAAGCTAGATTGCCCATGACGCGCTAATGTAAGCACACAGTTATAATGAACGGGGTTTGAGGCAGAAATGCTCAGAATGGCAATTATTTAGGGAATTTCGGAACTTTATGACGTCACGAAACTGGGAAAATTGGAACTGAGTGTTTTCAGAGGCTCGGAGAGGAGAGGACTACCGCAACACTAAGCTAAATAACTCCATGTTTGTTTTGGATGTGGGAACAAATATTGTGATTAGAAGCTCAAAAAAGTTAATTTTGCATAACATGTCCTTTAAAACCTTAAAAAAAAATCTAAAGTATCTAAAAGTAAAAAAGGCAAGAGTTCTAGTCATAATTTTCCTTATGTGTTAATTTAGTCTTGGTTCAGTCTCTGCTCTGCTCACATCTTTAGCTTGTAAATTGGCATGTATTTTTTTGTTTTAATGTAGCTAAACTTCAGAAAGTATTGTTAACACTAGCAGCGGTTTGATCTCAGCTCTAATTATTGTGTCCTTGGGCAAGACCTTACACTTTAGGGTACCCCAGGGCAGGTGACTACAGAGCCAAGTCAGATCAGAGCGAGCATGAGGGACCTGTGGTTTCTCAAACTTTTATTAAATTTTTGTCGCCAAAATCTAAACCCTTTGTGTCTAAGTTCACGTTCCAACTTAACCTCAGCTCTCTCATCTCCTCCTTTCCTCTCTCCTCGTCTCCTTCGTCTTCATCTCCTTGCTCATGTCTTTCATCCTCGCTCTTTCTCTCGTCTCCTCATCTCCTTCATCTTTGTCCCCTCTCTCTCCTCGCCTTCTCGCTCTCCTCATCTCTCCTGGAATTTTCTCTACTCCTCCGCCCTCTCTCCTTGCCTCCACTCCTCGTTTCCTCTCTCCCCGTCTTCTCTCTTTGTCTCTTCCCTCCTTGTCTCCTCTGTCCTCATCTTCTCTCTCCTTCATCTTTGTCTCCTCTATCCTCATCTCCTCTTCTTCATCCTTGTCTCCTCCCCTTCATCCTCATCTCCTCTCTCCTTTCCCTCATCCTCGTCTCCTCTTTCTTTGTCTCCTCTCTCCTTCATCCTCATTTCCTTTCCTCGTCTCCTCTCCAGTGGGTGGGGCTAACCAATAGACTGAACTGAACCCAGTTAAAAAAAACCCTCTCTGACTCTGACAGACGATGTTTTATTTCTCACAGAGCTCGTGTCAAACAGTCAAATATTTTCAAAAGTGCTTTATGCATAATTCAGTTTGTTTTTTGCGTTGTCTTGTGTGCTAACGTCCCAAAGAGAAGCCCAAACAACAGACAGCGACAAAAACACACCAGGAACAAGCAGAAACATCTCAAGCAAAGTATGGCTTCGTTTACTTCTTCAAATGAATAATGCAAATCCTAATTATGTATGGAATTGCGGAAATGATTAAGTTATGTTGGTTATATCTGATACGCAGCTGAACGATCCAAATTGAAACAGCGACATTTTATCACAACAGTGTTCCGCTGTGGCATCCCTGCCTGAGTTTGAAACAATAACATTTAACAAGCACTCTGCACACTCTCACTCATTACTCTCACGTTTGGCAGGAATGAAGTGTTCCTGCGATCTGCACCTCGTGTGATCTTGTGTTTGATCAGACTCAACATCTGCACAACTTCACTGGATCAGCACATTTACAAAGACGCATTCAAAAGGATTAGCTAATGAATCAATTTTTATGACTTCTTCGTCGAAAACCTACCTGTTGTTGTCGTAAGCCGTATTCGGATGGGATTCGTTTTACCTGGGACTGAGGGTAAATTGTAATAAATACGTTTGTCTGTGTTTCCAGTCTTTTACCTCCTGTAATCCAGCAAACTCTGAGGGGTTATGTCAACATGAATGGATGAAACAGACTATGGCGGTTTGATAAGTGATGTTTCATGCTACAATACAGGTACATAACACTAAAAACAAACCTTATTTAGTTGACAATAATAAAAAAAACATTAGCAAGATGAATGAATGAAAATGTTCTTGTCATATTTCAGTGTGTTTATCAGTCGCCGTTTCTGAAATAAAGAGCGAATTACTGACATTCCAGGTACAAATGGCGTGGGGCTATTTAAATTTCACAGACATAAAACTCATTCCATGAAATACATTTTTTGTATTTAGCCCTCTCCAGAGTGGTAAACGCTCTCATCTGTACGTGGCTATGCTCCTGTGTTTTTGAAGTCCATCCTCACCAGCTACTTTCACTTTTACATGTTTTGCATACCGTATTGCAGAGGTGGGATCGTGTTTTGCATCTCTCAAGTAAAGCCCAAGTGGTTGACCTCAAGTCCAGGTCAAGTCCAAGTCGTTTGCTTTGAGATACATACACATGCAACTCTTATTTTTCCATCTTATATTATTTTTATAACTGGCTCTACTTGAAAAAAAAAAGTCCTAGTTACAGAAAGAGATGTGCTCCAGTTTCTTCCCGTGAAATGAAACACTGAAAGTACATTTATCAACTGTAAAGAAAAGACTGTTTTCCGTTCGTCATATGTAATTTTTTGAGAAGTATCAAGTCGTCACAGGGCTCCAAGTGCAAGTCCCTGTCTTCAAGACCAAGTCCCACGTTCTAGTCCATTTAATCAAGGCAAGTCTCAAGTCATCAAAACAGTGACCCAAATTCCACCCCACATTGTGAGCTCTAAATCTTCTGAATAATCATCAAGTCCAGAGCAGTGGGCGGGGATATGAGGTAAGTGAAGACAGATGTTTCATTGCACTCAAGACAGTAAAGAATTGCATACATTAATGAATCAATTGAAATACAACTTTGAAACTATGATTGAAGACCATAACAGGACGCTAACTGCTCATGAATGTTGATTTGACAGAATGTATGCTCTTTTACATGCATTGCAATTGGCCGCATACAAGTGCATATTACTCCATTCACAAAAACTGTTCTATTTAAGATTTCGCTGTTGCTCGTGCCCTTTTTGACAATATTTGAGAGGTTTGCAAATTTAGTTTCTTTTTGTAGTCCAAGGTAAATAAAATAATATTATACTGTCGGAGTA
The DNA here is from genome assembly GCA_019453435.1 of Rhinogobius similis. Classification (NCBI taxonomy): domain Eukaryota; kingdom Metazoa; phylum Chordata; class Actinopteri; order Gobiiformes; family Gobiidae; genus Rhinogobius; species Rhinogobius similis. The sequence goes on from CM033637.1 coordinate 12,133,987, forward strand.
TGGTTCAATTCAGCTTTTTATATTTCCATTGAATCCGTACTAACAGCTTTGTCCTTGTGGTTCTGAATTGAGCTTTGTTACTAGACGCAAGAGCCAGGAAAAACATTACGGGACTGGAGCGTCTCAAGAAAGGACGGTTGTTTGAAGCTCTTTACGATCTGGTTCCAGATTCTTCTGCGTTCAGACGGAAAGTACAGGGACTGGTTGGCAATGTATTTGGTTCAAAACAACTCCCAAAATCCACGATAGCTCTGGTAGTACATACATTTGTTTTACCCCCACAGACGTGATCCGGCCTTCTGTTAGTGGACGTTTCCTTGGATGCCAGCTTCATCTACAGTGAAATCAAATAACACTGTACTCACACTGAAGCAAATTTCCAATCTAATTCTTCATCTTAGAATGGAGTGTCCCCGTTGCATGGTTCCACCGTCTGTGACAAAGAAGAGAACGGTGACGCCACATCAAAAATACATGTACTCTGAAAGATTCATGTTCACTGGAAAATTTATCGACTACGAGACGATGAGCGAGGCAAGAGAAGACAACTGTAACGTGAAGGAGCAACCGCAGACAACCCACAAGTCTCAAAATAATGAACTTAAGGACAGGACAATTATGACGATGGTATACTGTTTCTGTTATGGTTGAATTAATTGTTTGTAATGTTCATCAAGAGCAGAAGTTCCGAATGATACTAGAGCTCTCCAAACGGGTCACAGAAGACTGAGTAAATAATGTTTTATATAAAAAGGGAGCAGCAGAAATGTGTTGAAACTATTATTCAAAAAGGAATAAAATGGAGTCCAACAATCAGCATTAGATTATTAATAGTTTAAATGAATTCCCGTGGTTTCTAAATCTACGCAAAAGTACTTTTGTTTTCATATTTCAAGTGCAATTGTGTTACTTTATTAACTAAGATGCATACTAAAGATGCACTAAAGTAGCGTTTCAGGACGGTCCCTCCCACATTCAAGTTTCCATGGTGATTTTATAGCTTTTCTTGAAACAATTCCACAGCATAACATTATAAATATTGCCATGAATATTCCAGCATTCCAGACAAACATTTCCATGGAGACAAGAAGGTGTGGGACCCTCCTGAAAAGTATTTTAAAGAAACAACAACCTAAGAGAAACAGTTCTAGGTAAAGAAACACAATCCATCAAATGAATGTGTTCACGTCATATTTCCTTTTAGTAAAGTTCTCTACAAATGTAACTGCAATGTGTTATACAATTGTGTAGAATGGAAACACTGTAACCTCCTCACCTTCATGTAATTGTATGTTACGGTGTATATATAGAGAGAAATCTTTACACATTTATCCACTCTTTCATTTAGAGAGCTGTCAAGGTCAGCAGAAACGTGTCAAATAAATAACAACTCATAAATCAATATCTATGTATATTGAATCATGAGATGTTTCTTTCTCCATTTTGCTCACAGTTCGAGTGTGACTGATCCAGCTGCAATAGGGGGGAAAACACAGACGTTGGAAACAAAATACTATTTGTGCTGTTAGAGTTTTCAGGGTTTTATTGGCTAATATGGACACAAAAACAAGTCCATGACACTTTACTTGCTTTCGTTACTGCCAGAAATGATCAGTGAGGTACCAATTTTTAAACAGTAAAAGGAGACGCATTTAAATTTCTCTCACTTGTTCCTTGCTCTCGTAAACCCTTTGGAACATCACTTCATACGTATACATTTTGCATTTTAGAGTTGCTTTTCAGATGTAGAAGAGAAGCTTTTTATTCCGGGTTTGTGAGAGGTGTAGAATTAGATACAGACAAAGTAACCAAGTACAGAAGTAAAAGTACTGCACTCAACATTTTAGGGATCTGTACTTTACATTAGTTCATTATACAGTGGATACTTTTTACTTTTAATTCACTACAACATTTAAGGGCATGCATCTGCACATTCATGGTGACATTCTGCAAAAAGGTTTTGAGTTTAAGCCTAAGCAAACAAAAAAAAAAGAGCATTAAAGCATTAAATGTATTGATTGTGATGAATCTGTTTGAAATACTTTTTTTTACCCTTAAAGTACATTTTAAACAAGTACTTTAAATGCTCATAAGTAGATTTTTTATGTGCAATTTTTTGGTTGCTTTTACATAAGTAACAAAATGGAAAAGTACGATGCAGACAGAGCGCAGTGGTCTGATGTGCTGCTTTTATAATACATTATGAGTAAAAAGTCTCCAAAATCATACAATAAAATGACAATATATTATTTTTCTTTCTCGAGATTATTTCATTTATTGTTTATTTGATAGGAACAGATACAACAAACATAACACCAGTCCCTAAGGGGGCTTTTAGCAGATCCGATTTAAACTATTTACAATGTTGAATGAGTTTAACAGCAATAAAAGCAATAAATACTGTGATATGTAAGAAAAAAAACAAATATTAAATAGAACAGCATATCCACTCACACATCCACACACAGTTTACACATGGTCACATTGTTGTTTTTGGATGAGCCAGAATTTGGTCTGCTTTTTGAACGTGGACAGTCTTGTAATAGTCTTTATGTGAGCAGGTAAAGCGTTCCAAAGGTTCGCTCCTTTCACTGAGAAGGTCTGAGCGAAGGAGGTTTTGCAGAAAGGAACTCCACAGTCCCCGTGTGCGGTGGCTCTTGTGGCCCTTGTGGACAGTCTGTTTACAAATCTACAGAATGGTTCAAGTGCAAGTGCAGTCAGACATTTATATATAAGTTTTACGTAATTAAAATTGTAGAAGTTTGTGAAATTCAGTACTTTATGTTTTGCTAAAATTAAACAGTGGTGAGATCTGATCGGCTTTTTATCTAAAATGTTATAAGAGAGGCTGTAAAGGTCAGTGGTGCAGTACGACAGCTGAGACAAAATGATTGTGTTGACAAAGACACAGGCATTTTCTCTGATCATCCTGAAACAGTTAATGCTTACCTTTATTTTTGACGACAGATTCTTTATATGATTTTTAAAGTTTAATTGGGAGTCTATAATTAGTATTTCTCTTGTTCTACCTGTTTGATATGTGCACATGCATGATAACGTTTTATTTATTTTCTGCTTGTATCTTTTTGATAGAGAAACACACGGAGAAATACACGGATTTGTGTCAAGCAATTAATATCTTGTAAACATAGAAATGATTGGTTTTAATAAACGTTACAAGGTTTAGGTTAGAGTAGGTTTGAACTGACAGCGGCCCGAAACACAAATTATGTTAGACTAAAATAGGATTGAGCTAAAATTCAAGACAAACACAGTTGAAAATACTAAATAAAAATGTAAAACTGTAACTGTATTATAATAAAAAAACAAAAAAAGATTAAATAATAAAACAAAAGAGCTACAGTAAAATAAAATAAAGTAAAATACTGAAGTGGGTAGAATAAAACCATTAAATATGTACACTAAATCAAAGTAAGATTAATATCGAGCCATAAGCATTATCTCTAGCCTCATATTCTTTAAAGTCATTTCTCACCGGTCCATATATTAGCCTCACCAGTTCGCTAGTTTATGTCCACCAATCAAAACCGCACTGATGCCTCTAATACCCTTTCAATTCTGACCCCGTGCTTTCGTTACACTCTTACCCGAGGCAATACCTGAACAACATAAACACATGTATTCCTTGCTGCATCTCACGACTGCCGGGCCAGAAACGTGCAGATCCATAATATTGACTGGTGCATATGAAATCTATCATAAAAGCAAGCGCGGCCCAGGTCAAAGCGGCGGCGCCCCGGTGCAGCAGGGCGGCTCTGATGGGCAAATCAATCACACCTAAATGGTTCAAATCTGAAGGAGCTCGGAGGCTGCAGACGACAGGATGTGCTCGGCATAAAAACAGGACCTTTATAAACTCACAACCGACGGGCAACAAACGTCATTATCATTTACTTAGGAAGGAAAAGGGGAGTAAAACACAAGCGGCGTCTACAGATTACATGCAACGGATTAAAAGCAGAATGAATGATTTGGAGAGAATGGTTTGATTCCTCCAGAGCAGAGGGGACCATCTCCAGATCTTAGCCAGGCTTTGGTCCTGAAGTACTTATATCCTGTAGGGAAATCTGACTGCCCCGAGTAAACCCAACCAGACACGTGCAGAACAAGCAAACTCCAAACGGAAATGACTCGCACCGAATGGTAGTCGAACCCTGGACCGTGTGGAGACAAAGACCACCACTACAGTTAACAGCGCTCACTGATGAGCTATAAATGGACTATATTGCGTAAATATGTGTATTAAAGGACGCATATTATTATTTCTATAGTTATTGTATAGTTTTTTGCTCTTTGATTGGGCATTTGATTTTGGCATGTTTTAGAACTTAAAATAATGATGAAAATAACACATGGATTTCTATCAGTCAGGCGTTCCCTCATCAGAATTGTTTTTTAGCAATCTATTGGCAGCAGAGGAAATTAACAAGGCGAAATACACAAAAGCTAGCTTGTCCCGACATGCTAAAGTAAACATGCAGTTGTAATGTATGCAATTTCATGGCATAAATGCTAAGAACGAGTTTGGCGATAATTATGTGCGAACTGGAGAGACTCAAATGAAGACAATACCAGATAGAAGAAAATAAATGATCAACAATTAAGAATGGTTATATAATTATATAATAGGTTTGACGCTTGGATCCAGGCACGGAACGATGAGGGATGTGCAGGAGGTGCAGAGCAGGAAAGTAAAAATCTGAAAAGAAATTAGGCTCCATCTTTGGTTAAATAAGCCTAGGAAGCATCTTCTCCATCACTGACCCAGACGTGTCTCATCGTCAACCATGACCAAGCCCCAAGGCAACAAAATGATGCCCGTTGTAGTAAATGTGCCAAGCTCGCTAGCGCATGTGGCGAGTTTGGCCTTAAGTGGCTGTATACAGTCCAAGCGTCCAATGCTGCAGGCACTCGTACCACACGACCGCCCTGACCAATCAGAGCCAGAGCTGCTATAGCAGAGCAGCATGAAACAGAGCAAGCCGAAGGTAAAGATTAAGACGCTGTTTTTAAGAAAACTGATGAATTCTGAACTGGAATATAAGTTCATGATCTGACAATAGGTAAAAATCGTGGCAAAATCTGACCCTTGTGAGAGTTGTAGGTGGCCTGTCAGACGAACACGAGCAGTTTCTTTTTACATTGCGCTCTATGGGGAAAATGCTTTCTGCCCTGATGAGGATTTTTTTGTTGCAGTACCATGAACTGGCCACCGGGAGCTACTGGAGACAGGTTTAAGCCAGCAATACTCTGCCCAAATAATTACAGATCCATGGCCATGACAAGGACCGTCCGAACGAATCAGTGACGCTAGGAAAGAGTAAGGGAAGGAGTCATTATGCTTCCTTTCAATGCAAAGGTACCTTAGGAGCTTCCTAACCAGCGATAAGGAGCTATGAGGCATCCCACAATCCACGGCACGGATCGCCCCAAAAGTTTCTGAATTTGTCCGATCTGAAGAATAACATAAATTTAACTCAATCATGTTAATTTATAAAATAATCTGCATTTATAAACTCAGTTCAGTAGTGATAAAGCATAACTACTTTAGATCCACATCAGCCTGATAGTATTATGATGTTTAATGCAGCTTTGCGTGTATTTGTTGGTTTAAAAGAAATAAAACTGCTGCTGCTGACCAAGTAAGGGAAAGGATTTAATGGGACATTTGCTCGTTCTGTGACAGGGGCTCATGATGAGTCTGGAGTATATTTATTAAGAACTGCTCTGAGCTTATATGTCACGTTAAAAGTGGTGCATGTTTCAACGTTTCAGACGTCATACTGCGCTGATCACAAGTTTAGCGCTCTTCTTTATTTAACAGCAGCAGTATTTAAACTCATGTTCAGTCACATGAGTTATGTAGTCTATGTACTGTTGTGGTGAAAACACTGATTGTAATGATTGAAAGTTTGAAATAATTCTCATAGATCAGCGTAGTACACAGCATTTTTGTACATAGCCACCAAAAGCAGAGACCGCTCTTTCTCTTGCCTTGCTCCTCACACCTCCTTGGTCCTTGTTGACCTCATGACATGGCTCTCAAAGGTTAAGCAAAAGGAGAAGGAAGGAGGGTTTTTTGCTCAATTTCAGATTTACAAAGGTGGTGCAGGAGTGAAGGAGGGCTGTGTGAGCTGCTGAATGATGAAGGATAGTCTTTCAGGCAGAGCTTTAAGCTTTTTGGCTTAAAAACAGCACAGGAGGCCTTCGGATTTCTGCCTGTGAAAATCTGGAAACTTTAGGAGTGTTTTTGTGAGGAGCAGAGAAGGAGCAGAGAAACAACCTCATAAACAGGTTTAATGAAATAAACCCATATTAAGCAAAGGCCAATATTACACAATATCTTTTTTGATACAGACTGACCATGTATTTCTCCAGTATAGTGAGTAGTCTTGGCTGGCCAGGCTAGCAGGCTTAGTAAAGTTAGTAACTTCTCTCTGAAAAGGCTTCACTGTTGGGAGCACGATTGGTAGACTAACATAAAATCCTAATCAGTCTGTTTGTGTCTGGAAACAGAATTTACAAGACATTATAGCGCTAACAGAACAATTATGGTGTACATTGCCCTCACTAAACATTTCCCACAAATACAATTCTTGCTCCATCACAAATAAGCTTTGATGAAGACTGTTTAGCAGTCAATAAACTTACTTAGGCGAGTCTTCTCTATGCAAGTAGCTCTGCACATTTCAGCAAATTATAGACTGTAGAAAACACTCATTTTGCATTTTCCAAACTTTGAAGAGCCATTATGCAAAACTGAAGTGCCAGATTTGTGACCTATATTCAGAGCTTCTTCTGGTAATGTTCCCAAAGTGTTCCACAAGCTACATCTGCTCAATTTAGCTGTCAGAGTCAACTATAACCCAAACAAAACGCTCTATATTTTGTCTGGGAGCTTTCGATTTCATCATTATCCAGAATGGGTTGGGTTCATGTGATGTTGTAATGTTGTAAACTGCCATTTCATGGGTTTTAGATTCATATTTAAAGGTGATATTGAGGAATTTTCGGTTGGAATGTGTTAACTTCAACAATAGTGTAATCCGGGAGCAAGACCTTTCTGACAGCAAAAGACATCAACTGAAGTCACTGCACAACGGCACACATTGTCCAACAAAACATGCCACTTCTTAGTCAAAGTTTGCCAAATGTGTCCATTTTCAAGTTTTCTCATAATTAGAAAAAGTGTTTCATCTATTAAACATTTAATCTTTTCAAAGTTGTGAGAAAGAGCCTTGTGAGTCACTATGTGATGGATGAGAGCTGACTGGCTGTGCAGGGATAATACTCCTGCTTTGCTTCTGTCCAAAGCTGTTCTAAAGCTGTGCTAGTGGCTCAGAAACCCATGTATGTGAAAACTAGTGATGAGCCAAAGGGGTGTGTGAGAGCTAGCAATGAGTTAGAAAAGTTTGAACACCGACGTTCTTAGTTCACTGTTTGAAATTACCTTCAAGTTGCTGTTTTTTTTAAAAGCAGAACTAAGTAACTTTAGAGACAGAGCTCCTCCTGCAGGGCTCTTGTGAAAATACAGTAAAAAGGTGCCCAAAGCGTTTTTTCTTCTTTTTCCCCCCTTCCTTTTTACAATCACACACAAAAACATTTCTTGTCGCCAAATATTAAAATAGAGAGAGCCAAGGTTTCTCAGGAGAGTTGTCTTAAGGTCAGCATCAGGAAATGTTGCAAGGCTGGTTTTCTGCCCAGAGACAGCAGGGGGCGATGACAGGTGCTTCAAACGCCCCCAAAATACAATTACAACCACCACACGGACTTACAGAGACGTTTAAGAAGGTAAAAATGTTACTTAGTTGTATTTTTATGTCAATTACTAAGTCCGTCCTGTTCTTGATTGTCGGCTCAGTTTGTGTCATCCATTTTATCGTGATCGCTTTTTTTTCCTGTTGTCCCTAAGTAGTGAGTGAGTAAAACCTTGTGCCATATCGTATAGTATCATAAAGTAATGAAATTTAGAGCAAAGAATACTCAAATGTTGATTATTTGTCGTTCCTGTTCTTATGCACTTCTGTTTTGAATGATTAGAAAATGTATTCAAACTCAAATTGGATGCGAAGGCTCAATTCATAATCGTGTATTGGTTTTGTTGACAACCGATCTACACAACTTTAACCACAGAGCCATAGCTGCCTTTAGCTTCAAATGGTGGGTCAAATGTTGTCGTTGCAACACACTCAATGCCCACTTCATTAGGTCTATGACGGTAACACCAGTGGCATGTGGTCAGGACAAGCAAGGCAAGCAGTGATTGACCGATAAAATCTAAAATGACTGTGTGTCAAAACTATGATTAAATTGCGTTGAGAAATATCCAAATAAGCCCGTTTTCCCTTCACTTTCACTGTCCGTACCGTCCAGTGCTGCAGGGGAAAGCATGACTCCACCTGCCGCCCAGCGTGCTCTTAACCCTGTAACACTGAGGCCCCACCACACTCAGCTCTCTGACATGAGCTTTTACAACCGCAGAGGAGAGCAGTGTGTACCGTGGACCACATCAGCCTCATACAGTAATGAAGGACTGAATACAACAACCAGAATCGTCTGCAGCTCGTGCGTCTGAGCGCAAACTGTGCATGTGCAGCAGGACGTCAACCACAGCAGAAACTATCAACTAGCTTTAGCGTCAAGTCATTGTTTGTAGCGGAGGCTATGTTCACTTTTGCAATGATAAGATGTTAGTTCGAGATAAATACTGTCTTAATCACACAGTATTTGTAATGGAGGATCCAGACGCAGCAGAGCAGTGAAGTTAGCGGAGGAGCGTCCGTCTGATAGCGGAGGTTTTATGAAGTTACAAGCGGTAAAGGAATAACGTGACTTTTACAGAAGAATGAGTGGATCTGAGGCTGTTTTGAACAAACTGCACTTCAGGGAAATACACGGCGTTAATTCAATAAAGACGTGGCTTTGAGCTGAATCACCTAGGAGTGACAGGTGAGTTTTACCGCGGCTGGTTTAACTGTTTTTAAAGTTACGATTGCGGCACCTGAGGCTTTATCATAAGTGCATCTGTCGGACCAGATGAGTATCTCGGCACAAATGTGCGTTGTGTGTCGTAAAAGCATTACACGCCTGTATAGAACTGTCATATGTCACTTCTTCAAATGTTTTTGGTGGACAATAAGACAATTGTTGGTTACTGCAGGCTCAGCTGTATAAATAAGACAAATGTACGCAGCACACTGAGTTTGCTCTTACAGTGTATAAAATACATGTATTATTAATAAATTATAGGTTTAGATTCCATAATGATTTAGTTAGTTGTAAGTTAGTAACTGTATGTGTTTAATATGTTGTAAATAAAGCGACAAACAACAAAAAGAAAGAAACACATTGTATTGCTACTACATGATGGAGGTTTTGAGACATCTAGGGATATAATTATAAGAGAATTAAACAAAGATGAACTTACTATAGTTATCAGATGTTTTGTATTGTTATTGAAAAAATCATGATAAATGATAATGTTGAAACGACTCTATAAACCAATAGGGTAATACCATTAAACCCTAATCATACAATATTGTTAAAAACAAGCGTCAATGAAAATATAGCAGAATGAAACAGTTAAAGGTCCCATAACATGCAAAATCGACTTTTCAGAGGTTTTACCCTTCCTACAGTGCTATTTGGGCCTCGTATGTGTGCCCAAAGTGGGTTTTTGATTGATTCCCGCATGCTTTCGCTAGAGAACTGTCTTTTCCGTCCCCCTCGGCTGAGCAGCAGACGGGGGCTCCTCACAAGGATGACGCGGCTTCCCATGGATGACGCGGTGTTTAAGCCACGCCTCCGGGAAGCGCGCAGCCGCAGAATAAAAACAGCTAATGCTAATGCTACACAGTAATTACACGATGGATACGACAGATCGAAGAGTTAGCTTGTTATTTACCAAACGGCAACGTCCGTCGTCGAGGTACTGGAGCACGTCAAACTCCAGGTCAGATCCAGGACGTAGGACTCAGCACGACGCACCGTCAGGACGGATAAAAGGTTTATTCCCGTGTTTGTGTATCGCTGTTTACCGGAGCACACGGCGCATGCGCACTATCTCCGCTCTAGGCTTCGGCACGAGTTGGGCGGGGGAGGCGCGCGAGTTGGGCGGGGGAGGCAGCCTGCTCTCTGTTCGGGGGGGTCAGATCTCATAGTGAGCCGTTTGCTTTTGCAAGGAGGGGGGCCAGCCCAAGAAATGGGTGTTTTTTGGAAACTGTTATGTTATGGATATTACACAACGCAAAATTTTATCAACAAAGCCCTTAGAATAGACTGTGTAAAGGGCAAAATAGCAGAATATGGGACCTTTAAGTAGTTTGTTAGCTCAAAACGTATTTTTCTCGCATAAAAATAACAAACATTTTCCCACAAGTACAAAGCATAGGGTCACACAATAAATATACAGCCCTCCAAAAATATGGTTCCATCTGTTATTTATTAAACGAGAAGTCCTAAAGTAATAATTGTGACAGGTCATACACTCCACTAAAACTAATGTGTTTGGTTTTAAGTAGAAGGGTAAAGCTAGGCATGATTGATTCAGTTCGGCAACTCTGAAACAAAACTAAAAATACACATTGTGAAAGAAACAAACAAATGTTGGTACAATTGGGGGGGAATGTATTGTATTACTTGTAAAGACGGATGGTGTTGTGTCACTGTGTCACTTCTGCTCCTTCAGGGTATAAGATTTGCTTTATTTTCCTGAAGTCTTGATACAAACTCCTGTCAGCACAAACAGAGACATATTTCGCAGCAGATGATGTCCTAAAATAAACCCAAAATAAAACAAAAAACGCATGAATCATAAGAATGTTGTGAAACCAAAGGTAAGCCAGGGGTCGACCGTCATTTCAGGGGAAGAATGAATTAGTCTCCCATAATCCGGAGCATATTTAGTCACACTGAGCTCCCATGAAAACTGCTCATGAACCAATGCACATGCCTCGAAAATAAATGAAATATAAGTGGATAACCAAGTCTAACTCAACCAAAATGTAAATGTTTCATCTGCGTCTTTAACTCTGCTTCATCAACCCAAAAATATAAAACAAAAAAAACACTAATTTCATTTTGCTGAGAATGTGGTGAGATGGACACACATTTTTTAGATGAACATAACTTGAGATATCTAATTTTGTTCTTTATTACCGTGAGGTTTTCTTAATCTATTCCTTTTGGTTCATCATCTGATAAAGGAAACTATCAAGTTGCTGGACATGTTAAATATAAAAAGAAACCCTCTTATTTTCAGTCAAATCAACCATTCTGACCACAAAACCACAAAAATAACAAAAATACCCTAAATAATTCTGCCTAGACTTTTTTACTCTATTACAAGTCCCTAAAACAAGTGCTAGTGTTAATCAGACTATCCTGCGACACCAACTCTATTCCTTCCTTTTTATTTTATTTACCAAAGAAAATCTAAACAGAATTGAAAATCTGATATTCCTCTGAGCAGAGCTTGTTCACACTTATAATTAGAGTAAATCAGGCATGAGAAATACAGAGTCTCAGCTTCACTCAGAATCCAGCCAATTGTTTGTGCTCCAAAGGGTTCAAGAACAGCTTTAGTTTGAAATGGCTCATTTGAGTCAGGCTTTGGGGAATAATGGGCCCTCATGGTAAAAGGTAAATTTTGTATTTTCCTTTTATGTTAAAGGAAAATGCAATTGCAATGCCAATTTATTTGTTTGGGCATTTAACCATGTAATGAGATTGTTCCCTCATCAAAAACATAGCTGGAGTTTTAAGCTTCTTTCACACTAGTTTGATGAATCTGGTACCATTTTATAATAACTACACCTTAATTTGCCTTAAGAAAACATGAACAAAGACTTGATTCATTGTGAGCAAATAGTTTATTAAGCGTGATTCAGGATTAGTAACTACTTAATTTAGTGTAGGGTTAGAAATTAGGGTTAGAGTATTAGTTAAGTAGTACTAAGCCTGAATTATACTTAATTAATGTGTTCACCATGAATTAAGTCTTTGTTCATGCTTTATTAAGGCAGGTATAAGTGCAGTTATTATAGTGTTACCAGTGAATCCTATTTGGACAGTCCTCTCCCCTCTGAGCGTCAAAACTCTTCATTCGGAGTTTCCCCAATCTGTGATGTCACAGGTAGAGCTCTGAGATCTTCAATGCTAAAGTCCATGAATCATTGGCAGATTTGTTCTGAGCAGCTGCGTGGCTGTTATAGCATGTCAAAGGCAAGCTAGCATGATTATCTCACCTATGTAATTCCCTCTGCAGCCAGTAGATGGTGCCAAAACTCAATTCCTGGGAAACACTAAAGTGACATGAAGTCATTTTAGTTTTTATATTTAAAAACATTGTTCTAGGACATGAGTTGACAAAGTAAAGGTACTAAAAGCCAACAACAACAACAACAGACAGCTGTGCATTGTCTGCATCAAATTCTACAACATTTTCTTGATCGTTACCCCAGAAGAGTCTGGCACGCCACTATGTTACATTTACTCATGAAAGCATGTTGGTGGTGTGATAAGTCCACCTTCATTCACCTCTCTGTCTGAAAAAGTTGTCCTAAAGTGATGCACGTGACTAAAACTAGATTAGATTAGACTAGAATACTAGTTACAGTATTTACCAAAGGATTTGAGTTAGTGAGATTTAAAGGTCCCATAACATGCAAAATCGACTTTTCAGAGGTTTTAACCTTCCTACAGTGCTATTTGGGCCTCGTATGTGTGCCCAAAGTGGTTTTTTGATTGATTCCCGCATGTTTTCGCTAGAGAACTGTCTTTTTTGTCCCCCTCGACTGAGCAGGCAGACGGGGGCTCCTCACAAGGATGACGCGGCTTCACAAGGATGACGCGGTGTTTAAGCCACGCCTCCAGGAAGCGCGCAGCCGCAGAATAAAAACAGCTAATGCTAATGCTACACAGTAATTACACGATGGATACGACAGATAGAAGAGTTAGCTTGTTATTTACCAAACGGCAACGTCCGTCGTCGAGGTCCTGGAGCACGTCAAACTCCAGGTCAGATCCAGGACGTAGGACTCAGCACGACGCACCGTCAGGACGGATAAAATGTTTATTCCTGTGTTTGTGTATCGCCGTTTACCGGAGCACACGGCGCATGCGCACTATCTCCGCTCTAGGCTTCGGCACGAGTTGGGCGGGGGAGGCGCGCGGGTTGGGCGGGGGAGGCAGCCTGCTCTCTGTTCGGGGGGGTCAGATCTCAGAGTGAGCCGTTTGCTTTTGCAAGGAGGGGGGCCAGTCCAAGAAATGGGTGTTTTTTGGAAACTGTTATGTTATGGATATTGCACAACGCAAAATTTTATCAACAAAGCCCTTAGAATAGACTGTGTAAAGGGGAAAATAGCAGAATATGGGACCTTAAAATATTTTCCTCTTTCCTCCACGGTTTGAAAATCAGGTATTTAAGTTTGACCATTTTAAGACAACATGGTGTAAACTAAACAAATTGATTACAAAAACACAGCGGTGGAGAAACGAAACAATACCATTCACCACTGCTAACATAACAAATGGATTTTACAATAAGCTACATTTCACACAGATCGTCGGACAGGCCTCACGGGTGTAACTTCTATAATAGCTTTAGCATTAAGATTGTGGTTCCCAGTGGTTTTTCTGAGTGCATTTCTGTCATTTAGCAGAAAAATTCCTCCTTTGGGGACCGTCCTGCGGGGATTTGGCACTTCAAGAAATGTTCGCTCCTAATCCAAAAAGCAGCGAGGGGCAGAGAATGGTCCAGAAAGAGAAATATAATACGATTGAAAAGGCTGAGAATGAAGGATCCAGCACAGGGGAAATCGTGGCGTGGAGTGTGGAGCGGGGTCACATAATCGATAAACGTGTGTGTGGATATCGGCGCTCACTGCTGGGCTAATGCTACGTAAGGGGCTGTTGGGAGTGTTGTCAACGGATTATATGGGAATATGGGAAGCTTAATCACAGCATAACTGGCCATTAGATGCATGATCTATTCAGAGATCACGTGACCACTTTGAGTTTGTGATGGCGATTCCTCGGTTAAAGGTCCCATATTCTGCTATTTTGCCCTTTACACAGTCTATTCTAAGGGCTTTGTTGATAAAGTTTTGCGTTGTGCAATATCCATAACATAACAGTTTCCAAAAAACACCCATTTCTTGGACTGGCCCCCCTCCTTGCAAAAGCAAACGGCTCACTCTGAGATCTAACCCCCCCGAACAGAGAGCAGGCTGCCTCCCCCGCCCAACTCGCACGTCTCCCCCGCTCAACTCGTGCCGAAGCCTAGAGCGGAGATAGTGCGCATGCGCCGTGTGCTCCGGTAAACAGCGATACACAAACACGGGAATAAACCTTTTATCCGTCCTGACGGTGCGTCGTGCCGAGTCCTACGTCCTGGATCTGACCTGGAGTTTGACGTGCTCCAATACCTCGACGACGGACGTTGCCGTTTGGTAAATAACAAGCTAACTCTTCGATCTGTCGTATCCATCGTGTAATTACTGTGTAGCATTAGCATTAGCTGTTTTTATTCTGCGGCTGCGCGCTTCCCGGAGGCGTGGCTTAAACACCGCGTCATCCTGGTGAAGCCGCGTCATCCATGGAATGAGCCCCCGTCTGCTGCTCAGCCGAGGGGGACGGAAAAGACCGTTCTCTAGCGAAAACATGCGGGAATCAATCAAAAACCCACTTTGGGCACACATACGAGGCCCAAATAGCACTGTAGGAAGGTTAAAACCTCTGAAAAGTCGATTTTGCATGTTATGGGACCTTTAAGTTGTTTACGTTTTGTTTTGATTCATTTGTAGTAAAAATCAGAATTACTTTTGATCGTCGTCGAGTGGAAATTATGTTCATTACAGACATGCAACCAGCTAACAGAAGAGTTATGAAAAGAAAAAACAAGCAAAATCAGTATAACAGTAAAAAATGCGATACATAACAATATAATAATAATAATTTTTTTTTTTTTTTTAAACTGATTTACGTGATATTTTATTACGTGTGTTATTACAGACGTATTGTACACTTTACAACAGACAAAGAGGGACAATATTATTCGATCTGACTTTGTTTTTAAATCTGAAATAATTCTTTTTTTTTGCATATTGAAATATATAGACAGGTCACAGTGAAGTAAATCATTCATATTCACAGAGGAATTTTTCAAAACTTGCCATAAAATTCAGCTGGAAGACTGACAGTCAACAAAAACTGTTCCGGGCCACAGTTTGGACACCCCGGTCTACCCCTTGAAGTGGCCGAGTACCTCTTGTTTTCTGTTCGTTTAGTTTGCGTCTTTAGGAGAGAACAATAGTCGAGTCCATGTTTCTCTGCCTGGAACATTCCAGAGTTTGTCAATAAACTTTTCTATCGTGCTTTTTGTCGGGGCCTCGCGGAGCACTCTTGTTTTTGACAATAACTCGGCTATACAGGCACACTCTTCCATCTGTCCGCCAAGAAGACCTCTGATTCTTTAGCAAGTTTTAATGAGACACGTTACACACAAAATTCAGCAAAGCAAGGTGCAGAGTTATCAACTTTGCACATAAGTCAAGAAAGTTAGATTATTACTTTGACGAAGCAAAGAAAAGACAACAAAATGGTATCTGGCTGAGCACATTTTTCTGGTAAACAAAATGCATTTATAACATTGGCCACTAGACGGCATCAGTAAAACAAACACATTAAAATAAACTGGTTGTACGACACATTTATTCAATAACACATGCTCAAAAATACCTTGAAAAACATTCTTCCGGCTCGCCTTTCCACAGACCTGAAACCCGACCTGGTGGTGTCAGCTGCTCGTTTCCATGGCGATAGATAAGTTTGATGTTGTCTTGTTATGAAGACTACATGGCTAACTGCAAACCAAAAAAGTTACATGCACCTTTTCTTGTTTTTCTGTACATTTTTGTCAGAGTACAAAGTGAAAACCTCCCCAGACACAGGAAGAACATGCAAACTCCTCACAGAAAGGCCCGGTATCTCTCAAGAACACACAAGTGGACTTTGAAAAACAACAAAAATGTGTCATCAGACTAAAATAAACATGTAAAACTAATTGAGATACAGTATAATAATCACGGGACGACGATTGCGTGTTATTTGGCAGATCGAATGTCCCTGTCGCATTGGGTTTGGTACTTTTCCCTGCGATCAAGAACAGCTTTAATCAGTTCTGACCAAAACATACGGCGCCCGCTTCACTTCAAACGCAAAATATTCATTACACATGTTTTTTTTAGGTCCTTTTGCTGCAAACTGTGATCTGTTAATCTGCAAACCACCGCGTACAGACCCAGAGAGGGGGTTCAAATTAAGAACTCGGAAAAGAAACAGAAATTGAATTAAAAGATCGCTGTAATAATAGTTAATCCGTGCCTCTGGGTTTGAACAACAAATAGGGATTAATACTTCCAAAGGCTTATTTTGGTAAACGTTTAAGACAAAAATGCACTCAAAAATTACTTTGAAATAAATCAATGTAAGCCTTACTTGATGCTAGCTACAGTTAAAGCGGATTAGCTTTAAAGATGGCTTGGTGCTATTGACTCTGATCTGCAGTGATATGCTTATTATAGAAATTATGAACGCTAACTTCACTCAAAAAATGAAAGGTTAACTCCTTTTAAACGTAACGTGACCTTTTTTTTCTATTTAGTATTTTTTTATGTCGAGCCATTGCAAATGTTAAGTCGATTTATACAGAGACATGCATTAATTCAACAAAAAAACAAATGGAAAATAACAATCCATAACATTGTATCGCGCTTTCCAAGACACTTCCACAGTTCACGACAGACAAAAACAAATAAAACAAAAAAGGCAGCAGGTAAAAATGATGAAACAGTTCTATGAAGGCAATTTCGAACCGGTGAGTGTTTGTGAGAGAGTCTCGGGTCGAAGACGATGCCAAGGTTGTAGCGGTGAGTTGAGGAGGAAACTGTCTGACCGTAGACCGGAGGTTATTGCAGGTTTTGGTGAGAGTTGTTTGGGCCGATGATGATTATTTCAGTTTTATTGCAGTTGAGCTGGAGAAAATTGGACTGTAGCCGTAGCTTTATTTCAGAGACGCAGGTGGTGAGGGTGGAGTGAGTTATGGATTTGGTGGAAAAGATTGTGAAATGATGTTTAAATAGGATCAACTTTTCATTTGTATTCACTGTTGGAGGTCTTAAATCAACTATTTGGAGCTTTTATATCTTATAAAATCTTAAAATGTTTGTTTCTCATCAAGCACTCTTTAGGCGGCCTCATAACCCTCTGTTCCTTGTTCATCTTTGGGTGGTAATCAAGGAATAGCTCCTCTTTGTTTTAAAGGACTTTTATTTAAAATGGTGTTTAGAGCTTCTGCACCCACGCGACTAAATTGGTTGAGGGCGCCATTACGTCATGGAAGAAACGGTAAGCGGTAATGAAAGGCAACAAGCCTGAAAGGTAGCTTTTGGAGCTTATCTTCGTCATTAAATTAACCTGTAAATAGAAAAACACATTAAAAAACAATCACATTAAACATTAGCGACCTTTATGTGACATTTAAAGAGATATAGATGACAAAGATTACGCTCTAAATCTGAAAAATCTGGTCATCCAATTCATTTTCCACCTTCTAATGTCATCTTAAAGTGTTCCTGGGGGATGTTTGTAAGAAATACGTAATTATACAACCCTGTACCGATAAAGTTTACTGAAATCAACAATTAAAATAAATGATAAAATAGTGAAGAAATGTTATACTCCAACTAATGTAAAGCTGTTTTACATGACAGAGGCTAATTTAATCATGCCAATAATGTAATAAACACCAAACAATCATTGGTTTAACTTTATTTTGTGATTTTATTAAACTGTAAATTATGCAAACTGTTGCAACTCTCTTGATTAATAAACAGGTTAATAAGACAGTGTATTGGCGATTCTATTAATTATTAAAGATTTTGAATAGTTATGAGTATAGTCT
Source organism: Rhinogobius similis (assembly GCA_019453435.1). Lineage (NCBI taxonomy): Eukaryota > Metazoa > Chordata > Actinopteri > Gobiiformes > Gobiidae > Rhinogobius > Rhinogobius similis. The sequence goes on from CM033637.1 coordinate 12,151,970, forward strand.
GTTTAGTTGCAGGAATCCATTTCTCTGGTCAATCTGTGTCTTTCTTCTGATCATTTGTACATCCTGGTGTGCAAAAGTAATCCACAATCTCTTGAATTTTGATTTTGTTAATTGATGCCAACGGCGTTCTTTTCAATGCAAATTCCCTGCCACCATCACTGCCAGCGCGGAGTTTGGTGTTGCATACTGACATAGCGTGACGACAACTGAAGGAGCTCTCTAGATTGAAAAGCACACCTACTTTACTTTCTAATAGTAAACACGTGTTGGCGCTCAGTCTGCTGGCAAAAGGCAACACACGAATACAAGTACGCTGGTGTAATGAACACGATTAGACGACGGAAATGCTCAGAAAGAGTCGGCTGATGATTTATGGACTTAAAAACCTTGATTCAGGGCAATATGAAACAGAGTGAATTCTGAGGGTAAGTGGTGGAGGGCCTTGTAAACAGGATTAATGAAACAAACATGAAAGAAGCGAAACACAACTACAGGTCTGTTCTTTGCTTCTTTGATGCAGTGATTATTGGATACAAAGTAATTTAAAAAGTAATAGTTTTAAATTCACTTTTTTTTCTTCTCTCCCCATGCTTGACCCTCAGAGTTCTTGTAGCTCAATCTTGTCCCCATATAAAACATCTGTTCTTTTTTCACTCTCTGTGCTATCGTTTCCAGCCACAGGCCCAGATCGTCTCGGCTCCTCTGCCAAATCTGCCCCAGGCCTGCATTTGTTCCATTAATGAGAGTGAAATTCCCACAAGATGTTTCAGTGGAATTAAAGGTGCCATGGATGAGGATCCATCATTAAAAAAAAAAATGTAATTATGTTTTCCTTTTTATCTAAACTCAATAGGCTTTCACTGCCAAATGACACCCGTTGTAATTGAAAAATGAAGTCATGTCGCTTAGCAAATGGACATATTTATTAAAGCAATGGAATGTAGTCAAGTGACACTTTTTGAAAGCAAACTATGGGAAGGTAACATTCTTCAGTTTAGTTTAGTTAACATGATGCCTGAAACACAAGTTTGTGTTTTTTTTTTTTTTTGTCTAATTCTATTCCCTAGACCCTGCTGCATCTGTTGGTGTCTTTGGTTAATTCCTCAGCAAAATAGAAAAATGTTTACAGCCAAAAACACTTTCTGTCCAAGTCATCTTCTTGGCAATAGAAACACATTACAGTCCATGTAAAACAGCTTTGTCTGGTAAAGTTAGTTCAACCTATTGCATTTTAAACATAGATCCGGTCCAGTATTTGCCTTTGTTTCACCTTTTTTCATCAAATATCAATGTTAGTTTTGGGAAAAAACAAAAACAGAAACAGAAAAGGATGTCATGATCTACGACCTTCACAGTGGATTATGAGTACAGATGTAGCTGTATTGGTGTTGTATTTCATCAGTTAATCTACACTCCAAAATGAATAAGCATGTGAATTATGTTTTGACTGAGCATCACTACAAAACAGATTTTAAATGGATTTAAATTTAAATTGGTGTCACAATAGAGGTTTTGTAATCAATTAGACAGTGTCAACAAAGTATATTAATAGACAATAAATCTGCCGGTCTTGTATAATAATGTAAAAAAAAAAAAAAGTAAATAAAAAAGTCCAGGCTGAATCCATATAAAAGTCCTAATACATTTTTCTGAATTTTAGTGTAATTTATTTATTTGTGCTTTTGTTGAGTACAAACTGACTCGAACTCATCCCTGACTGGTGGATTTGACTTCACAGCCATGTTGCTTTACTATTTTTAAGTTGTCACTTACTCAACTTACTTTTAAAAGTTTTTAAAGATTTTTTAAACTTAAAAAAGTAAGACAACTGGCTGTAAATCTTTTTGAGTGCAGGTTTTTCATTTAAAAACATTTGTTACTTGCCTAAAAGTTGGGAGAACTCAAAAAAAGCATTTCTTTGTTTTTTTCATTCACCTTATTCCGGAAGTTGCCGTACGCGCCTCCGTCTTGTCTCTGTTGTATTAGTTTACATGGAGCAGACGAGCTCAACAGAAAATAAGTTCTACACGGACTAAAAAGCCGTTTTCAGACTGACCAGGAAATCGGTGCGTTGTGACTTGTTGTTGCTCGTGTTCATTAAACATTTTACACAAATAAACCTACTTTATGTAACATTTTAGCGGCGAGACTTTTCCCTCGTTGGCCATTAGCTTTAACGTTCTCATCAAATGGAAGTGCGTTTACAACAGAAGAGCGTATCTGTGGCAAAAAGAAGCAAAAGTGGGGGGGGGGGCAGAATAAGGTGAATAGTGAACCTGGAGAGACTCAAATGGTGATATTTGGTTGGAAAATAATGAATGAAATACAACTAGAATGACGTAATGTAATGATCTATTGATAGTCATAAATCTTCTTTGGCATAAACAACTAAAATACAATCACACGTGCCATCAAATCAGGCTGATTTCCCTCACATGCATCTAGGTGTAGTTAGAGTTCTGTAGCACTTTCACTACAACTAATCTATTCGTCAATATTAACATGTGAAAAGAACGCATTCCCACATCAAACATGCTCATAAGCCCTGTGCTCCGCCTGTACACACTGAACATGTTAGAGAAGTTAACAAGCTTCATTACGCAGGAACTGCCTTTGTACATATGCATTAGACGTCCTAACTGTGGCTCCTTTTGTCATCATCACCAGGCTCATATGAAACACTAATGTGAAATATGCATGTTCCTCACAGCAGGAGGCATGTGCTGATTCTGCTGGTGTATGAACATATCTTAAACAATGAACCCCCTGTGCTTACAATGTTTGTCATTAAAACACACGTAAACAAATCTCCATGCGCCCCTTCTGACTGATTTAAGCACAAACACAGTGAGATCGGTGCATTGTAGGTGCCATTTTGCTCAGGTACAAAGCCCATGTCCACAAAAGAGCTGGAAAAGTGACAGGAGCAAACAAGAGACAAGTCCACAAACAACCACTGGCAGAGGCTTACACTCTCATCTCAAGCAAGGAGGTCACAGGTTCAACTCCCAGAGCGGTTCTTGCCTTTTGGATGTTCCTCATGTTTCCTCTGGGTTCTCCGTTTTTTCTCATCAACCCAAAACATGCACAACGGGTTAAATTCCTCCAGCTACAGTAGTCCTGACCAGGTCCCCGAGCTGCACCATGTCGCCCACTGGTCCTGAGGAGGTGCCCCTTCAGCAGTGAAGGATGGGTCAAATGCAGGGGACCAGTCGTTAAGGACCTTAACTACTGGTTGGTCCCTTAAAGGTAATAGCTGTCACATATGCTCCTGCTGAAACAACACTGCAATCATACATTACAACTGAACCTGAACTGCTATTGCCTGTCATATACTTATCCTGAGTGTTGTGAATAATTGTTCCTGCTGTTAACCTAATGTGAGATAGAGACAAAAACAGCCTCCGTCTCCTCATATTTCAGACTTATGAGCAGTTAGAACCTCTTCCAATTAAATATATTGTGACACATTTAGCCTGAAGCATTCACTAAATCTAACGTTAAACTCTGTCTGCAGTTGTCAGCAGTGTCCTTGAGTTGCAGATTCAAAAGGAAAAGTAGATTTACACAATTTAGAAAGGATTTACAAATTAAAATCTTTAAACTCTTTTATATCCCTGGAGCGGTTTAGCCCTGAATGTATTACACATATACATTTATTAAGCTTCAAAAAAAGATTCAGTTTATTGCTTATATAATTTGTTAATAATGTACCTATACAGACATTTAATTAACCTGGCAAGCTATTAACGGACTCTGTGCTCTTGACCAAACAAAACAACGTTTTGGGCACTTTTTGTCCTGAGGACTGTTATTCTCCTCAAACTGCCCTGACACAAGAACTGCTGACTCTACCAATCCTCCTGTTAAGGACTAAACATGAGGAATCAGTGTTTGAATTGTATGCAGCTAAAGTCTGAAACAGTCATCCCAAAGCTGTGTGACTGCTGTAGAGAGCTGGAATTGAACCCTCAACACCCGTAGCCACTGCATCACTGGGGAGCATTTAATGCATCTTTTCTTTGCCTGGAAATCACTTTGAATGTGTGTAAAATGTGTGCTTTACAAATAAATGAAACAGAGATGGACGGTGGAGCGATTGTGTGGCTTCATTTTAGCTCTGTGTGTTTGGTGAGTAAAAGGCAGAGATGGGGGCTGTGAGCCTGACATACGTTATTGGAGCTTATATGTGGAGGGTTATAGGAGCTTTCTGTGTGGATTGTGGCCTCAGAGAAAGGTTGAGCCCTGGGCTCACTCACAGCTGTGATTGGGTTAAATCCTAGAGCTTCAGGCTCAACCCGAGCACAAACCTCAAATATCAGTGAAAATGGAGACTACAACCAGGTACTTGTGTTAAAAGAAGTGTTATTTCAAGTAAATGTATATTAATAGTTTAAAGCTGACTTTATGCTCTTGTATAGTTAACCTATGACACACATGGATCATTATTTTATATTTTGGACATTTTGAATCACAATATCGATCTAGAATAACTTAAGAAACAACTCCGCCTTCAGCTGTATAGTATGTCACTGTAATCGTGCCAAAGCACCACTCTATCGGACCATGACGGCCTAGACTAATGAAAGCTGCAGCTTTTTTTCTTCTTTTCAGTTTGCACCAAAATGGTCTCATGGACGCTGCAGAATCCAACATGTTTCCCTTGTTAAATCAGAACCAAAAAAGCACAGAGCAGTGGGTGTAGGGGGTCAATGAAAGAGAGGATAGTTGGAGCAAACGTGCTCAACTATCACTCTTAATACTAATTCAAGTTGAGAAGGGAAAATAATTGTAACATGGTTAAAATCTCTTAAAAGTCAATTTAGCATAAAATTTATCTAGTGTGCCACAAGCTTGTCTCCATTAAAATGTTATGCCCTGATGAGAATGTTCCACAGTATGGCAATGAGCACATCGACAACCTTACTGCTCAAATATTTTTTGAAAAACACAGATCACACTTGTAAAATAACCTGGTGATTAACTTTTAACTTTTGTTCCCGCATCAAAAACATACCTGGAGTTGGATTAATCACGTTTGATTCATTAATCCTGTTTATGGTCTTGTCCCTTTGGGCCTCAGACGTTATCAGTAGAGATCTGGAGGTCTTTTAAATCCATAAGACCCTTTCAATCATGCTCTCAATCATTATAACGACATGCTTATATTAGCATGTTGAGGCAAGCTCGCTTTTGTTTTGACCATGGTTAAAGGTCAATTACAATACCGATAATGCAAAATATTTGTCCTTTAAACCCCTGCAGCTCATATTATTGTCATGTTCTTACATTTTTGGTTGGTATACTAGAAAATAAAAAACACACATTCTTTTTGCTCTGTAGTCTATGACAAATTGAGTTACACAGTGCACATAAGAAACCTGAGATTATCCCCCTTCAGCGATACGACCGTTTCCTCAATGCTTCATGGGTGTTGATCAGATTTAACATGGACGAAACAAACATGAAAGACTTTAGCACGGTCTGTAAATGTCTGGATCCTGAACGGTCTTCTTTTCTTCCCTCTGCTCCTCCTGTGAAACCTATTTGACATTCAACAGACCATATGGATCGACAGAGTGACTTTACAGCTCACATTAAAGTGCAAACCTGTATATCTGATGCACGTAACATCCCGTAATATTGACCCATGCTGTTCGAGGATGTAAAGATGTCGTCTCTGTCAGAAAACCAGGAGATAAGCTTTATGGAGGTCTAAACGTGCCGACTGAACAATGCTTTGACTCCTGGTGTTACAATTTCTGCACAAATATGGGAAAGATTTCATGGACATATTCCTTTAAAAAGGTTATGTGTGTGGATTTTTCATGGCTTTGGTAATACTGTTATCTATAAATGTTTGTATGGGTAAGTTTAAATGTTTGTAAAATAAGCTTTGAGCTAGGAGCTAGGCGGTTGTGAACAGATTTGTGATAAATGTAGGAAAAGGGAAGGACTCGGTTCAGACAACATACAGTAAACAAGTTCAGGAGCTTTAACTTTATATCATATTATATTATAAGTTAGGCCTTCCCTCATCTGGATTTGAGGTTAGAACTCTTCTGGCAGCAGTTATAAAGGGGAAATAAACAAAAGCTAGCTTACCCGTAACATGCTAGTTCAGTCTGCTGTGGATTTATGGACTTAAACAGAAGACATCCGGGCTTCTGCCTTTGACGTCACAAAGGTGGAGAAATTGAAAGCCAGTGTATTTTGTGAGGCTCAGAGGGAGAGGACTTACTGAACAGGAATCATCAACAAGTGTGAATGAAGCTAAATACAACTACACGTATTTGTATGAACGATGATAACGAGGTTAAAAGCTCATAAAAGTCAAGCTGCATGTAATGAATCCTTTACGTATTATTGAACTTTTTAAAACAAGTTCAAGATCGATATAATCTCTCTGTACTGAACTTTGAAAATGAGGAGGCGGACACAGCAGCTTAGTTCAAGTAGAAACTCCATTTGCACCGAAGGCCATTTTACCTCTGAGGGGAGTGATTTCTGCGTCCTGAGTTTTGTTTTTTTTTTTGCACAGATGACTTCCCTCCGATCACAAGATGGTGGACTTATGAGCTGCACATCGTGGGCTGGAGTGGTGAAAATGGAGATCGTTAGCGGGAGGCAGCGTAGCGGAGCCTCACCTTGGTCGGGGGAGATTCGTGATTGTTTGGGGCCGATATGAAATGGGCCCAGCTGGTGTCCCCACATCCTCCCTGCTTTATGGACGTAATCGGAGACTCCCTGAATGACCCGGAGCGGCACGGTTCAGAATGACCTCATTTCGACATTTGGCAAAGAGTGGAGGGCACAGAAAGAGGAGGAGGAGGTTCCCGAAACAATATGAAGACTGGAACAGTAAGTAATAAAAGTGCTCTTGGAGAGATGGGTCTGTCTGCTGTTCTTTGTGCCAAGAAAGTACCAAAAAGCTATACATTTATATAATATGAATAGGAAAAATCACAACAATGGACAATTTGAAGTTTGCAACCAAAATACAGGTTTTATCTGGTTCTCAGATTGAAAATTGTAACTTGCTTTAATAGCTTATCATTATTTTCTGTTTTCTTAAGTGTTTGACATGTTTTGGCGGTTGGACTTCTGCCATCGCATGAGGTGTCACCATTCTACTCTCCACGTGAGTTTGCTTCATTCATTCTCGCCGCTGTTTACATCCCGCCGTGCGCGAACACACAAGAGGCACAGCGCATGTTAGCGGAGCGGGTTTTGAATACGGAGCAGGACTTCCCGGACTCCTTGTTGATCATCCTTGGGGATTTTAACAAGGGTCATCTCAGCCAGGAACTACCAAAGTACAGACAGTTTATTAAATGCCCGACCAGAGAGCAGAACACGCTGGATCACTGTTACACTACAGTGAGTGGGTCCTTCCGCGCGGTTCCTCGTGCTGCCCTAGGGCTCTCAGATCACGCCATGATCCACCTGATCCCCACGTACAGACAGAGGCTGAAGCTCTCCAAACCTGTAGTGAGGACTTCTAAGAAGTGGACCAGCGAGGCAGTGGAGGAGCTACGCGCGTGTTTGGACATTACAGACTGGGATGTGTTCAAAACTGCCACGGATGGTTTGGATGAGTACACGGACACTGTGACGTCATACATCCAGTTCTGTGAGGACAGTATCATTCCCACACGCACCAGGGTGATATATAACAACGACAAGCCCTGGTTCACACCCAAACTGAGGCAGCTCAGGCAGCAGAAGGAGGCAGCTTTCAGAGCAGGGGACAGAGAGAGCTACAAAGGTGCTAAGTACAGATTTAGCAGGGAGGTGTCAAGAGCTAGATCTCTGTACAACACTCGCCTAAAGGAGTCTTTCTCTGCGAACAACGCTTCGGCGGTTTGGCGGGGACTTAGGCAGATCACCAACTACAAGCCCAAAGCCCCCCATGCTGCTGACGACCAGAAACTCGCTGAACAGCTCGCCTCCTTCTATTCACGGTTCGAAATCTCAACCCCCTCCCCCACCCATCTCACTACAATGGATATTTCAGCCAATCACACCCCGGGTCCCCCCACCTCCCCCACTGGCCTTTCACTACACAGGGACAATGTAAGGAAACAGTTTCGGAAGTCCAACCCCCGGAAAGCTGCTAGGCCAGACGGTGTCTCCCCCGCCACCCTGAGACACTGTGCGGACGAGCCATAGAACTATAATAAAACCTGGAAGATGAATCCAAGATGGCCGTCCTGTTTATCCCTATGGAGAGTGCTCATTGGCGCATGACCCCAAAAAAGTTTCTTACTTCCGCATTTACTTCCTGATACGAAGGCTGACATCTTTGTTTTACTTCCTGAAACGATGGCTGCCATCTTTGTTTTACTTCCTGAAACGATGGCTGCCATCTTTGTTTTAGGGCGCCACGTGACGACAATCCCCAACTTCATATAAAAACGGTAATTTCGGTGATTTTAGAAACGGTCGAAAAGAACATTTCCTTCTATTTTATTTAAATACCGATAATAATTCAGTACTGTCCGCAATTATAATTAGCAATTTTAGAAAAAGGCTGGTTCCAAGAGGCTGCAGTACCTCACACGGCCACAAATCAATCTGGGACCACAGTCAGAGGGGGCGTACCTTATCCAGTTCATTTAATACATCCATGGGACGAGCTGACTCCTGTCTTCACAGACATTTTTAACACCTCCCTGGAGTCATGCCATGTCCCAGCCTGCTTCAAGTCGTCCACCATCGTCCCTGTTCCCAAGAAGCCCCGGATCACTGGACTTAATGACTTCAGGCCTGTGGCGCTGACGCCTGTCGTCATGAAGTCCTTCGAGCGCCTGGTCCTGCCCCATCTCAAGTCCTTCACCTCCTCCGCCCTGGACCCACTGCAGTTCGCCTACAGAGCCAACAGATCTGTAGATGACGCCATCAACCTGGCCCTCCACTTCATCCTGAAGCATCTGGACTCCCCGGGAACCTACGCCAGGGTCCTGTTTGTGGACTTCAGCTCTGCATTCAACACCATCATCCCTCCATCTGCAGATGGATCACTGACTTCCTGACGGACCGGAGGCAGTGCGTGCGGCTGGGGAAGAATGTCTCAGAGACTCGGACTATCAACACAGGAACTCCACAGGGCTGTGTACTTTCTCCTCTGCTCTTCTCCCTGTACACCAACTGCTGCAACTCCAGCCACAACTCTGTAAAACTGATCAAGTTTGCAGACGACACCACCCTCATCGGACTCATCTCGGACGGCGATGAGTCTGTCTACAGGAGGGAGGTGGACCGGCTGGTGTCCTGGTGCAGAGACAATAACCTGGAGCTCAACGCCCAGAAGACAGTGGAGATGATCGTGGACTTCAGGAAAGTCTCAGCCCCCCTGCCCCCCCTTGCCCTGACAGACTCTCCCATCACCACCGTGGACTCTTTCCGCTTCCTTGGCACCACCATCACCCAGGACCTCAAGTGGGAGCCGACCATCAGCTCCATCATCAAGAAGGCCCAGCAGAGGATGTACTTCCTGCGGCAGCTGAGGAAAGCCAAGCTGCCGGCGCAGATGATGGTGCAGTTCTACACAGCCATCATCGAGTCCATCCTCACCTCCTCCATCACCGTGTGGTACGCTGGAGCCACAGCCAGGGACAAACAGAGACTACAGCGCATTGTGCGCTCTGCTGAGAAGGTGATCGGCTGCAGCCTTCCATCTGTCCAGGACCTGACCTGTACGTCTCCAGGACTCGGGGACGAGCAGGTCGGATCACAGCTGACCCTTCTCACCCTGGACATGGACTATTTGAGCCACTCCCCTCGGGCAGGAGGCTACGGTCCATCCGGACCAGAACCTCCCGCCACAAGAACAGTTTCTTTCCCTCTGCTGTTGGACTCATGAACACTTTGTAACACCTGTCACTTTAACAATAATACTATTTAAGAACAATCTATTTGCACTACTCATTTGCACATTGCACTATCTGCCAACTGTACATTCTGTATATAGTGTTAGTCTATCTTAGTCTATTTTATTCTTAATTCTTAATTTTATGCATGCCTTTTTATATATTTTTTATATTTTATCCTTTGCTTTATGTTGCACCTACGCCGAAGCAAGTTCCTACGTTTGTGAATTCTGATTCTGATTCTGATTCTGATTCTGATGTCTCTTTACAGCTGTTGTTCCCAGGCCTGGCCAGTTTACAGATGAAGTCAATCCATCTGAGTGACTTTGCCTTTTTCTTGTGTTAAAGGACACATAATATGCATAATTAGTATTTTTATTAGCCTTTAAACATGGTCTTCAGTACCTTTAGTTTGGCATCTCATGTTTTACAAAACAAAACAATTTACATCTGTAGTTCTGCTGTTTCTCACGGCACTTACTGAGTTTTGACACCATCTACTGGCTGCAGAGGATATTACACAAGTTTCAAACAACAAGGCAGTTTTTTCCACCTTTCCTGCAAAGCCTTGCATTGTGATCGTGATTAAATGCCAGGGATGCAAAGAACGAGTGAAGGCGATGATTCATCATGACTCATCAAGGAAATTCAGAAGGGAGTGTTTTGAAGCTCAGGAGAGCAGATTTTCTAACGATGGTTCATAATATTAGCATGAATGAAGCTAAATACAAATACAGGTATGTTTTTGATGAGGAACAATGTTAGAACATGTTTAAAAGCTCAAAAAAGTCAATTTAGCATGTGTGTCTTTTACATTTACAAGGAAACAAGAAGGTGACACCCCCAGACCAAAGTTTTTTTTTTCCCCACAATAAAAACACCTGTAATAGAACAAGCACATTACAAATGTGATGCCATTCTGTGGAACAATCAAGGCAAATCAATAACACCTCCACGGATACAATCAGGTGGTGGACTTTCAAACACAAAAGTTACATATTATACCTTTTTAAATAATCTGTTCCAACTTCTAATGTCGCGAGGTGTCAAAACATGCCTTGGGGAATAGTTATGGCAGCTATTGTTTCTATCCTTAGTGAAACAGCTTTACTCCTGTCCAACGGTTTTATGTGATTAACAATAAATACTGAATAAAAGGTTTACATGTTTTCCACTGCTTATCAGCCCTGTATATTACAGCTTAGTTGACTATAAGAATAAAAAAAAAATCAGTCGTATTTTAAGTGTAAGTGTAATCTTTATCTGGACTAAGCTGACTCATACACATACGAACATACCTTTTTATGACAAACACAGTTGTATTAATAAATCAAAATGATAGTCTCAATATACAGGAAATCATCTGACTAGTTTACTAAAAATAATCACAATCTAGTCTAGTTACGGCCCTACTGTATGTATGTCTTTTTCCAGGCTACAGTCCAGAGGAGCGGAGAGTGGTCTATGATGGAGGAGCTAGTTTAAACGTGTACAGTGTGAACGAAGAAAAGGTTAATTTAGAAACAGAGTGTTGGGTCTGAAAGGTTGCGTCAGATAAATACCAGGAGCACACAGTTTATCCATTACAGAACCACGGACGCGCAAGCAGCAGCCCCATTAGAAACTCAAACATGACCTACACACCAGCCGCGTCTGACCCCTCGGCTGTCAACCTTTTACTGCTGCTGCTATTAGAACAACAACACTGTAGTTTACAGTAAATTATCAGGCTATAAGATGAAGTGTGGGTTTGTATGATGTTGTATAAGAGAGGCATAGATAAAATTCCAGTACGATTTTGCATTCTTCAGGTTTGTTTGGGACACCTATTCTACTCTTACTGTATGTTGTAATGATCTTGGTGGCTGTAAAACACCAAGACAACAGTATGTACAAGTCCAATAACCTTCATTTTGTCTTCTTTTTGTAGACAATAGAGAAGACAATAGTTTATATAAGACTGGCTTGCAGTTAGCAGTTGAAACATAAATGTAATTACATCCAATGTATTGTCTTAAAAAAAACAAAGAAACTGTGCGTGGCTGTATTAAACACTGTAGCTTGCAGTAATACTCACGTTTACATCACGCTGTCTCCCATGCATGTAGCGAGTTGTTCCATGTGTAAATCATAAGCCAAACATAAGTTAGATTTGTGGTTCCCATTTTTGTCTCAAGTTCCCCCTAAGGTTTGTTTGTTGTTTTGCAAGATTTGTTTCACTCTCAAAGTACCCGTTAACTTGAGTTTCGGGCAAATAAATGGATTTACCAGTCGAATATAGTCAGTTATTACTAGTGTCTTTATGATCCGGGATACTCCACAAAGACACTAAATTTACAACTGATTACACTTTTTTCTTCAGATAAAAGTACATTTCATCTTAATTTAAAACCTAAAACCATTCCAAGCACCCCCTGGACATTCCTCACGTACCCCTTGGGGTCCCTGTACCCCTGGTTGAGAAACACTGAGTTAGATGACAGAGTACACAGCCTTACACTGGGCTGTGGTGGAGAGAAGCTCTAGAAAACGTATCTAAACTAACCTCAAGTGTAATATAGAGTTCAGAAAAGGCCCAAAAAAATCCAGACTCCACCTCTTTCTGTTTCTCTGTGGAATCTAATCGGAATCTGCAAACAGCACTTTTATGTGCTCGATGTATATCAAACCATATGTGCAACACACATAATCGTTGACTAGTCGAACTGAGGAAGGTCAGAGGGACCAAACATCATGCTAATAAAGTAAATAAAGAGTGAGTCTGGGAGCTTTCTTTCTAAATTAGCACAAATTTAGTCAAATAACAGTAAAATAACTGTTAGTTGGAGCCCTATTTTATGTGGACAGTTCAGAATAGCATCCTGTGGCCTTCAATATTACATTTAACAACCAAACAGAATGTCCTGACAACAACAGTGGAATCTCTGCCCAAGCATCAGAGTGCAAATAACTAGCTGGAGCCACGCATGTGCAGGAAACAAAGAAGAGGGATGGTGATGTGCGAAAGGTGAAGTTCGACTGATGTGTTTGGAAAGATGGACACGCAGCCGGAGTAGACGTGCTATCGACTGAAGGAAGACGAGGAGCATCCATCAACAGGGGGGAAACCGGCGTGTGTTCACTGTCAGAATACAGGTAACAGATCATACTTCAACATGATCCAACGGCATCGCTGAAAGGGCAAGTGTAATGCACAGGGCCGCAGGAGGAGAGAGCGTATGGCAGCAATTACACACACCATCCATCCATTTGAGTTCTGATCAAATCCAGGTTTCAAGTCCATAGTAACAAAAGCCCAAATGAAGCCATGCAACATTTGGTTGAAGGACACATATTACACATCTTACATCAATTGTTATTGGACTTTAAACATGATCTTGAGAACCTTGAGTTTGGCATTTCATGTTTTCGAACTTAAAATAGCTGCTGAAATGATATATTACTTAGTTATTTGCGTTAGCACTCCATCTACTGGCAACAGAGGGAATTATTATGGGAAAATAAACAAATGTGTTCTTGCTCTGGGGTGCTAATGTAAACATGCAGTTGTAATGAACACAATTTGACAGAACTCTGGTAGGTTGCTGGTTAAATTTTAAACTAAGTGTTTTATGAGGCTCAGAAGGACCAGAGAAGATAACCTCATAAACAGCCTTCATGAAACTTTCAAACATTCAAAGTGTGAATTACACTAAATACAGCTCAAGCCATGTTTTAGACACCCAGTTTACCCTGGTATAGTCCCAGTTTGGTGCAGGAATTGCAAGTTATTCGACTCTTCATCTTCAAGCATATTTATGTTATAACAACTCCTTCCATTGTATTGGTGGCAAAATATTACCGGTGCACTGTAAATCTTCAGGTATCTTCCATCATAATCCATGTATAATTCGATCCCTTCTCCACTGGTCTTATTGAGCCGCACAAAGCCTGTTGTTTGCGTGGTTTCCTTCACTTCTGACCTTGCCGTGGCTCGTTCTCGCCTCCTCGTCACACACGCGTGGCCCCTGACAGTAGCAGCTGCCATGTGTTTACGGAGCTAAGGGCCACCGCCTGTTTGTGAGGACGCTTGGATTAACACTGCCCTGGCCTCTACATATGGACAGGATCAAACAATTAACCTGCGAGTGATCGGCCCGACCATAAGGGGGCAGTAATTAGAGCTAAGTGACCCCAGGAACGTGGCGGACTAATGGACAGAGGCACAGAGGGAACTAAACTCACAAGTCATTTTGAAAAACTTTGCATGGAAAACAGTGGACCTCATTAATAGGCGAGTGACACACGTTATTTATAGTTTTTGTTTTTAGTTCCAAAATGTGAAATACATATGCCAAGGCGACCACAAAAACATTTTTAAAAGAGAATAAAGATCTAAGTAATGCAGGCTAAGAATAGAAACTGTAAACGTTTGCTGTGTATCAAAGGAAATTTGAGATCTGAAAGGTAAATGGACTTTAAAAACACAAGATGGGCTGTGCTTGACCATTCCCCATTTCACACTACAACTGTCCTGTCAAATAAAGCCTCTGAGCCAGAAAAAATCTAAAAAAAAGACCAAAGAAGAACACAGTGGGGTACTTTTGGTCACCCGATGACATCAAGAGGTAAATAGTATGACTGAAAAAAACACACAAATGTTTTCAAAGGAACATTATATCAGGGATCGACTGCACGTAACACCTTCACGAGAGCCAAAGCTCATCTAAGGGCCTTTTTGTGCTTGCACTAATGTCTCTAGCGCAAACTGTGCTGGTGTTCTTTGGACTTAGGATACAGTCCCGCTGGAGTTCAGGTAAGTAACGAAACCAAGATGTAAAATGGTCAAATAAAGTTAACAGCAAGTAAAAGATAATTTAAAGAAAGTGAGCCTAAATATATATGTAATATGTAAAAGGTAATTCAAAAAGGTCTAAACAAAAGTTACAAGAACTGAAACTAAGAAAACGAGTAATCAGAGCTAAAGCGAGTTACATAGGCCTGCAAAATAAAATTAAATCGCAGCTAAAACAAGGGGCACATTTTAAACTGGTTTAAGTGCAGATGACAGATTCTAATGGTTTTCCACAGTTCAGTAATAGTGTTATATCAGTCAAGTTGTAATTTGTTGAGAAAAGTTTACAGGAAGGAGCACTGAGTTCTAGAACAGAATTCCTCTGTCAAGGGACAATACATCAAAAATGCTATTTACACCCAACAGACATATTTTTCTGACCGTTGTAACAATTTATGAAAATAGAAGTGTTTTCCGGTACTATTATTGTCAAATCATAAATTATGTGCAATTAATGTGATGCAATTACAATTACATGTCACATTTGCTGCTCCTGTCCAACCAGGAAATAACATTGTAAACTACTTCTTAAACTGGGGAAAAATAGAGAAGAATAAAAATAGATTTATTTAAAAGTAAAACATTAAATATAATCGCAAATAATGTTTTAGTGAAATGTGGACCCTAGCTCATCATATGCACTTTAAATAACAACGATCTCATAAACACACTTGGACTCTTCACCCACTTTGGGCATGCTTATTGTAGTGTGAGTGATTGTGGGTGGTTGGAGGGGTCTATAATGAGGACTGGGAGCAGTTTACCACAACCGAGTGTGGTGTGAATGAATAATACAACGTGAAGCAGAAAACAAGGCATTGTCATATAATTATGTGCATATCCTTTGTCATATCTGGCCTGCCTCACTGAGCCCCAACACATTTCAGTCTGATTGACTTCAGAGGGACAAACATGTGAGAAGTACCATGTGAGTTAGTATTGCACCAATAGTTCCACTGATCTGACAGGTGAGTGTGAGAGCTGAACCTATGTAGACATTGACTAAAAAACACCACCACGTTAACCTCCAATGAAACTACAAAATGTATTACTAATGCAGTGTGACCCACAGACACACACTCTGGATTTGTCCCAGGATTGTGGACTCTTTAAAGGGTCATTGAGACATTTGAGAAATGGCGGGAGTCGTTCAGAGAGGAGTGGAATGAGCCTCACATCACGAGGGGAGAGGAGTCGTATTACACGCACCATTAGCCTCAAATCTAAAACAGGGCGTCAGAGAAGAGACTGGGACCTGCCTGTACCAAAGGTAAACAAGACCCGGTGACTTCACTCAAATCGCCAATCTGAGGGGGGCAGGTCACTTTTTGTTGCGTAGTTTTAGATCTTTTCTGTCGCATGAACCAACAAACCTCTGCAGATCTCCATGGACTAAATCAGAATTTGAAGTTCATGTGACAGGTTCTTTTTTTTTATATTATAACTTGGTTTGAGCAGATGATACGTGAGGCAAATCTAAATAATAGTCATTTTAACAACTTTGATTTGATAACATTTTATATGTTCAAAATAAAAGTTATAAAAAATACATCATTATAATGCAACATGGACAATAGCTCAGGAATAGCGTCAATATACTGTAATTCAGTGTTAAACAGGAAGAAGTCAAAACATCTGTCCAATAGTTTGTGAAGAAAAGGGGGGAAAAAAGTTGAAAAATGCAGAAACTAGTGCTGACCTCTCAAACATGACTTCAATGGGGTTTATAAAAAAACATGACAATAGTTTCAAAGTGATTTCAGGCACAACCCATGAGTTTAAAACCACGTGTTCGTGTTCACTGCACACTTTTTTTGTTTTATAACATTTATGGATGTACTACTGAAAGATATAATGAATTAAAAGCCTGTTAGCGGAGGTTAATGCGATGTGCGAGTGTTTGTAAAAGTTAGTAGATGAAAGAGAAATGAGACAACAGACAAAATTGTGCAGTGGACACCCATCTTAAAAGAGATGACAAATTTGCATCAATGCCTTGATGTTAACAATTCAATAAAATAATCTCACTATACCTTGAAACGCATTTGGGTTATTATAAAGCAACACTGTAAAAGCCAGAGTGCCTCTCACTTATTGTATTTTGCGCTTTAACATAAAAGGACCATAGATTCCAGTGTTGCAGGAGAAATAAAGTAATCTAATCAAACATAAAAACAGGTAACTATTAATAAACAGACTTAACTCTATTCAGCCAGAATGTATATCATGATGAACATCATGAAAGAGAAAATTAGCGATAACGATGTAATTGACGAGAGAAAACCTTATATCATAAAAATTTGAACAATAAGCTCCACCCTCGGGAACAAAATGCTGAAATTTGAAGTGAAGATCACTTCCCTTAACATCCCCATAACAAAAGAACAGGTAGCAGCAGATTCTAATTATTGGTTATTATTGTAAAGAGGTTAAAATATTTAAGTATTCACTTCAAAAGATTTGCACATGTTAATGAAATGAATCTTGTAGCATTGTGCTAAATTATTTCAAAATAATTGTACATTTAAGATGGAGGGTGCAGAGTCACGAGAATCACTAACCAAACCAACTAACCAAGACAATGGACATCTGAGTGCAGTGTGGACCTTCGGGTCTGCATTTCAGTTAGTGAAGTGTCAAAGGCAGGACAACTCTACAAATAAAAACCTAGTGCTTCACCGTTTGTGAATGAGACTGTACTTTAACATGTTGAAGTTCTAAAAATCATAACATAAGTGACAGTTTGTTTCTTGAGTCTAAACTAGGACGCCTTCAGTTCAAAGTCACTTCACAACAGCAGCAGCCGCGCAGAGCCGGTTTAACCTCTGGGTCTCCCCCCTCACTCCCTTTTCACTCCCCCTCTCTCCCTCTACACGCCCCGGGCCATGCTGTCTACAAACCCTCCGAAACCTGCTGCTGATGACAAGCTGACAACTCCATCCATCTCACTTACCCCGCGGACAGCACAGGGCGACCGCGCCAATCAATAACGCTCACAATTAGTTCCTCTCCCGGGCCCAGGGTCTGCGCGGAGGGGAGAAAGGGGGAGAAAGAGGGGGAGACAGCTGGACAGAGCAACATTTGGCCCTTGCAAGGCTCAGATCCAGTCCTGACAAACGCGGACGACCCAGAGGAGCAGCTGACATTTCCGAGCTGCGTGTCCAACTCAGAGGGCACCGACATGCGAGGGACCTCATAAAGTGTAGTCATGTATTATTCACTTTCCATCTTGTTGATTTATATGTTGTAAAATCTTCTTTCCAAGTATTATTTTTTTTCAAGGTTATGCAGTCTGATTGAAGGGAGGAATTTGTAGCTCGTCTGAATCTTTTCTCAAATCAAAGCAAAGATTTTCCATCATATTTCTTAGACTAGAACCAAGTGTCAAGACGTCTGGATGTCTACTCCCTGACGTCACAAAACTGGGAAAATGACTTACTCAACAGGGTAACTACTCATTTTCAACTCGATAGCCCTCAGAATGTGTTTCCATAAGGTTTTGGTCAGCAAAGCAAAAATATGAGGATGTTCCAAAGGCATTTGTAGCTGCAAGCATCTAAAATACTTGTATCTCTGGAATGGTACAAGATAGATTTAAAATGTGTATTTTATGGCTACATTCAGTAAAAATGGTTCAAATATATGTACTTTTCTTACAAATTGAGTTTTCTTGTTCTTACTTCACTAGAGCAGATTCAATGTATTTGCGTCCATGAACCACTGAAACGTTTAACTAATTAAGTGTGAATGATGCTAAACACAATAAGGTATGTTTTCGAAAAAGGGATAATGTCATAACATGATTAAAGCTCAAAAAAGTCAATGTAATATCCTGTAAATAATATGTATAGTCCAAATAGTAAGTGTTGATGATTAAATTAGTTGATTATTTCAATGCTGGGCTGTGCGATTATTAAAGTTTTGCAGTTGCAATATTTTCTAATAGTCAATGAACAGCTTGGGTCTGTTTAATCTAAAGGTCCACAGCCAATCCTCTGTCAGAGAAGCATGCGGTCTGCAGCCAACTACAGATTTTGGAGGATGTTATTTGACTGTTTGTTTTGTCAGATTGCACTAAATTAAATGTCTGTCATATTTTAAAACTTTGTATTTAAACAGGATTGTCTCACTGAGATAGAATTAACACCACACCCAGCAGTATTTCAACAATAGATTAGACGTAATTAAAGGCATTAGTTGTCATTAAAGCCTTACAGACATTTAACCTTCCAATGTCAAACCATGATGTATGAATTGGTGAGTTCAAGAGAGAACAGGAGAGTCATTTCTTGATGTAAATTTTCCAATGGAAACAGAATGGACTTCTATATGTTTGACCTCATTTGCAGGTAATACTAAAGCTCCATTAGCCTGTATCCTGGTCTTGGCTCTGACCATAACGTCTTGATGCTATAACACACCTTGTCCTTGCGTTGACCAGTGTCCCGTGGGATGCCCTGACATTTCCACTGCTCACGACGACACGCTTCAGCTCACGTGGCGCCGTTGGCTTCACCTTAGCTTCGCCTTAGCCTCACCTTGGCTCTGTGACCTGGAAAATCCTCCTCCAAAGGCCAATGCGACGCAGACACAGCCCATGGATCTAAATCAGAGCGGAAAATAGACGACTGTCATTCATCACATGTGTAGTGCAGTGTTAACCCTGACCAATAGCCCAGCAGCTGGAGACTGCAACTCCCAGCATGCCGCAGTGTCATTCAGACACCCTTAACAACCAGGTGTTAAAGATGTGTTGTTTTTTTTACTGTCAAGAAAAAATGTGTACTTTGTCAACCAATTTATACAAGATAATTTTATTAACACACGTTTTGATTCAGTTTTTATTTAAACAAATATTTTGGCACATGCATATAGATTTTCAATATTTCGTAAATTAACATAACATTGCTATTTATTTCTTTTTTTGGCCTGTCAAATAAAGACAGTGCAGCGTGTCTTGGGGACAAGACTGGGGGCATGCAGTAAATGGTCAATTATGGCAAAAACGATAATCACAATTATTTGGCTCATAATTGGAATCACTATTATTTTGAACAATCACTTCTATACTGTCAAAATTATTTTGAAGATAAAGTATAGGCCGAATACATTTTACTACTATTGTCTTAGAAAAGTGCACTTATAATTCTGAAAAGAAGGCAATTAGTTGTATTTACGATTACAAAATTTTTGTAATTGAATAAAGGAATAGTTGAAATCACAATTATATAAACGATTAATTGCACAGCCCTGATAAACGGTCAGAGCTGTCCAGTCGACTCAGAGCGGCAAATAAATGTTTAACATTCTTTTTCTTACGACAGAGAGGAGTAGTATTGGCTTTTTAGCAGCATACCTATCCATGGGTTTTAGAGTGATGAAAAATTAGGACCAGTGCAACAATTTAATACAAATGTCAAATCTAACAGGAGCTGAAACCCATGAATAAGCTGCGTCATGCTTACAAATTAATTTAAAATATAATTCAAGTTCTCTTTTTTTGATTTTCTGCTTAAAAATGTGCAGAACTTTTCTGGTGGAGTGTACACTGCTTGTCTCTGTGATGACTGTTAACCCTTCCGCTATCTTCAGATCCATTTGACCCATCAGGTTTTCACCTAACAAACAAATCACCTAACATACAATGTATACAGATGTTTTTCATGAAATAAGTGTTTTTTTTTCCTGATATGAAAACATATATTGCTCTATGACCAAATGTGCAGTGCATTGCAAACGAAGAGAGCACGAGGGTTTTAACGTTATTCCTGGAATACTCCACATGCTTTTACTGTTCAACATTAATTTGAAAAACATGCATTCTTACTGTGAGCGGGGTCACCGAATGCACCATCAAGACTAGGTGTACGCCACAGGCTCGTGCCAGTGTATTAATTGTCCTGTGCCCACAGTTCCTGCCATTGGCTGAGAGCCAGCTCCACCAGCTTAACAGGAGCAGACGTGGGACCGCCTCCCTCTCACACAGAAGACCTGGACCTTCACCACAGTGTCCAAGCCCTATGAGCCCCATCAGCTCCACTGCACTTCAACACCTATTCCAGTACACAGGTTATCCAACTGACTACCATCCACACACATGCACAACAGCACATACTCACAGCACTGACAGTAACATACTTCATTATCGTTTCTAAAATAAAAGACAAGGCTCCACCATGAGCTCCAGGATGGTTCAGTCGTGTCCTCCCTGTTGTTGCAGCTCTTTGACCGGGGCTCATGACAAAGACATTTATGTAAAATTGGCTTTTATGACACTTCAATAGTGTTCCTTCATCATTACTTGACTCAGAGGTGCATTTTGTAATCCTGCATTGTCCTGCAAACCCTAGGCTTGAAAAATTTCAGTTTTTACCTCCACTCACTCAAGTAGTTAGTTCTGGGTTAAAAATTCCACAGATAAATGTTGTCTTTAATGAATAAAATGCTAAATTATCTGTTTAATTCTCTATAAATACATAGAGAATTAAAAATAGATAATTTTGCATTTTATACATACATTTCTTTAAAAAAGCTTAGTATGTCTTCTTAAAACACTGATTTTGGCAGCATAGTAGGGCAGTGGTCAGTTAGCACTTCAGCGACGTGGGGCCTGTGTAGAGTTGGCATGTTTTCCACATGTCGCCCTCTGCTGGCCACAGTGACGGGTGGAGAATGTTGAGATGGCAAATTAGCAGCGAAGCTAAACCAGAACAGATGGATGCTTTTCAGAAATAAATAAGCACCTAAATTAAAACAACTTTGTGGCTTCAACATCTTTAAACATTTTGCCCTTGAACAACAGTTTAACAAAGGCAAACTGCAATTCCCAGCATGCATTGGTGTCATTTGGATGCCCTTAACAAACAGGTGTCCATATCTGAAAATGATAACTGTCATCCATCACACATGTATAATGATGTCACCTCTGACCAACAGGCCTCCGCAGCTGGAGACTACAACTCCCAGCATGCCGCGGTGTCATTCGGACGCCCTTAGCAACCAGGTGTTACCGCGGTGACGGGTGATGGATGGCAGTCAGGCCTCGTGGATATTATCTTTTATGTGGTGAAAATGATTAGGAGAGCAACAATAAAAGCAGGAAAAGAGGAGGGAAAAGTCGTCTGCGAGCGGAGTTTGAGATTGATGGAGGTTAGCGCTGATTTGTGGCACCGACGACCTGTCATTCAGAAAATTCAATCCATGAAAAAACTCATCTGTCCTTGTCTCAAACCCATTAATGCACTTTTATGAGAAATATAATAATGGAACTGTGAATGAAGTGAACAGCTTTGTAAACCGGCGACCAAGTTTTAATATGTAAAGCACTGAAGGACACCATTGACAAACATGTACAGAGCCTTACCTTGAAACTAAACGCAAAGTTCATCCATTGTTGACTGTTTAGGTTCATTCAATGACAATAAATGTTTTCTCGAGTTCGTTTTTGCTGGTTTCTGTCTTACACTCTGAAACCAGATATATTTATTCAGCATGTATTCACTGCAGCAACGACAGCAGAACAAAGCCAAAACGGCGTCCGGAATAATTGATAAATAAATTCATTATAAGACTACAACCTGACAAGCCACATTTCCCTCTAATAATAATATTTTTTTGTTGGAATTATTTTCTTTTTGATATCACACGTTTTGCGAACCCTTAATATCTAAAATCACAGATGGCAGCGTTATTTCTCCAAATGTCGCCAAAAATGAGCCAATTCACTTTTTTTTTTTTTTTTCCAAATCTCCAAATCTCATCTTCACTCCCAAAAGCTTCTCTGGCACAAGAACTACACTTACCACTTCAAAAAGGCCACAATTCCTGCTTTTGTGCGTTCAGAAATTATTAATGTTACTAAACTCTTTTGAAATCCTTAGAGAAAAGCAAATCCATATTCGATTTCCCTGGAGGCCACCAAGAAATGTCTGCAGCAGCATGTTACAGAGAGAATACTGCTCGGAGATGGAAATGTCTGAAGTCAGCGCTTACAGTGGGACGCTAAAACAAACAAGAGATAAAAGAGATAAGGAGAAAGAATAAAGTATGATAAAAGACTGTAAAGAAATCACATAATGTTGGAGAAAGCGGTTTTGCATCTATGGCTTCTACAGATTACTAACAATCTTAAAGGAAACGTTATGCAAAATCGACTTTTTAAGCACGTTATAATTGTTTTCCCTTCTCATTTATCCAAGTTGTATTCACAGTGATTCATGCATGTTTGACTAATGTTTATTCCCCTGCATTCAAGACGTCATCGCTCTGACGGTTTCCTCGGGGAAACAATGCACGCCCACTGACTACATTCTTCATTTTTTCTATTTTTACCAGTGATACAAGAAAAAATATGATCATTCAAAATTAACTGCTGTCTATTGTGATCTTTGCTGTCCATAGCTGGGGCTGACGGCACGATTACGGTAGCGTGCCGTAAAAATGCAGGTGGAAAGCGAAATTTACTGCGATTTAAAATTATGAAAATATAAAATAATCATCCACACGCATCATAGATAATAACTATATATTATTATTACTTTTAGATTGTCTTCTTGTATCTTACTATCAGATTTTGTATATGTATAATTGAATGTTTTTTCCCCCGATGTTGTGATAGATGCATTTCCTGATTAGCATGTAATCCTTTCCCCTGCCACGTCAATCCTCAAGTAATCGAAACCAGGCGAATACATTTGTCTTCCTAACGCGTTATAAAAACACATTTATACAATGAAGAAGTGTCCCGGCCATCGACATGCATTTCCACAGAGATCAAACCACTATCCACTTTGAACATGTGCAGAATATATAGCAGCCTATAAGAGATGATCCGCAGGTGTAGCAGCAATACATCTGTGTCGTACGCATGCAGTTTTTTAGATCTTAAGAACAACAGCTGAAAACAGAAACATGTGTCTTTATTTAAATATTGTATTTTGATTACAAAAAACCAGATCGAAACCCGGATTATGTCACACCCGATTAAGGGCTAAAACCTGGCCTAAAATGAGACTAACCCACAACTCATACTGTATATAAAGTAGGTACAGATTGATTGCTTTGTCTTTAAATAAAGTAAATACTCAAACTGCAGAGGGCCCCACGTTTGAGAAAAACTGATTGGGTTTATGTAATGTTGTTTCTAAACTTATTTAAACACAAACCTCCTGCTTTGCGCCCGTCTGTCAGCGCTAAACCCTGATCATGACAAACCCAGGCATTTCCGCTGATTTTCCACTGAGCACGTGCACAGGTCATCAATAAAAGCTAATGGTGCGTCCTGTATTAATGAACGAACGCGGCGAGCTCATAAAAACTCAATTTCCCATCAGGCTTATAGGTGTAATGATTCAGAGGCCGCATACCGTCATGAAGGTCCTGTCCCTGATGGATCAAACTACAGACCGTTTTATCTATAAGCCATTTAAGCCACGTAAAGAATAATCACAGGCTTTCCACCAAAAGAGACAAGATGGTGGTTTATAGAAGAGATGGAGTTTCAGGGACAGAAGATGTTCACAGGGGAAAAACATCAAGGTAGTCTTGTTTAAAAAAAAAAAAAAAACTGTCAAAAATAATACATTTAAATAATCCCACAGTTAAAGTTAAATTTGGGCTAAACCTTTACGAGAAGAGTCTGGCTGCAGCTGATGGGCAGCGCCATGTTGAAGTTGTAGCATCCGGTTTGGTTTAATACTTAACTATTGACCCTTATCCCTAACCTTACTCAACTTAACCATAAAGAAATTATTAATCAATAAATGATTCCCATAAAATAATAAAAAATAATTTATAGCCATCGGATGTGACTGGACTGGAGCTCCAAACCTCCACTCCATACAGCGTCTGCAGCTAGACTCTTGAACTCTTCTGGTGCAGTGTACGATATCTGCTTGTGTCAGAGCAAATGTTAGAGCCTCTCCTGGAATGTTTGTGGACGTGCACTTAGCACACACATGCTCACTTCTCTGCTGCTATACGCGTGGTCTTTTCTTTCGCATGTGGCTTAACACACCGTGAAGACGATGCACGCTGGGGACGCCAGAGAATAAATGTTCTGAGCAGCACGTTTACC